>JAESUZ010005454.1:0-622500 GCA_017311185.1 Proteles cristata cristata
AATCAAGTGGGATTTATTTCTGGGACACAAAGGTAGTTGAATATTTGTAAATCAGTATGATCTATCACATCAACAAGAGGAAAAGATAAAAACCACATGATCATTCCAATAGATGCAACAAAAGCATTTGACAAAGTACAACACCCATTCATGAAAAAAGCCCCCAACACAGTAGGTTCAGAGGGAACATACCTCAACACAGTGAAGGCCTTACATGAAAAAAACCCAGCTAACATACTCAATGGGGAAACAAGAGCTTTCCACCTACGATCAGGACCAAGACAAGGATGTCCATTCTCACCACTTTTATTCAACATGGAACTGGAAATCCTAACAAGAGCATTCAGATAAGGAATACTGAAAGAAGTAAAACTGTCATTACTTGCAGAAGACATGACAGTGTATACAGAAAACTCAGAATATGCCACAAAAAACTACTAGAACTCATAAATGAATGAGTTCAGTATGGCCGTAGGATACAAAATCCATGTGCAGAAATCCTTTGCTTTTCCTTCCAGACTAATAAGGAAGCAGCATAAAGAGAAATTAAGTAAACAATCCCATTTATAATTGCACTAAAAATAATACCTAGAAATAAACGTAACCAGAGAGGTGAAAGACTTATACTACAAAAACTATTAAAACACTGATGAAAGAAATTGAAAAGGACACAAAGAAATGGAAAGACACTCCATGCTCATGGACTGGAAGAACAAATGTTGTCAAAAGTCTTTGTCTACACTTCCCAAAGTAATCTATACACTGTACACAATCCCTATCAAGATACCAACAGCATTTTTCTCAGAACTAGAACAATCCTAAAATTTGTATGGAACCACAAAAGACCCCAATAGACAAAGAAATCTTGAAAAAGAAAAAAAAAAAACTGGAAGCACCATGATTCCAGACTTCAAGTTATATTACAAAGCTGTAGTCATCAAAACAGTATGATATTAGCACAAAAACACACAAATCAAGAGAACAGAAAGCCAGAAAGAAACCCAAAATTATATAGTGAATTAATCTTTGACAAGAGGAAAGAATAGGCAATGGACAAAAACACAATCTCTTCAACAAATGCTGCTGGGAAAACTGGACAGCAACATGAGAAGGAATGAGACCAGACCAATACACAACACACAGTCTTACACAATACACAAAATTAAACTAAAAATAGATTAAAGACCTAAATGTGAGATGTGAAACCACAAAAACCTAGAAGACAGCATAGGCAGTAATTTCTCTGACACTGCTTGTCGCAACATCCTTCTAGTAGGTCTCCTGAGACCAGGGAAAGACAAGCAAAAATAAACTATTGGGACTACATCCTCCCCAACCATTAAAAAAAAAAAAAAATCTGTACAGCAAAGGAAACAGTCAACAAAATAAAAGGCAACTTACTGAATAGGAGAAGATATTTGCAAATGACATATCCAATGAAGGGTTAGTATCCAAAATTCATAAAGAACAGATAACACCACCCAAGAAACAAATAATCTAATTTAAAAACGGGCTGAAGACATGAACAAACATTTCTCCAAAGATATACAGATGGTCAACAGATACGTGAAATGATGCTCAACATCATTTACCAAGGAAATGAAAATCACAATTAGTTATTACATCATACCTAATGACTAAACTCAAAAACTCAAGAAACAAGTACTGGTGAAAATATGAAGAAAAAGGAATCCTCAGGCACTCTTGGTGGGAACGCAAACTGCCACAGCCACTGCAGAAGACAGTATGGAGGGTCCTCAATAAATTGAAAATACAAGTACCCTATGATCCAGTAATTGAATTACTAGGTATTTATCCAAAGAATACGAAATCACTAATCAAATGGATACATGCACCCCAATGTATACTTCAGCATTATTTATGAAAAGTGCTTGAAAGCAGCCCAAGTGTTCATGGATAGAGGAGTGCATGAAGAAGTGGTATGTATACATATAACGGAATATTGTTCAGCCATAAAAAAGAATGAAATCTTGCCATTTGCAACAACATGGATGGATCGAGACGTATAATGCTAAGCAAAATAATGAAGTCAAGAGAGAGACAAATAGCATATGACTTCACTCACACATGGAATTTAAGGAACAAAGGAAGTATAAAAAAGACAGACTCTTAAAATACAGAGAACTGGTGGTTACCAGAGGGAAAGTAGAGGAATGAGTGATATATGTGAGGGGAATTAAGAATACATTGATCATCATGAGCACTAAATACCACATTCATGAGTCACTATAGTATACATCTGAAACTAATAATTATACTAGGAATAACTCTTTTTTAATGCTTATTTTTGAGAGAGAGAGTGATCACAAGCAGGGAAGGGGCAGAGAGAGAAAGGGAGACACAGAATCTGAAACAGCTCCAGGCTCTGAGCTGTCAGTACAGAGCACAATGCGGGGCTTGAACTCATGAGCTGGGAGATCATGACCTGAGCTAAAGTCAGACACTTAACCGACTGAGCCACCCAGGCACTCAAAAGTAACTTTTTTTAAAAATGTAAGTAAAAGGTATATTCTAGAGGGGTTCCTGGGAGGTTCAGCTGGTAAAGTGTTCAACACCTAGTTTCGGCTTGGGTCATGATCCCACAGTTCCTGAGACTGAGATTCTCTCTCTCCCTCTCTGTCTGCACCTCCCCCACTTGCTCATTCTCTCTCAAAATAAACATTTAAAAAAGTATATTATAGAGAATATGCTTAATATGAAAAATATTTATGAAGCTTTTTATATCAGGTAAAATCATACTTTTAATTACAATTCAGAAAAAGCAGTTTTCATACATAAACATTTCAAAAACCTAGATGAGTATATACAAATTTATTAACAGTGGGTATATGTGGATAAGAAAGATTTTATAGTTTGAGAGCATCTTTTTTTTGTTTAATAATATGTTTAACAACAGAGAACATTACTCTGGTAGTTAATCTTTTAACAAGAAAAGCATTTTATAAAGCTATTTTAAGAATACCCAAGTTAATTAGTAAAGATAAGAGAAAAGTCCTAAAATCTTCATCAGCTGGTTCTATTGAGCCTTGTTTATGTAAAAATTGTACTTTTAACCTAAAAAAAAAGTAGAACCCCTTTATTGAATGAAATCTAATGTGAAATACAATATAAAAATGGCATTTTACTAGTATAAATGTTTTAGTTCTACCTTAAAATATTATAGTAACAATGAAAACAATAATAAATTTACTGTTTTGATCATATAATATTACTTTCCCGTTGCTGCTATAACAAATTACTACAAACTTTGTGGCTGAAAACATTATTTTATAATTCTGAATGTCAGAAGTCCAAAATGAGTCTTAGTTAAAATCAAGGTGTCCACAGGACTGCATTCCTTCTGGAGGCTTCAGGAAAGAGTCAATATCCTTTCCAGCTTCTAGGGGCTACCCTCATTTCATTGCTTGGGGCCCCTTTCCATCTTCAAATTAGCAATAGTTTTCTTCTTACTTTCTCATATCACATCACTCTGAGACTGACTCTTCTGCTTCCCTCTTTCACACTTAAGGATACTTCTGATAACAGAGGAACCGTGTGGATAATCAAGGAACATGTTGCTATTTAAGGTCAGCTAATTAGTGTACAACCTTGTTTCTATCGGCTACTTCAATTTTCTCTTGCCAGGTAAAGGTAACATTCTCCTGTTCCAGGATGTAGGAGGTAGACATTTTAGGAGACCATTATTCTATCTACCACAGATAACTACAAATATTTACAATCTATGGATATTTGTTTCACTAATTCAACAGTATGTATTGAAACCTTGCTCATGATGTAAACTCTTCTATGGACCGGAGAATAAAGATAATGAAACAGAAATCTCTCTTCAAGGAAAAATTACAGACCTCAATCTCCATTTACTGCAGATTTTTTCTTTGTAGGCATGATAGGAAAATCTTGACTCTTACAGATTAGTTACAAATGATGTCAAAATTCATTCAAAAAGTATTTACCAAGTATGACCCATGAACCATAAACATGCTAGACTCTGGAGATTAAAAAATAAGCAGGAAAGATATGGTCTCTGTTCATATGCAGTAATTTAAAATGTAAAGAGTTATGAATGACAGATTTGTTTACAACCTCTGACAAGATAATGTATATAAAATACCGATCAAGAAATGTACTATAGTGGAAAACCTACCTTGTGTCAGTTGGTAGTGTTTTAAGGAATATATTATTTGGAGGATGTGTGTTAAAATTTTTTTTTTTAGCAACTTATTCATTTATTTATTAAGGAACATTATAGGATTTTCTGTGTAATTCCATACACATAGTTTTTCTATCTATTCCACTGACCACCTAAGGATGATCCTGTATCTTCCCCTTCAATCTTCACCAGAAGTGTTCCACCATGTAAGCTTCTTGCTCCAGGAGTCCCCTTATCCAGCAAATAGCCTTCTGGGTAATAGCTGCAACGTTCATATTGCCCATTTAACTCAGAGAAAATTTCTTTACCTTTGCAACACCAAGTCATGAGAATATAGACTATCCTCTGAAGCTATCTGAATTTCAACTCTACCCTACCCTCTCTAACCTCTTTCTATAATCATGTTGAATTTTAATAAAGTCTTTTATATATACATACATGTACATGTAAATACCTACACATGTATATGGACATATTGCTTAGTAAAAGCGAAATCAGGAGCTCCTGGATGGATCAGTCAGTTAAGCACCCAGCTCTTGATTTCACTCAGGTCACAGTTTCTACAGTTTGTGACTTCGAGCCCCATGTGCTAACAGCTCAGAGCCTGCTTCAGATTCTCTCTCTCCTTCTCTCTCTGCCCCTCCCCTGCTCACCTACATGTAACTCTCTCAAAATAAACTTAAAAACATTGAATTAAATTAAATTATTAAAACTTTTTAAAGGGCTCTGGTAAAACTTTATTATTCTAAGAATTCACTTTGAAATCCAGTACTTCAGTTAGTTTGTGGCCAGGCTTATTCTAATCCTAAAAGGAGATTTTTCATATAATGTTAGTAGTGTTCATGCTTCTTTCCTAAATTTTTCTAAATGTGTCACCTTCACTGTAGTTGGCTCCAGATATCCTTCTGGGATGGAAACAGAATTCTACAAGAGTGAGACTATGTATATAGTTTTGAACTTTTATAAATAGGATTTTGAAACAAATCTTGAAGATCTGCTATATTCCTTTAGCTCCCTCATCAGAATATCATTAAGGTAGAAAGAATTTAGAGCATAGAGTTTTATCTGCACAGAAAATATCCCTGTCTACTATTAAGAATTATTCAATAGACTGGAGTTGAGAAGACATGTGATCATTTCATCCCAATTTGCCTGGGACTTTCCAGGTTTTAATAATGAAAATCCTGTGTCCAGGGAAATCCCTCATTTTCGAGCAAAATCAGGATAGTCAGTCACTAATTCTGTCCCTGAGAGTCAGGAGGCAGAGAATAAAGAAACAGAAGGGAGAAAAATAAAATAAGCACTCAGAACTCCCAATAATGAAAGGTGGATAACATGGCAGGCAGAGAAGCCATTATTCCTTAACCTTGAGTAGAACACATCACAGGAAACACAGTAGGGGGCCTATGTAGTCGTTCAGCTAGAAGTACTGAGGCCAACTTCCTCCAACTACCTTCTCCATATGTACTGGATTCTGAAATGAAGAGTAGCCAAGCAAAACAGCCCTGTGCACACTCTAGGCTGGACAGAAAAACCCAAGTCCAGTGGGCTGCAGAACATGTCAGATATTCAGAGACCTGCACCTAACAGAAATTAATCTGAAAGAGACCACACTATTGGTTATATCAGGCTCAGATTTCATCTAAAAGTTCTTGCAAGGGAAAAACCCCAAGTAGGTAAGAGCTATTGCCCCAGATATCAGAAGAAAGCAAAGACATTTTACCCATAGGCTCCAATTCTTCTGCCCCATTGTGATACTGCATAGCCATATCCCTTCCCTCATATATCTCTACTGAAACTAACAGAATGAGCATTCTTTTTCTTTTTTAACGAATAGTTTATTGTCAAATTAGTTTCCATATAACACTCAGTGCTCATCCTCACAAGTGCCCTCCACCATGCCCATCCCCCCTCCCCCTCACATCCATCAGTCCTCAGTTTTTATCAGCATTCAAGAGTCTCTCATGGTTTGCCTCTCTCCCTTTCCCCCACCATTTTCCCCCCTTCTTCTCCCCTTGTTCCTCCGTCAAGTTCCTCCCAATCCTCCTATACGTGCAAACATATGATATTTGTCCTTCTCTGCCTGACTTATTTCGCTCAGCATAACACCCTCAAGGTCCATCCATGTTGCTACACATGGCAGAATGAGCATTCTTATACAAGACAGACTAGGTATTACCCGAAAGGAATTCTTAGCAGATCACACCAACCTTTAAAATCAAATTGTTTATAAATAAAACAGAGGACTACATTTTTCTGCATCTCTGAGTTATATAGCAGGAGTTTCATGTGTGATGCCACTAAACTTATGAGGACAAACAGCTGATACTGTAAGACTCCCCATCAGGAGATACTAGCCACCCAAAGTAACTAACTATGGTTTGGCTCTACTTCCTAGCAGTAGCAAAGTTCTCTGGTATTCTTAGTCATCAAACACTGAAGTGCCTTGAAGGTACTCAACCAGCACCATACTTCATTCTTACTTTACACAGCAAAGAAAAAAGTGAACAGTTCTTGGCCTTAAGTTCTTGACTAAAATAGGGTTCATATCTAATTTCTTACCCCCTTGGATTCATGAAAACAAGGTTTTTTTTACCCACAGCACTGTAACTAAAAGGAAAACCCTCTTGGTGATTCACATTACCTACTCAGAGGTTTCAGCATTCCAGCTGCCCAAGAGACTTTAATAGCTCAGACCCCCCCACACCCCCACCGCCTTTGAAACAACCATGAATCCCTTTAAATCTAGAGGATTATGTTTCTGAGAGAATGAAATGGAAAAAAAATCCTTTAAAAAAATCCTCGTAAGACCTCATAAATCCAACAGTCAGTATTTTTGCTTGATTTACTATAGTCAAGCTGGTTTATACTACTCAAGATATGTTTACTTATTTTTATAAAGCATATTCTCCTAAAGACCAGGTGACAAGTCCAGTCCCTTCTGGCCAAAATTGCAAATTATTTTTGTAAAAACCTTGTGGAAAGACATTGAATTCAGAGCCAGAACTGCTCTTCTAACACAGCCCATGATTTTCCATCCACATTTTACACACTTTGAATAAGTTGACAATTGTAGACTGTCAGATCACTTTCGTCACAAGGAAGAAAGATGATTGCTTTTCTAAGAGAAAGAAAAAATAAGAAGCAATCTGTACTCAGCCATTCCATCAGGACAAATCACACTTTTCCTCACACTCACCAAAAAGTCAGTGCTGACATGATCAGGAGGCTGAGAAAAATCTAGTAGTAATGAAGGGAGGAATGCCTGCAAAGCATATCCACAAAAAGTAAAGAATTCAAAGCACTAACATTGAAAATGGATGGTCATTAAGAGAGGAAACTTTTGCTGATCATAGGACCTAGGCCAGGATAAGATGATTAAACATATGTTTGTACAACCAAGACAAATCTATGTAAATCCCACTGTGCTATACTACCTACCACCAGGTGGTCCAGATAAGCGGTGATACTAATGGACATTAGTGCAGTAAAGACATTTATGGTTGGGACCTGGGAGAATGAAATATGGTTGAGGACTCTAGTGGTTGAATAGAATTAGAAAAATCTATGGCTAAACCATTGAAGATTATGAAAAAGTCATCTGTTTATGTTCCTGGCTTTATTTTTCTTTTTTTTTTTTTTTTTACTTAACAGGCCGTTTGTATTATAACCAACAGGAAATTGGAATGTAAGCTGCAGTTAGTGAGTCATTCCCACAGTGAGCAAACTTGAAAAAAAAAATACTCTTAAAATATAAGGAAGGATTTGTAGGTACAAAGTATATTCTGTTTAAGATGCATCTGAAAAACTGGCTACTTCATTTTTAATACACATATATGTGACACTCAAAAAATTCACTTTTAAACAAAATCAGATTCTCTTAAGACAAAATATTTTTAAAATATATTGTGCTAAGCCCTCTTATAAAAATCAAGATCCAACATTAAATAAAGTAGCATCCATTTTATCTTTGTAAATTTTTACCATTAAATATAGGCTGTCTTGCCACAGCACATACAATGATCCAAGCAGGTAGGTGAAGAAAGTCCCCAAATCTCATCTGCTTCAGCACAGGGTAATACTTAAAGCATTTCTGAAATACTATTTTCTGTTCTACTCTTAATAACCTCAAGATTAGGAAGCAGTCATTTTCCTCTGTTCTATATATAAAAAATGTTATTTAGAGACTCTGAACCACCAAATAGAAAAAGTATGTGGATTGGCAACGATGAGGTCTTTCATACTCTGAAACACTGAGTTATAGATACATACACTATACTTCCAATTTTTCACTTAAAGAAGTTTATCTATATTAAAAGTTTAAACTTTCAAGTAAATTTTCTAAGGATCTCTCATCTTATGCCCTGCATTTATTTCATCCACTTATCTTAGGTAAGTCACCTCTTAGGGATTGGCCTGGAGAGGCCAATGGACATTTACTTGCAGCTTGTATTATTAATTAATACAAGGATTTCTGGGTTTTGCTGCTTACACACCTGGAATGTCCTACATACCCTCTCATGGGTGCCTCTAGTTTGAGGCACCAGTGGGGATGGTACCGACTGTCCCTGACCCACAGCTCTGGAACAGAATGAGCAAGAAAGGAAACGGTATTCTAGATTTACTGTTGACAACAAAGGTCAAATGACAAAGGTCAAACACAAAGGTGCTACAGGCACAGCACCAAAGGCAGGTCCTAAAACAAAGGCCCCTGAACACAGAATAATCAGAAGGAGCCAGTTGCTAAGGGCGGGGTTTGGGGGCATAAACCAGAAGCAGAGCCAGGAAAAGTTTCCGGTGGCATCAGTTCAGATACGGAAGATCCTGGAGAAGAAATGCTGGCCTTGCCTTTCAGCAGGATGAGCTGCTGAGGGAGGTAGGCTGTTCACCTTAGGGTTAAGCTGGCCTTCTTTTTGGTGGTAAACTATTATAGGTGCCTCCTTTAACCATTTTCCGATCCCATTTCTCTCCACTGCAGAGTTGAACTTACTGCTTTCCTGAGTTCATGGCACCCTATCATCATGGGTCCAAAATAAGACCTTTATGGGGCGCCTGGGTGGCTTAGTCGGTTAAACGTCCGACTTTCGCTTAGGTCATGATCTCGCGTTCGTGGGTTCGAGCCCCGCGTCGGGCTCTGTGCTGACTGCCAGCTCAGAGCCTGGAGCCTGTTTCAGTCTGTGACTCCCTCTCTCTCTGACCCTCCCCTGCTCACGCTGTCTCTCTCTCTCTCCTAGAAATAAATAAAAACATTAAAAAATAATAATAATAAATTGAAAAAAACAAAATAAGACCTTTGTTTCGGTAGTTCCCTTGGATTCGCTTTACCCATCCTTCTGCTACACAGGAAGCATTCCAATGTGTAAAGACCTGCACTTTTGTTGGTACATTTTCCGGAAAGTCCATGTTTTCATGAGGTGTACAAAGATTTTAATTTACATAAATGCAGTTTTGCTTTGTATTCCCTTCTGTTTTTACCTTTCACACACTGTGGTTTTAACTCTACCCATATAGCTATCTGTTCATCTAGTCCGTGGTAGAGAGCATCCACCAGATTCTCCATAAAGTGTATCTACCACATTCTAGCCATCCACCCTACCTGTAATTGATTGCTGTCAGTTCTCACCAGTCTCAGAGATGCCTCCTATGGATTTCTGAAAGAATGTCTGGAATATTTATCCAAAACCAAAAGACTCGGCTATAGGGTATTTAGTGAGACACAGTAGTTAATACAAGGTAATACCTGGTTGCCACATCAATCTGCATTCCTACCAAAATGGTGTGATTGTATCATTATCTCGGCATCCCTGAAAAACTTGACAGGGTCTATCTTTCTAATGGTTGGCAGTGAAAAGGGTTGCCAACTATGGCCTGTGGGCAAGCCACCTGCTTTTGTAAAGTATTACTGGAACACAGCCATGTCTGTTCGTTTACATATTATCTACAGTTGCTTCCACACTATAATGACGGAGCGAAGAAACTCTGACAAAACTAGGAAGGGCTGCCAAGCTGAAAATATTACCTGACTCTGTAAGAAAAAGTTTGATGATCTCTGAAAAGTGATCTTTCACTGTCACTGAAATATTCATTTCTTTGACTACTTGAAACTGAGCATCCTTACATGCCCACTAGCCCTTTGGTTTCTCCTCTTTTGTAACTTATGTTTGTACCTTTTGACTTCCTTCTCTTGTTGACATACAAGGATTAGTTGTACTCCAGATGGTAAGTGCTTATTGATATTAGGCTTTGCAATTACCTTATTTCTGTTACTTGCCTATCAATAGTGTACCTGGTAACCTTTGTGAAAGAAAAAAATTAAAAAAAACCTTAATGTGGGTATCAAATTAATCACCATGTGCTTTAGGGGTGGTGACTGAGGTTTAAGAAGTACTTCACTGCACAGTATTAGTCTTTATCAAGTGTTTTGTTTTGACCAAGATATTTCTCCTTATATGCATCCTTAATGTAATGGATCACAATTTCCTGGATTTAAGAATTCCTATAGCTCTCTAATATCTGAATTAATATGTTTTGTATTCATCTTCTATTTACATGTATGTATGTTCCCATTCTTATTCATAAACTCTTAGCAGAAAATAAAAAACATGCATTCCATATTGTAGGGGGTCCAGTAATGTCTGTTAAAATTACAAAATCAGATGAAAGACTGGTGTGGCCAGTCTGAAAGGGAACCCAGTATATTCTATCAAACCAACTCTATAAATCTATTGTTAGTATGCTGATAACCAACTCTGTACAAAACCCAGATACACAGAAAAGGATATCCAAACACTGCTTAGTAGTGTGAGAGAAGACCCATATCAGGTAATCTTCAAACTTTTAACTTTGAATAACCAAATACACTTCTTTTGATGTATACTTAGCATTTCAAAATCCATACTTTTATTATGTTTTCCTCACAGCTTTTACCATTTCTATTCAACCAACATGAAAAATGATTCCATTAAAATGCTGTTGTCCAGAACTGGTGCCCAGCCATTCTCTTAGGTGTACATCTCTGCCTATTTTTATCTTAATTCTTATGTCAGTTCCTTTGTTCCTCTTTATTAAAAAAGAATGAGAGATTTTCATTACCTTTATTTATTTGCCTTTATACCCCATATTATAGTATCAGAGGAACAGTCAAAAATACCAACAGCTTTCCTTCATTTTTAGTCTAGGAAACCAGGCTGAATTCAGAATGAGCAACAGCAATTGACAGAAGATAGTATTAGCAATACTAAGAAAATTCAGTTTAGTAGCTCCACACCAATTTCTGCAGTTGTTAGGTTTAGATGCATTACATTCAAACTCTGTAATAATTTATGAGTGATTCAGACTCTTTTTACTTAATTGCCAGAGTTTTAGGAGAGTTTCAAATTGACAACATTTCAACAAAATGTAAGAGCCAAGTGTTTTAATAAGAAACTTTGGTACAAGTTTCAGGATTGCAAGACTAAATAGCCATGAAATTAAGAATGGTAGAGAACCTACACTATGAAATTTCCAACATTCACTTTCTAGGTAAATTCCTATTTGGTCAGACATAATCTATTTTTAACTGGATAGGGGTTCAGTGGAGCCCACAGGACCCCCTAAGATGATATATCATTTGACAGACCTGTCTCTCCTTTAGTTCTTGTCTAGGAATTGACCAGTAGCTTGTACTGCTCCCAACCAGACTCCTGGAACTTCTTGCTTCAAATGACCTCCCTACTGGCAGGTAAAATAGGCCTGTGGTTCTCTTACATGTTGTGCTGGATGTACCAAGAATGCAAGGCACTGATCCCTCTTTTCCAGCCCCATTCTTAGGGTTGTGTCCACCATGAATAACCTTAACAAATGAAATTACCTCCACCAAACAAAGATTTTGTTTACTGTTTGAATAGAAGCAGTGGATTCCCCAAACACAGAGTTCCTCAGTAACAATGCAAACCCACCGTGTGCTTAGTGTATGATTGATCTATATGTCATTTCCATAGGACCTAGGGTCAAGGTGACCCACTACAAATATGCTGTTGATTGAGGCATCTGGGTGGCTCAGTTTGTTAAGGATCTGACTCTCGGTTTTGACTCAAGTCATGATCTCATGGGTTTGTGGGTTTGGGCCCCATGTCAAACTCTGGGCTGGTGGTTCAGAGCCTGCTTGGGATTCTCTTTCCCTCTTCCTCTAACCCTCCCCTGCTCATGCTGTCTCTGTCTCTCTCAAAATAAATACATTTAAAAATAAAATAAAAGATATGCTGCTGATCCTGTTGCTTGTTATATCACAAGCAACCAAGCCCTCTGACCTGGTAGTATTCTATTTTCTGCCAGCATCAAGGGATTAGTAACAGACTAATTTACTAACTTCTAAGTAGGTGGGGAAAAGAAAATCCACTCACAATTCCAGTATCTACAACAACTCAATTTTAAGTTTCTAGTCAACTAAAATCTATAAAGAACCCAAAAATCTGGAATAGAAAGCAGTATGGAAAATTATTAGATTTACATTTTTTCATTTTTTGTCTTATTTTTTAAACCAAAAAAAATGTTTCCTAAAGGACCTATCAATTGTAAACTACCTTTCTTTTCCCTTCCCAATTCCCCAACAAGGAAGTGCAACTTTAACAAGGCTTTTAAGAGCAAATAAAGCCTAAATCAGATCTCTGAAGAATTTCTTTCCCTAAATTTATTGGAATCACAGAGGTATATATGATAGTTTCCAAGTTCAAAATTCCACACTCAAGAAATCAGGTAAGCCAGGAACATGATTCTTGGGGCAACAGTACAAGCTGAGAAGGTGGAAATGTCAAAGAAAAAAAATCAATAAGAGACTGTTCATAAAAAGACAGGCTTTAAGATAGGACAGAAAAACAAGAGAAAGGACACTTATTGAAGGCAAATAGGAAGCTGATCCAACCTTAGCAGATGTCCACAAAGCCAAATGTTACATAAATGAAGTCTTGTAGAAAATAATGTGTCAAGGAGGAATAGACCTTCCAGGGTGGGAGCTTTAGCTCAGACGGGTATACAGATCCGTGGGAGAAACATTAAATTTCTTGAAATGTCTGTAACATGGCTGCTGCTTTATCACCTTAATAAATAGCTACTGAACTTCTACCATAGGGCAAAACATGCTTTAGGATCGGGGTTAGCTAACTATGACCTGATGGCCGAATCCAGCCCACCATCTGCCTGTGTAAACAAAGCTTTATTAGAACCCATAGTTAAGCATTCTCTGAATCTGCTCTCCTGCTACCGCATCAGAGCCCAGTAGTTGCAACGGAGACCATATGACCTATCGAGACTATCTTCTGGCCCCTTACCAAAAAAGTTTGTGGGCTTGTGCTCTTTTTGACAAGCATACTATATGAGCAAAACTAGTCACCATCTTTACAGAACTCTCATTCCAGTGGGGCGCAGACTATGAACAACTATATGCATAAGACTGTCATGTATTTTCAGGTACTGAGAGGGGCTATGAAGAAAAAATAAAGGCAGGATGAGGGGAAAGAGTTTCTATATATTAACGTAAGGCATCTGCTATATTGTACTAATTTTTTAAGGTAATTTACGTTGAAATCTCATAAGAGGGTAGGTTTAAAATCAATGCATTTTCTATTGAGGATTTATAGTTTGCCTTTGTTACACTAAATTTTGATACTGTGCATCAACTGAGGAAAATATTTTACTGTCCGTATTTCTACTCTATATGGACGGACTCCAGCTATCGAATACAATTTCCCACCAGTAGACAATTTTAAGGTCCTCTTCTACATAAATGGCCATCTCATTATAGATTAGAATTTAAGGAGACAGATCTTTAAAAAAAATCAGAAAAATTAATTTGTATCAGAGTTTTAGCAGTGCAAAAGCTCAAAGATACCTGTATGGCACCGGGGCACATGGGAAATTTCTTTACCTTCCTCTCAAATTTGCTATGAACCTAAAAATGCTCCAAAAAATTGAAGTCCTAAAAATAGAATATAAAGGGAGCTAAGAGATTGTTTTGTTTGACTTTTTGTTCAAAGAAGAAGGAATCAAGTCCCAGAGAGGCTACACCAACCTAGCTCACCAAACCGGACAGTAGCATAGGCAGGCATGGTGCCAACATCTGAGCTTCCACCCTTACCATGCTTCTCTTAGATGCAGCCACACAAGAGGCACAGTGGAGAGCTGTGTCCCCAGCCTGTCCCACCCATACATTAAGCCTTAGGATACCTGAATTCTAGTCTGTTTCACCAGAAACTGTAATTATCTAGTTTTAACTTCAGGTTCACATACCAGTGTCTGTATTTACACTGAATTTCTTAGGCCCCTCCCAAATCTAGAACGTTAGAGTAGCACTGCAGTGCACAAGGTTAAGAGTGAGAACTCTGTAGCCCAATGGCCAGGTTTCAAATCCTGCCCAGTTCCTTACTCTACCTCAAATATATCTGAAACCTAATTGAGGACATGAATAAAATCTGGCCCCATAGTGCCCCACTTCCTAGTCTGTGTAAAAGGGATCTATATAAAAAGCAAAATACAATAGCCCTCCTCTTTAAAAGAGATAAAGGCTAGGGGCACCTGGGTGGCTCAGTCAGTTGAGCCTCTAATTCTTGATTTTGGCTTAGGTCATCAAGCCCCAAGTCAGGCTTCACACTGAGTATGGAGCCTGCTTAAGATTCTTTCTCTCTCCCCCTCTTCCCTTCCTCTCCCCAAACTCACACTCATTCACTCTAAAAAAAAAAAAAAAAAGGGGGTAATCCTAATTACCTACTCTCCTAGGATTGTTGTCCGAATCAAATTAGTTTATACATATAAAGTGCTAGACGGAGGCTATATACAGAAATCCTAAAAATAATAATAATGTCAGTTACTATTTCAAAAGTATAATTTTAAGTAAGAGTGGAAACCATCTAAGCCCTAAAAAATCCCGTCTTCTGCAAACTGCCACTTGCTTATTTGACTCTACCTCTAGCTTCTTAATTGCAGCTCCTGATGAGCTATAGGAACTCAATACATTCTTCCATTAGACTCCTCCAAGCAAACATTGAGTTGCTACAAAACCTGCTAATTATAAACGAGGTCCCAATTTACTCAGAGGGAATTTAGTAATTAATAAGCAAAGGCTTTATTTAAATGTCTGTTTTGTGTGCACTGCTCCTGGGTCAGCTAACTCAATCATTTTCAGAGTACGTGTGTTTGGGGTATGGTAAAAGCCAATTAAATAGTAAATATATCCATGCTGAATACAGCTAAGCAACTGAATAAAATCCTCCACCATCGCAGTACAATCCCAAATGAAAATATATGTTTTTAAAATCTACAACCATGAAAACGTTGATTACCAAAACAGCAGCTTTGAAAAAATGGGGGCAAATGTATAAAAGCCAGAGACAGCACAAGGAGTAATTTTTTATCTTAGAAAACACAACATAATATCTGAAGCTGTACTTTTTTATAGCTATGTTGCTTTTCCTTACCAGGTGCCATAAAATCAACAGACTTCAAGCTCAACAACTGATGGCCTCTATTTATCCACTGACCTCTGGACCTGGTTCTCTTCAATAAAGACAGGAGAATAGCTCACCTAAATGAAAAGCCATTAACACTACCAAGTTCCTCTGTGGAAAAAGAAATTCAATATTATAATATCTTATCTGGAGATGCTATGTTTCCTGGTCCAACTCCCATGTGATTCTAGGTAATGGGCAAAGGAGCTATCACTCAAACCTCACACACTCACCACAAGTAGTTACACATCCACTCCATGCTCTCAAAACTGCTTCAAGCTTTAGACCCAGGACTTTTCACTATGGCTACTCTGCAGGAAAACATTAGCAACATTCATTACCAATAGCAATTCCAAACACTGTGTGTGGGAAAAACTCTTCAATAATGCATTGCTTCCTAATGATTTTACCAACAAGACAGACATTGATGAATTTCAACGCAGGTCTGGAACAGCACGGTCCACAAGTCAGTATTGAACACTGCACTGGAAAATGGCTGGATTCATTAAGTCTCCAGGAAAGCCTCTCATTAGGTGAAGAATAATGGCTTTGACAGCAATTTTCAAAGCAGGTTGAAAATATCACTTCCAAAAGCAAACTTTTCTACCAAAATGGTAACCAGTTTGCTTCATCATTGATTCCACTCAAAATTAACAACCCAAAATACCGGTTCATGATCTTTGAAACTTCCAACTGTCATACAGTAAACATTAGCTATAGAGTATCATAACCATTTACAGAAACATGATAGTCCAGTGTTATGACACCAATTGTGAAATCCTTCAGCACCAAAGGCTATTATGAAATGGATCAATACTTTCATTATTAAACATTAAAAAGGACAAGTAATACCTCCATGTATATCAGTTTCATTTTGAAGACCCTATTAAAAATAAGGCTGAAATTTTTTCCAAGGATTCTGATATTTTTCAGAGCAAGTTACTAATTTTCTACATTTTCTTCAGAGGGAGCTTCATATGGTCACTCAGATGGAAAAGTTCACAATATAACTAATCACTAACCCTGTTTTTTTTTCTTTAACAATTCTTACTAATGACAAAGATTGTTATTTCAAGTCATATTCTCAGCCTCTACACAATAATCATGGAGTCTAGTTGCTTTTCTTTAAGTGCTAATATTGTTTCCTGGGGAAAAGAAGGGAATACCCTGTGTTTTTAGGTATTGTATAATCCATGTATCTACATTCCAAATAAAAATTGCACCATAGAAATCCAGTATTGCATACAATTTATTATGTACCATGTAAGGAGGACACTTGGACTAAACATGTATTCTATTCCCATTACTCATTCTGCCTGAAACTGGGGAGCTTACCAAGCATCTCTTTCTTTCCTTCCAACTCTCTCCCTGTCCTAAGGGATGGTGAAAGATGGAAGAGCACAATAGAATATAACAGGAATACAAATGTATGTATTTTTCAGCCCAAAGGAAGGGCTGGCAACTGAATAGATTGTAAATAATTTCTCCTGTTCCATATTCCATGCAGCTCAATTTGCACTTGCTAAGAATGAACCTGAATGGCTGCCTTTTCTGAAACTCTAATATATTTAGTAATTTAGGTCAAAATATCTTCAGGCACAGATTAAATCCAAAAGTGAAGGTACATATCAGTAAAGTTTGTTTTTAATCTTCCTTATTCCTCACACTTTGCCTTACTGCAGATAAGAAGCAAAGTATGTCTCTTGGCACCTGTGAAAGACCTTGAGGAAGACACAGCCACATCTAGCTTCTGTATACCAATAAAATGTTAAATGGAGTGAGGGGAAATGAATGGGAGAGAGGAAACGGGAATAGGGAGGGTAAAGGAGAAAACACAAAAGCCTACTCAAAAGAAGGTACTCAAATGAGAAAGACTAAAGCTTAAATCTGTTTTCATAATTAACACAGCTGTGCTATAATTTGTTTTTTTATTCTAATGATGCCATTTAGCTATTCCTTGGATATTAAAAACGAGCAAAGTATAAGATTATTGATCACTTATAAGTCAGCTCTATTTGGTGTTTATTTTTTGACTTCTTTTTTAAAATAGGTTTTCATTAACTAATGTATAGTTATAAGGGCAGAAAGACAGTGAAAGATGACAGAGAAATGAAATCATTTCAACCCTAATCCAGTAGCATTCAACATATTAGTATTCCCTGCAGTGTTTGTAAAAATTTATAATGTAAGGGCTCCACCCAAGACCAACTGAATCAGAAACTCAGTGGATGGGCTAATAGTTTTTTGGCTTTTTGGGTTTTTTCTTTTTTTGTAGTTCTTCAAGTAACTAAAATACATAGCCAGGGCTGAGAGACACTACTGTCCACCAAGTGCATCATGCCAATGTCTTTCTTGGGTAAGACTGAAGTCAAAGAGTTTCATAAGAAGTCTTTTAAACACATCCGCATGTTTTTTTTCTGGAAAGTGTCTGAGCCAGAGAGTTCAACACTGGAATAAACTCTAGTGCATTTGAACCTTCACTCACACTTTGTTCTAAATACATCCACTATAATAATTTCATAAACATCTGAAAATATGGATTTCAGAATGTTTACTGAGAATTTAAAACTAGGTATTTTAACATATTTATATAAGAAAACTCTCAACATTGGACTTTTCATCTGGAAAATGTGTCACTAATAATTATTTCAGAAAAACTGAAATGCAGATAATAAAGCAGGGATCATGTCAATACTTTAGTTCTGCATAAAGCACCCTCCAAAGTAAATTTCTCTACTTTTACCATTAAGGTGACACAGTTAATCTTTCCCGGACTCCTAATCCCCCACCCCAAAAAGCGACTTCGAAATAGGGTGTCAAACAGGAGACCAGCACTCACAGTCAAAGTGAGTTCAATTATAGTTTGGAGGACAGCATTTTACTTATCCTGCATCATCACACTGCATGGCCTGGGAAGCAGCAAGTACAGACAAGTAGGCAGCCCTGGAGTCAGACTGCCTGTCCAGCCCTGCGTCAACCACTTAACTGGGGAGCCTTGGGAAAGTTGCATAATATTCTTACCTGTTAACCCACCTAGGAAACGAGGAATACAGTTCCTGTCTCAGGTGTGAAAGTTAGAGGAGATTATGATACATGTGAAGTACCTAGAACAGTTTCTGGGACGTGCAAAGTGTGAACTCCTTATTATTACTGCCTGATCACTATACAGAAATCGAATCAAGAAAAGGATATATGGGTGAAAGAATGAGGTTTCTTATAATTAAAAAAAAAAAACTTTCTAGTCTCTTAAGCTGTCCTACCCAAAACACTTATACTTACAGGGTCACATTCACTCACCCCTAACCGGCACTAAAGACAACTTAAAAATGGCAGGACAATCCTTGATGGTTGAGGCACAGCATGAAACCAGGTACACCAAACCAAAAAGTGCACAAGAGAAGTCAGCCACGTTTCTCCATTTTCCAGAAGTCAGCCCTGCAGGTACCTGGACTGATGCCCAGACATTCCCAAAGAATTGCTCAAGTAGCATAATTTTCAGTGCCTAAGAAATATAGATCTTAGTGGCCTTCAGAAATCAGAAAATACTTTAACAGAAATTTAATAGTCATATGCCCAACTTTACTCAATCCACGCATCCATCTTCAATACCCCCAGCGGGCTACAGAATTCATTACAGAAGTGTACTAAGGTACTGAAAAATATGCAAAAACAATCATCTCCTACAGTCTACTCACCGTCTAACAAATAATTATGAGAAACAATTCACTTAACCTCATTTTACCATGTTTATGGCCAGGAGAATAAGAAAAAAAAAAAAGGACATTTTGAAATTATCATTAGACATTCCAAGTACTTGTGTTTTAATGATGAATGTTTACAAGAATCATGGCACTGCTTGTCAAAGATCCTCATTACTGAAGCCATTAGAGGGATTAGTATTTAATTCTAACCTGAACACAGGGAGAACTCCATGAGGCTCCACAGCCACTCTGTTTAAATAGCCAGAAGTCTATGAAAAAAAGGATCCAAATGCTTATTTATGCACCTCAAAGTATTTCAAAGAAATTCCAATTTTAAACTCACACTCACCCTTGTAAAATGTTCTTTTCCTCTCCTTTCTACAGGACTACTACTCTGTCTCTTCAAACCTCTCAATCTCTGTCTCTTCAAGCCCTAGAGGGTTCTGGTTCCCTGTTCCCATGTCATGGGTGTCACTGGATCCAGCCTCCTCTGCTCCCTGTACTTTCCTATTTCCCTGATCATCTTTCCTAATTCTTCAGGATGAAGGAGACCCTAGGGAGCTCAACAGCCAGCAGGAGTTCTTCCCTGTAAGTGATCTGGAAAGGTGAGGAAGAGTCTGTAAAAACATTTCTTTCAAGATTTAGATAAATGGCTGCTATCAATGTAGTAATATCACAAATACTGATAGATTCTCAAAGGTTTAAAGATTTCACTTAAAATTTATCAATTGTTAACTTTGATTTGTCTTCTTCCAAACCATTTAACACTGACTGTCATCAGGTGTCTGAGTTTTAGATTTTTTTTTGGCTTAGCATGTAAATTTTTTCTTTTGTAACAGTTTTTTTTAGAAGTTTTAAAATGAAGGGGCGCCCGGGTGGCTTAGTCAGTTAAGCGTCCAACTTTCGCTCAGGTCATGATCTCGCGGTTCGTGGGTTCGAGCCCCGCGTCGGGCTCTGTGCTGACTGCCAGCTCGGAGCCTGGAGCCTGTTTCAGTCTGTGTCTCCCTCTCTCTCTGACCCTCCCCTGCTCACGCTGTGTCTCTCTCTCTCTCTCTCTCCTAGAAATAAATAAAAAACATTTAAAAAAAATTTTTTAAAAATATAAATAAAATAAAATGGCATCTCCAACAGTAAGTTCCAGGTACTGGGACATTTATACAAAGCACATGTGTCTGGTCTTTCTGGAACTTTTCAATATTTTGACCTATTTTTTTTTTATTTATTCAACTGCCTCCTTTCATCAAAATAATTTATTCAAACCTTAATTTTTCAAGTAATCCCTCACTTTTCTCTCAACATTTTCGAAATGAAAAGCATGGGGAAGTGTGAATCTTCTACTTCTCTCCTCCTCCTCCAGAGTTTATTTTAGGTGTTTTTCTTCATCGCATCTTCAAGAATAGATGGTCTATTTGTGCTCATTAGCTAACTTCTGATTGCTTAGCAATTCCCTTAGGCTGAGTAAAGATTAGCCTTTTTTCTCCTGCAAACTCAGTTCTGCGTCTTGCCTATCTGCCATCTTTATAGTATTCTGGAAGAAGAGGAGAGAGAAAACAGGAAAAGAGGTGGTTCCAAAAATAAATGCAAGTAATCACTGAGACGGGCTCTTTTTCTGCAGACATGTCCTGGAATACAAAAGCTCCAGGTGGCATTCCTAAAATCCTCAACATGTTTCTGACCTCACGGAAGCCCAAGGAAGGCTGAAGTTCATAAAGTGATCCAGGAGACTCTGAAGCACGAGGTGCAGCAAACAGAACAGGATACAATCCTTAAATCCTAAATGATCCAGTTTTTATTTTCCTAAATTAAGGTTTGTTTCCATGTGGGGCCAAATTTTTCATCTTCTCTAAAAGAGCGCTTCTTTTACTTCAAAGCTATGCTTCGAGACAAGTTATCACAGGTGCTGGTCTATCTGCGCCACATGCTATATGGCTGTTTTTGGTTACAATAGGGAAAGACAATGTTCTATGTATAGGGAAAAATTAACTGATTTGATAGTTTTTTCCCCCAAACATCATTTTCCTTCTCCTTCCTTTCTCAGTGCTCCAGATATTCACTTGGGACATTTTAGCTTAATAGATGTAATTCCAACAAATGCCCCCTATTACCAAAATAAAATATAGTGAAGCACTGAATAAATATTCAGTTATCTTATCAGGGTAAAAGCCAAGACAGATATTCTGCACAGAAGACTAGGTAATCGCTCTTCCCAAAAGGAACTGGGTGTTTCGCTCTGTTTTTGTCACACTGCTTTGCATGAGATAGCAAGTGAGGCACTGTGGAGAAGCGGGATTTTAAGCAGGTCTATGATTAAGTTTCAGATCCATTTGAGGTACTGTGGCAAGGGTTGTGAGCTTTAAAAGAGATGGGGCACATGGGAAAGGATCTTGATTTTAATAAAAAAAAACTCTGGAATCATAAACCAAAGACGGCAACACAGCCAGAGGTAGAGGGGAATGGAACTTCCAGGCACAGAGGAGTGGCTGGAACTGGAGCCCATCCTGACTCAACTATGCTCACAGGAGTGTGTACTCGGGTAAATAAAAGATTTGAAGCAGAAAGAGCTGTCCCACCAAATACAAACACTTCAGGGATGCAAGCCACCCTGCTGTGGGACCCCACTATATAGAGAAAATCAATACTCAACTTACTCAAAGAAAGTGCAGAATATTCCTAGCACCAGAAGGGGTGGAGAGCAAAAGTGAGTAGGGTAAAAGTCACTTTTCTTTTTTTGAAAGTGAGAAAAGAGGTTACAGACAACTATGGGGAAATAGGAGGGGGAAGACAATACACAGTATGACTGACAGACTAATTCCGGAGATTCAGGTAAGGCCTTTCACATCTAAGCAACTCCCAGAAACACTAACTTATCTTTTGCTGCATAGGCTGCTAAGCCACAGAAAGTCAAGTGGACATGACAGAGAAGACTACATGTCACAAACTAGTCACAAACTTTGAGCTGGATGCACTACGAACAGATTTCAAGTTTTCTCCTTTGGGCAAGAGGAAGAAGTGTGCATAGAGGTATTTGGTGGCCAGAGAAGTAGTAGAGACAGACTGTCTACCAAAGATTCAGACTCCTACTCAAAGTACGCACATGCTCAAGGACCACACTTCCAGCTCCCCTACAACAGGCCTTGTAACTGAGCTCTAGGCAACAGGATATGGCAGAGGTGATGTACACAGCTTCCACACCTGGCCAGGAGAAAAAACAAAAACAAAAACAAAAAACCTTCCAGTGTAACTCTCCCACTCTGCCACCTGAAAATCATGAATTAAAGCTGTCAATGATTCTGTCAGCCCGTGTCCCTAAATTCTCCATCAAATTACTATCTTCTTTCCACTACCAACAAGGAATTTACTTAAGAAATGAATTTCACCCATGTTAAGACACTGAACGTTTAGTGTTTATCTATTATGGCAACTAATATGAATGCAGAAAAAAAAATTCCAAGGGCACCTGGGTGGCCCAGTCGGTTGAGAATCTGAGTCTTGATTGTGCCCTAGATCATGATCTCAGTTTTGGAGATCAAGCCCTGTGTCTGGCTCTGTACTGACAGTATTGAGCCTGCTTGGAATTCTCTCTTTCCCCCTCTGCACCTCCCCCGCTTGCAAGCACTCTCTCTCAAAAATAAATAAATTTTTAAAAAATGCATAAAACTGATTTTTTAAAATTACCCATTTTTTACTGAAAGTGATCAGGGGATGCAATTTATTCTATTTGAATCAATTTGTCATATTAAATTATAAATGATTCTAATTATAATAGAAACTCACACTTGTATGAGTTTCAAATATTAAGCCAAGTAAGAATTCTCTATCCAGCATTATAACAGGCTAGATCTCTCCCAACTAAACACCTTTAATATGATTTTTTTTTAATTTTTTAATGTTTTATTTATTTCTAGGAGAGAGAGAGAGAGACAGCGTGAACAGGGGAGGGTCAGAGAGAGAGGGACTCACAGACTGAAACAGGCTCCAGGCTCTGAGGTGGCAGTCAGCACAGAGCCCGACGCGGGGCTCGAACCCACAAACCGCGAGATCATGACCTGAGCGAAAGTCGGACACTTAACCGACTAAGCCACCCAAGCGCCCCTAATAGGATTTATTTTAAAGTAGTTTATATTCATCTGATCTGGCAAGACAAATGGGAAATTTTTCAGAGGCCAAAAATGATAATAAATCCTAAATACCAAGCACTGAAACCAGTGACTCTCCAAAAGACATCTGTAGATCACTTGCTTTTAGCGTACTAAATGTCAAACTGAAAAAAAGAAAAAACTAAAGGTACCCAAAAGTTGACAAGTCAGAACAATAGTTCAAAAGGCTTATACCCACCCCCCAAAAATGGAGTGAACTATACAAATTAAAGTACCCACAAAGAAAGATGATTTGGAAAATTGCCTGACCAAGCATAGGCCATGGATGGAGAGAAGAGGTCTCACCTGAAGCCTGCCAATAAGGTTAACTTCATCACAGATGCAATATTAGAATTTACATCATTTTTATGGTCTGAAAAACCTCAAATAGAAAATTACGTTCAACTAGCTCAAATTGTGGTGCCCCTAGATACTTCAAAGGGGAAAACACAAATCCTCTCTGGAGAAACTACCTCAAACCCAGGCCTCAAACAATTCCCAGAGATAAAAGACTCAGCCATCACAAACTCTCAATCAAAGTGGAATCTCAACAGGAAACAGTCATTGTGAGCTAAACTCCCACAACAAACAGCTAATCAGACCCAAAAACACTGCAGGTGTTTAAATTATCCGACACAATATAAAATATGAATAATCAATTTTACATAGGCAGTAAAAACATGGTAAAGAAATAAAATCATCGAAAACATGATTTGGTACAGTAGAAAAGCTCTAAGCAGAAATGAAAAATGTAATATTAGAAATTCAGTGGATGGGTTAAAATAACTTACGTGACACAGAATAAAAGAAAGTTAATGAACTGGAAGAGCTCAAGACTAAATGCAAAACATAACACCAAGAGACCAAAAGAGGAAAAATACGTCTAGGGAGCTAGGAAACATGAAGTTCAGACTCAAGATACAATACAGATCTATTGAGATTTCCAGAAGAAGATTCTAAAAAGAAATGAAGTCTAACTGAAGAAATACTGATGGGGAACTAATGAAGGACATTCATCCTCAGGTTTAGGTAGCCCCCAAATTCACACGTTGACTTGTTATGGTGAACATGAGAGAATAGAAAGGTCTTAAAAGCAACAAAAATAATTTTAAAAATGAGATTGAAAGCCAACTCATTAAAAACTAAAATGGAAACTCAAAAATAGCTAAATAAAATCTTCCAGGTAACTGACAAAAGATAATTCTTAACCACCAAATGAGTTTTGAAACAAGTGCTGTGACCAGTCAATAGGGAAAGGGCAAAGGATGGTCTCTTCAACAAAGGGTCCTGAGAAAACTGAGTATTTCCATGCAAAAGAATGAATTTGGAACCTTATGTTGCACTACACACAAATAATCTCAAAATGGATCAAATAGCTAAACATAAGACCTTCAACTATAAACCTCTTAAAAAAAAAAAAAAACTTAGGGGGAAAAGCTTTAGGACAAATTGAGCAAGAACTTTCTGGATGTGGTACCAAAAGCACTGGCAAGAAAGTAAAAAATAAGTGGAACTACATCAAAAGTAACAATACTGCATCACATAACAAAGTCAACAGAGTAAATAGGCAACTTGGCAATTCATGGAATGGTAAAAAATATTTGCAAATTGTGTATCTGATAAGCGATTAATATATAGAATTTATAAGAAAGGCCTACAACTTAACAAAAGTCACAAATAACTAAAAAATCACAAGGAATTGAACAGACATTTCTCCAGAGATGATATACAGTCAATAAGGACATGAAAAGATACTTAACATCCGTAATCATTAGGGAAATGTAAATCAAAACCACGATGATACCTACCACCTCACATCCATTAGGATGACTATGGAAAAAAAAAAAAAAGTTGGCAAGGATGTAGAGTGACTGGAACCTTTGAACACCATTGGCAAGAATGTAAAATGTCAAAGCTACTATGAAAAACAGTATGGTGACCCCACAAAAAATTAAAGTGGAATTATTCTACAATGTAGCAATTTCACTTCCGGATGGATATATGTCAAGTGAAAGCAGGATCTTAAAGAGATAGGCTCATAATAGCCAGAAGGTGGAAGCAACCCAAGTGCCCAAAAGATGAACAAAAATACGGCATGTACATACAAGGTAGTATTATTTTATCCTTAAAAAAAAGGAAATTCTGACAAATGAGACAACATGGATAAACCTTGAGGCTGTCTTGCTAAGCGAAATAAGTCCATCACAAAAAAACCAATACTGTAGGATTCCATTTATATGAGGTACCTAAGGGAGTCAAATTCAGAGAGGCGGCATGTAGAATGGTGGCTGCAGTAGGCGGAGGGGTGGAGGGGAATTGGTATTGCTGTTTAACAGTTTATACTACGAAAATATTCCAGAAACTGGTTGAACAATTTAAACATGCTTAACACACTACTGAATTACACACTTAGAAACAACTTTGTATTTTTATAATAAAATTTTTTAATAAAATTAAATATATATATGTATACGTAATTTTTATAGAATACCCAGCTATCTTTCAAAATAAGAGCAAAAAACAAAATCAGATAATTACTCAGTCTAACAAATGTTTGGGTTTGTTTTTTTTTTAATGTTTAGCTGTTTTGGTTTTTTTAAGTTTATTAGTTTATTTTGAGAAAGAAACAGAGTATGCAAGCAAGGGAGAGGCAAAGGGAAGGAGAGAGAGAAGCCCCAGCAGGCTCCACGCCATCAGCATGAAGCCCAATGCAGGGCTCAAACACATGAACTATGATATCATGACCCTAATCAAAAGTCAGATGCCCCTCAACTATCTGTTTTTATACTTAATTTTGCATGTAAAATTTACAAACTTTTCACTTTTAGGACTTTTTCTTGAAGGTTTTCTTTAAATTCATTAGTTAATATACAGTGTCCTATTAGTTTCAGGTGTAGAATTTAGTGGTTCATCACTTAAACACAACTTCAAGAACACTGAACCCACCACTATCTTAAAGAATAGCATAGATCATTTTAAACCCTTTTATGTTCATTTACCCAATTGCCTCTACCTTCTTCCTCCCCCATCATCATTTTCCTTTTTTGTTAATTACTGCCATATTTTTTCCTTTCTAGTTTAAACTCCTATGGCTTTATTGACAAGTTTTGACTGCTTTTTCAACTTTATAAAATGAGATTTTGTGTCTATTTTTTCTGCAGATTATTTGCTTCATCCTCACTGACATACAGAGCAGTAGTTCTTCACACTATGTATTACTCTACTATATGAGTACCACACAATTTACCCATTATACAGTTAGATGCACATTTGGCTTGTTTGCACTTCTTTTGTTCCTAGTGATAATGTTGCTATTTAACATTGATAGAAGTGTTTCCTGATAAACATGTGTGAATTTCACCAACCTGTAGAGCTATATCTTAGGCTGGGTACTTAATATTTTTAAGAAATGCAAAACTATTTTCCAAAGAGGTTTTACCAATTGACACTAAACAGCAATCTGAATGTTCTCTTTCTTTAAAAGTTTATTTCTAAAGATCTATTTTTTTAAGTTTATTTATCTTGAGAGAGCAAAGAAGCATGCACACACGAGCTGGAGAGGAGCAGAGAGAAAGAGAGTCCCAAACAGGCTCCACGTTGCCATAACAGAACCTGACATGGGGTCAATCTCACAAACCGGGAGATCATGACCTGAGCAGAAACCACGAGTTGGACACTTAATCAACCAACCCACCCAGGTGCTCCTGAATGTTTTCAAAAATAACGTTCCTGGGGCGCCTGGGTGGCTTAGTCGGTTAAGCGTCCGACTTTCGCTTAGGTCATGATCTCGCGGTTCGTGGGTTCGAGCCCCGCGTCGGGCTCTGTGCTGACTGCCAGCTCAGAGCCTGGAGCCTGTTTCAGTCTGTGACTCCCTCTCTCTCTGACCCTCCCCTGCTCACGCTGTCTCTCTCTCCTAGAAATAAATAAAAATATTTTAAAAAAATAGATAAAAGTAACATTCCTGCTTAAATCATATTGTCTAGACTTCAGAGCAGCGGCGCGCCTGCCGCCATTGTAGCTCCCGGGCGGCTTGGGCCCCTGAAAGCCACGCGGACACCGGGCGTCCGCGCTCCTGGCTGGCTGGGACTCGAGAGGGAAGGCAAAGAGCTAAAAACTAGGAAATTAGCCTGTGAGTTCGTGTTTTGGGTGACGAGCCATAGAGGGACTCGGTTTTCCTCACTCCAGTGGGCTCGGGCTCAGGACACCCTGCAGGCAAACCCCTGCCCGAGCGCGCCAGCCCGACCCAGAGAAGGAAGCAGCGATTCTGATGCCACCCCCAGAGCTCCACAGGGGGCCTGGAATTGCCCCAAGGGTGTTGCCTGGGAAGCTGTGTCTAAGGCAATTTCAGCGGGGCGCGTGGACGGAGATTTGGAGATTGGAACTGGCCTGGGTTGAAGAGTGCAACTTCGGCTGCACCCCCGGTACGGGGAGTTTACACCCCCAAAAAAGCGAGGAGCAGCGCTTGGTTCAAGAAGGGACTGGAGCACCATCACTCTCCTCCCCACAACCGCCAAGGCGGAACCCCCGCCTGAGGCATCGGATGACGGCACGCCCATCCCTGCCTGAGAGCTGCCCTCCTCCCTTTTTTTTTTTCTTTTTCTTTTTCCTTTTTTTTCCCCCCTTTTTTACTCGTTTTTCTTTTCTCTTGTCTTTTTTCCCCAGAACACTGACCTGATTAACTCTGGTCGCCAGCTTGCTTAAACAATCACGAGTCCATTCTGTAAATGTAAATTCTACACCTACTGACATTTTCAGCTATTTCTCTCAGGAGTAATTAGACTATATAGTTTCTCTGGATAATTCCAGCATCCTTCTCTCACCTATCCAACCATATTCTACCCTTTACCTCTTTGAAAAAAGCTTCTTATCCCTTCTGCCTGTTCATTCTATTTCCAAATCTGCCTCGTCTCGCCCTGCCTTCTCTCTTTTTCTCTATGCTCTTCAACCAGCACTGCATACACACGGCTATTTAACTGTAGCTGGGAAATCCAGGTATATGCTTTAAACTGTTCTTTGTCCATCGGTTTTCTTCTTTTTTCCTTTTCTTTTCCCCTTTTTGACCCTTTTATGTATTTTATACTCCCTATTATTCGCCCTCCCTCCTCCGTCTTTTCTCTTAACTTTTTCGTTTTCCCTCTCGCTTTGCATGTTAGTTGAATTAGCCTGTGCGTTTGTGTGCTCCTGCTCCCTGTGTGTTTGTCTGTGTGTTTTCTTTTCCAGGGCTACCTCAAGAAACAAGCTAGAGTACACAAGGCGGAGAGTCCCAAATATCACTACGAATAGGAAAATAAAATAACCAAGGTCCCAACAAGAGAGACCGAGGGATACCATTCAAAAAACAATCTCTGAGGGGCGCCTGGGTGGCTTAGTCGGTTAAGCGTCCAACTTTCGCTTGGGTCATGATCTCGCGGTTCGTGGGTTCGAGCCCCGCGTCGGGCTCTGTGCTGACTGCCAGCTCAGAGCCTGGAGCCTGTTTCAGTCTGTGTCTCCTCTCTCTCTGACCCTCCCCTGCTCACGCTGTCTCTCTCTCTCCTAGAAATATAAAAAAAAAAAAAAAAAAACAATCTCTGAAAAGGATAGGCCCTGGACAGTCAAAGAGTCTTCTTGGATATAGCAGCGCTCATAGAAACAGAGAGCATAACAGGTTTTTAAAACCAACAAGAGCCGGAAAGCTAACTAAATGATGAAACGGAAGACCTCTCCTCCAAAGAAACTCCAAGAAGAAATGACAGCTAATGAACTGCTCAAAACAGATATCAGCATCATAACTGAACAAGATTTTAGAATAATAATGGTAAAATTAATAGCTGGGCTTGAAAAAAACATAGGGGACATCAAAGAAACTATGGCTACAGACAGAATGGAAAATTAAATCATATTGTCTAAAAATTGGTCATATTTTCCCTGCAACTTGGGATGCCTATGCTATATGGCTACAAACAATTCATTTGATATATTTCTATACTAACATTGAATTTTCATTTATAAATAGCTGTACTGTCTACATACTCAGTCTCCTGCATGTGTAAATTCTTCCTATTCCCTATATATTATATTGATTTTACAAGTTGTAACTACCATGAATATAATCTCCTGTGACGTTAATACCAAAAGTTGTTGGTTCAAACAATTTTATGGTCAGGTCTTAAAAAAATGAATGTGTCTCAATGAATGATCATAACTTTCCAAGAAAGAAAAAACATGTATGATATTATATGTTTCACAGTTTAAGTAATGGTGCCTGCTTAGCCCCCGTTAGTCTTTAGCTTCCTCAGCCTACATGACTGACTACTTATCATCAAAGACACTGGCCATTTGAGTTCTAGTCCCAGCTCCACCTCTTAGTCCCTGTGTGATTTTAGGAAAGGTCAAGAAACACCTGACTTCCATTTTTTCATTGGTGAAATGAATAATGAAAATATTTTCAAAGGTTCCCTCCACCTGGAAAATTCCACTGTTCTAGGATATTATGTCACCTGCTGGCAGTTAGCAGGCTCTATCTCAGTCTCTTTACAGGGCAGGAGTCTTTATGATGTTGTTCCTCCACATTAACCGAATGTCCATCAGTGACTGTACAATCCCTAGTTTTCTACAGGGCCAACTACACCTAAGTACTATAACTGATCCAACATTCACAATGCCTTCCTAGACTTGAAACATTTGAGTAATTTTAAACCTTTTTCTACACAGAAAACATATATACATACACGTATATACACACACACATATATACACACATGTATATATATACACATATGTATATACACATATATTTGTGTATATGCATATATACATAATCTTAAATCCAGTACAGTCAACATATAGTGTTGTATTAGTTTCAGAGATACAATATGCTGATTCATCAAGTCCACAGATTACTCAGTACTCATCAAGGTGAGTAGTATACACTTAATCCCTTTCACTTGTTTCACCCATCCTTTTCACACACCTCCCCTATGATAATCTTCTGTTCTCTATAATTAAGAGGTTTTTTCGGTTTGTCTTTCTTCCCCCCCTTTTCTCATTTGTTGCTTAAATTTCACATGATTGAAATCATATTTGTCTTTCTCCAACTGGATTATTTCACTTAGCATTATATTCTCTACATCCATCCATGTTGTTGCAAACAGAATTTCCTTCTTATGGTCAACTAATATTCCACTGTATATATATGCCACATCTTCATACATTTTTCAATGGACACTTAGGCTGCTAAAACCATTTGGTTACTGTAAATAATGCTGTAGTAAACATACAGGTACTGATTATTGATTTCATATTCTTTGGATAAACAGTCATTAGTACAATCACTGGTTAGTAGAGCAGCTCTATTAACTTTTTGAGAAGCCTCTATACGGTCTTCTACAGTGGCTGCACCATTCTGCATTCCCACCAATAAGGCAAGAGGGACACTAATACTTTTGTTTGAGTTTTTTATTTTAGCCATACTTACAAGTATATGTGATATCACATTGTGGTTTTAATTTACATATCCTTGAGTGAGGTTGAGCAGCATTTCATGTGTCTGTTGGCCATCTGTAGGTCTTCTTTGGAGAAATATCTGTTTTGTCGTCTGCCCCTGTTTTTAACTGGATCATTTGGGAGGAGTTTTCAGTGTTGAGTTGTGTAAGTTCTTTATCTATTTTGGATACTAACCCACTATCAGTATGTCATTCTCCCATTCTATATGTTCTCTCTTAGTTTTGTTGGCTGGTTTTTTTTGCTGCGCAGAAACTTTTTTATTTTGATGCAGTGCCAATAGTTTATTTTTGCTTTTGTTTCCCTGGATTCAGGAGACACATCTAAAAGGATGTTCCTATGACAAATATCAGAGAAATTACTGCCTATGCTCTTTCCTAGGATCTTTATGGTTTCAGTCTCACATTTAAGTCTTCAATCCATTTTGATTTTACTTTTGTGTAGAGTTTAAGAAAATGTTCCGCCCCTCTGGAAAACAACGTGGAGGTTCCTCAAAACATTAACAATAGAACTGCCCTATGACCCAACAATAGCACTACTAGGAATTTACCCAAGGGATACAGGAGTGCTGATGCATAGGGGCACATGTACCCCAATGTTCATAGCAGCACTCTCAACAATATAAAGCATGGAAAGAGCCTAAGTGTCCATCAACAGACGAATGGATCAAGAAGATGTGGTTTATCTATACAATGGAATACTGCATGGCAATGAGAAAGAATGACATCTGGCCATGTGTAGCAACATGGATGGACCTTGAGGGTGTTATGCTGAGCGAAATAAGTCAGGCAGAGAAGGACAGACACCATGTTTGCACATACAGGAGGATTAGGAGGAACTTAATGAAGGACTATGGGTGAGGAGAAGGGGAAAATAGCTGGGGAGAGGGAGGGAGGCAAACCATGAGAAACTCTTGAATGTTGAGAACAAACTGAGGGCTGATAGGGGTGGGAGGGAAGGAAAGGGGACTGATGGGCATGGAGGAGGGCACTTGGGAGGAGCACTGGGTGCTCTATGGAAACCAACTTGACAATAAACTAAGGAAAAAGAAAAAAAAAAGTTCCAATTTTCCCAACACCATTTGTTGGAAAGACATTTTCCCATTGCTTATTCTTGCTTCCTTTGTTAAAAACTAATTGGCCATGTAATTGTGTTTATTTCTGGGCTTTCTACTCTGTTCCATTGATCTATGTGTCTGTTTTTGTGCCAGTACCATAGTACTTGGATCACTATAGCTTTGTAATAGAAACGGAAGTCTAAAATTCTGAAACCTCCAGTTTTGTTCTTTTTCAAGGTTGCTTTGGCTCTTGGTGCCTTTTGTGGTTCCATGTAAATTTTAGGATTGCTGTAGCTCTGTGAAAAACTGTTGTATTTAAAAGAGACTATAGATTGCTACAATCTGTGTGTGTAGATTGCTTTGGGTAAGACAGACACTTGAACAATATTTGTTCTTCCAATCCATGAGCATGGAAAGGTCTTTCCATTTCTTTGTGTCATCTTTAATTTCTTTTATTTGTGTTTTAGAGTTTTCAGAGAACATGTCTTTCACCTCCTTGGTTACAATTATTCCTAGCATCTTATTTTTGGTATAATTATAAATGAGACTGTTGACTTAACTGCTCTTTCTCCCACTTCACTAGTGCATTTCTATGCAACAGATTTCTGTACATTGATTTTGTATCCTGCAAACTCAGTGGATTCATTTTTCAGTTCTAGTAGTTTTTTTGACATAATTTTTAAGGTTTTCTATATATAATATCAAGTCACCTTTGAATAGTCAAAGTTTTACTTCTTCCTAGGCAGAGAAGGACAAATATATGTTTGCATGTATAGGAGGATTAGGAGGAACTTGACGGAAGAACAAAGGGGAGAAGAAGGGGGGAAATGGTGGGGGAAAGGGAGAGAAGCAAACCATGAGAGACTCTTGAATGCTGACAAAAACTGAGGACTGATGGATGTGGGGGGGAGAGGGGATGGGCATGGAGGAGGGCACTCGTGGGGATGAGCACTGTTATGTGGAAACTAATTTGACAATAAACTATTTGTAAAAAATAAATAAAGGCTTAAAACCACAAAAAAAAATGATCTTATCCAAAGGAAAAAAAAAAGTTTTACTTCTTCCTTAACCAAGCTGAATGTCTTTAAATCCTTTCTCTTGTCTGATTGCTGTGGCTAGGACTTCCAGCACTGTGTTGAACAGCAGTGTTGAGAGTGGTCTTGGCCATGACATCCTGGTCTTGGCCATGACCAAAGAGTAAAAGTTCTTTTTCCACTGAGTATCATGTTATCTGTGGGTTTTCATACAAGGCCTTTATTATGTTGAGATATGTTCCCTCAGGCTACTCTGTGGAGGGTTTTGTTTTGAGAGAGAGAGAGAATGATCAAGAGCCCAAGGGAGAGAGAATCTTAAGCTGACTCCACACACAGGGCAGAGCCCAACTCGGGGCTCCGTCTCACAACCATGAAATCATGACCTGAGGCAAAATCAGGAGTGAGATGCTTAACTGAGCCACCCAGGCATCCCTGTTCAGAGTTTTTAATCATGAGTGGATGTTGTACATTGTCAAAGGCTGTTTCTGCACCTATTGGTAGGATATCATTTTTATCCTTTCTTGTTAATGGTGACATATCATGTTGATTGATTTGTGAATACTGAATCACCCTTGTATCCTGACAATAAATCTTACTTGATCATGGTGGATGATTTTTTTTTAGTGTATTGTTGGGTTTGCTTTGCTAATATTTTGTTAAGGATTTTCATATCTATGTTCAGAGATATTGGCCGATAGTTCTTTTTTTGTGGTGTCTTTATTTGGGTTTTGATTTCAGGATAATGCTGACCTCATAGAAACCTCAAAGATTCCTTCTGTTTTTGGAATAGTTGAAGAATAGGTATTAACTCTTAAGTGTTCAGTAGAATTCACTTATGAAGCTGTCTGGTCCTGGGCTTTAGTTTGATGGGAATTTTGATTACTGATTCAATTTCATTGCTGGTAAACAGCCTGTACAAGTTTTCTATTTCTTCTTCCTGCTTCCATTTAGGTAGGTTATAGGTTTCTAGGAATTTGTCCCTTTTTTCTAGGTTGTTCAATGCTTGATGTATAATTTTTCACAACATCATCCTTTGGATATCTGTGTTATCAGTGTGTCAGTGTTATTTCTCCTTTTAAGATTATTTTTTTTGATGAGTCAGGCTAGAGGGTTATTAATTTTGTTGATCTTTTCAAAGAACCAACTGCTTTCTTTGATCTGTTATATTGGGGGGTTTTTTTGTTTTGTTTTAGTTTCTGTATCATTTATTTCTGCTCTAATATTTATCATTGCCTTCTTTCTGCTGGTTTGGTGTTTTGTTTCTTCTTTTTCTAGAGCCCCTTTAGGTTTATAGTTAGGTTGAGATTTCCCTGGTTCTTGAACTAAAACCTGTATTGCTAAAAACTTACCTCTTAGAACAGAACCACTTTTGCTGCATCCCAAACACAGGATTGCTGTGTTTGCATTTTCATTTTTCTCCATGCAATTTTCAATTTCTTGGATTTCTTGGTTGACCAATTTTTTATTGGCATGTTCTTTAACATCCATGTTTTTGTGCTCTTTCCAGATATTTTCTTGTGGCTGATTTCTAGTTTCAAAACTCGGTCATCAGAAAAGATGTATGGTATGACTGATCTTTTTGAATTTTTGCGACTTGAGATATTCGTCCCCATAACACATCTGTTCTGGAGAATGTTGCATGTACACTGGAAAAGAATGTGTATTCTGCCGTTTTGGATGGACTTTTCTGAATATATCTATTAAATCGATCTGGTTCAATGTGCCACTTAAAGTCATTGTTTCCTTGTTAATATTGTGGGATTGGATGATCTGTCCATTGCTGTGAGATGTTTAAGTCCCCTATTATTGAATTACTATTAGCTCCTTTGTATCTGTTAGTAACTGCTTTACAAATACAGTAAATATCCTTATCATTTAAAACACTAATATTTGTAACTAACTGCATAGCATGTACCTTAGAGCTGACAAAATATTTTCATGTGCATTATGTCATCTTTAATCGTCATCCAGGTGATCACTTTGATCACAGAACATTTAGGGCATCTATTTCCCAAATATTGGCAAAACAAGTCAAAATGTCTTCTTTTGAAACCCACAAACACAATCTCATATAGGCAGTAACTGTGGTGCCTCTCTTTACAGAAAGGGCCAAACTCAAGTTGCCAGCTTCCCACTGGCGACTAGGGCAGTAAGCCAGGATACAGAGAAATGAAGTGGGATCAGGTGCTCTTCAGCAAGTGCCTAGCTCTGCCCAGAATCAGTCTGGAAGCCTCCTCCAGACAACGCGGAGAAGCCAAGCTGAACATATGCTCACAGAAGGGGAGTCAGGAAACAACTAGGACGTCAACATCCACATCTTGGCATAAGCTACTAACCCTTAAACATTTCCAACTTCTCTCCGTAGGGAAGAGGAAACAAAGTCCTACATTTCAGTGAGTTTAGTGACATATCCCAAAATATACCTTCCCTAAATTCACAACCCCGGAGAGGAGTCCACACAGGACATTTACAGGTTGGCACGGTCTCAAAACATCACTGGTCTTGTGTTAATGTGTTTATTTGGTTTCAAAGGATTGTCTTGCTCACCCACAGGCAGTCAAAAGAACACACAGGATTGTCAGCCAGATTGGCTGTAACCATTATCATAACCTTTACTATATCTGCTGACATTCTGTTTTTGTTCCCAGTCCAGATGTCATGTATAATGGACTATATTCTCTCATTATGTGCATTAGTGTCCAGGAATGCCAACACAATTCAACGAACTGCTTGATATTTGAAAAAAGAACTTCATTTTTATAAACTATTCAAATTTTCCATCAGCTACCTATAAACCAGGGCATTCACTGTCTACTTACTCTTCTGAACTTGCCCTGATATAATGCTCAGTTATGCTAAAAATAGTATTTCTATTAATCAAATCAGCTGAACCATACCTTAAGATAGTAGTATGAGGTTGTTTCACTACTCTCTGTAGAATAATAGGTTTGCTGGTAGAAATTCTAAGCCCCAATCTTATTTCAAGACAAAAGAAGGCCATGAAAGAGTAGCCTCAAACCATGCATATATAGCCTGGGAGTCAAAAGCTGAAGCCACAGTTTTTCTGACCTCATTACAGAACTCCTACTTTCATTTCTCCACACATGTTAGTGTAGAATAACACCATGTCACACAAGGAAATACTCATTTCCCACTGTCAACACACCCTACTCCAATGAGCTTCTTCCCTCACCATTGTTTGAAAACCATTCTTTTAAGGAAGGTAACTAATGGTCCGTTTTCTTTTTGCTAATTCTGGAGGTCAACTGTCCTCTTATTAGATGCTCTGTAGCATTTGACTTAACTGGTTGATTCTGTTATCCCTGTATTCTCAATGCATCGGTGTCACTAAATATTCCCACATTTCCTCCTAGTCCATTGGTTTCTACTTCCCAGTTTCCTTTGCTAACTCCTCCCCTGCCAAATTTGTTCAATTATCTAATATTTTCTTCTTGGCCCTCTTAAGCTTTCTCTTACTAGTCTTCCTAGACCATCTTATGCCATCTCATAGCTTCAAAAAGCACCCATATATTTATGATTTCCACATCCAAATATTGAGCCTCAAACTTTCCTCTAAGTTCCAGACTCCAGTATGCAACTACTCCCTATCTCCACTTGAATGTAGAACAACAATTCTCACAACTATTGTATCCAAAAGAGAATTCTTAATTTTCTACCCAAAAGTCTCTTTCCATAGTCTTTCCCATCTCAGGAAATGACACCATTATCCACCCTATGGCTCAAGCTAAAACCCTGCAGTCATACTTAATTCCTCTTGTTCCCCCTCACACTCCCAAACCCATCTACCAGCATATCATGTCAGTTCCACCAAAACTAACCCCAAAAAAGGACCGATTCTTACTATCTCCACTGTTCCAATTTTAATTCAAGACATCATTTCTCATTTAAACTAAGGGCCTCCTGGTGAGTTTGGTTTTCACGCTTGCCTTCCAAAGGGCCATTCACGCCATAGCCAAATGATCGTTATAAGGCAACGATTGGGTTATACCATTTCCCCATAATAAACTAGTACAAGTTCCCAGTCAAGTAGAGTCTAATTGAAATGTATTAACTTCACTCACAAGGTCCTATATGATCTGAGACAAACTCACTACCTGTAACCCATACCATTCCCCCTGCTTACTCATTACCTTGTGTCCACAGTCAACTACTTTTTGGCTTCAAACACACCAAGGTCATCCCCATGTCTGGCCTTTCTATCTACCCCTGCTTTTATCACTCTTTCCCATTCCTCTCATCACTCTAATCTCCATTCAAACATCAATTCCTAAAGAAACCTTCCAGCGCCAACCTCAAATAACTCCTTACTGTCAATCCCAACTTTTTTTCCTCTCAGTTTTCAAATCTTTAAAGCATGCTGTTTTTCGCTTATTTTCATACACATTTTTTGTCTTCCTCACAGAATGGGCTATCAATATAACCTTGCATTTTTTCACTCAATGCATTGCCAGCTCATAGAACAGTACCTAAACCATAATATGCACTCTAATGAAGAAACCTCTGACAGTGTATCTAAGAATCCATGTTCAATTTTTTCCACAAGTAGAATATTAAATTATAATCTCTTTTGGAATCCTAGGAAGCAGAATTATGTTAGAACATTACAAAAATCCAAAAATGCATATGATTGATATGAAGAAATGTCCAGAAGTGAGACTTCTTCATAGAATGCCCAGTAGTGAGATGTCATTTGTCAGCTGTTAGCAGCCACAACTTCAGTAATCAGCCTTTGCTTATTTGGGACATGATAAAAAGGATTTAATTGACCTAAGGTACTAGAGATGTATATCATGTATGTCCTTTTTCATGCAGTGTTCATTCCCTCCTGTGCCTGCCCAGAACCATCTTATTCAGCAGTATGGTTTGTGGACATCTTGATTAAAATCATCAAGAATGTCAACATTTTCACCAAAAGGGTTTCTAGTTTTCAAGTATCTGGTGTGATTTGTAAAGCTGAACTGAATGGGGCTCATTCCTTCAGTCCTTGGAGAACATGAAGGTACAACCATAAAACATGCAACACAGTAGACCATCCAAGAATCTAGAGTCAGATCACGTTGGTTCTACCCTTTTAGCTTGGACAAGTTACTGAACTGCTTTAGGATTGTTTTCTTCTCAAAATGGAAGTTAAAAATACTAACACAGCTCATAAGGTTAGAGTCAGGATTAAGGAGACAGTAGATCTTAGAGAGAATTCGTTCTTAAAAACAACAGTTGGGGGCATCTGGTAAGAGACTGAGGTTATTAGGCAGCTGGAGCGAGACAGAGCTAATGGACACCCAGCATGCATTCCTGCCTTCTGCAATATTCCTATGCAGCAGGGGCTGAAAAGTAAAGGCTGCATTCCCCAGACACTTATGTAGTCAAGAGTTCTGGATACAAATTAAATTCCACCAATGTGAAGTGCTCATATGAAATTCTGAATGCCTGAGTCAGAGATCCTCCTCCTGCTACTGCTTCTGCTAAAACCAAGGTCACAAAGTCCTCCAAACTCAACATCCCACATGCAGATGTCAGCGGTGACAGTGTGGCAGCAGTCTCCTGATCTCTGGATTGCAGCTACTCAGAAAGGCTTGAGCTAGTGTTCCCATCCCACCCCTTATTCAAACACTTCCTTGTTTCATGAGCCCCTCATCTTTATTAAACACCTTTCTGTCTGAAACACCTAGAATGGTTTTTGGATCCAGTACTGAAAGTTGACTTACACTTTATAGTAACAATAGTAATATGTATAGAGTGTGACTGCGCACTAGGCATTGTTTTAAGTCTTTCCATAAACTGACTCATTTAATCCTTTGACAAATCTGTGAGGTAGATCCTATTACTACCCTGGTTTTGCTCAAGTAAAGAAACTGACAAATAGGTTAAGTTGCCCCCAAATAAATAGCTACTAAGTGGCAGGAGCAGGATTCAAACTGAGGCTGTCTGGTTCAAGGGGCATACTCTTAACCATTCCTCACAAATAACAACAGCCAGGTTTCCAGTGAACAACTATTAACAACAACAAAATACAATCATAGAGAGGTAGCTCTGGAAAGAATCCTGGATATTATTTAGTCCAATCATATCCATTTAATACGTGGGGAAACTGAAGCTCTAAGCAGTTTTAAGACATAACTAAACTCACACAATTGATAAATAAAATCGAGGGATGGAACACAAGTATTTTAACTCCAATTGTAGGATGTCAAGATGCTTTTATTTTTAATATTTTATTTACCCATAAATATTTGATTACTACTGATATGTATACAGCTAGAGAGGTGCTAAGCTTCAGAAATCAGCAAGATTCTAGGAAACATCTATTAAACATTTTTTAATTAATACAAGGAAAAAGGAACGGTCTACAGAAAAATGAAATATTCTATTTTTTTTTTAATTCTTTTTAATGCTTTATTTCTAGGAGAGAGAGAGACAGCGTGAGCAGGGGAGGGTCAGAGAGAGAGGGAGTCACAGACTGAAACAGGCTCCAGGCTCTGAGCTGGCAGTAAGCACAGAGCCCGACGCGGGGCCCGAACCCACGAACCGTGAGATCATGACCTAAGCGAAAGTCGGACGCTTAACCGACTAAGCCACCCAGGCGCCCCTGAAATATTCTATTTTAAAACCCAGTGTTTACCAGTGAACTTCTGTATGTGAATCTGCATGAAGAAAATCTGACCTTAGCTATTATAAGCAACACATAACTTTCATAATTAGATCATTTCCACTTCAATTTTCTGCCATTCCATATGGCAAAAATCGTGAAAAATCTGTAAGGGTTAATAAAGTGCTATACTTTTTAAAGAGATGCAGTACATTCTCTTCTCAACAAATGTGGTATGCATTTTTACCTCTGATAATTAGCAAGATATGAAAAACTTTAATACCCATGGCCCATGGGTAGAAGTGCTACTGGGCATTCGTGTCCCCAAATTTCTCTGGTTTCAGTGATAATTGGAATCCAAAAACAGATGAACATTTTCATCTTAATAACCTTAGAACCAAAAAAAAAGGAAAATTAGACCAAGCCCATAGACTTTTTTTTTCCATGATACGATCCAAGATCATTACTGTTGCCTTATAGAAATGGCCATGAAGTGACCTGGATTTTGAGAACTCTTGAAAATAAAACTAGGAACTGAATTTTGGAGGTTTTATTTGTGTTGTCTATTTTTTTTTTAATTTATTTGCACAACTTTAATCTCTTGGATTGGAATTCCAAATCCCTGATAATTAAAAAGAGAATCGGCAATGCGATAACATTTTCTCTCTGCCAGATTGCCCAAGTAGCAACCCGGCTGGGCAACAGCAATCATGGAAAATGATGCATACAAGTCCCGGAACAGTAATAAAAATGCCAGCATGTGTTTATTCCTCAGCAGTAAATAAAACCCCAATTATTCACACTGTCTAAAGCGCATCTCCCTAAGGAAACCTTTCCTCCCCTAGCAGCTTCAGCATGAGCTCCCACAGCAAGGCTGCAGGTAACACTGGGAGGGCAGCTTCCCAAATGCCCTGGAAAAGGCTGGCTCCTTAAGCCCCATCCTGTGTCTATAGAGATAATCAGGCAATTTCAACAATTCCATGCATCAAGCTGTTTAAGAAAAATCCCTGATTTCCAGCATAAATAAGAAGCCACGACAGGAGTAGAGAAATTTGGGCAAAAGCTCCCAACTTTTTCATTAAGCATATTTTTGCAAACTTCTTACCTCATGTTGTAAAATATTTCATTGTAAATCTGTTAAAATATAAATAAATGAATCTCCACTTAACAAACAGCAAGTTTAACCAGCAGAGCCCTGATTAACACAGATTAACAAAATCCCAAACAAAAGCAAAACACAACAGTGTTTTACTGAGATGAGCAGTATAGTAGGATCAAGAGGAAATGCCTGATGTCAATTTCCATCAGCCTGATGGAAAAGACCCCCTGTTAATGCCTTAGAGTTCCCTCAATACCTGAAAAACCTAGACTGTTGCAACTACTGGGTTTAAGGCAAAACATTTTTAGAAACAAAACACTCAAATTATCCCCAGAAACTATCAAAACAACCCTTAACCTGAAGCATCATATATGGTCTTTCTCTTTTATTGCCATTGCCTCAAAAATAAGAGCTGCTCTTGGAACACCCACAGCTATATTTGAGTTATAAAAATTCAGCACAGCAGAACATTGTGTGTGAGAAGATTCTTTCACCTCTTATTGGGTAAATAGTAGATAACACCACCACTCAGCAGTCTCAAGTTGCTTTCTGTTCTTACTGGCTCAAAGGCAGTCTTTGCTTGATAAATGACAGCAGCAGCCACTAGAAAAAGCTGTGACCTAATGGTGAGTTCCTATCAACCTTTCAATGGATCTAAGTGCTCCTTCCAAAATCTCACTCTGCAGTATAGACTCACATGTATAATCCCAGTTGTTCTATTTAGTAACCTGTTCTGTGTACTGTTTACTCACTGAAGATCCAGGGAGCAACCCTTCTGATGCTACAATAAAACAAGTAGTGCTTTCTAAGAAATTAGTCATCAACAATAGTTAATGACTTGTTTGATAGCTGTATCCAAAGGCAAAGGCCAATGGGCTCTATTTACATCTTAACAGGCTACTCATTAACTATATTAACAACCACTTTTACCAATGAAAACTGTAATTAACAGTGTGTTGGCAAATAAACTGCCAGCAAACATAGTTAAGTAATTGCAGAATTAAAATGGCTGGTTTTGCTCTTCAAAATTTACAGTAAATGATCATTAAATTCAAATCAACTACACACTAAAAGATCATCTTCATTTAGGCCTTCTACTTTCTTCAACTGTTGGCCTATTTCATTCTTTTCTTTGGTGAAAATACTTTCAGCCTTGGATCTAACGGATCTAACTTCTCACTGCTTTTAACCCCTGCACCTAAAGCTTCCACTATCACCATCACCAGGAGCCTAACATTAGCCACGCTTTTTAAACTAAAAAGAGCTCTGTTTCACATACTATTTTTTACTTCACCTTTCTCAAATATTGACCTTTAATTTATATAACACTATGTATTTCTCTAATCATTCTATTATTTCTCTGAATATTTGCTGATGACTCTGCTTCACCCCTTCACCCCTCCTCCCCCCAGAAGATTTACCGAGGAAATCTTCTAAAACTCAGTGCTAGGCCCAGTCTTTTTACTCAGTTTATCTTTGAGGATCATAACTACACTACTGTTTGAACCACTTGATTCTCTTAATCTCATCATCTTCCTTCTCTGGACCTTAAATTACATGTTGTTCATGCACCTCCATCCTTATACTATCAATTCCTGGAGGATAGAGTTGTCAGCCTGAATCATAGGAATTTAAATATTTAGTCAACTAACTTGGAATCAGATAAACTCTCATCATCTGAAGGCATCCTCTAATACAAGGATGTCCTTCATTAGCTCATCTCACACATATCTGCACAAAATGACTCACATTTACCTCAAGCCCTCTCCTAGTTCTTAAATTTAGTTATCCAGGAATGTGAGATCAATGAATGATGTTACCAAGATTAGAAGCAAATAATGGTACCAGATGGCATGAACAAAGTAAGAGTCTATGTGCTTCTGATTCAGAGAGTAAAGCTCTTGTAGCCCAGAACTTAATTTTTCAACCCATTCTTTTACTGGAAGTGAGAGATTTGAGAATAGCACTGGAAACGTATGCATATAAAATAAGTTTTTGATTAAGGACTATGATAGAGGCCATTAAAAATAAAATTTAAACATACTCAGAATTTTAGATTTACATGACATATGCCAATAGTACTGGCCTTCCTTCCCTCCAGACAGTAGTGAATTTTTTCAAATAAGAGCCCTCCATCTTGCTCTTGTACAGTTTCCATTCTAGTGGGCAGCTTACATTTACCTTCCCATTAAAATACCAGAGAAGACACTCCTAAAGACAAATACCTGCTATACTAAACAAACCCAAGGTTAAGGGAGAATTTTGACCTTTGACCTGAGTCCTAGTGTTCATGCCCACATAGCACTGACTGTAAACTTCTAGAGGAAAACTGGGTGCTTTGGCTCTTACTGAACACAAAGTCTCATTTAGAAGGAAGTATGGAATCTTAACCAAGCTTCCTGGGGAAAAATATGGGGACTGCAGACAGACATATTGAGCCTTCTGAACATTCAGAATATAGAAGCCTAAAACCTGAGGATGGGGGGAGGGGAGGAGAATGTCAGGAAGTCTAATCCTGAGGCTGGGGAAGGGGAAGAGAATGTCAAAGGCACCCAAGAAAAATGTAAGGCAGGATGTGATAATGCTAAAGGGGCACAATGTGCTCTCCAATTCTAAAACTAAAATGCTTCCATATGTTGTTGCATATTTGGAACCTTTTTAAGATGAAAAAAATTCTTGCCTACATTACTGTTATTTTACATTTACATCACACAATAGCCATAATACAGCAACAACTCCCATATACTGAATATTTTTACCAAGAATCCAACACTCTGCTAACCCTTTAAATGCTTTCTTATTTAATCCAGCAGTGAGTTTCCAAGAAAGACTCTATTCATTGAGGAGTCACACAAAAAAAACTATTGATCATCTTCCGCATCCCAGGTCTATATGATAGATATCTAGCCCATGAATATGATGCAGTAGAGACACTCACCCCAGGGCTACAGGGTTTACAAAGTCAATCAATTTATTGTACCTTCTATCTTTACAATACAATGAAATAGATAACACAAGCATATTAGTCTATTTTACTAATGAAAAAAGTTGACAAAGATTAAGTCAAATTCAAGCTCTGGCTTTTTGCATACAAGTGTTCTCATTTCATTTTTACAACCATATAAAATAGGTAGGTACTATTACTCCATTTTACAGATGAAGAAAAAGCTAAACATTAATGGCATATGTAAGGTCACACAGATGCTAAATAGTAGAGCTGAAACTACAACATCTATCCATCTCTTCAGAGCCCGTGCTTTTAATTACTGCCACTGGTAAAGACTTAAAATAAATCCTTGCATGAAACCTGTATGTTCAGTACTGACTGTTGACAGGTTGAAAGCATGAGTGGGTAAATAAGCAAAGTCAACCTTGATTCCTAAGGATATGCCAAACTACACTTTCCCAGTAAGAAGAAAAGCTTCAGTTCACTACTATAAAAAAACCCAATACTCAATGTAATCAAAGAGCTATACATCTACCAGTAAGAATCTAACATTTTAAAGGTTTCTCATAAAATTAGAAATGTTAAATGTCAAAGTCTGTATCCAGAAAAACTGTTTTGATTCAGTATTTCTAGTACATCTACAAATACTTGACATTTTTTCTTGGGATTGTATAAAAATATATTTGCTACCAAACTTTGGATTATGTAAGTCAATCTAGATTTTCCTAAATTCTCATGGGCAGTTCCTTCTGTTTTTATCCTTATTCATGGAAAACCAGGAATTTGAAGATCCCTAAGTTCTATGTGCTAAGCTTGAGCTCTATTTTGTGAAAATCTAATAAAAATCAAGAGAAAGTCTAATCCTTCCTCAAATTGAGCTATTGGTCTATTGCCCAGGTCTAACTTGAGTATTTGTCTTTGACGTCCTCTTCCATGTTAATTTTAGTTTTAGCAATTCAGACAAATTTGATCAAAGAGAAACAAAAATGGAGTATGATAGGAAGCAGGCATTTTTAAGTCTTCTAGGAAATAAGATGGTAGGCCAAAGAAAGGAGTCTGTCAACATTTTTAATTTTAAAACAGACTAAATTCCTTTTTTTAATGTTTATTTTGAGGGAACACACACAGAAGGAGTAGAGAGACACAGAGAGGGAATATCCCAAATAAGCTCAGACCCCTATGTGGGACTTGAACTCACACCCAAGCCAAGATCAAGAGTTTGACACTTAACCAAGTAAGCCACCCAAGCGGCCCTAAATTCTCATTTAAATAACACAGTAATAGTCATTTTTCTACAACTACTATTCCTCGGCATACACTTAGATCTTCTGTTTTGGGAAGAACTGCTATTGACTTTGCCATTACAGATTTATTCTAATTTTCAAAGTTAATGTCAACTGGTCTGGTTTTCCAGCATTCAAATGGGCATACAATGTAATTATCTGTGGTCTGAAATTCTCCAAAAACCTATATACAAGGATGTATATATACATACTAGCTATTAGCATAGAAATCAAAGACTTTCTTCATCAATCTTGAACACTATTAAACATTTTGTAAATGACAGGACAATTTCATTTCAGTGGCAGAATAACTAGAAAAATTTAAGATTGCAAAGGTGGCTTTTAAAAAAAAGTGGCGTTTAAAAAAACGAAGAAGGATAGAAAGGTGACAAAGCACAAAAATCTAAAGGACAAAAAAATCTCAAGGACAAATGACACTACTGATACTTATTAAGGTTTATTAAATAAATAATACATCTTTGCACTTTGTGGCATTTCTGAGGAGTTTTACAAACATTTCCTTGGGGTCTCACCACCATCCCACACCATAAGGTCAAATATGAAGTAAACTCACTATGCTTAGAACAGTAATTTTTTCTTCCATTCTCTTCAGGGAAAAAAAAATCATTACTCTGTACCTTTTTCAATGTTTCTCTTCCCTGAAAAACCTTTTCTCTGTTCAACTATTTGGCAAGTTCCTATTCATCCTTAAAGGATTCTTAAAAGCTACCTTCTCTGAAATATTCCCTGACTTCTCTTCCACCCCCAGAGTAAATCACGACCTTTTTAGCACCACCTTTGCTCCTTGAGCAGATATTATGGTGACCATGTGTATCTTATAGAGCCTGGAGTTCTACAAGCAGTTCCTCGAGGGCAAGAACCAATTCCAATTTCCTTAGCACTCAGCAAGTGCTACATAAAAATCTATTGTCGGTACAAATATACTAGATCGTATGAAGATGGAGGAGATGGGAAAGACATTTTTTGCCATGAGGAAATTAAACACCTATAGCAGAAACAAATCTCAATCCACAATCTCAGGTGACTGATGACTCACTCATTTCTACACTGAGCCCCCCTCACTTAATCTCAATTCATTGTTTTCTAATAACTATAACATTTTCCCCTAGCTTACAATTAATTCCAAGTCTTTGTTGAGGGACATCAGAGTTTTCTCGAGAGTCTGGGACATTCTTGTTTTGCTCTTGCCTTTGGTCTTGGTCCCGAAGGCCACTCCAGGTCTGGGAACCCTCATTACTCCTTTCATAGAAGTCTCAGTCATGGGTGATACCTCTTCTACCCCCCAATTCATGCTAGGCACTATGGAACTTGGTTCTTTATACCTCCCTGAGCTCTCTTGGGGCATAGGAGCTTAAGTCCCATTGCTTTGGGAATTCTGGAAACTTTCTAGGGTTCCATCATTTCCTCTTACTACGCTACAGAGTATAAGGTCATTTTTTCAGAGAGCCCCTAGAGTTTAAGAGCTCCTCGCTTCATGTCCTATTCTCTTCGCTGTATCCCCAAACAGGAAAATAATTACTTTGTCTCAGCAGCATGAAGCCCTGGTACTAATTTAGTTTTTCTATGTTCTAAGTCACCCCAGAGTCCAGATTTGGGGCTATGGAGCCTTTTCTCTGCTTTCCAAAATAGAGGTCTTCCTCTGAAGCCATGCAGAACTTATAATCAAGATGTGCTAATGGAAGAAGTGCTATGGGATAACTAGAAGTAACCACGGGAAAGAGAATATCCTACCACACCTCTAGTGCAAAGAGAAGACGTGCATAGATAACTGTGCTTCCATTGTGTCAGTCTACACTGGCTGACCTAAGGACAGGACCAAATGGCACCCACAGGTCTTGAGTCAGTGCTCTGACTGAAAAAATACAATGTCTATTTACTCTTTGTGTCCATTCAGTTCTCTACACTGAAAGCTTTCACTGCTAGGAATAGTCTTCCACTTCCCATATGGACTACACCAAGTGGTAGAAGGAATCTCACTTAAAGAGGGGCTGCCCTAGAACTTTTCCACAAGTGACCTCCAAATTAAGCTTGACTAGGTCATTGATGTATCTGATCAATACATCCCCAAGTCCCTGCTACAGCCAATAAATAGCACTTAATTAGGATCTTTCAAGGAACAGTTGCCACTTCCTGTTCTCATCCCTCTTACTTGCAGTTTTCATTCTGGCATCTCAATCTCAAGTCCCATTAATATAATTTAGGAGCTTAAAAATACCAAATAAAAGCTAACTCTGTAGTATAAAGTTATTTTACCTTTATGAAAAGTGATAAAAGCTGCTGATTCAACAGAAAGACAAAACTGAAGCTATTCCAGGAGTGAGCATGAATTTGACCTGCTCCCTCCATGCTTTCAAACTGATGTTACTCTTGTGGTGAGTGGCACGCATTGTCTACTCTCAGTGGGTTGGTAGTCACAAACTACACAGCAAGTCTTTGCTTCATTACCATGGTACAGTTAACTAACTCATGAGGTCTTCATGAGCTGTGCCTTCAGACTATGTTGTAGGAAAAGTGACTTGCAAAAACAAAAATGACTTTGATTTAAAAAAAAAAAGGAAACTGTAAGAAGTGGTTCTAAAGTGGATAATTTTGTAGTTTTGTATTGCATATTAAATAACAGCATAGTACATTTCCAAGTTACACTTTACTGGAAGTAAAATGGTATACTATATTAGAGAGTTAAGATGGCAGAGTAGTAAGGGGACTCTGGGCTTATCTTGTCCCTTGAACACAGCTAGAACAACAAACCATTTTGAATACCTAGGAAATTGATCAGAGGATTAACAGAACAATCTACATAATTTGAGAGATAGAGCACAACAGGTATGTGGTGTGGAGAGGTGAATCAGGGGTGAGAAGAGCCACAGTGTAGAGGAAGTCATTTTCATGAACAGGAGACAGAAGGAGAGAGGAGAGCAGAGCACTGGGTTTGCACAAGAAAGCACACCCCTCTAAAGCAGATAGAGACACAGTGAAAATATGCACAAGAAAACTGCTCCCTGAAAACTCTGACAGTGGGGGGAAGGAGAAGGTTTCAATACCACCAGTTTTAGAACAGGAGAGCACAGAGCCCGAAGTTTCAGAGGTCAGCCCCTGGTGGAGCAGGGCAAAGACCCAGGAGTGGGGAGCCTTTTTGTGAGGCTCTCCTGGGTCAAATGGGGAGAAGTGGTTCCCCTGTGTGGAGTACATTTGGTAGGAGTGATACTGCAACCCTGGGGACAAAAGACTCCAGTGGGCACCATCAAGCCACAAGGTCACCCCTCGAGAAACAAAGATGCCTGCTGGGGGCAGCAAAGCCTGGCACCTGCTGTATACCGCAATTTACCATAAACTCTGAGCCATTGCCACTGCACAGTGGCACAATCATTTCCTGGGAAAAGCCGGCCCTGGCCACAGCACGGGGAGATCCTCCCCCAGAAGATCACTGCTGTCCAAACTGCAAGGGTCTCAGAAGTGTGAGGCTTTGAAACACAGCGGCGCCTGAGAAAACTGAAGAGAGGTGCCACCTTGTAGGTGGACAGCTCAGACATAGACAGGGGGAAAGCAGGGAGCTGATGGAAGTGGGGGGCACACAGGAAAGGTGACTGATTGGACATCTGTGAGGGCACAAACTTCCCACTATGGAGATTAGAGAGCGAGGTGAAGCCACTTTCACCATTAACCCACCAACACTGATTGACCCCAGTGAGCTAAAGTGTCAATAACTGAACAATGGAGCCATTACACCAAGGCTCGCCCCCCCTCCCCACCCCGTGCCCTCCAGGTACATCTCCACTATAGCAAATCTGCCTGAGAATCAGAGCAGCAGGGCCCCGTCCCTTCACAAAATCAGAACAAATCCCCTTCCAGGAGCTCAGTCTACTGACCATAGACTGCTGCAAAGTTTCAGCTCTAGGGGAAACTGGATCTAGCTTCATGCGGGTTTGTTGTTGTTGCTTCTGTATTGGTTTCTGTTGTTTTGTTTCTTGCATACAAAAAAAAGCAATTATTTTAATTTTTTTCTGTTTTTCTATGAAGCTCCTCTGAACAGGCTGACCAAAATACACTTAGGATCTAGCTTCCTCCAATTTTTTTTAATTTTTACTTATTCTTTAATGTTTATTTTTGAAAGAGAGAGACAGAGCATGAGAGGGGTTTGGGCAGACAGAGATGGAGACATAGAAACTGAAGCAAGCTCCAAGCTGTGAGCTATCACCACAGAGCCTGACACAGGACTCAAACTCATGAACCCTGAGATCATGACCTGAGCTGAAATCAGATACTTAACTGACTGAGCCACCCAGGAACCCCTTTTATTAATTTTTTAATTTTTATTTATTCTATTGTTTTTCTTCCTCCAAAATGACAAGACTGAGGAATTCACCTCTGTCTTGAAGAAATGACAGACAAGGACTTAGTCAATGCAGAGAAAAGTAAAAGGGCAGAATAAGAATTAAAATGACTATAAAGATACTAGCTGGGCTTGAAAAAAAAGCATAGAAGACACCAGAGAATACCTTTCTGCAGAGGTAAAAGAACTAAAATCTACTCAGGCTGAAATTAAAAATGCTCTGAGATCCAAACCCAAATGGAGGCCATAAAAACCAGGATGTACAAGACAGAGGTGCAAATCAGCAATACAAAAGATAAAATTATCCAAAACAATGAAGCTGAAGAGGGAAACAAAGGCCAGGAATCACAAAGGCAGACTTAGGGAACTCAGTGATTTATTAAAATGGAATAACTTTCATATCATAGGAGTCCCAGAAGATGAAGAGAAAAAAGGGCAGAGGATTTATGTAAGCAAATTATAGCTGAAAACTTACTGAATCTGGGTAAGGACACAGACATCAAAATCCAAGAAGCACAGAAAACTCCCATTCAATTCAACAAAAGCCAGTCATTCCCAAAACCTATTACAGTCAAATTCACAAAATACACAAAGAAAGAATCCTGAAACCACCAAGGGAAAATGTTCTTAATTTACAAGAGAAGACAGATCAGGTTTGCAGATATGTCCACAGAAACTTGGCAGGAGCACCAAGATATCTTCAACATGCTAAATGGAAAAAATATGCAGCCAAGATTGCTATATCCAGCAAAGCTGTCATTCACTATAGGAGGAGATAAAGTTTCTCAGACCAAAACTAAGAGTTCATATCACTAAACCAACCCTATAGAAATTTTAAGGGGGGCTGGGGGGAGGCACCAAATCAACAAAGACTAGAAAGCACCAGAGACCATCACCAGAAACACCAACTCTGCAGGTAACAAAATGGCACTAAATTCTTATCTGTCAGTAATCACTCGGAATGTAAATGGACTAAATGTTCCAATAAAAAGACATAAGGTATCAGACTAGATTAAAAAAAAAATCAAGATCCATCTATATGCTGCCTATAAAAGACTACTTTAGACCTAAAGCACCTACAGATTGAAAGTGAGGTGATGGAGAACCATCTATCATGCTTATGGACATCAAAAGAAAGGCAAAGTAGCCATATCTATATCAGAAAAACTAGATTTTAAAACAAAGGCTGTAACGAGAGATGAAGAAGGGCATTATATCATAATTAAGGGGTCTATACAATAAGATCTAATAACTCTAAGTATTTATAACCCAAACTTGATGACACCCAAATATATAAATAAGAAACTCTCAGATAATACAATAATAACACTCCATTTACAGAAATGGACAAATCATCTAAGCAGAAAATCAACAAGGAAACAATAGCTTTGAATGACATACTGAACCCAGATGGACTTAACAGATAAATTCAAAATAATTAATCCTAAAGGACATTTCATCCTAACATTTTGAGTGCACATGGAACATTCTCCAGAGCAGATCACATACTGGGTCACAAATCAGTCCTCAAAAAGCACACAAAGATCAAGATCATACCATGCATATTTTCAGAACACAATGCTATGAAATTGAAGTCAACCATAAGAAAAATTTTGGAAAGCCCTCAAATACATGGAGGTTAAAGAAAATCCTACTAAAAGAATGGATGGGTTGACCAGGAAATTAAAGTTTAAAAAAAAAAATACATGCAAGCAAATGCAAATGAAAACAAAAGTCCAAAATCTTTGGGGTATAACCAAGGCAGTCCTAACAGGTAAGTACATTGCAATTCAGGCCTATCTCATGAAACAAGAAAGGTCCTAAATATATAACCCAACCTTACACCTAAAGGAGCTAAAAAGAATAGCAAACAAAGCCAAAAGCCAGCAGAAGAAAGGAAGTGATGAAGATTAAAGAAGAATAAGTGATATAGAAACAAACAAAAAAATAGATCACATCAATGAAACCAGGAGCTGGTTCTTTAACAGAATTAACAAAACTGATAAACCCCTAGCCAGATTTATCGAAAAGGACCCAAATAGATAAAAATCACAAATGAAAGAGGAGATAGCACAACACCACAGAAACACAAACAATTTTAATAGAATACTATGAAATATTATATGCCAACCAACAGGGCAATGTAGAAGAAATAGATAAATTCCTAGAAACTCATGAACTACCAAAACTGAAACAGGAAAAAACAATATTGAACAGATCATAACCAGGAAGGAAACGGAGTAAATCATCAAAAATCTCCCAACAAACAAGAGTCCTGGGCTCGATGGCTTCCCAGGATAATTCTACCAGACATTTTAAAAACTGTTAATATCTGGGGTCCCTGGGTGGCTCAGTCAGTTAAGCAATTGACTTTAGCTCAGGTCATGATCTCGCAGTTTGTGAGTTCAAGCTCCACATCAGGCTCTGTGCTGACAGCTCAGAGCCTAGAGCCTGCTTCAAATTCTGTGTCTCCCTCTCTCTCTGCCCCTCCCCTCCCCTCACGCTCTGTCTCTCTCCTTCAAAAATAAACAAACATTAAAAAAAAATAATATTTTTTAAAAAGTGGTAATATCTCTTTTTCTTAAACTGTTCCAAACAAAAAAAAAAAAAAAAGGAGCAACAGAAGGGACTTCCAAATGCATTCTATGAAGCAAGCATTACCTTGCTACCCCAGACAAAAACCCCACTAAAAAGGAGAATAGACCAATACCCCTGATGAACATGGTTACAAAAATTCTCAGTAAGATATTAGTAAATCGAATTCAACAGCACATTAAACGAATTATTCACCATGATCAAGTGGGATTTATTCCCAGGCTGCAGGGCTGGTTCAATACTCACAAATTAATCAACATAATACATCACATTAATAAAAGAAAGGGTATGAACCATAGGATCCTGCCAATAGATGCAGAAAAAGTACTTGACAAAAAACAGCATCCATTCTTCATAAAAACTGTCAACAAAGTAGGGATAGATGGAACATACCTCAACATCGTAAAAGCCATATATGAAAGACCCACAGCTAATATCCTCAATAGGAAAAAACTGAGAGCTCTTCTCCTATGGCCAGGAACAAGACAATGATATCCACTATCACCATTACTGTCTAACATAGTACTGAAAGTCTTATCCTCAGCAATAAGACAACAAAGAAATAAAAGGCATTCAAGTGAGCAAGGAAGAAGTTAAACTTTAACTATTAGCAGACATGATACTCTATATAGAAAACCCAAAAGACCACCAAAAATTGATAAAACACAGGGATCCAGCAAAGTTGCAGGATACAAAATACACATGCAGAATCTGTTCCATTTCTCTACACCAGTAACAAAGCAGCAGGAAAAAAAAAAAAATCAAGGAATCAATCCCATTTTCAATTGCACCAAAAACCATTACATACCTAGGAATAAACTTAACTGAAGAGGCAAAAGATCTGTATCTGAAAAGTATAGAACAATTATGAAAAAAAAATTGAAGAGGACACAAAGAAATGGAAAAGCATTTCATGCTCATGAATTGTTAGAACAACATTATTAAAATGTCCATACTAGCCAAAGCAATCTACTCATTATGCAATCCCTATCAATTTGCCACCAGCATTTTTCAAAGAGCTGTAACTAACAGTCCTAAAATTTGCATGGAATCACAAAAGATCTTGAATACTCGAAGCAATCCTGAGAAGAAAAAACAACAACAACAACAACAACAACACAAAACTGGAGACATCACGATTCTGGATTTCTAGCTGTATTACAAAGCTGTTGTCACCAAGACAGTATTGTATTGGGACAAAAAGGACACCTAGATCAATGAAACAGAATAGAAAACCCAGAAATGGGCTCACAACTATATGGTCAACCCATCTTTGACAAAGCAGGAAAAAAATATCCAATGGAAAAAAAGACAGTCTCTTCAACCAATGTTTTTCAGGAAACTGGTCTTTAATATGAAGAAAGAAACTGGACCACTATCTTATGCCACACACAAAAATAAATTCTAAATGGATAAATGTCCTGAATGTGAAAAAGGAAACCATAAAAATCCTAGAGGGGAACACAGGCAGCAACCTCTCTGACCTTGGCCATAGCAACTTCTAACTAGACACATCTCCAGAGGTTAAAAAAAAAAAAAAAAAAAAAGCCAACATGAACTATTAGGACTTCATCAAGATAAAAAGTGTCTGCATAGTGAAAGGCAATCAACAAAATTAAAAGGCAACCTACAGAATGGGATATTTGAAATGACATTATTAGATAAAGGGTTAGTATTCAAAACCTATGAAGAACTTATCAAACTCAACACTAAAAAAATAATCCAGTTAAGAAATGGGCAGATGACATGAATAGACAGTTTTCCAGAGAAGATTTCCAGATGGCTAACTCACATATAAAACGATGCTCAACATCATTCATCGTCAGAGAAATACAAATCAAAACCATGGTAAGATACCACCTCACACCTGTCAGTATATCTAAAATTAACAACCAAAAAACGTGTTGGTGAGGATGCAGAAAAAGGAGAACCTTCTTGTACTGCTGATGGGAATACAAATCGGTGCAGCCATTCTGAAGAACAGCATGGAAGTTTCTCAAGAAACTAAAAATTGAAATACCTTATGATCCAGCAACTGCATGATTAGGTATTTACCCAAATAATACAAAAATACAGATTGAAGGGATACATGCGCCCCAATGTTTACAGCAGCATTATCTACAATAGCCAAACTACACAGAGGACCCAAATATCCATCAACTGATGAATAGGTAAAGAAAATGTGATATACGTATACAATGGAATATTACTCAGCCATCAAAAGAATAAAATATTTCCATTTGCAATGATATGGGTGGAACATATGAGAAGAGGGGAGGGAGACGAAAGGGAAGCAAACCACAAGAAACTTAACTGTAGAGAACTATGGGTTGCTGGAGAGAAGGGGGGATGGGCTAGACAGGTGACAGGTACTATGGAGGGCACTGGTGATGAACACTGGTGCCTTATCTAAGTGATGAATCACTGAATTCTGCTCCTGAAACCAATACTGTACTGCATGGTAACTAAAACTTATATTTAAATCGGGGGAAACATAAATAAAAATTAAAAATAGAAATGGTAAAAAAAAATGTTTATTTTAGTCAAATCCTCATTGATTAAAGACTGATGAAAATAAGTGATTTTTAACCAATAGAGTATCCTCAGTTACTTAAAAAGTTTTTCAATTTTACTGAATCATTGATATGTTAGCCAGCTAGGTTTGCTATCATTATGTGACTGCTACCAGAAAGTTTAATTAAATCTTTTCTAAAGAACAAACTCATAAGAAACCAAAAATTGTACTCAGGCAAAGTTTAGTGAGCTCTAAAAAAACAAAATTTCTGATATTCAGAAATGTATACTTAAAAGATCAGAAAGGTTAACACTATACACATTTAATATATTCTCTCTGCCTATTACTATTTTTTGATGGTGTCCATCACCCTTAATCACATTCAGATGCCTGGAACAAATTTTAAAATAAACTCAAAATATGAATCACTTCCCCTTTACTAGATTTCTTCTAGATTTTTTTCTTGGTCACACACTAACCACTTATTCCTTATTTTTATTTTGAGACCCCTGCCTTTTTGAGGGACCTTACCTATTTACCAGGAATGCCTAGATACTGCTTTACACACACACACACACAAAAAGTATTTGTTGCATGGAAGAAATGCATTTTGAAAATAAATTTTTTTAAAAAAAGAGTAGGTAGCCAAGAAGTCAGTAGCATTAAAATGTCCCAAACATAATTGAACTTTTAATTTCTACCATCAGTAAAACCCAGGAATTTACAGTTTTAATAAGCACAGTAGGTGATTCCTATACAAACCAGAGTTTGAGAGCCACTAAATCAGGGAGAGATCTTTTAAATTCCTCCAGGGAATGAAATATGCAATATTCTTCAGAAAAAAGGAGTTTTCTTTAACCTGCTTCAAGCTAAACATATTTCAAGGGAGGGACAAATTAGGGAAAAATTTTTAAGCAAATTAATTCAGGGAAAATTAAATACCAAAGGAGAGAACATACAGAAATGAAGCCCAAAAGTACACTTTTACAAAAATAAATGACCTCCGCTAGACTTAAGTTTCTCAAAGTCCACACCTTTACTACATGACATTATACTAAGGACAGCCATACATCCCAGGTATCCCCAATTTACTGTTCTCCATACTGGAACAGTATGTTCTCCATACTGGAAGCTTATACTTTATTTAGGATTTATAAGTGAAATGTTATTAACAGTTGCATTAAAATAAGCTTTTCTCATAGAGTTTGGTAAACTGTATTTTGTACATGAAGTTCCTACCACGGTCTCATGTGATAGTGTGAGATACACACAGGATGAACAGTGATCTCATGATAACATGTAGTTTTATAAAATCTGAAAGATAAACAGAGGTAACCCAACCCTTTTCTTGGCTTTTCTTTTTAAGCTCTACACCCAGCACAGAGGTCCAGTGCAGGGCTTGAACTCATGACTCTGAGATCAAGACTTGAGCTGAGATCAACAGTCGGACACTTAATGGACTGCATTACCTAGATGCCCCTCTGGACTCCTTTTAGATGCATCATAACTAATTTTTCCACTTCAAGGTCTGCATGCAAGGCCCTTGCTAATATTAATAAATATATACACATATATATGGCCAGCCAGGAAAGGCCAGGAACAGCCACGTTCCTCTAGTCATAGTGGTAGCAGGGAGAAGTATTTGATGCCGCTGCTCCTGCCAGCCACCTGCTATCCAGGTGAGATGTGGCTCACACCACAGACTGAATGTTTATCTTGTAGGAAATCAGGCAGTTACCAACAGACCAGAAATGCACTAACAAGTGTGTGAAAAATAGACGCTAAGCAATCTTACTGCAGAGTGTAAAAAATGCATCCTGAAGCAGAAGATAAATTAACAATCCAATTATAATTGCACCAAAAATAAGATACCTAGAAATAAACCTAACTGAAGAGGTAAAAGACCAACACTCTACAAACTTATAATATACTGATGAACAAAATTGAAGATGACACCAATGGAAAGACATTTTGTGCTCATGTCTTGGAAGAGTATTGTGAAAATATCTATATCGCCCAAATCAACCTACACCTGCAGTGCAATCCCTACCAAAATACCATTTTTCACAAAACTAGAACACTAAGATGTATTTGAACCACAAAAGATACCAATTGCCAAAGCAATCTTAAAAAAGGAAAGCAAAGCAGGGGGCATCACATTCCAGACTTCAAGCTGTATTACAAAGCTGTAATCATCAAGACATTATGGTACTGGCACAAAAACCAACACATAGATCAATGGAACAGAATAGAAAACCCAGATATAAAACTGTAACTTTAAGGTCAATTAATCTTTGACAAAGAAAGCAAGAGCATGCAATGAGAAAAAGACAGTCTCTTCAACAAATGGTGTTGGGAAAACTAGACAGCAGCATGCAAAAGAATGAAAATGGACCACTTTCCTACACCATGCACAAAAATTAATTCAAAATAGACAAAAGACCTAAATATGAGAAGCGAAACCATAAAAATCCTAAAGGAGAGCACAGGCAATAATTTTTGACATTGGTCATAGCAACATACCTTTAAGTAGGTCTCCTGCTGCAAGGGAAATAAAAGCAAAATAAACTATTGGGACTACATCAAAATAAGCAGCATCTGCACAGGAAGGAAACAAAACTAAAAGGCAACCTACTGAATGGAAGAAGAGATTTTCAAATGATCTGGCCAATGAAGGGTTAGCACCCAAAATATATAAAGAACTTCTAAAACTCAACACCCACACAAAACCCAAAACCAAGTAAGCTAAAAATGGCCAGAAGACACAATTCTCCAAACACTACATGCAGATGGCCAACAGACAATGAAGAGATGCTCAATCATCTGAGAAATACAAGTCAAATACAAGTCAAAACTACAATGAGGCATTACCTCACACCTGTCAGAATAGTTAAAATTAAAAACAAGAAACAAGTGCTGGAGAGAATATGGAGAAACAGGAACCCTCATGCACTGATGATGAGAATACAAATTGGTACAGCCACTGTAGAAAACAGTGTGGAATCTCTTCAAAGAATTATCCCAATTCAGCAGTCACACTACTGGTTATTTACCCCCAAAATACAAAAACACTAACTCAAGCAACTCTATATAGTAGCATTACTTACAATAACCAGATTATGGAAGGAGCCCAAATGTTCACTGATTGATGAATGGATAAAGAAATGTGGTATATATACCAAAAGGAGTATTCAACCGTAAGAACAAAATCTTGCCACTTGCAACAACATGGATGATCTAGATCTAAGCAACAGGCCAGTAAGAGAACGAAAAACACCATATCACTCATATTTGGAATTTAACTAGAAAACAAGCAAGGAAAAACAGAATCTAAGGAACAGACTCTCAACCAAAGAGAATGTGATGGTTGCCAGAGGGGAGACAAGCAGAGGGATGAGAGGAAAAGGTGACACGGATAAAGGAGTGCACTTGTGATGAGCACTAGGTGACGTATGGAATTCTTCTATCACTATAATATAAACCTTAAACTAATATAATAACTGTAGTAGAACTGAAATGAAATATAAACAAAAAATGCAATCTGAATATGCTCTTCCTATATAGTTTTATTATTTAATGTATAGTATAAATATAGGATTACATTTTTGGTTTGGTAGCTTTTCTTCAGTTATCTCTGCAGCATCAATTATTTCTTAATCAGTACATGGTAAATAAAAGTTTACTATTAAATTTTCATTTGTCAAGACTAATCATCAGGTGTAATATACAGAAAATATTAGCATTTACTGTCCTCCACAAGAACTATAGTGGTAATACCAACCTTAGAAAACTCTGAGGACAAATCTGCAGAAGAACCAGTATCAACTTCAAATGTTAATAACTATTTCAATAAAGCTGTGCCCAGAGGTGATGACTTAACACATTAAGCCACACAAGAGGAGTTTAGAGATCACTGAGAAGCATGATTTTTCATTTAGATCAAATGCTATTCTTTTAATATAACTTTTCCTTATTTTCAACTCCAAGTTTTCTCATGCAAAAATAACATTAAGACAGTAGCTCCTGTTTTAGTTCTATTAGAAGAATAATGTGAACTATTCAATGACGCCAGTCCTACATCAAGATCGTTAGGTGATTTTTAAAAGTCAGTGAAGAGGGGGAAAGAGGTGAAAGACTAACGACCAGAGATTTTTAGGACAATGGAACCATTCTTCATGAAACGGCAATGATGGATACATGTCATTATGTATATGTCAAAACCCAAAGAATCATACAACCCAAAAAGTGAACCTTAATGTAAACCATGTGCTACAGAGTTCATGTCAACTATCGATATTGCTACATCAGTTGTAACAAATGTACCACCCTAATACAAAATATTAAAAATCAATGGACTCTAATCATAGTTCAAGATTTTTACCCAATTCAAGGAATATAAGAAAATCTTTTAGAGATTCCATAAAACATAAAACATTTGAAGTTATGAATGCTATTGAAATTCACTTAAAAGTTCATGAATACATATACAAGTATTTTTTGCCATGATAATGTGAAAACAAATTTTAGGGGATACACATAACAAACATTACTAAACTGAGAAACTTATGAGCAGAAATATACCTGAAATTAGCTGTCACGCCTAGATCATTTATAACTAGTCTACCAACCAAGATAAAAATCAAAAGATGTGAAGAATTAAAATACTTTACTATACTTAAATTTCAGTTAGTGCAGGGCTAACTATGGGTCACAGGCCAAAACTGTACTTCCATCTAATTCTGTAAATGAACAAATTTACCAGAACAGAGCATAGTTGATAGAATTGTATCCCCCCCACCCCCACCACAACAACAACAACAACAACAAAAAACACGTTCAAGTCTTAATCCAAAGTACCTATGTATGTGGCCCTATTGTATGTGGCCCTATTTGGAAAGGAGATCTTTGCAGATGAAGTAAAAAATGAGGTCATACTGGACTAGGGTGAGCCCTAAACTAATAACTGGTATCTTTTTAGGAAGAAAATTTGAACATAGTCCTAGAGATAGCAAGATAGACACAGGGGAGAACACCATATGATAGAGATTGGAGTAGTTATGCTACCACAAGTCAAGGAATGCCAAATATTGCCAACCACCACCACCACCACCACCACCACCACCTAGGAGACACGCACTGAGCAGATTCTCCCTCAGAAACTAGAAGTGGGGCACCTGGGAGGTTCAACTGGTTGACTGTCCAACTTTCACTCAGGTCATTATCTCACAGTTTATGAGTTTGAGCTCAGAGCCTGGAGCCTGCTTCAGACTCTGTCTCCCTCTCTCTTCCTCTCCCCTGTGCGCGTGCACACTCTCTCTCTCTCAAAATAAACATTTAAAAAAAAAAAGCAACTACAGAAGGAACCAACATTGTCAGCATCTTAATTTAAGACATATAGCCTCCCAAAATGTGAGGCAACAAATTTGTTGGTTTAAGCTACAGCAGTCCTAGGAAACTAATACATGCAACCACACCTATTTGGTTATTATTGTCTATGGCTGCTGTCCTGCTACAGTGACAAAGTTAAATAGCTGCAATAGAGACCATATGGCCCAGTTGGTCTAAGACACTGTATCTGGCTCTTTACAGAAAAGGGAGGCTGACTCTGAAGGGATACAAACTCAAAATGTTTTTACCATCACCTATGTTCAATACAAAAATATAGTTCAGGGAAGTACATACTTTCTTTTGCTGACCATCATCAACCATGTTTAGTAATAACTATACCACTAGATAATTAACTTGTACATCAAGTAATATATCCAACAGTAACTTTCTTTCCAGTCATCTAAACTGTCATATTTTCTTTAAAATCAGTTGGAAATATTTAATCAAAGTACTAGTAGATGGAGCATCAAGAAATTTCTGCCTTTGACACTTTTAGTTAACTGTAATTATTAAAAACAAATCTTACAGTAAGAATTTGGAGTGGCCCTATAAAAATAAGGAAGGACTGAAAAAATAAGAGCTCAAAGAGCAGGCAAGGTTTAACTTAGATATTTAGAAATTGTGCTTTAGGTTATCTCACACTATAGGAGGAATCTTTCAGTGGAGATCCTAATTTTAAGATTTTGATTTCTGAACCTACAGAGAGCTATTATATTTTAAGTTCTATAACATTTATCTAGATATGAAACAACTTTTTAATCATAGGGCTAACTTTTTAAATGAGCCATATACCTTGTGAAAATATTTGTAAAGAAATATATAAATATTTTGAAGGCAAAAAGACCTTACTAGTAAAAATATTTGGACTAAAGTAAATACATATATTGCTATAAAAATCTAATTGAGAATATCCTCAGTATTTATTCTGAGGTTACTCAACACCTATGGAGAGAATCTACCCAACTCAAAGTAAGATCTATGGAAGAGAAAACTGAAGGGGTCAACCATCTATAAAATCTATCTTTAAAATGCAACTCAACTTTGTGAGAAAACTAAAAGTAAGAATTTAGGGAAATTTTCTTTGATAGACAAATAGTATAATTTCTAAAAGCTTCAGCTAAGAAACGGATTAAAATAAGTATATACCAAGATTATCCTGTTTCTTATATTTTTTGATGTTTATTTTTGACAGAGAGAGTGTGTGAAAGTGGGGGAAAGGGAAAAAAAAAGGGGGAAGACAGAATCCAAAGCACGTTCCAGGCTGAGCTTTCAGCACAGAGCCTGACACTCTGAAATCATGACCTATGCCCAACTCAGATGTTTAACCAACTGAGCCACCCAAACACCTTCATTAGTTCTAATATTTAGATTATAAATGTGAAATCTCTTTATTGTTTTAATGTACACACATATATACATTTGTAGCCATAATCTTATTTTTGATAAGTTTTTGGGTAGAATTATTTTATAGGTCCACCATTTTTACAATTTTTAATAAAAAATTAAGACGTTTCTGTTACAGGAGACAGTGGGTTCTAGTTCCTTACCTGTAAAATGAAGAAGTTAAACTAGATGGCTCCTCAGCCTTTTTTTTTTTTTTTTTTTTTGGATGCTAACCCTAAACTAACTCTCTTCACTTGACAGATGACATAACTAAAGCCAGGGGAGGTGGGGAAGTAGTTTCCTGAAGCCCAGTAATATGGAGAAGAGAAAAGAAAGATTAAAGCCCAAATACAAAATGCCTAAAGGAGCTTTCCATCCAAAGACATGTATAATTATAATCAAACTGAACCTGATTCCAAGAACTTTGAGTATTTCCATCTGATAAATCCCAACACTGTCACAGAAAGTCATTTTTCATGTTTCCGCTATTCTGAAGATTTTAAAGAATACATTAAATAAACATTGTTTATCTTACCAAGCTTCAAAATCTATCATGCATTAACTTGACTTGGATATTCCATATTTTAAGGGAAGTGTCTGAACAACACACTCAACTAAATTATCTGACAGAGAGGTCAATGCATCCTGTCTAGGATACTAAACACATAATTAGAGACACATTTATCTTAACCACAGCCTTAGTGGATCCTACAGATGAACTAATTTAAATCATTTCTAACATGAGAAATCATTATCATGCTTATGTCTTCTTTCTGTTCAGTCTAACCTTGCATTTCAAGAAATGAACAATGAGTGAGTTTAATCAAGGAAAACTTATTAAAACTCTAGTTTGAAGCCTTTCCTAAGGAAAATATTTAAATAGAAACACTGTCATTCTGGAAGAATTATTTTAAGTCTGCCACACTGATACAATAAAATTCAACAGCTGAGCAAACGTTAATTTAAAAATATATACAGGCATTCACAAAGAACTAAGAGAAAAGGCATAATAAAATTTAAAGAGAAAATGTCTATGCATCTATTTAGAAGCTACATTTTTTGCAGTATCTTTTACACCTATGTTCCAGTTATCTTTTGTTGTGAAATGAAGTATTACAGAAATTAGTGACTTAATCTTTTATTGTCCTGTGGGTTCAGAATTCAGGCAGAGCTTAGATCAGCAATTCAGTACTATGTGAAACCAGCAACAGAATTCAACTAGGTGATGGGCTGATCAAGACAGTCAAAGGGCCTAATTTGGTTCTTAAATTCCACACAAGTGAAATCATAGGTCTTTCTCAAACTCATTTCACTTAGCATTTATACCATCTAGATCCATCCATGTTGTTGCAAACAGCAAGATTTCATTCTTTTTATGGCTGAGTAATATTCTGCTGTACATATACCACATCCTCTTCATCTACTCATCTACTGATGGACACTTGGGTTTCTTCCCTATCTTGGCTGTTGTAAGTCATGTTGCAATAAACATAGGGATGCATGTATATTTTTAAGTGTTTTTGTCTTCTTCACGTAAATACCCCACAATGAAATTACTAGGTCATAGTGAAATTATCAAATCTTATGATAATTCTAACTTGAGGCACCTCCATACTGTTTTACACCGAGGCTGCACCAGCTTGCCTTCCCACCAACAATGTGTAAGAATTCCTTTTTTCCATATCCTTGCCAACACCTATTACTTCTGATAGTTTTGATTTTAGCCATTATGACAGGTGGGAGGTGTTCTCATTCTGATTTTTATTTGAATCTCCATGATGATTAGTGATGTTGAACATCCTTTCATGTGTTTGGTCCACTGTAGAATTTTTGTACATAGTCTTAGCAGATTAAGGTAGTTCACTTTTTTTCATTAAATCCAAGTTAACATACAGTGTAATAATGATTTCAGCAATAGAATTTAGTGATTCATCACTTACATGTAACAACCAGTGCTCATCCCAACAACTGCCTTCCTTAATGGCCATCACCTATTTAGCCCATCCCTCCACCCAACACCCCACCATCAACCCTTAATTTGTTCCCTTATTTGAGTGTCTTATGGTTTGTCTCCCTTGGTTTTTATTATTGCTCCTTTCCCCTGTGCTCGTCTGTTTTGGTTCTTACATTCCATTTATGAGTGAAATTATGACATTGGTTGTCCTCACACTTATTTCGCTTAGCATAATACTGTCCAGTTCCAGCCACATTGTTGTAAATGGCCACATTTCATTCTTTTTGATCACCAATATTCCATTGTGTACATATACCACATTTTTATCCATTCATCCATTGATGGACATTTGGGCTCTTTCCATACTTTGGCTACTGTCAATAGTGCTGCTATAAATACTGGGGCACACATGCTCTCTTAGAATCAGCATTTTTGTATCTTTTGGAGAAAGCAACTGGTACTTGCTGGGTTGTAGTAAGATAACACTTATTCTTTTTTCTTTATTTTTTTTTAAGTGTTTTATTTATTTCTAGCAGAGAGAGAGACAGCATGAGCAGGGGAGGGTCAGAGAGAGAGGGAGTCACAGACTGAAACAGGCTCCAGGCTCTGAGCTGGCAGTCAGCACAGAGCCCGACGCGGGGCCCGAACCCGCGAACCGCGAGATCATGACCTAAGCGAAAGTCGGACGCTTAACCGACTAAGCCACCCAGGCGCCCCAAGATAACACTTATTCTTAAATTGACTTTTTACTCTGAATGGATACCTAACTATGACAAATGCTATTCCTGTATCTATTGGGATTGTATGATTTTTGTCATTTACTCTTTAAACATGATGTATTGCACAGAGTCTATTTTCTAATACCAAGTGAATACTGAGTTCCTAAAATAAACCCAACTTTGGTCATGATCTAGTTACATGTCCTATTAAAATGGTATTTTGATTCAAGTTCTAATATTTAATTTGGGTATCTTGCATCTGTTTATGAGGGACTGGCCTGCAGTTTTCCCATTTTGTAGCACCTTTGTTGGATTTTGGTAAGTTTATTTGGCTCTGAGAGGGGGTGGGTAGGAAGAGGAGATGAAGGAGTTGGGTTTACTGCTCTTCCTTCTCCTGTTCCTTCCTTTCCCTTTCCTTCATGAACAAATCCAGTGCTAAAACCATCGGGTGAAGCTGAGCAAGGAAAACATCCAAGGCAGCTCAAAAAAAAAAAAAAAAAAACAAAGCAAAAAAAGAGTCCCAGCAACATGAAAAGGGCATCCACATAATGCCATGCCCAGCACAATGTGTCAGACTGAGAAAAAGGAGGTGATCTGAGGAGAATTTATTCAATTCCAGCCTCTTTTTCTATTGGGCAGGCACTTAAGACGATAAAGACCATTAATACTGGTTTTGCGGCATCCCACACACACAGAAAAGTATATGCCTATTTTCTTCCTGAATTTTTGTTTCTATGATATAGTCTAGTTTCCATTATAATTTCCTCAATTTATGAATTGTTTAGAACTGGTTTTAGCTTCCATTATATGTGCCAACCAATTTGAATTAATTAGGACATAAAGATGCTAGAACATAAGCCTAAAAACAAGCTTAAAAAAATGACGTTTATTTCCCTGTCAGAGGTAGGGACTGCTCTGCTGAAGGAGTCTGTCCCATTGTGCTGTTGACCCAGCCCCTGGGGTGCTGCCGTTTTTTGCAAAGGAAAATTGCTTCACCAACACTCCATCTACATTCCAGCCCATGGACAGGGAGGAAGAGTTCTCATAAAGCCGTTTCCTTTCTAAATTAGGTTACCACGAAGTTGCACCAAGCACCTTCACCTGAAAGCAATCTCCATACCCAGTTGCAAGGCACACAAAACCACCATGTTCCTAGTTCAATAAGGAGTTCCAATCCCAGACTAAGAAGGGGGAGTGGATACTGGGAAGTAATTAGTATTCTCTGCCATGGAAGTTTTTAGTTATCTTTGTGTTAGCCATTTTAAATTAATTACATTGTGGTCTAAGACTGTGGTCTCTATAATCTCAATCATTTGAAATATATTGACGGCACGTGGCCTCCTAAATGGTCATTTTACGTGTTTCCTGTGTGCTTAAGTATACGTATTCAATTCTTTTGTGCAGTGTTCCATATACATCTACTAGATCAATATTGTTAATTGCCTTGTTCCAATCTTATATCCTGATAGAACGTCTGCTTAACAATTACTGAAACTGTTTTATCAATTACAGTCTCCAACAATCATGGTCAAAATCATTTTCTTTGTGCTGTCAATTTTTGTTTTTCATATTTCGAAGCTATTACTATATATACATTTAGAACTAGATCTATGAATTTTAACCCTTCATCAATATGGAATATCTTCCTACATCTCTAACATTTTTAAAAATGCCATTGTTATATTTGAGTAACTATACCAGCTTTAATTACTATCTTCCTCTATTTTTTTAAGTTTTAATGTTTATTTTTGAGAGAGACCAAATCCAAACATTGAAGGGCAGAGACAGACAGACACAGAATCCAAAGCAGGCTCCAGGCTGTGGGTTGTCAGCACAAAGCCCTTTCCTCCATTCTTTTCACTTCAAACCATTCTTTATTCCAATGTTTTAGTTTTGTCAACACGAGCTCTACTGGAGCTACTTTTACATCTAACTTTTGTCCTTCAAATAAGGAACTATCCATGTGGTTATTACTAAAAATGGAATTCATTTCTAACATTATGCTTTTTATTTGCTCTGTTCTTTTGCTGTGGGTTTTTTTGTTTGGTTTGGGTTTTTTTTTTTTTTTTGCATTTCTGTCATCTTTTAGTTTTGAGTTCTGCCTTTCAGTTCATTTTTCTATTAATTTTTATTACATTTCTATTCTGAGTTGCCGTAAAATAATTCAGTAACCAAAGGTAACTGACAAATCTGACTCATTTTTATTCCCTTTCTTACATGGTATGCCAACCTTTAAATGTTTTAACTTTTAGCTCTGGTCTACCTCTTTACCCAATGTGTTTCCTGTGTGCTAGAGTATACATATTCAAATAACCCAATAGGTTATTTCTGTCCATAATCTAATTCTAGTTTTTAATACTCACAAAATCAAGCATTTTTATCTTATACAGTGTTTGTTTATATTTATCATTGACAGATTTCTTTCCTAGGCATTCCTTTTTGTGTTCCTGATGCTTGCTTCCGTAGTAATTATGTTTCTTTCTGTACAAGTGGTAGATATGCTAAGAATCAGTACAGACATCCAATTTTATTTCCTTATTTTGCCCTTGTTCTTGAAAAGTGGTTTACTGATTTTTTTTCTCTTCCCTTTGAAGCTATTTTTGTACTCTGCAACAGCAAAGCCAAACAAAGTCCCTTAATTCTCCCATTGGCTGCTCTGTAGTTTTTCTGTACAATATCTAGTTTTAAATGTCTACTTTCTTGCCCATTTCTGAGTCTCAGAAACTATCTTTCCTCAATTCTAGAGAAGTCCTAGTCATTAACTCGCCTAGTATTTTGTTTCTCCTGTTCTCATTTGTTCCTTCTGGATTTCTGTTAATACACTAACTTCTCTTCTGTAGAGGTTAGATTTCCCATTGCTTGGTCTCTGCTGGAAAATCTATTTGCGATTAATTCTTTCAACTATGTCTACACTTGTTTATCCAGTAAAATTTTCATTTCCATTATTGAAGTTTTTCTATAAACTCTACATGGCTATTTTTCCAACTACTGGTCATTTTTAATGGCTTATTCTTTCATCTTAAATCTACATTGTTTCCTTAAATGTTAGACATTCACAGTTTATATTGCATGTGTATGAATCCTATTATCTGCAAACTTTGTGGTTGCCATTCATAGTTGGCTATTTGGGCTAACTGATGGTAGTTTGTATCTCCTTTTTTTTACCATAATTGATTACTAGCTCATCTTATTTGGAAAATTGTCACTGAATATTCTTGAGGTTTGGGTTTGAAGTGCATTCCTCAAGAAATGCTTTATTTTTCCTACACATGTCAGCATTTCAAGAAAATTTTCCATGAATATTCCTACATTTCTGCAGGGTCTGGGCTTTAAGTAATGCTGGGAAACTTTATTAAAGGGTAACAGAATAACAAACATGTCTTGCAAGTTACAGATACTGTATTGTTCCAGAAACATCTAGAGATCGATGTCCTCCAGAGCCATTTGCTTACGTTTCAGAGTAAAGGTCTCCCATCCCTCCCTTTTTCCCCACCTAGAAAAGAATGGGCCAAGGTGCCAGCCATCCTACATAAGCTTCTAGTCTCCTGATTTGGAGGCTCCCTCTCCAGTGTTGCAGGGCAATGTCAGGCTACTATCATCTCACCCTATGGAAATCCTGGGTTAGAAAACAAGTGCTAAGAGGCTTTGTGAGTGATCTTTCTTTCTGATCCAGAGTCCTTATGTTTCTACCAGAGTTCGTCCTCTCTCTCTCTCTCTCTCTCTCATGTGTACATATATATAAACTGTGGCCGTCTAACACCTCAGCTTTCAAGTAGCACAGAACCTAAGTCCCATTTCTGACTTGCTACAGCCCAGCCCCTACTTGAAGCTAAGCCTCCACGTTCACACTTTTTTGAGCAAATGAATTAATTTTGACTCCATACTCTTGTAAGGGCTAGCTTATAGTTAAGAATCTGCAGAAGTGACTTTTTTTTTACATCCAAACCAAAGCATCCCTTTACTATCTTCCTCTGTGGGTCAGATTTTTTCATTCCTAGTTAACGGAGAATGTCGCCCTTTGTGGATTCCACCTGTATCTTGATGTACTCCTATCCTGTATGAACCTCTAATTTGCTTCCTGTCTTACATGTAATTTATGAGTAATCCAGAATCAGCAGCTACCCCCAGAGCAGCATCTGCAGTATTCGGCAGCTTCCTCTCCTCTCTGGCTTTTGCTTTCTCACAGTTTACGGCCTTTAAGAATTTGCCTTACATCTCTACCAATGTTGTTTAGATAGAAACTTCATTCTACATTTTACCTTTCGTCATTTTATAATGTCAGTATTTATTACTTTTAAGTTTTATATTTTTAGCATTATCAGTGTCTTTGGTTTGAAAATGCCCAGCCTTCATTCCCTATTTACTGTTAAACTACAAATGGGGGAGGGCGGATTGTAAGTAGTACAGTTTTGAACTCCTACAAGCCTAGATCACAGGAAAATTTGATGCATTCATATGCATTTTCACATGTGAAGTATCTTATGCTTCCATTTTATTTTTAGTATTATTTTATTTTTCTTTCCCTTCATTTTTTTCCCTGGTTTGATCAGACTGCTGGTAATTCTATCCTTTTTTCCTTTCTATGGAAATCTTTATTTTGACTACTGACTCTCTGCATCCAAACGGATGGAAGTCCCCAATTACTTGAAACAAGACATCACCTCTTTCCTCCATGATGCAATGTATACTACACTGTGCCAACATGAAATCTACTTTTTACTTCCTCCCTTCCCTGTTTTAATTAAGTTTGACTTATCTTTCCCCTCACTTTTTCTCCTACATGCTTTGAAATTCTTTGTTTCCTGTCCTCACTGTCACACACTAGGTTTCTGCAGAGGTAATTTGTACTTATTAAAATTTCTACCGGAGTATCTTTTTAATCTCAGTAATTTCTTAATCACTGGTGTTTTTCCTCATCTACATTTAACTTACGAAACTACATGCATGTGCACACAGATAAGCGGACACATACAATGCACTGTTCACTGCCATCTTTCTTCAACTTGAGGTCTATGGATACATTTGACTTTTGTTTGCCCAACACAATACGTGGGTGATTATGGTAGTGACCATTAATGCTTTTTCAAAGGTATTCAGATTCTCTTACTTCCAGACACATCATAGAATTACACTTCTCTGCTCCCTCTGAAGTAAGTCACGACCACATGACAGGCTTTGGCCAATATAGTGTAATGAGGAGTAATAGGTTTCTTTCAGAATCATTCCTTTCCTATGACTACAGTGATCATGAAAACATGCATTAAAAACCGGTCCTCCATTAGCCTGAGTCCCTATGCAGAGGCTCATGCTAACCCATTCAAAATGTATAGCAAGAATATGAAATATGCTTTTGTGTTAAGCCAAGAAGATTTGGAGATTGGTAGCAGTTTAGACAAGACAGTCCTGATGGACACAAACACCCTAACATCTTCCACAGCTCCCAATAGCTTTCTTTCTCCCTAACAGGCAAAGAATTCGTTGGCTGAGCCTAAGCTTGTTGATACAGCCCTCTACTGTATCACTTTTACAAGTGATGTTATTCTAGGCTTTTCTGACTTCCAGTATTACATATGAGAGGTTACATCTCAGTCTGGTTCTAAGGTATCTGTTATGTCTGTGAAAGTTTTATTTATTTTCTTAATTATTGCCTCTTATTTTTATTCTCTAGAATTGCTAATCCAGGTTACAACTCCTGGATCCCTTCTCCATTTCTTAGCTTTTCCCTCACGGAAAAGCTCACTCTATTTTTGCTCTGTGCTTTGAAGGGTTTCCTGAAAATTTATCTTCTAGTTCATTAGAGATGTAACTAATGACACAGATGGAAAAATTATGGCTTTAGATCCAAAAAGTATCCCCACTGTATTTGAATCTTGTGTTTAGTTCAAGTTTTAATCATGTCCTTCAACTATGAACACCAGCCATGTGATTGTTCAGCTTATTTCCCTGCCTTCTGAGTCTCCCTTAGATAATTGTTTCTCCAATGCCTCACTGACAGGGCTTTTTCTTTTAAGTATCCTAAAAAGCAGAAAATCTGCAAGCCAAAGAGGGTAAAAGAATCTCCACCCCCTTAGACCTGAGGTAATAAAAGCAGACTTCCTCCTCCGCTGGGAGTCGTTCATACACTTTGGTCACCTACACTCCAGTCTCAGAGGCAAGAAAGACAACCCATCCCATTATCCTCAATTTCATAAACCATGAAATTCCAAGCTCTCTATATGCAACAGCTTTACAACTCCAAGAATAAGCTTAGTCCACTGGAAAGAAAATTCTGCACAAGTACTCTGAGAGACCAAGTCATAACTAAATCCAGCTACCCACAGGTCACAGAAGCCATCAAGATCAAGATAGGGTAGGGGCACCTGGGTGGCTTAGTCGGTTAAGCGTCCAACTTTCGCTTGGGTCATGATCTCATGGTTCGTGGGTTCAAGCCCCGCGTCGGGCTCTGTGCTGACTGCCAGCTCGGAGCCTGGAGCCTGTTTCAGTCTGTGACTCCCTCTCTCTGACCCTCCCTTGCTCACGCTGTCTCTCTCTCTCCTAGAAATAAATTTAAAAATGTTAAAAAAAAAAAAAAAAGATCAAGATAGGGTATGAAGTTTATAGGTGGAAAACAAGGGGATCAGAATCAAATGATCAGCCTTTTCCCAGTGTGTTCTCTTTCCTCCTGGTCATTCAAGTCTGAGTCATTGCCTCCAAGGAGGCACTCCCTAACCATTCCTTTCTAAAGCAGCTACCCACATTTCTCACTTTACGATTATTCTGATTTATCTCCTTCGGAGATACTCTTAAATTATCTCATTTACCTGTGGTGGTCTGTTTCCTACTAGGATTTATAGACCATAAAATTGTGAATTTGACTGTCTCGTTGTCTCAAACTACACAGCACTTTAAAATTATTTACTGATGGGGCACCTGGGTGGCTCAGTGGGTTAAGACTCTGACTTCAGCTCAGGTCATGATCTCAAGGCTCAGGAGTTCAAACCCTGCAATAGGGTCTATGCTGACAGCTCAGAGCCTGGAGCCTGCTTCAGATTCTGTGTGTGTGTGTGTGTGTGTGTGTGTGTGTGTGTGTGTGTGTGTGTGTCTCTACCCCTTCCCTGCACATGCATGTTTGCTCTTAAAAATAAACATTTAAAAAAATCTAAAAATATTTACTGAGAATCCGGAGTTTACCTCCCTCATGCTTTCTACCCACTTGGCCCTAAGAACATAGGTTAGTGAAATGCTGTTAACTAGAATCGTATACTTTTTCTCTTCGAGTATAAGTTTAGATATTTCAAGAATTCTCATGTAACACCTCTATTTCAAATGCCCAATTTAGATTCAGTCATATATTTAGTCACAGTCTTCATTCACCATGCTTTCCTCTCTTTTCCACTTCCTCAGTCTTGAAAGTTCTGAATCATCATTTGATTAAATTACAACCCCATGTATTTTCTTTAGATACAATTCATGGCACATCTAAATCCCTGTAGGTGCAAAAAGGTCACTCATTCATTTACTCTTAGAGACCAGTGCTACCTTAGGAGTATGTAAGATTCTTGAATTCCAGGCCTTTCCTTTCAAAAGCCTTAGAAAGGTTTCCCCCCCCCCCACATCGTAGATAAGAAAGCAAAGCCCAATGCTAGATTATACTTCCTCTATAAATCATAAATTTTTCTCCTTAAAAGACTAACCTGTTTCTCTTTAGCCTAGGAATTCAGGAATTTCACTTAGACTCTCATTAAATACGAAAGCACTGTTATGAAAATTAAATACACTGGTACACTGCACTAATTTTAAGGGGTCAGCATCTAAGGGCATGAAACAGTGCACTATGGAAGAACAGAAACCCTGGGTAAGCCAAAAGACTAGGTCAGTGAAGTTTGGTTAAGGTGCTCTCTTTCTTCACTGAGAAGTGAAGATATTCACGGAGACTCACAAAGATAGTAAGGGTAGAATCAGCACGATCTTCAGAAAGTTACTATTATCTGAAATTCACTGATTAGTAATACAGATCAGAAGAAAAAATTTAACTATAATCCATCTTATAGTTCTGAATTAGCCACACCAGCTCCAAACATATTTGGTTCAGTGTGCAAAACTAGTTCAAAGATAAATTTAAACTGTAGTAAGGAGGGAATACGAGAAATAGTAAAACCATTACAGTGAAATTATCTAAAGCCTTTTCCTGACTCCTGCCTTCAGTTTTGACTTGCCTCAAATCCTGAAGAATGTGACAATTGAAACATTTTTCTTAACCAGCAGTAAAAACTAGGAGTATTGTGTTCAGCATTATAAAATACTAGAAATAGAGCTACTTGAGAAATAAACCTTAAAACAATGTAAATACACAGAAAATACAGAAAACTAATTTCTTCCATTAAGGGTGCTCACTCAGTGATTTTAAATCCTAACTTATGCCTCTAAAAACTGAATGTATACAATTGTTTATATGCAAGATTAAAAGTCAGTTATAGTGTTTTTAAAGAGCTATACGTAGGTGCCACAGCAAAAAATTTTTTTCAAAATGCTTCAATACTTAGTAAGTTGAGACTGTAGTCACTTTCTCCATGATCATGACGAAGCACAAACTAAAACCTCAAATCTGAGTCTCCCCCAAATTTCATTGATATATACACATTTTAACATGTCTTCTAATTACCTCAATTCCCAGAGAAATTCTTAGAGTTCACCACGATCATCTGAGTATATTCATTTCCATTTTCTCCATGTTCCCAATTTATGTCACTACACTCTTTGCAATCCAATAGCACCACACATCTGGCTTTTGCTATTTGTATTTAAAAAAAAAAAAAAATGGGAGGGGTGTTTGGGTGGCTCAGTCGGTTAGGCGTCCAACTTAGGCTCAGGTCATGATCTCACAGTTCATGGGTTCAAGCCCTGCATCAGGCTCTGTGCTGACAACTAGCTCAGAGCCTGGAGGCTGTTTCGGATTCTGTGTCTCCCTCTCTCTCTGCCCCTCCCATGCTTGCACTCTTCCTCTCTCTCAAAAATAAACATTAAAAAGGGAAGGGAACGTTCTCACTCTATGCAAGTATTAGTAAGTTTCATCTATCCATCTTCAAGCAGTTTAGTGGCCTATCTTGACATTCTTACAAATGCGTTTTAAAAAAAACATTATCTGTGACTCAACCACAGTGACTTTATTAAAACCATTACCAAACCAATACCATTATGGGTAAAAAAAAAAAAAAAAAAAAAAAGATAAAATAGTTTGAAATCTAATTCTTAGCAGTGTTACGCTTGGCTTGAAGGGATGTTAAATATGAAAAGAAACCAAATTCTCCTTACTAATGATGATTCAAGGTGGGATTAGAAAAACACTCTAGCTGATTTATTTGCTGTCCCTCAGCCCCATCCCTGCCTCACATCTCCTTCAATGATTTCCAAGGGTTTTATTTTTTTTTTCCTGACAGATTTAGACAAAGCCTGATATAAATTAGCAGAGAACACAATGAAAAAAGCTGAGAGATACAACAGGTCCAATTCATGTCCCTACTACAGAGCCTTTTGCATTTAAAAGGTAAAAAGCAAACTACTAGGAATTGTTAAGAACTGCTTGCCAAATAACCATGATACATGTGGATAAACAGGGTCACTCTCAATCATTTACTCAAGTGCAATGTGGCTGCCAAATTCTTCCCTCCCAGGAAATATTTTGAGAATAGCAGATAATGAATTGTTTAGAAAAAGTCTCTAACGAGCCCATGATAGAAGTCATTAGTTTTTAGGTTCTCCCTCTTCCTAGATAGAGACTCAGGGAGAAATTCTGACTTTAGAACTTCCAGGCTCCAGAGGGCCAGGAAGGAAGATCTCAGATGATGAATCCTCAGTATCCTACCTTAAGGGCAAGTGGTGATGGGGGAAGAATGACTTTTTAAAGTAATTATAAGAGTCTCCCTAGAATTCTATTTCCAGCATTCTGACAGACTACATACCCCGAAAAACCCACCTAATTGCAATAGCTAAAAGGCTGGATAAAATATTTAAAACACATTTCACAAAAAGCATTGCTGAGCTGGCAGAAAAGGGTGCAAATCCTCAGTTATCAAAAATAAAATGTTACTAGGAAATGATCATCAAAGCCACTTTCCACCATAATAAAGGTTCTGTAACCTCTGGACCCTACAACTTCCTGTTGATGGCTGCACAGAGCACCACATGCCTGGCGGGGGGTCACCCAAAGTGAGTAACTTTAAAGACTATCTGGAAAAGTTAAACCCCAAAAGATCACTCATCTCTCATTATAAGGTCACAAAAATTGACAAGTAACTTGTTCTCGGTTACTGCTGTTACAAGTTACCACAAACTTAGTTGCTTATGAGACAATTTATTATTTTACAAATGTGGAGGTCTCAAATGTAAAGTCAAGGTGTTTCCAGGGCTGGGATCCTTCTGAAGGTTTTAAAGAAGCAGCAGCTTCCTTATCTTTTCCAACTTCTAGAGACTTACCAGATTTCTTGGCTTATGGTCCCTTTCTCACATCACCTCAATCTCTTATTTCTATCACCAGATCTCCTGCTTTGTAGAGGATTCCTCCTGTGTCTCTTATAGATAGCCTTATGTTTACACTGAACCCATCTTCATAATCTAGGATCTTTTCATCTCAATATTCTTTTTATTAATCTTTTGTTAATGTTTATACATTTTTGAGACAGAGCACAAGCAGAAAGAGAGGGAAACACAGAATCCCAAACCAGCTACAGGCTCGGAGCTATCGGCACAGAACCAAACACCGGGCTCAAACCCACAAACCAGGAGATAATGACCTGAGCCAAAGTCAGACACTTAACTGACTGGGCCTCCCAGACACCCCTCACCTCAATATCCTTAACAGGTTTACATCTTCAAAGTTCTTTCTGCCACATAAGATGACGTTCATAGGTCCCAGAGATGAAAACATGGACATTCTGGGGTCTAAGTTATTATACAGTCTACAACAAGGCATTCCAAATAAAATCTGCAGTTTCATCAAGTCAAAGTCTCCGCTGAGATTTATTGGTATTCGCAATGCTCTGCAACTTGAATTCACTATTTGTGTAGCCCAAATTATCAGAGTTTAGTTGAAAGTGGTCCTAAGTATATAGTGGCTACAAGTGAGTGACAGTAGCAAATGCACATCCTCTCTGGACTATTAAACCTCACCTCATGGCTCAAACCACTACTCTAGCAAACTTCTGAGAAAAATAAGTAGCTTACATACCAAAGTCACAAAATGAAGTGGGGTACCAGGGTGGCTCAGTCACTTAAATGTCCAACTTTGGCTCAGGTCATGATCTCAGTTTGTGAAATTCAAGCCCCACATCCAGCTCTATGCTGACAGCCTGTTTCAGATTCTCTCTCCTTCCCCCCTCTCCCTCCCTCCCCTCTCGTGTAAAAAAAAAAAAAAAGAAATGAAGTACAAGAAATCAAAGTCTATAAGAAATAACTTTCAGCAACATCAGTTCAAAAAGTCTGATTATACAATCCTATTTAATGTTAGATACAAAAGAATCCTGTAGATATGAGAAAGGATTAAGAGGTCGTAAAGAATATACAAGCAGATTTTTAAAGAACAAAAATAGGAACTCTAGATATAATTTAGAACTCAGTGGATGTATTAAAAAGATTAAACACAATTAAGAAAAAACAGTAAACTAGAAAGACAATCTGAAGAGATTACACAAAAAGTGACTCAAAGATAATACAAACATGATTAAGAGACAGAGGATTAAACCAGGAAGTTCATTTAACTGGAGTTTAGGAAAGTAAATATTCGGGCACCTGGGTGGCTTAGTCGGTTAAGCGTCCGACTTTCGCTTAGGTCATGATCTCGTGGTTCGTGGGTTTGAGCCCCGCGTCGGGCTCTGTGCTGACTGCCAGCTCAGAGCCTGGAGCCTGTTTCAGTCTGTGACTCCCTCTCTCTCTGGCCCTCCTCTGCTCATGCTGTCTCTCTCTCTCTCTCCTAGAAATAAAACATTAAAAAAATTTAAAAAAAAAAGAGGGAGAGTAAATAAAATGGAAAAAGTCAATATATGAAGATGTTGCCTCAGTTTTCTAAGACTCTTTATACAAATGCTCATATGCCAAACAATTGCCAAAAGAATTAAAAAGAGTAGTTTCTAAAAAAAAAAAAAAAAAAAAAAAGTAGTTTCTAGATACACAACGGTAGAACTGAAAGGATTTTAAAAAAGATCTTAAAAGTGGTTGGAAAGAAAAAAAATTTTTTTCCAAGCCAAGAAGGAATATGATTCCAGACAGAACATTTAAAGTAGAAGGAAAAGGGGCGCCTGGGTGGCTTAGTCGGTTAAGCGTCCGACTTTCGCTTAGGTCATGATCTCGTGGTTTGTGGGTTCGAGCCCCGCGTCGGGCTCTGTGCTGCCTGCCAGCTCAGAGTCTGGAGCCTGTTTCAGTCTGTGACTCCCTCTCTCTCTGACCCTCCCCTGTTCACGCTGTCTCTGTCTCTCTTTCTCCTAGAAATAAATAAAACATAAAAAAAAAAAATTAAAAAAAAAAAGTAGAAGGAAAAATAGTAAGCCAATGAATCAGAAATATGAGAGGCTAGTGAAACTACTACTGGCTATATAAAAACACTAGTTGACAGTAATATCTACTCTGGGGGCAGTGGGTCAAGATACAAGTACAATACTGGGGGAAGTAAGTGTTATGTTGGTAGAGGGTGATCTGAGAGCCCTTGATTCAAGAATCGTAGCTTAAAGATGCATGCCCAATTAAGAAAAACTCTTTAGAACAGACACAAAACAGAAATTCCTTCAAAATCATAGCAATAACATGGGAGGAGATGGAGAAAAATTCAATTGGCCAAAAATAAAAAAGCAGAGAGGAAAATAAACAGAAACCACCTAATAAGGTGGTATAAAATGAAATCATTTAATCACAATATAATTAGATTTACTGCTGTAGCTGAAGGACAAAGATTATCATTACATTAAAAAATGGAAACCAGGTATAGAGGATATTCCAACTATTTAGTAACTGGTGTAGTATAGGCACTGACTAGTCGAAAAGCATTTGCCAACAAATCACAACTTTGGTCATAACCAGTAAGACCATATGGGATCATACCAAGTATTGGCCAGGAGTCCAGTCATATGCTTTATTTCATCAATCACCTCTAAAACAGACACAAATGTTACAAATTTAAGAATGAAGGATGTACTAGATAAATATGGAAAGGAAGTTGATGAATGATATTAACAAAATAGTCTAGGACAAAAACAAAGCACAAGAAAGCATTACCAGAGCTGGTCAGTCACTATATGATCTGATCACACAAAGTACAGGAGTGTGGTTGGCACTGCTGCCTTTTCATTTCTTACTCTGCAACAATTTATCTTGTTCAAGTCCCACAGCTGTTAGTAGTTGAGCCACACACATGCTGAGGTTTGGGAAGAATTCACTCATGTACCCACAAGTTCTTCATTTATTATCCTCATTAGTTGCTTTGGTCTATAAGCAGAGTTTGGGGAAAGTTTTAGAACTAAGGGGTCATAATCATGTTGCACTCATTCTGAATTTGTTTTACTTCACGGTCACATCTTTTCCAGTATTTGTAGCATTTTATTCACCTTTCACCAAGTGTGCTACCCTGGAAAGATAGACACCAGTCTACATGAACTGTACTTTAACTAGAATACATTCCTTGTACTAACAGAGGTAGACTGCCTGAAAGTCATCGGTCCTACTGAATCAGGTATCTTTACTCTCCACAGTTCAACTGCTTGCCAAATACAGAAGACCACATACTCTGCTCTTCATTAGGTAGTTAAGAATGAACCGAAATCTGAGAACTGGAAAGAACAATTTACTCTGCTTACAGTTTCAATAAAGAGGAAAAATGCTTTGTGTGGATGCCAGTAATTATCCTGTATATTTTATTGTAATGTAAACAGCCAAGCCTGGGTAGTTAACACAAGAAAGGGAAATGAATAAATCCCTGTCCTGTTATTATCTTTCAGATCCTGTGGATCTGTAATAGTTGTATGGGAGAAAAGAAAGGTTAGTCAAATAACTTAGGAAATGTTAACGCTGAAGAAGTTCTGGGAAGCTCTGGAACCATTTAATTCTTCCACGATAGCTACATCAATTGCACATTACCCAGTTAATAGAAAGCTCCATGTGTTTTTCACAAAGTAGAAAGTTTTAGTAACTTTTAGAATTATGCTGATGACAAATAATCTTAAAAGTTTTGTCAAACAACTATTCTTTCATTTCATGAGGATGGGCATTAGAAAAAACCAGGAAAGGTAAAAATTAATGTACAGTGAAAGCAAGCAAGTCACTGCTTGTCTGGGAATGAAGGCAGAAGGAAAGGGGCAGAGGAAAGGATTATAGAAAGGCACAAGGAAACATAAGGGTGAGGATTATGTTCATTTTCTTGGTTGTGGTGATGGTTTCATGGATGTACCTAGGTCAAACTTTAGGTTGTACACTTCAGATGTGTGCAGTTAATGTTAATTCTATCTCAGTAAAGCTTTAAAAAATAAAAAAATAAAGAGGAATGACCGAAATATACCACCTTGTAACCCCTAATAAATTACCAGACTGTCACCGTCAATGGAAGGCTGTCAGCACCTGGAATTCTTCCATTTCAGTATCACTAAAAATGGGACAACCAAGACATTGTGGCCTCATAGTGAAACTCTCAACATCTATGAATATTCTTGGCCAAAAAATGAATGTAAGCATAATCAAGTCTCTGGTCTACAGCTAACTTCCACTTGTAAGAAACAGTAAGAAGGTAAATTTACCAATGAAGCTGACAAATCCAGACTGTGGGTCATTCTGCAAGACAATGGACCCCTTTTCTGTACCAATCAATGACCTGAAAGGGGGGCTTGAAAGGGGTAAAAGGTCTACTACAGAGTAACAAAGACTTCTGGGATTTAACTAAATGCAACCAGTGGAATTTAAGCAAGGGTATGATTTCCCTCACCTTTGGGACCACTGTAACAATTTGGTTATGGGCTGGGTGTTCAGCATTACCAAGAAGTTATTGTTAGCTTTGTTAGGTGTACTAGAATATCATCACGGATGTAATTAAACATCCTTAGATTCATTTTTAAAGACCTACGAGTGAATAACAGGTCTGGGATTTTCCTTAGCATATTTCAAATATTTTTTAAAAATCAACACACAAAAGGTACATAAAATGCAAAATCCTAACCAGATAAATCTGATGAGTAGGTGGTGTTCTTTATATTAAAGGGGCTTCTGTGCCTATTGAAATGTTCAAAAAAATTAATGAAGCTAATTTCATCATGAAACTGACCAAATTTAATTACTATAAAATTACCTTAATTCTTACAAAATCTAAGTATCTAGAGACATCTAAATTGTTCTATTAAAACTACGACTGACAAGAATACTTGAACTGTTACCATACCCAACTGATTTGCTTGGGAATATCTAGTGTCATCACAGGGGTCAATACAGACTATTAAGCTGAACCCTCATGGTCTATAATAAGCACAGCAGTCAAGTGTTCAACAAATGTATCCTCAGTATATATCAATACCACCTCAACCCACTTTAACTTGTACTGCATCTTACCTCCAGTCACTGTACTAGGCACTTCACATAGACTATTTCTAACCCAGCCCACACTGTTAAAAGGTTACTACTATTGCCTCCATTTTACAAAATAGAAAACTGAAGTCTGTTAGGTAACTTGCCCAAGGGCACAGTTCCCAAGTCTTTCTGAATATAGAGACAGAATCCCTCCACTATCCACACAGGAAGAACTCTGAACAGGATTTCCTACAAATGTAGGTGTACTGATTATGTAGATTTTATTAGTATTCTTTCCAAAGAGAAACAAAGATGACCATTATGCAGAAAGTTACAAAAAAGCTCCGTGCATATTGATCCATTTTCAAATTTGTCCAAATGCACAATGGCAGTATTGTGTTAAGTGTCCTGGTCTCCAGCTCTGCCCCTTATGACCTAAGTGGCTTTGGCAACATAATTCCTCTGAGTCTGTTTTTCCAGGACTAAAATCTGAATAGTAATATCAAATGGTTGTTGCAACAATCATGGTAAATGGTGAAACACGAAGAGCTCCTAACTCAGTGGCTGGATTCTAAATAGGAGCACCATTCTTTTACTTACTTTTTGTGACTTGTGCATAAGAAAACAAGTCCAATAATAACTACTTCTAGAATGCTAACCCTAACTGCCATCAGCAAAAAGAACCACCTATTGCCCAACATATTGCTTTTCTTGGCCCAAGGCCAATCTCTCCATCTAAAATTCTGTTTTAACATAAACATTATCTGTAAGTCAGGGTTGTACTGCTCTACTCAAGAGTGACTGGCAATGGGCAGAAGCATTTACCTTCAACACAATTTCACTTAAAAAGATGCTTTATAGGAAATTGCTCCATCCGCGATGTTCAGATCCTACCCTGTTCCCTTCTCCATTAGCAAACACTTCAGCTAAGCCAGAAACTCTGCAGCACATGGATTACATTTGCTAAGAATTGAGATACTGAGCCTGGATGGGAGGTGGGGGGGGTGGGGATCTGACACCCACTTTTTTAATTAAGGGATTTTTATTATGCTACAGCCTGGGTAACTGGGTATCTAAGATTTTAACCTCATATCCTTCTAAAGACCCTTATATGGTTTCTGAGTTAATATTCAGACCAATATTCGTCCATGGGATTAACACCCTGAAGAGAAAGACCCTCTACTCATCAGATGCATAAAGAAAATTAAAATCTTTGAAGAAAAATGTCGGCACATCATTTACTAGTAACCCAGAAAAGGCTAAATTTGGCCCAAGAGCTAAAAGTTACTTTAAAATCCATGTAGGGCATTACCTCTTCTCTGAATAAGTACCTATGTTCAAAGAGGGAAATTTTTCTTTTAATTAGTTGCTATTTTGTTGTCAGCCTCTAGACAGCATGAGAGGGATCAAATCACATGAAACTGACAAAAATCAAGGCATCTGAAACCCAAAATGCCACATTCTTTACTTTTGAAATTCCCAGTTCTTACGGTCATATTTGGTATGGTGGACAGAAGGAGGTGAAAGGCAATTTGTGGACTCTCCTTCACACTCAATAAAGGATTCTCTATTTTCATAGCTCCAGGAAGCTGGACACCCAGGGAGAATTAAGGAGAATTAAGACTTCCTATAGGCATAAAGGAAGTCCTACAAGTTCTTTAATGGGCACTCAAGAGACCTGAATAGGTTATATAGATCTAACAGCTGCCAATATTTATATTTGGAGTCATCAGCTGCCAGGGATTAAGACAATAAGAAGACTTTAACCACAGATACTAAGATAAAAAGTTTACATGTTACACAGACGGATGCCCCCAGTAGATCCTGCAGAGTTTTATAGACTTAACAACAATCACATGAACCTCCATTATATACTGTAGAGAACAATAACAAGACAACAGTGTAGAAATTACACTATAAAATGTATTCTAGTTTACAAAAATTTATTTCCTATTAAATGGAAAAAAGGAACTCTTAAAACTGTAAATATTGATTCACTCACCAAAAGAGTGGTTGTCAATTTCTATGTATATCAAAGTTGTAATGGGTGAAGATTTTGAATCTAGGAAGCCAGCCTCAGAGGCTCTGATTTAGCAGGCCTTGGAAAGGACACTAGGAATCTGAGTTTTTAATAAGCATTCCAAGTAATTAAAATGCACATGGCCAGAGAACTGTACTTTGAGTAACACTTCAATAAAGCAAAAAAGAAAAAACCACAAACTTGATGCTCAGTTTAACTAGGACACAGATAAAATCCAAGATTTTAAATCTATATTGAAGGACTGCCATAAGCAGTGGTGATCAAGTAAAGCAATGTTTAAGAAAGTGAAGTGGAGAGCAGAGGCAGAACTCAAGCTAAACATCACACTCTGCCTCTTGAAGCTAAGGGACACACACTGAGGTGCAAAATCTGTAGTTTTGTTTTGTTTGCTGGGTTTTTGTTGGTTTGTTTTGCAAAAGGAAGAGGAGGGTGTATGAGTAAGCACCAGCAGGTTCACTGGGCTGGATATGGCTGTCAACAGACAGACAACAGAGCCCCTTAGATGGGCTTTATCTACGAAAAGCAGTGGCCACCAGAGGTGAAAAAAGAAACTTTGAAAAGTGAGAAAGTTCAGTAACTGCGTATTTACTTTGATTAGGAAAACTTAAAGCAAACTCACAATAAAGGCTAGGTGAGAAATTTCATCTTAAAGCAAACTCACAAATGTTCGGTAAGAAATCTCATCTTTACCCTTCACAAACTTAATCTTCCTTCAACATCTTGTCCAGGAAATACTTCTTTCAAAATGAGCAACCCAAGAAAGAAAAACACCATCTATTGGAAGGTACTGCAAGGAAGAGAAAACAAATAACCCTCACTGGAAACCTTTAGCCATGAAGCAAATAAAAGTTGTCACCAAACCTTCTACCATGAATTTTTAAAACTTAGAAAAGTAATTGCTTCTATGAAACAAGAGCACAACGCAGAGATGAAAGATCTCAGGGTATAAATGGAGGAAGCATGAAGAGATGAAACATGACTAGCAGAGTTAAAAATATTGACGGGGCAGGAGGTTGAGAAGAGTGTAACAGAACCATGGTTGAGAAGTAAAATTAAAAGAATCACAGAACAGTCAAAAATAAAGAGACACAAAGTACAAGTGAGAATAAAATCAAGTGAATATTTTAGAGTAATTTAGAAATAAAATGCCAGTTATTAAGGGACAGCATATGTATAATTTGCTACTCAAGGAGGGGGAAATGAACAATAAAGCAGAACTGCTAGAGACCTAACAAAACAAAACCTCTAGTGAAAATAACATGAAGCCATACCGAAAAAGTACTGCATGTTCCGAAGAGAAGGAACCCAGAATAGCAAATCCCAGAAATAGTCTACTAAAGTTTGTATACTTCAAAGATAAGACTCATTTGAGCAGCCAAGTAAACACAGGCCAAGTTACCCAGAAGGACAATCAAATCAGCATGGACACAGTCACAAAACTATTCAATTTTACATGACAGTGGGATAATCACAGATTCCTGAAGCATTCAAGTATGAATCAGGGATTTCATACCTAGCCAAAGACATTTGTTGGGATTCCCTTTGCCTATTTTGAATAAGCACTCTGTTCTGTTCTTTAGTTTGAATTCATGGTAAAGCATTTTATTTGTAAGTAATTTTTTTTTAATGTTTTTTATTTATTTCTAGGAGAGAGAGACAGAGACAGCATGAGCAGGGGAGGGTCAGAGAGAGAGGGAGTCACAGGCTGAAACAGGCTCCAGGCTCTGAGCTGGCAGTCAGCACAGAGCCCGACGCGGGGCTCGAACTCACGAACCGCGAGATCATGACCTAAGCGAAAGTCGGACACTTAACCGACTAAGCCACCCAGGTGCCCCTATTTGTAAGTAATTTTAACCAATACTTCTGTATTCTTAAAAATTGCTAAAATTATATAAGCTACACAAAACCTGGATCTAACACCAGCAAGACAACCTACTAGAAAGAATCTTAAATATAAGGATCTGCTGAAGCACACATCAACTATAGCTGCCAGTACGATGGATTCTTTTGTCTTACACATCTCTTGAGAATGCTTCTCACTGGCAGAAAACACAACCCTGCTGGCCAGGGAAACTACAAGTTTCCCTCAAATACCAGGGCTAGCACAGAAAGGACCAAAAATGGTAAAGAATTGCTTAAGGAAAACCAAGAACTATGTCAGCTGCTCAGAAAAACCTCAGGAATCTAAAAAGGTATTCTTGTTCTTAATGCCTCTTATCAACCAAAGATGAACTATCAACTGATGAGTTAGTATAGTTGCATCTTTTTAATTATATGCCAGTCATCCAACTCAAATTCATGGTTAAGGTTCACTGCAAGTATCAGCAATAATAAAAACATCAGCGACATCTTAACCTTTCTTAAAAATCAGGGGCACAGAACCATTATGGTGAGTAAGCAGAACATGGAAGGGGCCAACCACATAGAAACTAGTATAGCCTTTCCTACAACTGCTCACTTCCCCTGAACACTGAAGGAAATCTCAGGTAAAACCCCAAACTATCTGGATTACTCCTGAGCAAAGAAAAGTTACATCGGATCCAGCAGACATTCTCAAGCCCGTGGTTACATTTACCAGTCTCATGTAATCATCAGAACTGCGAACTTCATTTAAAGATCAGCTTCTTCCCAAACCTGCCTGGTTCTGCCCACTTTGAGCCAGAATCCTACAACGGCAAAGGCAGGGATGAGGTAGCACCTCCATTCCCAAGGCAGGGGCTACTTCTTCACAGTTCAGAACCAACTGTAGGTTTCAGACTCTCTAATGTCAGCACAGAGGGAGGAGGAGATGGGAAACTTGGCGGTACATGACGGCTCTCATCTAGTTCCACCAGGATCTAGAAGCAGCTTCTGGGCTCTGATGGTATTTCAAGGAAGACATTCTTTCATTGAAAACACCAAGTTCTTTGGAGATTTCACAAGAATCCTCTCACCTGCTTTCCTGCTAATTTCAATAATGCTCTGTCTGGCCTAGAGATTTTGTTACCTTGTCCCACCCTTTAACCATCAATCAGAAGCAGTCCTCTCAGACATCATCCTTTTAAAAATGAGCTTAGGCCAACATCTTCACCATGCAAGAGTGCCCCTGTATGGGAACACTTCTGAATATTTCCAGTTAAGGTGGTCTTCACGGTCTAAAACAGAAGACTTTTGAGACAGATTTTCTAAAGGTTCTATTTTTAAAATTTGTAACACTATTTTAAAAACTGTAACACTAAGACTTACAGTTGGTGAGAAAGAGGCAGGCAAGATGCCTGAGAAGGATGCCCACTGAGCCCCTGGGCACTGCTGGGGCACGGTCAACTGGCACAGCCACTATGGAAAACAGCATAGTTTCCTCAAAAAGCTCAAAACAGAAATACCATACAATCCAGCAATTCTACTTCTGTATATTTCTCCAAAAACAAAAAGACACTAATCTGAAAAGATACATGCATCCCTACATTTATTGCAGCAGCATTATTTGCAGTAGCCAAGACATGGAAGCAACCTCAGGATCCATTGATAGATGAATGGACAAAGATGTGGTATATACACACAAGTGGATATTATTCAGTCATAAAAACAAAAAGATAAAATCCTATCATTTACAACATGGATGGACCCAGCAAATATTACACTATGGGAAGTCAGTAAGACAAATACGTCATTTCACTTCTATAAGGAATCTAAGATACATTTTTTAAAAAGAAACAAATACTGCAAACAAACTGGTGGTTACCACAGGTATTGGGAGGAGGATAAGGTAGAGACTCAAAGTGGGCAAAGGAGATTAGGAATAACAAACTTCGAGTTGTAAGTCACAAAGATGAAAAGCACAACATAGGGATATAGTCAACACTGTACTAACTCTGGCAACTTTTCGCTTAACATGGTGGGCACTTTGTACTATGTATAGTTGTCAAATCACTATGTTGTACATCTGAAAATTGTATGTACACTGTACTTCAAGTAAAAGTTTAATAAAGGAGGATGCCCATTGGTCACTAGTAGGACAATGCTATGTTACCTCACCACACACACACACACACACACACACACACACACACACACACACGGACAACTAGAAGGGAGAGTGGTAACAGAACTTAACCAGGAAATACCCCCCTCTCAACTCCTAGATGTTAAAGTTGGGGAAAAAGCCTCCCCAATCTAGATCCCCCAGCCAGGGGGGATAACAGGGTCAGGGAGATCTGAATCAGGTAATGGCAATACTAATAATCAGAAGCACGCATAGCATTTATATGCCAGGACCTCTAAGTGCCTTACAGGTTCTAATTTCATCCTCACAAGGTCTAGCAGATAAACATTAGTGCCCTTATGCAATAGGGTAGAGATTTAGTTTACACAAAGCTACCACCCTCTCCCCCTCCCAAACTTCTGAGCTCTGACTCAGAAGTCCATATTCTTAAGCAATACTCTCTACTCAAGAAAATGTCAAGCTATCAACAGGCAGAACTAAACTAAAAGCACCTGGGAAGCAGACCAGCCCCGGATGCCCTTATAAGAGAAGGGGGTAGACGAGCAACAGGGGTGAAGGATGGAAAAATAAGCCATTTCATACTGAACACAGACTCCAGAGATGAAGTCACATCTCGGCCTAGACAGAAAGTAAAATTGGTTTTTACCAGTCCTTACCTTGCTCTCATCATGCCAACCTGGCACTGGCTGCTGACACTCCTAACCCAGTGACATCTCCCAAATCCCACTTAGATGCCACCTAATCGTTGGTTACTTTTCTCTGGAGCCCCATTCTCTCCACACTGTGTCAAATCTCCCTCAAACTGCTCTACCCGAACACCCAAAGCTCTTAACCCTATTTACTCTAAATCTCTATTTTCCTTTTTTTCAACCCTAAGAACTCCAAGTTAATTATGCACTCTATGCTACAAAAACCATCTAAGGACTAGAAATTAAGGCAAATTTAGAGGTCAGAAGAAATGTCTCAACTTAGATCCTAGCTCTGGAACTCAGGATTCATGAGCAATACACAAGGGCCCCCCAAAGGACCCCCTAACTAAAGCAGACACTGCAATTTTAACTTTTATGGGTGTATCAGAAGCAAATTTCCCCTGAATAATGGGTGTGCCTTGGAGCTTATCTGTAATACATAGAAGACCCAGCTCCTCAGAAGTCAGGTTGTATTTACACAAAGAAAAAAAAAAAACCTCCAAGTCCTCAGACATGCACACATGTGTACACACATGGTGTGGAAGTGAAAGTATGTGCACATTCTGGGAAAACTTCATAGAGATTACAACTCACTCACCACTACCTAAAACAGAAAAGCTGGTCATGTCTGATCAGAGATCCCCTTGAGATACAACAGAAATTAGCTTCTGTTTCAAAACCAATTTCGTTTCTTCTGAGATGCTCAGTTACCTGTTCTCCTTCCCTACAAGTAACCTCTGTTACAGCTCAGGCGTGCAACCTGTAATGGTTCCTAGCTGAGGACCTGCTTGGAGACTTTAAATTTGCATGATCACACCAGGCAATCTTTCCTGGACTTCATGGCATATTTTCATTAATGCAACTAAAAATGTTTTCCTGTGGTGCTGACCCAGCTCTGTCCATTAGAAAGCAGGTCACTTGGCTGCCCCACTGAGCTCCTCCACAACCAGTCAGGGAGAAGACAGAAATGACTCAGCATTCAGCACAGACTAAAATGGTCCAGAAATCGGTTTTCCAAGGAGAATGTCAGTGCCTGATAGCTATGCCTAGAGTTTTTAACAATACCTTCAGATAAGCATATTCCAACATTATGGAGCTATCAACTAGAGCCAAAAACTTAAAATTTGTTATGCATGGGGCACATGGTATTTCACTTTCCAGATACTAAGTTATATACGCTTCATCACAAATAAGGCAGACATTAAAATAAATTGGCAATATCATCTTAATTGTACCACACAGAGTAAATATTGAGCACTACATCCCACATTTAACAAATAGTGTTGCCAATTTAGCAGAAAATTTTAGCTTTACAATTTTGCTACGTAACTGTTTCTTAGGCTCTAAGCAGGAAAAAAAAATTGTAGGCCCTACTATGACTGTCAGACTATGAGTCAGTGCACAGCAGGTGCTGAACTGCTGAAACCCTAGAAGAATATCTTGAATTCACTGTATGTCTCCACATGATTTTTTAAGCCATGGAACACACTGTTCCCTCTATCCAGAGCTATCTAAGCCACTAAGATTCTTGCCATTATGACACAACTCAGCCAATGACATGAAAGGCATGTATAATCCAAATGTCCATATAAAAGCTGTTAAAACACTTTTAGATTTTAAGTCACTTTCAAAAACTTGGATGCACACCCTGAAACATTCCTGAAGACTTTTCTGAAAAGGACCAATTATGCCTGTTGAGAAGAATACTTCATTAACAAACACAACTGAAGAAAAACTGATTACTTACAGTTGTTTTACCTGCGTGCAGGAAAAAAATGCACTATATACAAAGGAAGATGAACTAATTTGATAGTCACTACATTTCCAGTAACATTATGAACAATGGAGTAACTGCCCATCAAAGTTGTCTGTTTAGAAAAAGTGAACATAGCTATGCCTTTAAGAAAAAACTATTAAATACATTCTGAGGATCTCTTCCAGGTTACAATTATGTATCCTCTCTACTGAGTTCATTCTTTGCTGATTTGTCACTTAATGATCTAAACAGGTTTGCAAGCCTTGAGACCACACTAAGCAGGTCACTTCCATGGCAAGAGTGTTTCAACAGCACCTCTCCCTAAAAGGCCTCCCACCCGAAGACTAAAACCAAGCTGCTCCAGCCCCAGCAGCTCTTAGAAGTCACCTGTGAGATGGGGCGCCTAGGTGGCTTAGTCGGTTAAGCGGCTGACTTTCACTTAGGTCAAGATCTCGCGGTTCGTGGGTTCAAGTCCCGCGTCGGGCTCTGTGCTGATTGCCAGCTCAGAGCCTGGAGCCTGTTTCAGTCTGTGTCTCCCTCTCTCTCTGACCCTCCCCTGCTCACGCTGTCTCTCTCTCTCCCTCCCCTAGAAATAAAAATATATATAAAAAAAAAAAAAAGTTAAAAAAAAAAAGAAGTCACCTGCGAGAACAGGAATCTAGAGGCTCCCGATGTTTTTATTTTTGAGAGAAAGAGAGAGAGCGCGCGCACGAGCAAGCAGGGGAGGGTCAGAGAGAGAAGGAGACAATATACAAAACAGGCTCCAGGCTCTGAGCTGTCAGCAGAGCCCGACGCGGGGCTCGAACCCACGAACCGTGGGATCATGACCTGAGCAGAAGTCGGACACTTAACCAACTGAGCCACCCAGGCACCCCTCTTCCATCTTTTTTCAAGATTTTAGAGAAGGGGGGAGAGAGGCAAAACGGGGGGGTTGGCGCAGAGAAGAGAATCTTAAGCAGGTTCCACCCTCAGAGCACAGCCCCATCCCACAACCCTGGGATCATGACCTGAGCCGAAAGAGTCAGGCACTCCACCTACTGAGGCACCCAAGTGCCCCCTTCCATCTCTTCATAAAAACAGGGGTATAAGTAAACCTGCACACTTGCACAGTTTCCAAATCCAAAATGGATTCATAAGCCCTTTGTGTGGTGTACTCAAATGCTCCGTCAGCTTTGCCGTTTCCACTTTATTTACCCTTTGTCTCCTCTCACCCCACCTCCAATTTACCACCACAGGCTATATCAAGGTACTTATACTTAGAAATCAAACACATGACCCTAAAAATGTGTGTCCCCTACCTCCCTTACCAGGATGACTTACCAGAACCATTTTGCTACTTAACCAAGATGACTTGAGTCACATTTCTGAAGTTAGATTTTTCATTTGAGAAAATTCAAAGATAAATCAACAGTAGAATCATATTAAACATTCAGTCATCAAACCTGTTAAGTGCTCAACAAGTGAAGATATTTTAAAGTCATTCAATTTTCCTTTGTATTACTCAAAAGATATGTTAAATTGTTGGTGCCTATTGTTAAGTAGGATACTGGACTTATTTTTGACATTAAAACATTTCCTGAAGAACATTCCCTTTCAAGAAAGTTTTTAGATAATTTAAATGTCCTTTCAAAGGATTAATATGCTTATGTTCACATCAGCATTACAGAGAGAAATACTAGGGTACCTATGCTAAGCTTGAAAAAATTCTCAGTTTATATACGGTGAGGTGGGTGAGAAAGAGGATTTAAAATGTGTAACTAGAAATTATAAGCTTATTAGAGTAAGTTTTGTATACTTTCACCAAAAGAACTAGATTGAATTACAGCGTGATGGGTTTTGAACAAAATTGTCACTTCTGAGTAATAAGCACAAAACACATCTATTCACAATTATTCCATATATAAATGTTTGGGGGGGAAATCTAATATATGGGCACCTGGTGGCTCAGTTGGTTAAGCGGCTGACTTCGGCTCAGGTCATGATCTCATGGTTCACAGGTTCAGGCCTCACATCAGGCTCTGTGCGGACAGCTCGGAGCCTGTTTCAGATTCTGGGTCTCCCTCTCTGCCCCTCCCCCACTCGTGCGGTGTTTCAAAAATAACTAAAAAATTATTAAAAAAGAAAAATTCCAATACAGTGTTCAGTTTATGTAAAATTTCACACTGAACTTACAAGAGTTCTAGGATTTAAGATTATATCTGCCTTCTACAGGGCACCAAAATAAAAGTTCATCAAGTAAGAGCCTAACTTCTACCTAAAACCTTTAAAGAAAGAGCTTGAAAATGGAGAAGTTACAAGTGACAGAAACCCTATCCCTAACCACCAGATTATTTTAAAAGAAAATTGTTCACTATTTACTTAACAAGTGCAGGGGTGGTCAGTCTCGCGGTCCACGTTGGGGGAACCACGGCTCCTACGTCTCCACTGGCGTCCACTGCAATTAGGTGGACTCTCCCCACAAGGGGACAACGCGATGAACAACTGCAAGCTCACAGATCACCAGCTCAGCAAGCCCCGCAGAAAGAGGGCACCTTTTCCCGATACTGCCGAAGATCCAGGGAAAAGTCCGATTTAGACAGGAGGGGATTTGCAGGAGGATCTGTCCCACCCAGGCCACGCAGACCAACGGCAAACCAGGTATGATCTTCTGAAGACAAATCAGGCCCTGCCTCCACCCAGCAGGCACAAAAACTCCCTTCGCCTCCATGAAGCCTTTCAAGAATACGGACTACTCGGGGCGCCTAGGTGGCTCAGCCGGTTAAGCGTCCGACTTCAGCTCAGGTCATGATCTCACCATTGGTGGGTTCAAGTGCTCTGTGCTGACAGATCAGAGCCTGGAGCCGGTTCAGATTCTATACCTCCCTTTGTCTGATTCTCCCCTGTTCATGCGGTCTCTCTCTCAGAAATATTAAAATATATATATTCTACTCTATAAAATGTATATATTCCACTACTCACACATCACGGAGCGTCTCCTGAAGCTGGCAATCCCCGACCCCCTCATTTGGCTCACAGTGACTCTTCCACGCCTTCCAGAAGGCCAAGGCCGAGCTCAGTCTGTCAACGCAGAGTTCCACCCGCAGGAATGGTGCAGCTCCCAGCCGATCACCCGCCTCTGGCCGAACTGGACGGTCCCAGGACACTAGCAGCAGCTCAGGCGCTTCCCAAGCCCAGGCTCCAAGGCAGCAGGGAGCGCGTGGCGACGCTGGGTTGCTCCGGCCTTGGTAGAGGGGGCGGGGGTCTTCCACCAGTACCTGGTGAGCATCCCTCGGCGCAGCTTCCACCTCGGAACGGCTCAGTCCGGTCACGTGGCTGACGCCGCCCTGCGCAGCCGCAGCAGCGACGTGCTCGCGCACCTTCCAGATGGCTGCGTGCTCACGAGGACACAGCCCAGCCCTCCCTTCTGCTAGCGGGTTCCGCTTCCTTGCGGGCGCCCTGCGGACGGGACGGGCTGCCCACTGCCCGCCTCAGACCCCTGCAAGGCCTGTCTGCCCCGATGGGGGTCCCTGCTGTCCCTCCAAGGGATGGCAGGCGGGGCACAGGCCAGCATCGGGAGGAGACAGCAGCATTCTGGGGAAACCGTGCTGATCTTGCCCAAGGGGCTCACAGTGCAATAAAATGCTGGGGGCAGGTTGGGCGGGCTAGGCATTCCCACAATACCTGGATATCAAATAAATAACGTGAAAAGTCTTAAAGGAATAAAACCAATCTCTTGCGTCCACCAAGACAAAGAACAGAAGCGTCATTTAGTCAAAGAGAACAAAGAAGCCTGTTTTTACAAAAAAATACAAACCTCACCTTCTAGTATCTCACATAATGCAAGGACTTAAATAAGCTTCTACATCTAGAAATTTAAATCTGAAATAACCCAGCCCCAAGACTTAATTCCAGTAAGAAATTATCTGTAGATTTCAACTGGGTATTAATTATAAATTACACTTGCCCAAAGACATTTCTTCTGTTGCCTTTAGCTAGAATTTTTTTACCTTGTATTGTTATTTACTTCTGTACCTATTTTAGGACAAGCACTCTTCTTGACCTATCAGTTTTCCCCTCATGGAATGCTGTCTAGTACAATATCATTTAGGCATTTATTATTTAATATTTATTGATCTGACTTGGCATTTAATATCCTAAAAAGGATCTGGTTCTCTTTTTCAGTTATTTATCATTAGGCTCCATGAATAAAATAAACTGCATGGAGAAAGGAACAAAGTTTGTAAGTGTAGGCATATCTACATTTTTGAGAGTTCATTATTTAGATTTTCTGCAGAAAAATGATTTCTTTCTCTTCAACTTGCTCATTTGTTGCTTGAAAGTTTGTGAGCTGCTTACAACACAAATACAAAAACTGAATTTTTAAGAGAAATAATGCCTTTTACTTCTTGATAAGTCACTTTATAGCATTGGGACCAAAATGCAAATTGTAGTCATTTGCTGTAAGTGGTTTCCATTAAGATAACATAACTATAAAACATTTTTTTGGTCAAATCTTTTTATAATTTATACCTAGCAACGTTAAGATACAGTGTTATTATTTAGCCCATTATTTGTACTAAGTGTTTTGCAGATGCTTCATTATGCTTTTCTAAAACTCATTACCACTTCCTCATTTGAATCAATTGAGACCTAACTTTCTCTATTTAGGAGACTAAGTTTAGATCAATGAGGTTGTGTCTAATTATTCTAATTCACTTGTGATCACTGAGGCTATGTTGAAGGAGACTGTACCACAAATTCTAATGTTCAAAAAACCTTATTACAAGTCAAAAAGCTAAAAAAATCTATACTCCTAATACAGTTTGGACTTTTCACGCCAGTCTAAATATAAGACCACATTCCTGCCTGTTATGTTGGTAAGCAATATTAATGTCAACTCAAGTGTCCACATTTATTTAGAGCCTGAGAAAGGGAACCCTTCCAGAATTTGCTCCTACAGCAGCTTGAAACCTTACCATTGGAGAATTAGTCCTTCAATTCAAGACCGTTTGGGGAAGAGGAGGGGGTGGAAGAACACTCCAGGAATAGTTGAAGGAAGGAACTCAAAGGGGAGTGGAGGCCACACCAAGTACTTCATAGCTTCCTTTAGGTCAACCTCACTGCTCCTTCATTTATACCCATGAAAAGGCAAGCACAAATAGCCAATGCTCAAGGATTGAAGGTAGTCGTCAGTAAAACAGACATCACTATAGCACTGACCAGCCCCAATTCCCAGATCTCAGTCCAGGCTGGAAGAGGGAGTAGTGGCCAGCTGGGGGCTGAAAGGGTAAGAAGTGGCTTTTACTGTACCTGTGTTTGGGTGCTTTGGAAGACTCCTTATCAAGTGGTGACTTTCCCTGGGAGGAAACAGCACATGAAAAATGGAATTAGCACCATATTAAACTTCATTACATATTTTAACTTTCTTTCTGGTAAAATAGGACACAAAGTAATTTAGATAGACCTAGATATAGTCTTTAAAAACAATACCTTTTGAGTAGATCCTAGAAAACTTGAGTTTGTTTCCTTTCCCTTAGCAAACAGTAGCACTTAGGGTGTTTTTGTTTTTTTTTAAGGAAAATCTTTTTAACTTACAGCTAAGTTACTTAGCATATAGAACCATAGGACTTATTATAGTCCTGCACATGGTTCTGCACTAGAAAGTAGAGCCCTTGACAAATTCGATTACATTAAAAATCTTATTTTCCCTTGATTATATTAAAGTCTTTAGCAAAGGACTCTACATATGGTATTTAAATAGATTTGAATTCAATTTTTAGTGTTTATTTTTTAGAGAGCAAGAGAGAGCACAAGTAGGGAGGGACAGAAAGAGAGAGAGACAGAACCTGAAGCAGGTTCCAGGGTCCGAGCTGTCAGCACAGAGCCCTACACGAAGCCCAAACTCATGACCAGGAGATCATGACCTGAGCTGAAGTCAAACACTTAACCAACTGAGCCACCCAGGCGCTCCTATTAAAAGTCTAACGGTCATAATCTGTGAAACACACTGTTCGGTTATTCTCAAAAATTTTCAAGCACATGTGAAAGTTAAACACTGAAGTATACTTTTTAAACATCACCAGAAAACACCCCCCATAACAGCTGGACACCATGAAAAACCATGATCCATATTGTTCATATGGGAACAAAAACACTACAATCTCCTGATTTGGCCTTCAACATTCAAGTAACATAGCTGGTTACAGAAGCACATTCTGATAGGAGAAAAAGGAATCATTTATTCAGGAAGTTCTTTGGAGCACATGCTATTCCATATGGCTCTTCCAAGAAAATCTTAAATTTGAAGAGAGCAGCCCATTCATTTAGGTAGCTTCCAACATAGTTTAAGAATTGATGTACAAAGATAGGGTGCCTGGGTAGCTCAGTCACTTTAGCATCCAACTTCAGCTCAGGTTAAGATCTCCCAATCTGTGAGTTCAAGCCGCACATCGGGCTCTGTGCTTACAGCTCAGAGCCTGGAGCCTATTTCAGATTGTCTCCCTCTCTCTGCCCCTCTCCCACTTGCATGGTCTCTCTCAAAAATAAACAATAAAAAACATTTTAAGAATTGATATACAAAGAAATGCCCGGAGAAGGCTTTTCATTTTTTGTTTTTAATATTTTTGAGAGACAGAGAGTGAGCAGGGGAGGGTAGAGAGAGGGAAGCACAGAATCCGAAGCAGGCTCCGAACCATCAGCAGAGCTGGATGCGGGGCTTGAATTCACAAACTGTGAGATGGGGACCTGAGCCGAAGTCAGCTGCTCAACCGACTGAGCCACTCAGGTGCCCTGGCTTTGTTTTTAAACCAAGTAATTTGCCTTTATTAGCTACCACCAGAATACTCCTGATAAAATCTGAAATTTATTATGTTCTAGGAACTCTACATATGTGCATATCATTTAAGTAGTGGCAGAGACCACGTGATCTGGATACATATTTCCTATCTGGCTTACACTGCTGGGAAAGAGTTTGCCAACCCAAGACCCAAACGAAAGCTAATGATTTTTTTAAGCTCTTCCCGGCTTCATTGCTTTGGTTAAATGATGGCTTATCCTACCATTGAATAGTCAAAAATTTCAGTATTTAAGTTCTGCAGCTCCAATTCACTTATTAAGAATCCACAATCTCCTGTCAGCTTTCATAAATTTACACATTGCTGAGAAAAATCCGCATGGCCCCTTCTCTTCGGTATTGTCAACGGACTTTCTAGGTACTCCTATGCAGGGCTCATCTGACTTTTATGAGGAATGTATAGGACCACCTTGGAGCTATACCATCCGTTTCCAATTACCTAGCAGAGCAAAAGATTAGGCAATTGGACATTTTAAAGTATTTTTTTAATCTATGTAGCTAGTCAACTTTAAATTTTGGTCCCTAATCTCACTTGAAGAGTGGAGACCATGGTTTTTCCACGAAAGGTGGTGGTTTCTGGACCAACATGCCCTTACAGGAGGTCAGCACAAAAAGAAGCTTTTTAAGGGACTGAGGTAGCACATTGGGAAGGAAAATTTTGACTAGCTGTTTATAATCTATTTATCCCCTTCATCTGAGCAATTGAAAAACTCCTATGGCTGCCTGCCTATCCATCTTTCTATTTCCTTTTCCTTCTTTTCTGGTCTCCTTGAGAAAAAAAGTAGAACCAGATTATCAGAAAAGAAAAAGCAATAGAGAATAATTAATTCAGTTCCTTCTCTGCTCACACCCTGACCCCAGCCCTGTCCTAAAAGCTAACACTGCCACAAACTTTGCTGTGAGATAAGTGAGAGATGTTACAAACTCAACATGAAATATTTCACAAACAGCAAAACATCCTAGAGATTTCAGCCACATGCATTATGTAGTCTAATTAATACAAAGCCTAAAGACTAACACATAGAAGCAATTAGGTCCAAACCGAAAGGAAATCATACTGTTTTCAAACAGGAATGTTAATAAATATGGAAATCCTGACCTATAGCTCAAGGGTGTTGTCAGTATTCAAATTACAGTTTGGGTCAAGGCAGGAAGAAACAAGGTAAAAAAAAAAAAGACAGCACAGAGATTAAGAGGATGCTAGAAGAACTGCTGAAAATGTGGCATGATTTTCAGAAGGAATGACCTTTACCTCTGGCAATAAAGAAGTCTTTGGGGACTTTAGCTCAGATCCTTTCCACAGAGCAAAGGGAGCAGAAGGTGGATATTCACACCCATGGAAAATATAAGTAGAAGCAGACTCTTCAGATCCAAAGGACAAAGATAAAGAATAAAGCTTTGAAGCATCAAAACTCGAGGCTCCTTCGTGTTCATGTTTCATACCTTCCTATCCCTCTGCAATACAGTAGTCCTAATTAAAAGCAGTAATTGAAAGAAACAGGGAGGTGGCCCGAGAAAAGAGTAGGCCAGGGCAGGTGAAGAATATGAACAAGAATGAGCCAGATACCCAAAGACAGAAAGCTGACTGGAAAACAGATGGGACTGGGAAACAAATTCAGTAGAAAAGATCAGTGTGAAGAGGGGAAAAACAGCACCGGGGAGGCTGGAATGGATGGAATGAAAAAGAATGGAGAAGAACCTATCGAGAAGTAATCCACACAAGGAAGCAAGGAGGAGGAAGTAAAGGCAAAAATAAGAGATTAACCCAAAAGCAGGTTAGGTTTGTTTACCTACTAGTATTATAAAACACTAGTTTTTTAAGATAACCCCAGAAACTTAAAACCACAGTGAAACTGTATGTTATTTTAAATTTCATTTAATTCAAAAGAGTGATACTCATTTTAAGATCTTGGGCTCTGGATGGGAGGAGATTAGGGTAAGCCTAAGATTTGAAGTACAGATTGTGTAAATTCTAGAGAGTTCAGGAAAAGAAACCTCTTTCAACATAACTGGCTACTGAAGGACAGCCACGGGAAAAAGAATCATCAAATGTCGAGAATGGTGGTCTTTTAACATGCTCTAGGGTAGAAAGCCTCTTTACTAGTCAGTCCACCTGCAGCAAGAAATGGAGAATGAAAAATTGCACTGTTACTGTGTGCCCAGCACAAAGTAAGGGCTCATTAAGTATTTATTGATAGAATGAACTCATCTTTTTTATTATTACTGTGAAATAAATATCATGGGTTAAAGGACATTTGAAATCCCAATTCAGAGTTGTAAGAGGCAAGTAAACCTTTCTGAAGCTGTAACAAGGTATGAGCCAATGTATTGCTTAAAAGGGACCACTTGTTGAAGTACTCTACGTAGGACAAGATTCTAAGCACTTTATCTCATGTAATCTACCCAGCACACCTGCAAGATGATTATTCTCTCCAATCAACAGTTTCAAAAATGAAGACTCACAGAATTTTAGTGATCACCCACTAGCCAAGAAGGACTTTTGAGGACTAGAACTTGTGTGGCAGAAATAAATTACACAAAAGCCAAGGGTTTTAGCCTATTTTGGTCTATTGTTTCCTCCTAGATAAATGCCTGACACAAAGAAGAAACTAGACAAGTATTTATTGAATGAATACATAACTGAATGAATGCCTATGTATGATCAGACAACTGAATATGGCTGGGGGGAAAAATACATATTCTTGCCAAGTGGTCTCATTTTAAATTCATGATGGTTAACCTCCAAAGTGGGCTCTTAGCCTTGACATAACAATCCAAGTTCTTTCAGTCCCATATATATGTATTTAAAACCATGAGTCAGGATGAGATCACTTCAAATAAGCGCAAGGAAAAGATCTAATGTTTACAAGCCAGAGAGACCAGGAGGAAAAAAAATGAACATTTTAAGAAAAATTAGTGAGGCAGGGCAAGACTTAAGAGAATGTGGCATCCCAGAAGAAAAGAGAAGGGAATATTTCAAAAAGGAGGTAATTAGTTGGTTCCCTAAGAAACATGTACATGTAGATTTACTGTGGAGTGCTCTTTACAGTTCCCTGTAAGGAACTGGGAAACACAGGATAGTGCAGAGGGCTTGACTAACCGTACAAGGAGCTCAAAAGCTAGGAAAGATATTCCCCTACCCTCTTGAAGCAAAATGCCTGCATCCACCGGTCATTGGATTCAGCTAGTCTCACTCAACTGTACTTAATACTCCTCCTCCTTCACCTTCTGTTATCTAGATTCACCTTATCCTAGGAGTAAATCCCAAATTCCCCTCCAGACTAATAATTCAAGTCTTAATAAAACCTGGCCAGAAAAGTGCTAGATTTTCTGAGAAAGGGACTCTACAGAGAGAGCTGCGGCACTTGGCAACGTGTTTCCTCTTCCATATATTCTGTAGAACTCTAATTTACTCTAATGCTCATTTGTGTGTAGTCTACACCACTGACACACTGCTCACCCCACCCCCACCTTGAGTGTTTATGCCATCAGTTGGTACCACCTATTCTACCTCCTTATAGTGGCTGTAAATAATCTCAGGGAGGTCTACTCAGTCCTCAAAGATTTTGGCTTCTGGGCTCAATACCATTCTTCCCAATACAATTTTGGTCCTAATTCTTGGAGAGTTCAACATCCACAAAGCTCATTTCACTTGCTGGACCTCTCTTCCAAGGATCCTGTTGTCTGTTTATGCTTCCCCATCCACTCAGTACTGAAACCTCAAACTGTCACCCCTCTAGATCAACCAGAGAAACAGAACCACTAAAAGTTTGATAAATAGAACAGAATTGGGAGCTTACTCACCTTCAGTAAGGCTGTTATCTTCACATCCAATGCTGGAACAGTCTACAGGGCACTTAACAAGGAAGAAGAATATAAAAAATGGAGAAAAAACAAATTAGAACCCACAAGGACAGACCGAAAGCTATGTTGTCTCTCACCACCTCCAGCCTTAAACTGAGCACCTTGCTGCTGGAGACACTAAGGCCTTTCATGAGGGAGTGAAACACATACCTGACCCAAAGGTTGGAAAAGCTTAAGGAGAATCCAGAGAATGCTGTGCTGGCAGTCTGGCTGCCACCCCACAGCAATGAGATAAGCCAACAAACAGACAAACCACAAGGTACGTGAACTACAAAATGACACACATTTTGTTTTTGAGCATAAAAACAAGATGGCTGCTGCCTTTCACCCACCCTCCCCTAAATACAACCACACCAGAAGGTAATGTGGTTCAGCTGGACCAAATTGGCTCACTGAAAAACTACCATCCCTCCTCCCCCCAGTTTTAATTTAAAGTACAGTGCTCCCTGGAAACCAGCTGCTATCTTTTCAGCTCATTACCTCTAGAACTCTTCCAACAGTTCTTTGCTACCAGTAACCCATTGATCCTTTTAAGGTGCCTTGCAGTCACTCTATCATTTCCTCTGTACCAGTTTATTACTGGTATCACTCCCTTGCATGAACCTATGTCTCACCTTCCTCTCGCTCTTTTTGTCATGCTCACCTCTTCAAACACCACACACACCCCCCACATACACACATGATTAAATCCAACCCTCCATTTACTCATTGCCTGAACCAATACAGCTGGCTATTACTGCAAAACAAATAAACAAAAACAAAACAAACAAAAACCTCACATATAACCATTCTGATAGACCTTATTTTGAGTTCACTCACCCCAAATGAATTCCTCATACTCTCTAGCAATCCTACTATATTTCCCCAGAATACATAGATATACAATCTCATAACTTCTCCATTTCATACTTCTCTTTAACCTTCAAACACATCCTCCCTCTTTCACAGTCAGTTCACGACCTCACTCCTACTTGTATCTGTTATCTACTGCTGCTTAATAAAACATAGTAAAAGCTAGTAACTTAAAACAAAAAACATGATTTGACTCACTGTTCTGTTACTTGGTAATTTGGGTTGGGTTTACCTGGTCTCAGCTGGGTTCACTCACAGGTGTGGAACCTCAACTAAGATGACTGGGAAGGCAGAGGCAGCTGGCTCCTCTTTCCACATGGATTTTCACTTTCTATCATCATTTCTAGAATGAGAATGGAAGCTTCAGGATCTCTCAAGGCCTAGGGTTAGAACTTGAAAAACCTCACTTCTGCTGCATTCTATGACACAGAGCAAATCACAGGTCAAACTTAAAGAATTGTGGGAATAAACTTCACCTCTTGATGACAGGTCAATCTGTTTAAAAGCTGCCACACTGTGTTATTACCCATGAAAAAGCCAATGGATCACAAATAAAGACAGAAAGCAAAAGAAATGTCATACCCATATTTTTCATTTTACCTATTTTATCAATATTCTTGTGTAAATACAGATTATCAAAATTTATTCAATATTGTGCTTTGGGCTTTCTTACTTTACATATTGATTGAATCGGGGTGCCGAGGTGGCACAGTAGGTTGAGTGCTTTGGCTCAGGTCATGATCTCGTGGTTCATGAGTTCAAGCCCAGCCACTAGGCTCTGTGCTGACAGCTCAGAGCCTGGAGCCTGCTTCAGATTCTGTGTCTCCTTTTCTCTCTGCCCCCACCCCCCCTCCTCTCTCTCTCTCAAATAAATATTTTTTAAAAGTTTCTTCTTTAATAAATAAATATTGATTGAGTTACACATTAAATCTTCTCTAATAGGGATCAGCTGAGTATGGTCCACAGGCCAAATACAGTGAATAAAACTTTTGTAAATAAAGTTTTACTGGAACACAGTCATGTTCATTCATTTATGTGAATCTATAACTGTGTTCACACTGCAGCAGAGTTGTGTAGTTGCAACAGAGGGAATATGACCCATAAAATCTAAAATATTTATCTGGCCTTTTACAGAATAAATTTGCCAATTTCTGCTTGATGGCATCATTTTTCCATCTCTGAAGTAAGCCTATTGATTCTACAGAATTCTAGCAGACATCATGTCCATTATTCAAGTCCCAGTGGTTTATGCAAAAGAACTATCTCAACAGTGCCACACTTTATAGATTCAACCTTTGTGTTCCAAGAAATTTCTTTGGTAGGCTTTTCAGATGCTGCCATGTAAAATGAAATATTTATTCCATATAACAATAGAACAAAATATCCCCTGCAAAGAACACTTAGTACAGACACCTCTTCAAATATCACTAACCCTAAGTAATGCATAAGACCATCTTTTACTTTATAAAACCATTAATCAAACATAAAAGAGTAATACTTAGATTTAGCTCTTAAGCATTATTGTACTTCCTAATCATCTAGGGAAATTACTAACAGGCTGGTTCTCAAGCCCCATCCCTCAGATACAATAAACCGCTAGATTTGAAGAATGGCCCAGGAATCTGCATTTTTAATAAGCACTCCACTGATTTTGATGCTGGTGGTCTAGAGGCCTCATTTTGAGAAACTCTAAACTAACTAGGGTAAGGAACCACAAATAAATGAGGCTTAATTAACCATTGCTTTTACTGTTTTTTTTCTAGGAAAATAAAAATTCAGTATCCCCATAGTTTACCAGATAAATACTGTAATATATCATTTCCGTAGAATTTTTACCAGGGTTCAAAAGAAGGACATTGTTAGGCAGTTGGGAATCTATTCCAACAGTTACTTTGCTCAAACTCCTTTATGGTCATCCTGATAATATTGATTATATCTATATTTTACAAGCATTTTAAAATATTGAAACTATTGGACCTTTATGGCATTTTGGAAGGCACTTCTCTATTTCGCCTTCTCTCCTTCAAACTCTCTTCCAATACAGTTTGCTGAAATTTTTCCTTTAAAAAATTTAATGGAAAAAGAATTGAAATTTAAAAACCTAGATATGAGTCATCTGTGTATGCAGACTCAAACAAATTTCTCACTTGTAACATGAGGGGATCATACTAACTATGCTTTGCTATACCTCACATATTTGACAATGTGTGATTTTCTGCTCTTTACATTTACATCAAGACTTTAAAGATGAATTTCGAGTGTTCACATCTATACTTATTTAGGAAATAAAAGTAGATTAAGAAAGTTTTCCTATTGCCACAGATATTGTACTATCTTTAGTAGGTATCTAAATAAAAAAATAGGAAACTATACTTTAAATTGACACCCATTTGAGGAAATGGTATTCTTTTTTTTCCTTTTAAATCCATGAATACATGGAAAGTTACATTTCATTACAACTTCAATTTTGTATGACTCTATCACTGGAGTGTTGCTACTGAAATGTAATGACAGTTTAGGCCATTGGTTCACCTATGAATAACTGAGATGTTTTAGCTGGACGAATTCTCATTCCATGTTGACTATTTTGCTACTACCATAAATAATGTTCAGGCAGAGCTTTGTGGAGGGAAATGAAGAATTTTTTGCAGTCCTTTTGATAGTGTACACATGTAAATGCCCAAAATTGTTCTCCTTTTTTATTATTTTGCATTTATATAGCACCTTCAGTGTAATTTAAAACCCATAAAACTTGGAGGCCATGAATTGATGCCTGAGAAAAAATTAATGGAACAGGACCCAGAATGAGGCATAGAAGATAAACAATGCTCCCATGATTATGACTTTGTAAACAAATCCAATTGCTTTTTGCTGTGGTTTTTTTATTCCTATTCATATACCCATATCCACACATGTGCAACAATAAACCCAGCAGTTTTCAGGAAAGGCGTCAAATAGCCTACATGTCAAAGAGACAAAGGAATAATATGCTCTTGAAAGTGGCCATGGATGTCAGCAACTCAGAAGCCATAGCTTTCTGAGCAGGGTATCCCTGAGCAAGTACTATAACAGCAACAGAATAATTGCAGCTTCTATTTATTTACTGCTTTTTTAGGTAGTAGGCATTATCCTAAGTATTTTACACAGTTTATATTGCTTAACTTTCACAAAACACAGAATCTTATGAGGAGAGTTTCATATCCCAGTTTTAGTGATCAGGATTTCAGTGTTGGAGGTTAAAACTTTGGGTCACAGTTACATTGTCAGAAAAATGCAGCGCCCATGATCAGGTCTCTGTTCAGCTACAGGTGTATCTTCACTCGGGTAAGTAATGACTTTTCTTCTTTTGGAGGATTCACTCTTCATCTTTCCCACTCTCCAACCCAATATCACACCCACTGCAGAGGTTAGTGCTTTGTTTCTGTTTCCATTAAGAGCCCACCAAAAAAAAAAAAAAAAAAGAGCCCACCAAACTCCTCAGCACACAGTAGGTTCTTAACAAATGGTTATTCTTTTCCTTTTCTCCCCACTATGAATAATTACTCTTCTGTCTGGCTCAGCTCTCTGCTCTCTTAGGTGGAAGCTACGTGGCTGATACACATAAACCCAGTAAATAATAAATGGTGAAAACCGATATTAATCAGTTATCTTAGTATGTTTATATTTTAACATGGGGCTCCTGAAAACACAGTACTTGGTCTAAAGGATCCATTTCAGATTCTGTGACAGGCTAATGGTAGAGATGTTTGAGGGTCAGAAGATCTTAGGGTGATCAACCATCCCAGTTTTCCCAGACTGAGAGGTTTCCCGGGACATGGGTTTTTCCGTGCCAAAACTGGACCATCCCAGGAAAACCAGGGTCAGCCCACCCTAACTCCTCTGAAATAGCTCCAGTGATATTCCCTTAGGATTAATCCACTTGTGTGGGAAAGGCCATAATCATTTTGTCCACCCAGATACACATAAACATTAGCTGAGGAGAAACGATGGAAGGAATGGATAACAGTATAAGTATGTGAAGCAAAAACAAAAATATATGGCCCCAAAATATGCTTCTAAAATCACTAATAAAATTTCATTTTGAAATACTAAAGGGGATCCTAGGATTATGGAAATTCTACACAATTACATGACACAGTGAATTGCATTTTTCTCCCCACCCACTCCCCCACCCCCCGCCTTGGGTTGATTTTCGTGAAACTTAACTCATTCAAATATTTAAAATTTCTTTGATACATTTTTTAAAAAACTACTCAAAACTGAGTTCACTAGCATCACATGTGTCTATAGACATACTTACTACCTCGTGACATGAGGAGGAGTTCATGAGACCAAAGCAGTTACTTATTTAAATGTTCAGTGATTTGTATTTCAAGATGAGCTATAATATTGAAACACTGTAGTTTCAGATGTTAGAACCAGGTCAAGATTTTCTTCATAAGATAGTTACCCTTAAGACTTTGGAATATCTGTGCCCTATGTCTTATAGAAATTCTGGGTTCACACATTATGTATCAATGAAGTGGGAAGTAGAAAGAATTTTTAGATTAAGGCAATAAACAATAGAATGTAATTTTTGTCTGAACTTCCTTGAACTACTTTCATAGGAAAACACAATACCTGATGACATTTAGAACATTGATTTTTGTATACCCAAGTTGCTAAGAATAACAAAACATAAGTACTATACTACAGAAATTTAATGTCCAACTTAAATAATAAAATATCTATACACATTCTAAAGTCTTTCTTAGAAAAAGCATTACCGTTTCTTTAACACTTTTTCAAGTCCATGAGACTCTTTCCTGAGTCTGATACTAGTATGAAAAATACCAAGAAAGAGAGAAAAGAAGAAGTAAATAATTTAGTATTTATTAATGTATCTTTTTTTTACACTAAGTAATACTGAACCATTGTTCCCAGCTCATCCTGGACCTGGGCATAAAGAAATGAGAATAGAAGGAGAGGAAGGTAAGTAGGGAAGAGAAGTGAAAGGAAGATGGAAAAATTCCATCACTTCCAATCATTGAGATTGTGGTACCACGTCTTCCCCACCACTACCCATAAATACTTCAAATCACAAATACTACAAAGACAGTATTGGGTTTTTCATAATAATTGTAAATAATGGACCAGAAAAGTAAATTAAAGCATAAAATTATGAAGTTTCTTCATAATTGCTAATACTTCTCTTTATCATTGTATGAGAAAAGTTCCTGTAACAAATTAAATTTTCATCACTATACACTATATGTTATTATTTATTAGTTTTCCAGTGAATAGACTTTTTAAACTGCACAATAAACCTTTGAAAATTAAATGTAAGTACTTAAGTCCAAAATTAATGGAGAGGGTCCCTGGGTGGCTCAGTTGATTAAGCATCCAACTCTTTATTTCAGCTCAGGTCATGATCTCATAGTTCATAAGTTTGAGCCCTGCGTTGGGCTCCACACTGACAGTGCAGAACCTGTTGGGGATTTTCTTTCTCTCCTTCTCTCTCTGCCTCTTTCTCTTTCTTTCCCTCTCAATATAAGTAAACTTAAAAAAATAAACTTAAAGATAATGGAGTGGGAGCAAAAGGCAAATGATATCAAGAACTTATTTTATTTCTATAAAGTTACTTCTTTTCTACGTTTGGTCTGCTGGCATACATTATTCCCCTGTTCTGTGCTCAGAGAATTGAAGCAACACAGAAGGAGGAAATTAAGTGTTAGTTGTAGAACTAGCAATAGCTTGCACGTACATAATGCTGTCTCCGTTTGCTAGGCACTCTGATAAATACCTTAAATATATGACTGCAACTTAATATCTACCTCATTAAGGACTCACTCCATAGAAAGATAGTATTATTATCCCCATTTTACAGGTAAAGATATTAAGGCAACGAATGCTTTGAGTAACTTACCTGAGCTGATGTGTCTAATAAATAAATAAAGAACTGGGTTTTCAACACAGACATCCTAGTTTCAGATTCTGTGCTCTTAATTAACCACACTCATCTCTCTAAGAAAACAGCTATTCACAGGAAAATATCAAATTAAGACAGTTAAGAGTGATCTAAAGCTCCGTGCAACAACATGGATGAATCTCACAGACACAATACGAAGTAAAAGAAGCCAGACTAACGAGTACATAGGGTATTATTCTGTTTATATTAAATAACCAAAGGCAAGCAAAGCAAACCTGTGCTATTAGAAGTTAGGACAGTGAGGGGTAGTCATGGGAAGAATATATGAGGAGCAGTTCTGGTGCTGTTCAGTCTTCTTTGTGCTGAGTGTTGATTACGTGGTGTGATCGTTTGTGAAAATGCATCCAACTATGTGCTTACGACATGTGCCCTTTTCTGTATGTAATTATATTCAATGAAAGGTTTAAACAGGGGAATGGGAACTTTTAGGTGCCCTTAAATAAAGCAGTGAACAGACCTCTCTTCACTCCTATTAACTCTCTGTCCCATTCCAAGGCAGGGGATTCTATAGTATCGAATCCCCATTATACCTTCCCACCTTTCTTTTCCCTTTTTCTCTTTAATTCTCTCTTGCAAAAAAAGCTAAAGTAGGAAAAGCAATTTCTAGTTTCCTCTACTAAATTATTTGAATACCCAACCTCAATTTATTTGGGATAAAGTGTTACAAAGGAAGTTAAGAATGATAAAATTTCTAACCCATCAATAATTTTTGAAAGTTGTCAGTGACTAAATAGCTTTTCTCCAAACATCAAGACTGATGGGTGAATTTGCCTCAACCTCAAACAAAGTTCTTTCCTTACTTATGCTGTTCCATCCAGAAGGGGAAGAGAGGGAGGTGGTGTTGGAAATTGGGCTTTTGTTAGAACTGGGAAGAAAAAGAAACCCAGAATCCACATTCTAAAAGGTTTAAAAAAATGTAAAAGCTATAATATCTGATTTTCATGGCTTGAAAACTCTCAGAACATTGGTTTCAATTAGGACATATTTTTCACTAAACTCCATATAAGCCTTTTGAGTCTGAGACACCTAATAATGAGAAAAATAAGGAAGAAAACACACCACATTCTCAGAAATTGTTTCTAATGGAAGCCTAGTTTTGACAACCCTACCACCTGCTTTATATCATTAAACTGAAGGAGACTATGAATAGGAAGGGGGTGGAGAGACATTACTAATAAAATATTTAAGAACATCAGGAAGAGCCATGTCAGGCTTTTAGTTTACCCAGAAAAAGCATCTTCCTAAAGTATCAGTCAACCAAGATTTACTGTATTAATAAAATCACCTTCAGATTATAAAGGTAGAAAAAAATGCACAAAATGCAGACAGATAACCTATTTTTAAAGTCTGGAAAAAGAGGGCAAAATGTCCTAGAAGAAAGGCAATGTCAAGCAACTTGCTCTTAGTGGCTGCAGGATTTACTTTGACCTCATCATTCGCAGGTGATTGGAACTGAATGCCGATATTTGAAAATCCTCTAGGAGTCATAGTCTAATGAGGCAGGAATGTCCACATAATGTTAGAGAACATTTAGGATCTTTTGAAACAAACAAACAAAGAAGCAGGAATGGCTACATAGTTAAATTCTGAACTACTACCTCCTCCTCAATTATTTTTGCTATAGGAGATGAATGATTGATTGCATATGATGGAATTTGCCATCTTTCAAATGTGCATTTTCCTCTTGAACACTGAAATAATGATGGTCCCAGAGAGCCATGCAGATTGCCCAATCTATCAGCTTTTTTCTCTATGTTTGACTTTCATTCCTCTGCATTTGATTGCTTCTGAAATAATGGTAGCAGAATTGAAAATACTCTTTCTATTCCCCAGGTGATTTTCATTTGTGATAGATAAGCAAATGCAATTTTCCCTATTACAGTAACCAGGGAAAGATACCCCCCAGACATTAGTGAGCTCAATAAATACTGGGGAGGAGATCCCACTGGGTACACTGGCCCACTCAAATGAGAGGCAAATAGGGATTATCGGCAGCTAAGCAAGCAAAGTCTATGTTCATCCACACGTTCTCAGTGACTGGACATCCCATCTAAGCATTAAGAGTATATTTTATTCTAATTCTGGGACTTATTTTCTGCATAGTAAAAATGAGATTAAGCACAAATCCTGTGCTATGATTTTTGTACTAATTTAAAGTGATAAAGAGAAGCTTGAATTATCTATCGTTTCAGTACATTTGAGTACATTTCAGTACATTTGACTTTAGCTTCCCTGCAATGAAACTCCCCCCTTCCCTGTCCTTCTCCTCACCCACACACCAAACCAGTCAGTGCTGAACAATGGGGAATAGTTTTCTTTACAGCGTTTACTATTTATCACTGACTGCAGAGGGGTCTGCGTAGGAAAATTCTTGAGGGTTTTGCAAGAAAATGTGAGCTGTCAGCCTCACTGATCTGCATAAAATTCCTCCTCAGTCTCAACTATTTTGCTTTTGTTTCCGGTTATTTTAAATGGGAAACTAACATAAAGGGAAAATGTTTTAAAAGCCCAACCTTAGGCTTCTTTCACTCCATATTTTGTTACTTTCTTTTTTCAGTAAGAAAAACTTAATTATGTAAAGTAGTGACAGCTCACCCAGATCCTTCTCTGATCCCAGCACAGATAAGCAATTTTGAGGAAGTTAAATATTCAGTGAAGATACTGCTAATCACTACCCGAGGAACAGCCCAACAGAAAGATTATTCTTTGCATTGTGGATGTGCTTGTCATTTGCATAGCTTTGCAAATACTCCAAAAAGGGGAAGCGTGGGGAAAAACAACTCGCAAAGGTGAAAATGTAGAATTTACACTCTTTCATAAATTATACCATTATAGGTGTTATAATATTCTTAGAAATTAAGGGAGAGGCTCTTCTTATAATTTCAGAAGGAAATGCAAAATCTTACATGTGATGGAAGCTCTCCAAACTAAACCATTATGCTGAAAAATATCTGAGTATATACAACACACCACTCTTTTATTTTAAAATTTTTTAATATTTATTTTTTTAATGTTTCTTTTTGAGAGACAGACAGAGACAGAGCACAAGCAGGGGAGGGAGACACAAAATCTGAAGCAGGCTTCAGGCTCTGAGCACAGAGCCTGACGTGTCTTAAGCTCATGAACTGAGAGACCATGACCTGAGCAGAAGTCTGACCCTGAACCCACTGAGCCACCCAGTTGCCCCGTACAATGCACCATTCTTCAGAAATAATTAATACATTCTAAGCGCATTTCTAACTAAAGCTAGGAATGTTTTTCCCCATTTTTGATCCAACACTTAGCAAAAGTAGTCTCAAGGTTGATACCTACATGCACAATACCTTACTTCATCACATTATACTTGGGACATAAATTATTATTAGAAAAACTTCCTAACCTTGAAATTCAATCTGTTCTGTTTGGATAATTTTGTAGCTTTTAGAAAAGGCATCCATACCTAAACTTAAACTTTAAAAGCCCAATGAAAGTATAATGAAGAGCATAATAATGTAAATAATATATAAATGAATAAGAAGATATTCAAAAATGTAAGCAATACCAATCTAAATGTCATCACTGTAGATGTCCTTTGGCATGTCCAAGATTAATCATATACTTGCGTCATTTGTGCGAGGCCCCTCCTGCAGAAATGTCTGAGACTGCTAATCTCAGGAAACTCTGCAGGTTGAGCCATTTCCACATTTTCAGGGGCCTAGGTGTCCATGATAGACTCCAGCTTGGAGGCCCTGCTTTCATATTCTTCGCCTTCACGCCTTGCTCCGAAACTCTAGGCATCCCTTGTCTCCGCTATGAACTGAGCCAGACACAGAACTCGTTTTCCTTTCACTGGTTTCCACCAACAAAACAGCTACAATTTTACTGAAAGTTCAGGGAGACAGAGAAGCTTTGCGACCAGAAACACAAACGACTGAAAATTGAACAGTAGCTACCCCTGTTCTAAAAGGTGCTTTGGCAAACTGCTGCCCTTTCTTCTTCGTTTCCTCCCTCCTCTGTGGGTGTTTGCCGGGAGCTGCACCGGCCTCTCTGGATGGCCGTCACAGCAAGGAAATGGCAATGTTTGCACAGCTTCTGCCATGAGAAATGAAGACTAATATCTCCTTCTGCTACTACTGGCTCATGTTGGAAATGAGCCTGCTGGTATTGACTAGGCCTCCCAATATTCCATATCAGACCCATATTCTGAATACAGATACCTCATAAGGAAAAGCATATTCCTGTCTTTACAAAAGAGACTTTAGATGAAAGCTCTATGGGCGATTGTCAAAAGACTCTTCCTATGGGCCTTGCAGATCCAAGACTTAGATAATAAAGGGGGTTAAGAACACAAGAGTTACTATGGAGCTTGGTCCCATATCAGAAGAGCCTAATTTATAGTTAAAGTACAGATAAGTACAGAACATAACTTACTAATTGGTGATGTATGGCAGTCCCTTCCTCAGGGCCTACATTCCACAAACACCCTCCCTTACACTGGCAACTGGGATGAGGATAGATAAGAGTAGCTAAAACATAAACCCAGGTGCAAAGACGGACACATTTAGGGCCCCCATGATGGCTTCCACACACAAACCAATTCAGAAACATTCATCCTCTTGAGAGCCAGACAGAATGACTCCTGGCTTATCTATATACAACCTAAACTATATGTTATCCTGTTGATCACTAAGAGCATCCTGTTATTTCCTTGGTCGTAAATTCACCATGACTGGGATAATTCTGCAATTGATATCACAAAAGACCTCTCATTGTAAGAAATTCCTTTTCTCTGACCTCCTATTGTTGTTGAACCTTTAAATAAAGACACCAAAACCGACAGGACAGAGATGCCTGTCTGGTGATCAGAAAGGATCTCGGGGCTCTCTCACTCTCTTTCGCCGACACCGTCCATCCTTCAGGGACCCCTGGACCTGCCAGAGCCAGCGCGGCCTCCAGCAGGTGTTCACTTGTTCTGAACTCCCAGGCATTTCTCTTTGAGAGTAGTTTTGCTTCCTTTCTTCTTTTATGAGACCTTGCGCTTCCAACCCCCGAGGAAATTGTCAAGATATTTTCCTTACAAAAGACGGTTCTTACCCAAAGGGGATTTCAGATGTCCGCTTCTAAGATAATTGTTTTGCCCCATATTTCTCTCAATTGATTTCAACAGTGCTTTGTTTTAAGCAGAACTGATATTATCATATTCCCATTTCACCCATTTCTTAACTAAAGTTAAGAAAAATGAAGTTATTTGCAAGGGTCACACAGCTAAGTAGAGTCGAAACCAGAATTCAGGTCGCCTGTACTTTGGAGTCTCCACTTCTTTTTTTTTTTTTTTTATTCTAGGAGAGACAGAGACAGTGTGAGCAGGGGAGGGTCAGAGAGAGAGGGAGTCACAGACTGAAACAGGCTCCAGGCTCTGAGCTGGCAGTCAGCACAGAGCCCGACGCGGGGCTCGAACCCACGAACCGCGAGATCATGACCCAAGCGAAAGTCGGACGCTTAACCGACTAAGCCACCCAGGCGCCCCTGGAGTCTCCACTTCTTTACAAGCCAAGTTTCTGGCTCCTCTCTCAACTACCTTTCTCTCCTCTCCCTCAAATACAGATTGGAAGTTCTCATGAAAAGTAGTCCTTATGTTATGTGTTAAGAAGTGTAGCAGACACATATCAGCTCAGTGGATTCCAAAGCATTGTCCCTGAATCAGAAGCAGCAGCATCTCCTGGGAACTTATTAGAAATGCACATTTTTAGGCCCATTCCAGACCAATTAAATCAGAAACTCTGGGACTGGGGTCCAGTAGTCTTGATTTTAACACCCCTTCCAAGTGATTCTGATGCATACTAAAATTTGAGAACTACTAGACCAGATGTGTATCAAACCAGTGCCCTCTTCTTCCTGGGCAGAGAACTAGAAAGACCACATTTCCCAGATACTTTGGATGTAGCCAATGGAATATGAACAAAAACAATGTACATTATTTCCTGGTTAGGTTCATAAAAAGTTCCCACTAATTACACTCCATGTTTTTCCCTTCCTTTGTCTTGTTGCAGGGTGATGTGTTGACGCAGAAAGGTTTGTACGGAAGATAGTGGAGCCGTGGGATAAAAGGATGCTTAAAAGGAAGCCACCAGTCGGTCAAGAATACCCAATTTATGGGGCACCAGAGTGGCTGTCGGTTAAGCGGCCTACTTCGGCTCAGGTCATGATCTCACGGGTTCAAGCCCCACGTAAGGCTCTGTGCTGACACCTAGCTCAGAGCCTGGAGCCTGTTTTGGATTCTGTGTCTCCCTCTCTCTCTGACCTTCCCCTGCTCATGCTTTCTCTCTCTCTCTATCTCAAAAATAAATTAAACATTAAAATAATAATAAAATGAAACAGAAATAAAATCAAAAACATTAAAAAAACTTAAAAAAAAGAATACCCAATTTATGTAAATCCACTTGAGGCTTGACATTTATCTGTTACAGCTGCTAGCATTAACTTTACTCATATGAAAGTGTTATTTTTTTATGCTTATTTATTTTGAGAGAGAGAGAGAGAGTGAGCAGGGGTGGGGCAGAGAGAGAGGGAGACAGAATCCCAAGTGTGGGGCTCGAAGCCAGAAACCGTGAGATCATGACCTGAAACAAAACCAAGAGTTGGACGCTCAACTGACTGAGCCACCCCGACACCCCTGAAAGTGTTATTTGAGGTAGGTGTGGTTTCTAGGATTCTAAGATAGAAATTAAGATGTGTAGAAGGCTAGATGTGTAGCCACTCTAGTCCTATCTGCCTGAAGAAAGAGATCAGAGAAAAGTTTCTTAAGTTATAAAATAGAGACAAAGTTATCGTATGGGTTCTGCCTTGCTATAAGCAGGGAGGTGGGCCAACTCTGAGAGGGCAAGTAATGGGAAGAGATATTCAGTTGCCATAAAGAGAAAGACTAGAGATCATAATAACAATAGCCATGTGCCATTTCTCATTCTGGATCACATAAATTCCATAGGTATCTATCCACCTGGGATTGAAATGGACTTCTGGGGAATAAAATTCTTTGAAATCAAAAAATTTAGTATTTGGAGCTGTTATGGACAGTAAAAATTACCAGATTAAGTCCTCCCATTTTGCAGGGATTTCATTAACTGCCCAGGATTCTTAGTGGCAGAACCAAGCCAAAAACCAAACTCTGCAACTTCAAGTAAAGGAGTTCTTTTTATCATCTAACATTTTTAACTTATTTTTAAACTTCAGGCACTTTCCTATAAATATCATTTACCTCTATTATATTTCACTCCCAGAACTTACTACAGAGGTTAAGTACACTGAACTTGGCTCTACTGTTAATAATTTTCAAATTCTGACAGCTTTATTGACTAGATTTCTACAATAACAGGGGATGCATTTGTCCATGAGAAGCTACAGGTAGAGAAAATAATCCCCAAACTCTCTTTTTTCATGAAAGACTGTGCAAAACCTAGACAGGACTGAGAAATGGAAAGACTCCTGGGCCTAATGGAATGCTTACTGAGATCTATCGATTCTGATGCAGCACATTGATTGGCCATCTAACTCCATGCTCTGTAATGTCTAGCCAAAAGAAAAAGTATGACAACAGATAAAAGATGTCAGCAATGTCACCAGCTGTGATCACAAGTTTCCAAAAGGGATTGTGACAGTTAGTGAAGCATCTCTGTAATGTTAGTTCCCAGGAATATACTGTCAAGTATTCATCTCAGTAGGATCCAGATCAGCATCTCATACATATCTGCTTTAGAGTAATAAGCACTTTTAATATTTAGGTCTGTCTGGGTTTTTTTTTTTTTTTTTTTTTTTTTTTACACATTGACTTACTTGTTGTTAGGTATTGCCAACTGATGGAAAGTTAAAGAAATAGATTTTTAGGAAGTTCTTTGTTATAATAAGACTTTATTTCATTGATCACCTAGGCTTCCAACCCTCTGAAGGTCTGAATGGATAAGAGTAAACATATCATACAGCTCAGTCCATGGCACTGAGACCCAGACGGATTGCCTGGGTTCAAATCCTCACATTAGTGCTTAATAACAGTGTCTTTGGGAAAGTTCTATGATTTAATTTGTGCCTCTGTTTCTCCAACTATAGGATGGGGATAATTAATAGTACCTAATTTCTAGAATTAAATGAGTTTGTATTTTTAAAGTGGTAAAAACAGCAATTGACACCTAATAAGGAATATGAGAAGGGGTGTTTAAGGAAAGAAAGAAAGAAAGAAAGAAAGAAAGAAAGAAAGAAAGAAAGAAAGAAAGAAAGAAAGAGGAGGGAGGGAAGGAAGGAAGGAAGGATGGAAGGAAGGAAGGAAGGAAGGAAGGAAGGAAGGAAGGAAGGAAGGAAGGAAGGAAGGAAGAAGCATGGAAGCCTGGATGGCTCAGTCAGTTAAGGGTCGAACTCTTGATTTCAGCTCAGGTCATGATCTCATGGTTTGTGAGATTGAGCCTCATGTCGGGCTCTGTGCTGATTCTCTCTCTCTCTCTCTCTCTCTCTCTCTCCCCCCCTCCCCCCACCTATCCCCTGCTCATGTTCTTTCTCTCTCTCTCTGAAAATAAATAAAGTTTAAAAAAGAAAAAGGCAATCAAACCAAGATAACTAACACCTGGCAGCTGGACTAACCTGGGGGTACATCAGACTTCATTACTCTTTCAATGCTTCTGAAATGTATCACAGGGTAAAGTGAGTTATTCTTCCACTTGGTAAAAAGATAAGAATAGGCCTTTTGGTTTGTCAAAACCAAAAAAGGTGTTGGAATATTATTAGAAAAGCCTTTATATCCTACTAACCCCTTCAAGTACACTTGTGAAAACCAAAAAATAATTCATTTTTCCTGTCTAAAAACAAAAAAAAAAATACAAGAACAATCAATATCCTTTATTAGGAAATATTTAACCTCAGGTTAGCTAGCCTATGCCACTCAGCAGGCTCCCCAGCCACCAATTACCGTGTATTCAGGGAGTTCAAACCAATTAGCCTGAGCAAACATGAATTAAAAGGTACGTCCCCAAAAGGTGAAAAACCACACAATGTTCTCCAAAATGATTACTCCCTATATGAATTGTAATCTTCATTGATTCTCTCATTCCTTTCTCCTTTAGTCAGGGTGGCCAATCAAGAGTTGACCATATACTATTTTTATATAATGCTAAATGTTCCTGACGGATATGAGAAATAAACAGAGCTAAATATGGCTATATTAAAATAGCAGTCAAAATGATGTACCACAGGAAGGCAATAAATACAAAAATATGATGAGGAATGAAAAAGAGATGAACTAAAACAAAACCACTTACCCAACCAGAAAGGGGAAAAAATTGCTACAATCAGCAACAGCTATATATTTTGTGGGGCCCATTGCAAAAAGAACAAGCAGAGGTCCATGTTCAGAGCTTATTGAAAATTTCAATATGGTAACAGCAGAGCATTCAACCAAGAATGAAGCCCTCTCAATGTGGGACCCATGAAACTACATAGGTCTAATGCCTACAAAGTCTGCCATGCTTATGAAGGTGTGAGCTTAAAAGTAAAATGAGAAAAAAGACAAGCACATAAATTCAGATGAAAGTCCAGGACTATTTAAGGGAATGGGAAAGGAAATAATAGAAGACCTGAAAAAAGGTATTAGATTAAGGAAACAGCAGGGACTAGAGAGAAAAAAATAGGAAATAAAGATGAAAGAGTAAACAGATAGGAAGGATGAAAGTAAGAAATCAAACCTGAGTCAACCCCATCTGCCAAAGTCACAATAGAAATATGGACCAAAGGGAGGAAGTTGATATTTGAGTCTCCACATTAAGCAACCAGTAAGTTGGTACTGTGTGCCCTCACTCCAAGAAAAGGAAAATTCCAATTACCCAAGGAGCCTGATTAGAAGCTAGGGGAGGAGGAATGGTAAAAAGGTCAATAACTAAGTGTTATGGAAAAATTCTCTCAAAATCCTTTGAGCAAGAAAACATCTAAACGTGGGTCAATCTATTTTTTGGAATGAAGAGAACATCTGGCTATTGAAACTAAATCTCCTCACTGTCACAGCTACCTTTGCAAATAATGAAAAGATAGAGCACTTGAACACAAACAGACAAAACTGTTCACTATAAAATATTGCTTATATTACACAAAAATCAGGAGTTAGATAGCTATTACATAAATGATAGCTAAAATGGATTGCCAGCCACTACACACAACCAGGAAAAACAAAGAATAGATTCCCAAATCAGGGTTACTTCATATTTCTGTTGTGAACAATAATCAAAATAATCAACCACTGGTTGAAGTACATGCTTTGATGTTTAAAATAATTGCAGTGTAAACATTTATGTCATAGGAGCTGAACCTTTCAAGTCTATTACTTTGAAAAAAAATTATCCTTTCTGCCTGATAAAGCTGCGATTGCTCAAAACATTTTTAGAATTGTCTTTCTTCATGGATTATTTTTAACCCCCAAGACTTTTAACTTTTTTAATCAAAATCCGGAGAGAAGGTTGTCAGTTCCGAAGTTAGGACAAAAGAAGAGTTCACAAAATGTTTAGAAGGGATGACATGATTACAGAGTGAGTAGATACATTTTCTTGCTCCATATGCTCATAATATGTAAATCTATGAAAGAATGAGAGAAAATTAGAACAATAAACAACCTTAAAGACTATATAATCTAGCCTACAGCTTCCTATTAAATGGGTGAAGAAAGTAAGGCCCCTATAGATTTGCCTGAAGTTCCACATTTGGCTCATGGAGAGGCATGGCTTGAACTACACTCACATTTTTCCTTATGAGTTGTCTTTCCACATCACTGAGAACCATTGTCAAAACTGTATGACCTTCCAGAAAGTCTTTGAGAGCCACAGGTATCATCTACAAACATGCTGAATTGTTACCATTTCTGAAAGACAAGTCAGTCAGTCCTGGTTGTCATGGCAATAACTCTTCATACTCACAGCCTGGTGATTGCATATGTAAAATGCAGCCAACCCAGACAGGAATAAGCCTTATTAAAACAACATTCTAAAATTGGCGCAGCTTACCTGGTTTGCACAGAATCTTGACTGCAATTATCATGTAAGTTCAATTCAGTCCAGATATCTATACTTAACGGTATTGGGAGATATTCTTTGTCTTGAGTCTCTGGGAGGGAAGAAAGCAAAAAGTAGTTGAGATTAACTGAACCCAACATTATGAAATCAAAATTTAAAAGGTTATTGTACATGCATTAGCATAATTACAAAAAAAACTATAAATAAGCAATGAGATTCTAATATTAAGCTCCTTCACTAAGAATTTATGAAGTCCCTAACCTCTTACCTCTCTTTGCTTCTTTCTCTTATTGTCCATTTTGTTTTCTGACCCCATACTGTTCTTTCCCCCATGCAAGTATGTGTTGTGGCCAATTTCTTATATGAGAGTGCTTATGCAGGCTCTATGTCTACAGTCACTCAGTAATCAGACTCAATATAACAGAGTTATCCCTCACTTGTTTTCTAAGGAGATATTTTGCCCTCTGCAATGGAACCTAAAAAAAAAGTCAATAACCAGCTACTCGAAATGTGCTTTCTATTCTAACTTGAAAATTTAATTCTCTAAGCTTCAACCAACTTCTCTTGGTGGGAAGAGAAATTTCCAAATTGACTCCAACCTAAAAACTGATCCCCCACAGGAGAGAAGCAGGAGTTCTACGAGATTCCTTAACTGCCACAACTTAAGATTTTATCATTCAAATACTTCATGATACACACAAGTACAAGTAGTAGTTCAAATATTTCAAACATGTATGAAAGTCATCTGTGTCACAGCATGGTTTTTACATAAATTTTCTTTGTTAGGTATATCAAGGTCTAACAGCTGGGTCAATGACACATTTGTTTTCTCCATCACCACAGTAGGGTCTCAGAAGAGAACAATCACTATCTAAAACCCACATCCCCCAAGACATCCAGTGTCCACAAGACCAATAGCCTATTTTACATCTCCTAATTAACCCCTTCCTCTCCCTTTCTCACCCACTCACTGTGCCTTCTGAAACTCTAGATCTATGACAAACTCACTCACACTCTTCTCTAAATGCCCCCTTGTCCCTGTGCTGATTTGAAAATTGTTCCCTGTAATTGACTCTGGGACAGGAAAGAAGTCTAAACACCTGTGTGTCCTTTTTGACCCATATTACTACTTCTAAACCATTTATTTCTCCAAAAACTTTAAAGACCACAGTTCCCTTGAAGCTATGCCATCTTGTTATGCCACCTACCTTCTTTTTTATCTCCTCTATGGTCCTACTTATGTGGACCTCTCATTTATTGAAGACATTTTTACTTGACTACCTACATTCCTCCATCACTACACAATTCAGCAGTCCCATTACAGCAGGCATGTGGATGACTCATCAAAAACTCTGGTTTATTTACCAGCTCTTTAATTTCACTTTCATCTGCTTCCCTTCCACCTTAGCCATCCACTTCTACCATTACAACAGAGACCTTGCATTTGTCTATAAATGCATCACCATTAAAATTTCCACTCAAATGGCTAAAATGAGCAAATCAGAGAACTCTAGATGCTGGCGAGGATGTGGAGAAACGGGCACCCTCCTACACTGTTGGTGGGAATGTAAACTGGTGCAGCGCCTCTGGAAAACAGTGTGGAGGTTCCTCAGGAAACTAACAATAGAACTCCCCTATGACCCAGCAATAGCACTGCTAGGAATTTACCCAAAGGACACAGAAATGCTGATGCATAGGAGCACATGTACCCCAATGTTCATAGCAGCACTCTCCACAATAGCTAAAACATGGAAAGAGCCTAAGTGTCCATCAACAGATGAATGGATCAAGAAGATGTGGTTTATCTATACCATGGAATACTACATGGCAATGAGAAACCATGAAATCTGGCCATGTGTAGCAACATGGATGGACCTTGAGGGTGTTATGCTGAGCGAAATAAGTCAGGCAGAGAAGGACAAATATCATATGTGTTGCACGTATAGGAGGATTAGGAGGAACTTAACAGAGGACCAAGGGGGAGAAGAAGGGCGGAAATGGTGGGGGAAAGGGAGAGAGGCAAACCATGAGAGACTCTTGAATGCTGACAAAAACTGAGGACTGGTGGATGTGGGGGGAGGAGGGGTGGGCATGGAGGAGGACACTTGTGGGGATGAGCACTGGGTGTTATGTGGAAACTAATTTGACAATAAACTATTTGTAAAAAAAAAAAAAAATTTCCACTCAAAACATCCAACTCAGATCATTCTCTCCCAGTTCAATCCCTCCAGAACATCCACTTCATCAATCCTTCTGCATCACTGTGATCTCCATCCATGGCCTCATTACTTTATCACCCCTTTTCTGTCTTCACTTTCCTTCTCATTCAAGCTAGATCCCATGTTGCATGACTATATTCATACTCTTGGAAAGTCCCTCAACTTCCTCATCATATCTTTATTGAATTAACTGGAACAATTCTTTTTTGTTCTCTTCCTTTCATCTGCCTGCCACACAGTGGCTAGCTAGTGCTAACAAATATCATACACTGGCTTAGTGGTTTCACCTTAACTTTGTGATAACAAACCTAAAATGATCAGTTACCTGTTCCTTACAACTTTACAATCCTTCCCAAATAACTCCATTTCCTCTCTTTCTAAAATGACCTAATTTTCTCAGCAAACCTCTTCTGGAACCCTCTCAGATAAGGAACTTTCCTAAAAGTCATCAAAAACGATAGAAACTACCAGATCAGAATTTCATCATAGTGCCACCATCACCTCTACACATGCTTCCTGTTTTCAGTTTCAAAAGTGTCTTTATGCCTATTAGAAAACAATTGTTTCCACATGTGCTTTTGCTCCAATACTCTCACCTTCTCAAGGATTTTGTAGTGTTAGTAATCTCATATACTGCTATCCATCCACTATTTCTGTTATATCCTTTCCATCAGAATGCAAATATTTTTTCTATTCCCCCATCTTAAAAAAACAAAAACTCCTTTGACCACATACCCCCCAATCCGGCAAACATTTTCACTTTCTCCTTTCCACAGCAAAACTTCTTGAGTGAGTCATCTGTATCTGCTTCCTTATTTTCAATTCTCCCTATAAACTTTCCAATCTATCACCAACCAAAAACTTTTGTTGCCAAGTCTTTGCTCATTTTTTATGTTTTTATTTCAATTATATTTTCAGCAGCATCCTTTGATGGTCACATTTAGTTCCACACTTGTAAATCCCATATACAGTAACAACTTCCACATGTATACCTAGATTTAAATCCAGACCTCACCATTGCCTACTTGAAAACTCTTCTTGAACCTGTAATGGGCATCTCAAAACACAAAAACATAGCTCTTCCTCCAACTCTTTCCTATTTCAGGAGACAGAATCATATCCACTGAGTCATTAGAGCTGGAATGAATGAATTTTTCCTTTCCCCCTTCCCTCTAGTCTGCCTGCAAGTCCTGATGGTTCCAGCTCCAAAATACATCTCAAGTCAGTTCACTATTTTACATTTGTATCATCACCATATTGCAAGACACCACCATCTCTCCCTGGGACTACTTCCAGAGTCTCCGAGTTGCTTTTCTGTTGCATCTCGCTTCTGACAACTATCCATGCTCCCTAAAACAGCCAGATATCTTAAAGTGTAAGTTAGATTATATTACTTCTTGCTTAAAACCCTCCAATGGCATCCCATTTCTCTCAGAATAAAGACAAATTCCTAACCATGGGTCCATGCCCCTCTTCAACCTTCCTCTACACAATCTTCACCTTTAGTCACCATAGCCCAAGTACATGGTCTTCCCATTACTTAAATATACCAACCCTTTTCTTACTTCTAAGACTTTGCATTCACTGGTCTTTCTACTGGAAATGCTTCCAGTGCTTCCTCTCTGTCCCCACCATTGCACTTGACTGGCTTATTCTTATCCTCAAAGTTTGGCACAGATATCACCTCCTCAGAAAAGGCTTCCCTGATCTCCACCTAGGGTGGCCTCTTACTGCTACTGTCTGTATCATCACTGTTTTTCTTAAATCCTTATTACAGTCCATAATTACCTTGATTTTATGTTTACTTATTTTTTCATTGTTTTATCTTTCTCATTATAATTTAAGGTGACTGAGGTCAGAGAATCTGTCTTAATTACTCATGAATCTTCTACACTTAATACTTGGGCACTTCATAGGAGCTCACTAAATATCTGCTGAATAAATGAAGAAATTGGCACCTGATAGGTTTCATTAGGAACACATACATTGAGCATATCTGATGGATTATTGAGGCTATGTCCTAGAATGGCCCTATGATTAGTTTTTTCAATTGTATATTACCCTTGATTTTAAAGTTTGGTGCTTAAAGACAGTTATTGTGATGTTAATGACACCTTTATGTAGCTTGTTATTTGCTTGGAACGTTAGGATGTTTTTACTACCTAGATTTAGATAAGTATTCAATAGCCAGGTTGTAGTACACAAACATAATGAGATTAATAACTAACATTTGCTGAGAGCTTACCAAGTGCCAGGTATTGCTCTAATCTCATTATGTATATTAAACCGAAGACACAATTATTATACCTATTTTACGGATGAGGAAGTCCTATATACCTTCCGATTTGAAGCAGTCTCAAGTAAGGGGATATTTTCTAATTCTCTTCACTAGAACTCAATAGAAATAATTATTAGGAATGACTAAAAAACAGTACCAGTATCTTTCTTCAAATCACACAAGTTGAAAGGCTTTCCAGAATCTTGATTTAAAAAGATTTCTGTGGGGCGCCTGGGTGGCTTAGTCGGTTGAGCGTCCGACTTTCGCTTGGGTCATGGTCTCGCGGTTCGTGGGTTCGGGCCCCGCATCGGGCTCTGTGCTGGCTGCCAGCTCGGAGCCTGGGGCCTATTTCGGAGTCTGTGTTGTGGGAGCCCGACAGTGACCACAAGAAAGCATGGTTAGGGACGCAGGGATGTGCCTGCACACGGGGCTCCCTGCCTGGGCAAGGCATTCCTGCAAACAGGATGCTCTGCCAGGAGGCCTGCACACAGTATCCAAGTTTAATGGTCCGCTTGCAAACGAGGGAACATGCCCTCCTTAGAAATAAGGAGAAGGCTGGAATTGTGAGCAGGCCTCTTAGTAAACATGTTGTGGTCGCTTCCTCCCTTTGCTCCCCCCTGTCCTTGAAATGTGTTTGGCTACTTGCTCTTAATTGGTAAAGGAATGCATCTTGTAGATTTCAGTTTGTATCCAGTTACCGGTATAAAATAAACCGCAAGAGGGGCTTGCGTGGAATTGTTCCTCCGGCCGGAGTTGTGTCTGTGTCTGTCTTTTGTGTGTGTCTTGTCCTTTGTGTCATTTCGTCCGCAACATGTGTCACCCTCTCTCTCTGACCCTCCCCTGCTCGCGCTGTCTCTCTCTCTCTCTCTCCTAGAAATAAATGAAAAATATTTAAAAAATAAAAAAATAAAAAAATAAATAAATAAATAAATAAAAAGACTTCTGTGCTTGACATAATAAAACACAGGATGTATTTACACCAACAAAACCAAATGCTTAAATTAAATATTTAAATGTATATTTATGTGCATTTTATGACTTGCTGTAATGAAAAAAAAAGGCATTCTTTGATCAGTGGCTTTCTTTCCATTTCCCCTGGGTCCAATATTGTGCCTGCTCATTTCACAGATTACTAAAATGGACAACAGCACTGACATGGGATTGATTACTTTATGATACCACACATTAAATCCTCACTGTCATAAATGGTGTTCCCCCACCACTACCCCAACACAAATACATATGTTGAATCCTTAAAGACTGATGTGATAATATTTGGAAATGGGGCCTTTAGAAAGTAATTAGGTTTAAATAATATCAAGAGGGTAGGGCCCTCATGATGGGATTAGTGACCTTATGAGAGACACCAGAGGGCTTGCTCAATCTCTCTCTCTCTCTCTCTCTCTCTCTCTCTCTCTCTGTCAGCACACTCTGTCCTCACACAGTGAGAAGGTGGCTATTTGCAAGGCAGGAAGCAGACACTTACCAGGGAACTGAATCATCCTGTACCTTCATCTTGAACTGTAAGAAATAAATTCCCATTGCTTAAGCCACACAACCTATGATATTTTCTTATGACAGCCCAAGCTGGCCAATACAGAGAGAGATATTCTGCCTCCCTGAGATGAGAGATCTCTGGGATGTATATTCTACACCATTTCCCAGATTTCCCTCTGGAATTAAGTGTCAGCAGACATTAGTAGTAACTGACTTGATAATACCTAATATTGGCTACCTTCCCTTCCCTGTCTCACTTCCCCACTTCCAAACTGATGTTTCATACATTTCTCAAATAAACTACTTTACATTAGGAAATGGTCTCAGAATTTGTTTTTGTGGGCACCCAAATGGAAACAGTTTTGTTTGTGTAAAAATTTGGCATAAAGCACTGCCCTTAGGTAATATACAATGAGAATACTCGTACAAAGTTAGTTCAGCACTTTTACTCATTAGAGTTAAGCCAGCTTAAACAAGATCTAAAAATGAGATATCAAAGCTTAATTCACAAGAGGGTCTGTGAGAAGAAGTTCAGTATGCATATCTGTTCTTAAAATAGTTGCACCTCAGTGCTTACATGGCTTACGGCTAAATTGGGGTGACTTTTCTTGGGTTGGGTTTTTTTTTTTCAGATATTTTTATGACTTAGTGCTAAGTGTCATTCACACTCCTAACAAACTGCTTACTTCAAATATTTTCCCCAGAGTACTGTGAAACGTGTATTCTTCACTGCACAACAAACAAAGAATAACTAAATTGATTTCAACCACTCTTTCAATCTTTTCATGATAGTCTCTTCAAAAGTCAAACCACTGTCTGAGGTATAGAGTTTTAACATCCCAACATCCTTGTGTGCTGCTTAAGACCTCAACCCTCACCTTTCTCCACAGACATATTAATGAAAGATAAAATCAAATCAAGGAATTTACCTGAGGCAATGAGATGGAAATGGAAACACCTGGACTAGGCTTATGGTTTATGCCTACCCAAGGTGAAAAGAACTACCAAGTGACCTCTTTGGATTTTGTCACATTAAATTTGGTTTTGATGAGTTCCTCCTCATTGCCCAGTGTGAAGACAAGATTATTCTTTGAAAGTCTTTCAATCCTAGCTATAGCCACAGATTTCCTAAGATTCTACTCTAAGAATAAAGAAACCATATGAGGCAGCCAGAACAAAAGAAAGCTGTTAAAGTGTAGATATTCCAAAGATCTTATCCAAATGCAGTGTTTTAAGATAGTGTTGGATGATGAGATGGGAATATAAGAAGAAAAAAGTTACCATTAATCATTGGAGAAAAAGAACTACCATATTGCTGGGCTGGGTAAATCTCTAAGAAAAATATTCATAAATATTTATGGGACACTTTCTATGTGCTTCTTATTGTACCTGTTCCCAAGAAGTCAGTATTTTAAAAATTATATTTATTTAATAATTCTTAAAAGCCAACAGTGTATTATAAAAGCAGAAAATTGTAAATCCCAGATTTCACTATAGTGTTATGAATGTGGCCAACAAGCTCTTTACTTGGGTGAGAAAGGAGCTCAGGAAGCAACCTGCCAGTGAGCCTGAAGATTCAAGTATATGTAATATACTTCTTTCCTACATAATGGAGAAATCCACTCCCTCACCTCCAGTCCTTCCAAAACTGATAGCAATCTAAAGGGAGATTTTTTTTTCTTACTAATATAATTGATAGACTGTGTATAATGGAGCTGAAATAGAACATTTGATATAAGAAAATAGTATCAGATACTATATAACCCCATTGCCCCACAAAGATATTCTTACCTTGAAGTGTGAAATTTGATTCATCTATCCTAGCAATTAACATTGTTTCACCCACAGACTTCGCTACACAAGTCTTTAGGCAGTATTAGGTTCTGCTACTCTTTCACTCCTAGTTCAGTGAAAAACTGTTTAGCTTCCTTCTTTCCTTCCAGCCCAGCTCCGGCATTGCTTCACTGAACTTTCTGAAAGCACAAAGTCTGAGCCATGACTTTTAACAGACTCCTCAACTGGTACTATGGGACCACCTTAGCACCACTGAATCATATCACTACCAGACATGTCACCAGACACCAGAGATAAAGAAATGAAGGAAAATTTTCTCTCAAGATCTAGAGAGACAGACAATTACCATGTATTTTCCCACAGTGCAAGGACTTTGCTATCATGGAGACAGGTGAAAGATGCCAGAGGAGGGACATAGCTCAGCCCAAGAGGGGAGAGATAATGGCAAAAGATTTCCTGGAGGAGGTGAGATATGAGCAGTCTGTAAAAAGGATCTGAAGTTGGCTATCTATAGAAGGGTGAAGGAATTACCCTTTCAATGGGCTTCTTTCCTTCTCACCTTTAAAGGCTCCTCAAGAACCTTAGAAAAAAGATGACAATAGAAAGCAACTGAAGTCATGAAAGCAAGGACTCATATGCAATCCCATTCACCAAAGAGCTCATGGAAACATTATAAAGGGCAGAGGTGTAAGAAAAGGCTCAGGCAAGCTGAGATTAATATCCTCAGTTCAAGCAAATCTCCCGACTCAGTTCCATCCGGGTTTACCACCTAAAGAAAAAACAAGGATACTGAGAGGTTTATGGAGTATCTTGAAAATGTAAAGTTTCCACTATCAACATGATTTCTAATTCCACAGAGGCCAGCAAGAGAGGCTTTTATAAACATATTCAGAATTGTGCCTTACTAAAAAACAAAGAAGTAGAGAGTTTTGCATACACAGTAGTCCCCCTTATTCTTGGAAGATACCTTCTGAGACCATCAGTGGATGTCTGACACCATGGGTAATCCTAAACTGTACATATCCTGTTTTTTCTGTACATACATACCTATGATTAAGTTTAATTTATAAATTAGACACAGTAAGAGATAAAAAAGCAATAAATAATAAGATAGAGCAATTAAAACAACATACTGTAATAGAAGTTATGTGAATGTGTCTCTCTCAAAGTATCTTACTACACTGTACTTGTAATGAAGCAAGATGATAAAATGTCTAAACGTGTTGAGATGAAGTGACAAAATGACATAGGCACTGTGATGTGGCATTAGGCTACTATTGACCTTCTGAAGCTCCATCAGAAAGACGATGAACTGCTTCTGGACCACCATGGCTGACCTTGGTCACTGAAACTGTGGAAAGCAAAATTGTGAATGGGAGGGTATTAATGTATTTGATCGACCCACAGTGAAGGGAGGAACTTGATTCACATATATACACATTTGAGAGGACACTGAACACATAATGTTTTTAAAGGTGAACAACACTCCATACACGTCTTGTGTTTTATGCATTTTTACAAGTTAGCTATAAAACCAGTCTCCTTTAGTCATTGTCAAGCCCCAAAGGTACATAAAGATGATAGACGCTTGTCTCCTGAGTAAAAATAAGGCATATAAGAACCAACCAAAAATCATAGAAATGGTAGAATGCTTTTACCTCTTCAAGAGAAATTATTATATTTTAGTCAACACATGTGGGATCTTATTGAAAACTATATCTTTAATTTCTTTGGCAATTAGAGAATGGAAAAGATTCTCATATGAAAAATGGTCATATGTTTGTCCCTATGGTAGGAATCCACTAATGTGTGGGCTCCAGCCCTTACCAACTTTACACTTAGTCATGACATAGATATCATTTAAATAAATTTTTTTAAAAATCAGGGACACTTGGGTATCTTAGTCAGTTGAGCGTCAAATTCTTTAATTTCAGCTCAGGTCGTAATCCCAAGGTGGTGGGATCAAGCCCCATGTTGGGCTCCACCCTGAGCTTGGAGCCTGCTTAAGATTCTCTCTGTCTCTCCCTCTCTCTCTCCACCTGCCTCTCTCCGCTGCTGGCATGTTCTCTCCCTCTCTCTCAAATAAATTTAAACATTTTTTAATTAAAATAAAAAATAAAATCAAAATTATCGTCTCTATTTTAGGAAAATGTTCATCTTCAATAGCTTTAACAATGTTAATGAGGATGAAGAAGTCTCCACTCTGTGAAAGAGAGAGAATCTATAGAAGAGAAATAACACCTAGGCTGAATGGCTTGGTGGAAAGCAGCCATACATGGGTGAAGTTACATTTTTAAGATGCTGCCAAAATAAAATTAGAACTCAATAGTTTTCACCTGAAGCATTTGAAAACTATCAATGGCAATAAAGTTGATTAGATGGTTAGTGGCAAAAGATGAATAATCTATTTATGTTTAACACAAAGTTAATACATTGGCATCTAGGAAATAGTATGGATCAGCCTCATAGAACCATCAAGGCAGTTCCAAGCCCACAGTCTGATTTAATAGGCATAAAAATCAGAAATTTCCCAGGGTGCCTGGAGGGCTCAGTCAGTTAAGTATCTGACTTCAGCTCAGGTCATGATCTCATAGTCTGTTTTCAGTACAGAGCTTGCTTCAGATCCACTGTTTCCCTGCCTCTCGGCCCTTCCCATACACACTCGAGCTTGCTCTTTCTGTCTCTATCTCTCTATCTCTCTCACTGTCTCTCTCTCAAAACTAAATAAATCATTTTTTAAAGAATCTGAAATTTCCCTAAATTGTCGGTAGTTTTATCATCAGCTCTCATCAATTTACTTTAGAAACTTGCTAGCTGTTTTCAGGCAAATTTGTGTTTAGTTTCATGCTTCACAATTTGTTTTGTTTTTTTGTAATGTTAGAAAGGGCAGTGGTGTAAGTGAAGCCTTGAACCAGCTTCCTACACAGGTAAAAGATCCATTCAAAATGCAAAATAGGCCAATGAATTTTAATGTAAAAGAGCACAAGAAGTTTCAGATTCCACATAGCAGCTAACCTTTAAGAAACCTCCATTTGTTAAATGTTTATGTACTATTAAAGGAGGAAATCCACAATTATCTGAAAATAGTATTACAATACTCCTTCCTTTTCCAACTACATATCTGTGTGAGGCTTGACTGTCTTCATATACTTCAACCAAAACATCATACAGCAACAGATTGAATGGAGAAACAGGTATAAGACTCCAGAGGCCTTCGATTAAACCAGTCACTAAGAAGAATTCACTAAAAATGTGAACCAACGCCGCTTTTTTCACTACAGTTTTTGTTTAGGAATAGTTATTTCTCATAACAACATTTATATCAATGCATAATGAGTTTATTATTATTAAGTGATTAATGAATATTCTTAAATTTTTGTTTTAAGTTTTATTATAACTATCAATAGATATAAACAAAAACCTTGAGATTGTTCATACTTTATTTTTAAGTTTATTTATTTATTTTGAGAGAGAATGTGCACACAGGCCAGTGGGGAAGGGGAAAAGAGAGAGAGGGGGGAGAGAGAGAAAGAGAGAGACAGAGAGAGAGAATCCCAAGTAGTCTCCATGTTGTCAGCACAGAGACCAACATGGGGCTCAAACTCACAAACTGTGAGATCATGACCTGAGCAAGAGTCAAGAGTCAGAGTCTGACTGAGCCACCCAGATACACCTTGTTAATACTTTGTAAGAGTAAGAGATCCTGAGACCTGATGTGTTGGGGAAGAGCACAAGTTTAGAATGCAACATGGGTTTGAGTCTTACCACTGATAACTATTTTTGTGACCCTGGGTAAGAACTGAACCTCTCTAAACATCAATTTCCTCATATGGAAAGTGGAGATAATATCAGCTGCTTCAGTGGATTATTATAAGTTTTGAATGAATAAACAAATAAATAAACTTTATTTATATCCATATCTTGTATATCTAGATAGATAAATGGAGAGATAGAAAGATAGATCACCCCTAGAATGTAACAAGTGCTCAGTAAGTGAAAGCTCTCATTGTTACACCCCTAAAGCACACGGTGAATATGTGATAAACATGTAATGAATAGCATGGTACTATTAAATTTAAAACAAAGAAGTTTCAAGGTGAGATTTGTCAATAGTGTCTAAAGCTGGAGAGACGAAGAATTGTGTGATTCCTTGGTGAGCTTTGAAGAGGTCAGTCTGAGAAACAAGGTGGTATGAAATGCTAGATCGCAGGGAGCTAATATGAGTGGTAGTGAGAAAGCAAGATAGGAATAGAACTCCCCTTCCAGAGCTGCGTGGGCAGCTGTGGGTCCTGTGGCACACATTTAACAATATCCTTGACTAAACCTAAGTTGAACAATGATGTGAGAGTCCCTGAAGACCAAAGTTCCCTTGCAGCAGTAGATTAGCGAGCAACCCACGTTGGTATATAGGGTGTTCCTTTCTTATTAAAATTACTATATTACCGAGGCGCCTGGGTGGCTTAGTCGGTTGAGCGTCCGACTTTCGCTTAGGTCATGATCTCGTGGACCGTGGGTTCTAGCCCCGCGTCGGGCTGTGCTGACTGCCAGCTCAGAGCCTGGAGCCTGTTTCAGTCTGTGACTCCTTCTCTCTCTGACCCTCCCCTGCTCACGCTGTCCCTCTCTCTCTCTCCTAGAAATTTTAAAAAAAAAAAAATCTTAAAAAAAAAATTACTATATTACCGTTATATGTGGGCCAATATTTTACCTCCACCATCTCCCCCTGGAGGGAATTTATGCTACAAGCAGCATCTATTAAAATGCCTTCCCCAGAATAATTATGAGGTAAAAAGTAAAATTGAATTGGGGCGCCTGAGTGGCTCAGTTGGTTAAGCGTCCAACTCTTAATTTCTGCTCAGGACACGATCTCGCCGTTCATGAGATGGGGCTCAGCACTGACAGAGCAGAGCCTGCTTGGGATTCTTTCTTCCATTATTTCAGCCCCTTTCCTGTTTGTGCATACACGTGCTCTCTAAATAAATAAATAAATAAATAAATAAATGTTTTTAAAGAGTAAAATTATATAATAATTTCTATAGCTTAAACATATTCAGTGATCCAGATAAGTGAATGGCATATAGTTGCCGGGTGTGATGCTAGAAAATTTCATCAGATGCTTTTGAACCACTTTAACTTGATATCTTGGTCTCCAAGACAAGTTCTCCTTGCAGACCCATAACATGTTAATAGCAAGGACAAAGATTTTATTTTTCTGGGCATATCTATGCAACAAATTTACTTTCAGTTATTAAAACCGTACTATTCTTAGCCTTTTTCTGGCCTACTAATGGCTTTAGCAACATGCTGCATTTATAATTTTTGATTAGGTTTGAACCCAGAAGGCCTATATATGACATACAATTAAACTTTATTAATTTGGATAATACTAACTCAGATTTTGCCCTTATTCAGGTATACAATTAAGCTTGTTCTTTTGCTCTTTAGAAGAAAAGATTTTATAAATAATTAAACTCCAACCTATATAACAATAGTGTTTTTTAATAAATTAGTTAAAAGAATAAATAACTTTTCAGTTGTCAGTCTTCTCCTTTAAAATAAGCAAAATGGAAAAAATAAAATAAGCTAAGCAAAATGGTTGTGTTTCAAACAGTGAGATCATTAAAACCATCTGGAGAGATTTTAAAATACAAAGTACCCTTAGCTTTCTGCCCCAAACTTACTGAATTAGAATAAGTTTAAATCTATAAGTGAAAAGGTGTACTAGTAAATCTTACAATTAACCAAGGTTGAGAATCACTGGACTGAATTATTTTTAAAGATTCTTTATTAGCCAATTTAACCTAAGCTATGCTATGGCAATAAATTACTCCAAAATCTCTGTGATTTACAAGAACAAAGTCTATTTCTCATTCATTGTATATTTTCATTGTAGTTCAGCTGAAGCTCTGCCCATATTTGTCATCTTCATACCTGGGCTCAGTGCTGACAGAGTAGCTTCATCTTGAACTTTGATTGCCTTATGGCAGACAGAAAAGAGATATGGAAAACCATCAGCTAGCTCATAAAGCCTTTGTTAGGAGGTGGTATGTGTCAATTCCACCCACATTTCATTAGCCAAAGCATGTCATATGGCCACTCCAAAATTCAACAGAGTAGGGTTGTACAATCTTCCTACAGGGAGAGCAAGTGAATAATATCAATGACTCCCATATAGACATTAAAAGTGATATTGATTATAAAAATTATCCATTTATAAAATGGTTCCTATAATATTTAGTTATCCTAGAATCTTAATTTAGGGTCCTCTAAAAGCTGACCCTAAAATAAAGACTTAGCGGCAGACAGATTATTTGGAGGGTAAACCCAGAAAGACATGTTGGGAAGTTAGGAACATTAGACAGGGAAGAGAGAAGAGCCAATAAAAAGAAAGAAGAGCTTAGTCTTACTGGACACCTCTGAGAAACCTTGTGAGACAAACATCAGGACCCTCTCACCAGAGAACAGGGAGTCTGGGGTATTTATCTACCACCCCCGTAACCATTGATTGAAGGTTGCCTCCCAGAAAGGTTATCTCCCTCAAACTTTCTGCTTTAGCTTTCACAGCTGAGCAAGCTTTAGTAATACCTGAGAAAACCATCAGGCAGAGAAAGGGGAGAACCTGTCACGGGTGGGGTTTTTCCACAAGGGCAAGAAAACTCAGGTAGCTAAAGAGACATTGGTGGACTATCAACGGCATCTGCTATACCCAGTTCAGTGTAGGGAATAAGCTTAGGATTTCCCTAGGTTTACACCAATGGGCTAACAAGGCATAAAGAAAGTACAAAGCCATAGGATGCTCACATCCAAGCTTGGGTAAACAAGATAAGGCCACCAAGAATAGAGAGGTACAAAGGCACCCCAGAATAGAGAGTGGTGCAAAGGCACCCAATACAAAGATATATGAGGTAAGGAAGATTAGGCAGGCATTCAGGGCAAAGTACCCCCCAATTTAGTACTATAGCAGAAAGCTGCCTTCACAGGAAGGAAGGACCAAATTAGGTAAACAGGTAAATAGAGCTATAGACTCCTGAACTGCCCTTCCAGTGATGCTGCCCAGAGCAGAGCTGATTTACAACAGAAAAGGTGCCTTGTTAACCTTGAAGGCTTTGGCCCTATCTGTCTTATCTCCTAGGCAAGCTAAGGAAACAGACATGGTGCTTCCTGTCTGCCATTAACAACCATCTGCCCATCTGCCCAGTGCCAGGATTTTGTTTTAGATTTGACCCAAACCCCAAACACTGTAGATCTTCAAAACCCCCTTTCCCTCATGCCATGAGTTAATGTTCACTAATTCATTGTCTCCTTGTGCATGCCCATCATGTTTGTAAGCCTTCTGATCCTAATAAAAATGGGGCAAGGACCCTTATTTGAGGGCTCTTGTCTCTTCCCAAACATCAGCCATCTCTCCTTTTTTAATGCTGTTTCCACTCTCTCACTGATCGAGAGAGAACTTTATTTATTTTTTAAATTTTTTTAATGTTTTGTTTATTTCTGAGAGAGAGAGAGAGACAGCATGAGCAGGGAAGGGTCAGAGAAAGAGGGAGACACAGAATCTGTAACAGTCTCCAGGCTCTGAGCTAGCTGTCAGCACGGAGCCTGATGCGGGGCTCAAACCCACGAATTGTGAGATCGTGACCCGAACTGAATTCAGACGATTAACCGACTGAGCCACCCAGGGGCCCCTTGAGAGAGAACTTTAGACTTAGAGTCTACAACAGTTCAGAGTGGGCCTTTATTTGTAATTAGATATCTTATTATCAGACATTTCATTTCTTTAAGTCAGTCTGATCTATCCCAAAGTTAGTCCAAATTGATAACTTTTTTTCTATCCACTACTAGCATTTAATAATACCTTAGTTTTCACCTCAAGTATCAACTCAGGTTAAATGTGAATAATCACCTGAAATGCATGTTGAAAAGATCCAAGGTTGGGGCGCCTGGGTGGCTTAGTGGGTTAAGCGTCCGACTTTCGCTTAGGTCATGATCTCACGGTTCGAGCCCCGCGTCAGGCTCTGTGCTGACAGCCAGCTCGGAGCCTGGAGCCTGTTTCCAATTCTGTGTCTCCCTCTCTCTCTGACCCTCCCCTGCTCACGCTGTCTCTCTCTCTCCTAGAAATAAATAAAACATTGAAAATTTTAAAAAAAAGATCCAAGGTCAAGTTTGGTGTGCCTTGACCACTTAAGGATGTCTTCCATGCATGAAGAGGGGATATACATTCACCATATATTTGTTATCCCTTAATTTAGTATGATATTAGGGAAGCGGTAGTGCTAAATGAACTTTACTGGTTGACTTGAAGCTTTGTAATATTTATTTACATTTTTCAGAATGGGAAGAGGTTTAGGTAATAAAAATCTATGATCTGAATCTAAAAATTTAAGCAACATACAGAAAGTAGGAAGTAAGTAAACATATAACTCATGATTTGGGAAAATCCTAATGTCAAGAAGAGCCATCCCATATCCTTAGGGATGGAGCTAGTACCACATTTTCTCTTCATAGAAATAGAAATCTATTTCCCAACTGGAATTTTAAAATTTAAATTTCTCAACAGGATATTTAAAATTATTTTGAGTGTTTCCTTGTTCTTTCTTGCTTCCAGACTTCTTATTAGGACTTTGCTGTTCTTTCTATAAACTGTAAGTGTAGAGCCAAAAATTAAGTCCTCCATTAAGAGAAACCTCGGGCTGCACATAGCCCCAGTCCTAGATAAACTAAACCTAAAACTTAACCAACTTTTCCGCTTCTGGGCAAATGCCTGCGCTACGGGAAGCTAATACCTAACCAGCTCTTTCTGCTTCTGTAACAATGCTTAAGGCTTGCTTTCCCGCCACCGGATTGCCCAAGCGACTAGCTTCAAGTTCCCTCCGTCACCCTCCCGCCCCACCTTGGCGGCAGCCAATCCGAACAGGCCAGCAACTACTCCCTACCTTGCTGAGGGAAGGGCCTGGAGAGAAAGATGTTAACCTGTTAGTCGCCAAACAAGACTTTAGACTCGCTCTCTGATAGGCTAAATTCAAAGGTATCCCAAATGTTGTAATTAGATCCTGCCAAAAACCTGATGGCGGGAACCAATCAAATACGGTATATGTTCACATTTAAATGTTAACCAATGGCAAACTTGTAACCATGGAAATCTCCTGTCCCTCCCCATGACTTGTTTACTTCTGTCTATAAAAAGGCTGCAAAGGCTTTGTTCAGGGCCTCTTAGCGTCACCGGCAACGAGTGCGCGGAGGTCCAGGTTCGAACCTGCAAATAAACAACCCTTGCCGCTTGGCTTTGACTCTGGTCTCTGGTGGTTTGATTTTGGGGGTCTTCCGATCTCTGGGCGTTTCATAAGCAAACCTACAGCAGAGGGAACACCCACCCCAGTCTTGTCTCTTCTGCCATCGACTATTAAGCAGGCCTTGGTGAGAAGGAGGTGCAAGCTGGCATATCCTCATTTTTTTTTTAATTCACTAAATGTGACTTTTACAGCTTCCTCAGCTTAAATTTCTTTCTCTGATTTGAACTTCAGCTTCATTAACCAAATTTTGACCTGACCTGTTATGTAGATTCCAAGCCTAGCTTTAACTGATTTAAGATAGTTAACTCCATGTCTCCTGGGTCAGATGCTTCCCAGGAAGGCATTCTATTATTTATGGTCTCCACCTGATACCAGCCTTTCTTCTTCTTGTCCAAGGTTCTGCTGCTTTTTGCGCTCTTGACATTCCCTGACCCTAAGTCAGCTTATCACAAAAATTAGACCAAATAGCCAGTCCCTCAGGGAAAAACAAATGGAAGTGTCCTGCCCTTTTCCACAGAGAAAGGCATCTTTTACTCCCTGGTCAAAATTCAGCAGGAGAGTGCAACGAAGAACATTTTCTTTTTTCCACAGAAAATGAAAACCTTAAAAATTTGTAGCCCCTGAGTGCTTTCCTAAGATGATAAGGTTTATGATCCAGCCATCATTTAGCCAAAAGCAACTTTTCAAAAGGCTTAGGATATTTGATAGAGTGTGATTATAAATTTATTTCAGCTCTCGCCAGTGACATTTAGATTATGTAAACTTCCCTGGATTTGCTCTGAGAAGATCTCACATGAATATGAAAGTGCTACCCATTAGATGTTGTCAAGGGCCTATGCTCTGGAGTCAGAACCTCCCCAGCTGTGTGACCTCGGCCATGCTACTCAACCTTTCAACATATCAGTGTCTTCACTTGTTAAATGGTGATGATAATACCAATATTATAGGGCAGTTGCGAAAATTACATATGTAAATAAGAATATATACATTTAGATTTTGGCTATATTTGTCTTCACCAGAAAAGCAGAGAAATATTATCATCTATAAATTATAAAGATCAAAGGAGTAAGAAAGAATTTTAGAAATTAAATGATTAGAGGGGCGCCTGGGTGGCTTAGTCAGTTAAGCATCAAACTTTCACTTGGGTCATGATCTCATGGTTCGTGGGTTCGAGCCCTACGTTGGGCTCTGTGCTGACTGCCAGCTCAGAGCCTGGAGCCTGTTTCAGAGTCTGTGACTCCCTCTCTCTCTGATCCTCCCCTGCTCACGCTGTCTCTCTCTTTCTCCTAGAAATAAATAAAACATTAAAAAAAAAAAGAAATTAAATGATTAGAAGTACTTCTTAATTTAGTAATTGTGGTATTTTTATTATTTTAAGTTTATTTTTTTATTTTCAGAGAAAAAGAGAGTGAGTGGGGGAGGAGCAGAGAAAGAATGAGACAGAGAGAGAATACCAAGCAGGCTCTGCACTGTTAGCACAGAGCCCGATGCAGGGCTCAAACTCACTGACCCCAAGATCATGACCAGAGCCGAAATTGGTCACTTAACTGACTGAGCCACGCAGGTGCCCTGGTAATTATGGTATTTTTAAAACACAGCCCCCAAATTATTTTATACTACTCCCATTAAGATATGGGGTCTATGTCCCCCTCCACCACCTTGACTGGAGTGGACTTGTAGCTGCTTTGAACTCTGCAACAAGGCAAAAGTGACCACTCAGGGTCATAAAGACCATGCAGCTTCTGCCTTCTTCTCTTGAAGTACTTATCTTGTAACATGCCTGCTGGAGATGCTGTCTCTCAGAACACAGTTCCATCTGTAGAATTCTAAGCCGCACTGAGAGACCAGTGCCTTGGTCAGAGGCTCGGCTGAGCCTGGGCTCAGATTTCTCAGCTCACACATGTGCATAAAGGAGTACCTACATGATTCAACCCTGTCCATTTCTGAGTCTTTTCAGTTGAGGCTTCAGTCATGGGTTTTCTTTCTTTTTTTTTTTTTTTAATTTTTTATGTTTATTTATTATTGAGATAGAGAGAAACATAGCATGAGTGGGGGAGGGGTAGAGAGAGACACGGAATCCAAAGCAGGCTCCAGGCTCCAAACTGTCAGCACAGAGCCTGATGCGGGGCTCCAGCCCACGAACGGTGAGATCATAACCTGAGCTGACGTCAGACACTTAACTGACTGAGCCACCTAGGTGCCCTGAATTTTCTTATCCAAAGTCCTGCTCTTAGAATCTATGAGTATAATAAAATGATTATTGTCTCTACAACTAAGTTTGGGTTGATTTATGACCCAGCAATATATAGCCAGAGCAGCAACACCAGTAACATAATGGAAATAGTCCAAAAGGAAATAGAAGACTGGAATCATTCCTGTTAAATACCTTGAACTTAAGAATGGATAACACAAAGGGCTCTGGGTAGCTCAGTCCATTAAGCATATGACTCTTGATTTTGGCGCAGGTCATGATCTCATGGTTTGTGAGATTGAGCCTCACACTGGATTCTATACTGATGGCCTAGAGCCTGCTTGGGATTCTCTCTCTGCCCCTATACTGCTCACACTCTCTTTTTCTCTCAAAATAAATAAACTTAAAACCAAAAGAATGGATAACACTAAACATCAAGATTTAATTATTCACACCTTATAAAGTGGTTCTGCCCCAATTTTGGAAGAATTTCCTCTGCAGCTATATTAATCATTATACAGACTTCATTGGAAATTCTGCATATCAGAGCCTAATCATTAATTGTCATAATGCTCTCTTTAAGTAAATAAATTTCAATGATATGTGCTATAATAATATTTGCTTAATTTTAAAAAGTTACAAGTGTCTAAATTACTTAGCACACTATGAGGCAGTGGGTTTCAAATTTAGAGTGTTAAGAATCACTTTGGATGCTTGTTAAAAATCTGATTCTAAGGCCCTTCCTCAGAGATTCTGATTACGTAGATCTACGTTTTTGACAGGAGATTCTGAAACTGGTTAGTCAGAAAAAAACTTTAAAAACTATCCCTGGAGAGCCAATTGGGTACACAAAAGAAGTATATAAGATAGGTTCTGACTCAATAATTTAATGTGAATCCATAGAAAAGACATAAAAAATATAAAGACAGCATTTAGGCTTCCAGTCATGTTTTCGGTTCTAATCCACCAGACCAACGTTTTTCCTCTTTAATTTGAATTATCAGGTAGGAGAAAAACTAGGCCCAAGAAGGTGAAGTTTTTTCAACTGAAAGAGAATTTAAGTGATTTAATTAGTGATGGATCTGATTAACACATTTTGTTTCCAACTAGTGAACTATATAGTCTATAGATTAAGTGAAGAATTTAATGTCGTAAGGTTTAGTGTTACTTTCCAAAGAGATTAAAGGAGAGCTCTGTGTTTCTCATTGAATGAATATCCCAAGAAGAGCTTTGAACTGAATAAACATTTATGTTTCTGAACAATGTATATAATGGCTCAAACAGTAGAAGTTTATATCTTACTACATAGGAGCTCAAGGAGGGTAAGGAGATCTCTTCCATGCAATAATTCAGGTGTCCATGATCATTCCATATGGTGGCCCTACCATCCCCTGGTTCATCTCTGTCATCTGCATTGAAGGGGAAAGAAATACAGGGGAAGCACACTTGTCTCGCAAAAGCCTTGGCCCCAAAACAGTACACGTCACCTCTGCTAATTACATTGGTCAGAATTAGTTATGTGGCCACATCCTGATGCACAAAGACATGGAAACTGTGGTTCCTCATCTATTAGCTGCTTTCCAGCTTCAACTGTATACCACAGAGGAGAAGGATGGATTTGGGTGGACAGGCACAACTGCCACACATGAAGGCATAGCACTATATTTCAAATCACCTGAGGTAAACAGCAGGTTCTAAAAGCTTCCAGAGAGAGAAAAACAAGGCACTTACAAAAAAAGAAAGAAAGAAAGAAAGAAAGAAAGAAAGAAAGAAAGAAAGAAAGAAAGAAAGAAAGAAAAAACAGGAATCAAAATATCATCAGAATTTCTCAAAAAGAAGACAGAAAGACAATAGAGAAAAGTCTGCATAATTCTGAGGGAAAATGGTGGTCAACCTAGGATCCCATACCTAGCAAACCACTAACATATAAAAGTAGACAGACACTGCAAACTTAAGCAATCCCAAAAGATTTACCTTCCAAATACTTTCTCTGGAAGTTACTGGAAATGTGCTCTACAAAAACAAGGGGAAAATCCAAGAAAGAGGAAGACATAAAATGCAGAAAACAGAGAGTCCAAAAACTAAGAGTGAAATGAAATGAATTCAAATAATGGTGGTGAAAAGATACTCCAGTGTGACAGCTAGGCAGCAAACCCAGACAGCAAGTCCTGAATGGAGCAATAAGATGGATTCCAATAAGCTTTCCCACTCTGACCAACACATCCATCCTCCATCCCTCACACACACACACACACACACACACACACACACACACACACACACACACACACACTGAACTAATAGATTCCTTGGTGTGTCTGACTCTACTGAAAGAAGTTTTAATGTTTGGTCAGAGGGTATGGGGATTCACTAGTGATAGTTACATAAAAATTAAGTCACTGAAAAGAAAAGAAACATATTTCAGTATACTACATGACTCATCTATAAATTATATTAAAGCGCTTATAATAACATAAACACTGAATGCTCATTTAACAAAAAATTATGACAGAGCATGTAGAGGGAAAGAGAGTGAAAAATGGGGTTGGTGGGGAATGGAAATGTAAGAGCACAAAACCCTCATCTTTCACACACACAAAAAAGTCAACTGATAATGTCTTTGAAAAATTGAGAGGCAACAGTTTAAACATGCTAATGGGAAATATGGAGAGCCTTTACCTGGGTTCCCCAGAAAGCAGAGCCTGAGGCAAAGGCTGATACACTGCCTTTATTACAAGCTTCAATGACAGAGAAGAATGAGGGAGGTATGAGGGGAGTGAAGTGAATAAAGGGGAAGCTGATCAAAAGTGATTGTAAAGTTGTAAACCAAGCCAGCCATGCTTGATATCAAGCACCACTGATGGCTTTTTCTCACAAGACCATCCTATGAGGGGCTATATAAGTGACTGTGACTTGAGACAGTCCATTATGGCAGGAGTAAAGAGGAGAAGACTTAGCCACAAGGTTCCATATCTTATTGGTCAAAGGTTCACTTCATATTTTTGAGTTAAGCAAACATAGTCATCAAGTCATAGTCATCAAGTGTGCCAGGCAAAGCCCAGTGTTAATAGGGAAGCTCTGGATGTGAAGCAAAAGGCACGGAGGTAGGCTGGAAGTAAGAGCCTCTTTGGTCATGACTCCATGAAACTGGAGCCCACGCAAAACTGGTCATTGTGCAGGTGACAGAACAGACTTTAGAGACAAGTGAGGTTGTCTGACTCTGAAGATGTACACAAGAGGTGTTTGATAAGGAAGATGACAAAAAAAAGAAAGAGAAAGAAAGAAAGAAACTATAAGAACTGAATGAAATCTCTCACGAAAAAGAGGAAATCAGGAGTTGTACAGATTCGGATAGAACACTTAACATATAATTTTACTTTTTAACTAATTGGTATGTATTATCAGATTAAAAAGACAAATTTAAAAGTAATTTAAAAACATAGAATAATTTATTTTAGACACTTATCATTGAAACTAAGAACTGCTTTTAATTTTCACAAAGGCTAAAGTAAAAGTAATTTCTTTTAAGTTAAGACATTTCTGTTTCCATGTTAGTAATATACTGAATGTAATCAATTACCAAAATTCATAAACTTGGCCAGCAATTTGCAAATTCTTTGGTCTAAGGGCTTCTTTTCACTCTTAAAATTTCTATAGGTTTCAGTTAATGATATTTACTACATTAGAAAATAAAACTGAGATTTTAAAAAAAATTTGTGTATCGACTCACTTAAAAATACCAGTAATAAATTTTGTCATAAATAACATCTTTTTATTTTTAAGAAGACATATTTTCTAAACCAAAATACCTTCAGTGAGAAGAGTAGCATTATTGAACATTTTCAATTCTCTTAAACTTCTAGCTTAATAGAAGACCGTTCATTTCTTATATCGGCTCCTGTATTCAGTTCATCGTGATATGTTGTTTGGTTAAAATATACACACACAAAAAAGTAGCCTCGCAGAGATGTGTTGCTGGAAAAGGAAGGAGTATTTTAATAGTTTTTTCAGATAATTATATTCATTCATTGATTCTATACCAAAATGTGAAATCAGAAACCATACCCATGAACTTTTTGTATTCTGTAACATTAAAAATCTTTGGTCTATCCTGCACTTTGAATGGACTTTTTGTTTACCATGCATAATTAGTCACTTGAAAACCACTGATCCACTGAGCTATTCGGATCTTCAAATGCTAACCCATTTCATTACACAATGTCAAAAAATCACATTCATTAATATGATCATTATTCTCATTAGAAAAGTCTTTAGGTATTAGGAAACTCTCCAGCTCGTGGTGGTGAATAAAAGTTTTCCAAATTTTGAATTTTTGTGTGAAAGCTCAAATTTTTTTACTGGCAACAAATAATGTCAGTTTCTTCTTTAAAATGATCGGCTCACTTCATTGAGTTTCAAGAAAATATCTGCCAAATAAATCAGAATAGCCCTAGTTTGCCTGACAGTTTCAACTAAATATGATGTTTCAGGAAAAAAAAGCAGCTGTTTCAGCATATAGCTTAAATATACGTTTTTCTCCGAGATAACCATCATAGTTCAGTATGCAACTGAAGGATTTTTTTTTTTTGCCCAATTTTATTGAGATGTTAAAATATTGAGGGGTGCCTGGGTGGCTTGGTCGGTTGAGCGTCCGACTTTCGCTTAGGTCATGATCTCTCGGTTCATGGGTTCAAGCCCCGTGTCAGGCTCTGTGCTGACTGCCAGCTCAGAGCCTGGAGCCTGTTTCAGAGTCTGTGTCTCCCTCTCTCTCTGACCCTCCCCTGCTCACGCTGTCTATCTCTCTCTCTCTTTCTCTCTCTCTCCTAGAAATAAATTTTAAAAAAAAAATTAAAAAAAATATTGTGTAAGTTTAAAATATACAGTGTAGTGATTTGATATATGTATATATTGCAAAATGATTATCACAGTTAAGCTAGTTAACATATCCATCACCTCACATAGTTACAAATTGTGTGTGTGTGTGTGTATGCGTGTGTATCTGTGTGTATTGAGAACTTTTAAGATCTACTCTTCTGAGCAACTTTCCAACATACGAGACAGTATTGTTAACTATAATCATCAGACTGTACATTACATCACAGAACGTGTTCATCTAATAACTAGAAGTCTGTACCCTCTGACCACTTTCACCCACTTTCCCCCTCTCCTACACTAACTCATCACAACCACCACTCTGATGTTTTGTCATGCAGAATGTTAACATGACATTCATGCAAAGGCTGAGATTTAATAAAATTAATAACCTTTACTTCTTTATAAAGATATTCTGAAGTGTAACTGGCATTTTTTAACTGCAAGTGTATGGCAATGAAAACTACAATGACTACTATTACAATTTGATACCACGGCCTCAATTCGTGTTGAGGTGCCAGCAGTTTTACCTATCATTGCTTTTCCACCATGCTTGCAAATGTCGCCTGGGGAAAAGAGGCAAATGACATGTTAGTATTATTATGAAAATAACTTTTCCCCCTAAGACACTCAGAAAGGATTTCAGGGATCCACAGGCTCTGTGGACTGATGTCTACAGAGAAGTACTAAAGTACTGATATAAGCACCGAGTGTCATAAATGATTACAAGCAAAAGTCCTCACTCTTTTGCCTGGCTGAAGTAAGAATTGAGCCAAGTGTTCAAAGTTGTGCAGATTGTATGCATGCAGTAGGATGCGAGAGCAATGACTCTTGATCACAGCTTGGAGGACCTAAATCCCAATGTCGTCATTCACTAGTCATAGGGTCATAGATTAGTCAACTGTGTTCCTTTGAGTGTCATTCTCCCTATTTATATATTAGAGATAATTTTGTCCACCTCTTAGGGTGGTTGGATATACTGAAACTACTCAAGGTGTGATGCATTAGGGGTGTCTGGGTGGCTCAGTCGGTTAAGTATCAGATTCTTGATTTTGGCTCAGGTCATGACCTCACAATTTGTGAGATTGAGCCCCAAGTTAGGCTCTGCACTGACAGCACAGAGCCTACTTGGGATTCCCTCTCTCTCTCTCCTCTCTCTCTACTCTTCTCCCTGGTTTTTCTCACTCTCTAAGTAAATAAATAAACATTAAAAAATGGAGTGTGATCCCTGAAGCTTCAGCAATATTACCTGGAATTTGTTAGAAATGCTAATTCTAGAGTCCCAACCCACAGGTGTTGACTCAAAGAATCCTTGGAAATGATGCTCCCAAATCTCTCCTTTATCAGATTCTCCAGGTGATTTTTCACCCACACTAAAGTTTAAGAAGCACTGATGTCACATTGGAAACTGTAAGCATTATGAATTTACATCATAATGATAATAAATAGAAAAGAAAGTCTTTCTAGTCAAAGAACTATATGAGATAGTTATTTGTGTTTTTGTTTTAGGCTCTTCCCACCACGATATTATGAATCATGCCTTATTCATAGTTGCATCATCCACAAGCAGGTACTGGTCTTCCTGTTGTTAAGATATATGTGCTCCATAGAAATGGATTTTTAAAATGCAGAACTAGGAAATAGGCTGGAGTAAGGGGAGGTGGCAAACGGCACGTGTGCAGAAGCAGTAGGAAATAATGCTGGATATGGTTAAAGTAGGGAGTGAAGTGTTTAGACTTTTCACAATGGGCAAGAAGGAGGCACAGATTCTTGACTAGTGAGGAAACATGATGAAAGGCATGTATTAAGAAACAGAATGGGGCACCTGGGCAGCTTAGTCAGTTAAGTGTCAAACTTTAGTTCAGGTCATGATCTCAGGATTCATGAGTTTGAGCCCCAGGTCAAGCTCTCTGCTGTCAGTGCAGAGTCAGCTTCAGATCCTCTGTCTCCCCCCCCCACCTCTGCCCCGTTCCCACTTGCTCTCCCTCAAAGACAAACAAACATTAAGAAAAGAAAGAAAAAAAGAAACTTCAAGCCACAGTTCAAAATGAATTGGAAGGGAAAAGACATGAAAGCAAGGAGTATTTCATCAGGACCATACATTATTTTCCTCTTGGTAGAATAAAAAAGCCCTCCACTGAAGTTGGACAAGATCCACACATTCACAGGTATTTGTCTGGTAAGAGTAAACCCCAAGGTACAGGCAACTGCAAGGATGAGTATATTATATATTCATGATTTTCCCTGACACAGTGCTTTCACCTTCCATATGACTTCCAAGCCCTCCTATTAATTCGCTGCCCTTGAACTCTTGTTCACAGTGGACTCCCTTCCCACATGCCCTCCCTTGCTCAGCACCCCTAGGTTTCCCCTTGCAGTGAAACACATCTTTTATTTCTTATCCTTTAATTTGCTCTACCCACTATAATTTCTAAATGGTAAGAAACTATTTTTGCAGGAATTTCTATGCTAAAGGAAAGGAGATACGGAAAAGCTGTATGTCACGGTCAGAGTCTGCCTCTCTTCCCAGACATATGAGTAGTTAGCAACAGCTTTTTTAAGATAATGCTTTGATCCTGGTATTTTTGAAAAGAGAGAGAGAGAGAGAGAACTGAAGGTTAAGGAGAGAGAATAAAATGAAAACAGAAGAGAAACAATCTCTGTGCAGTGCAGACTTAGAAAAGATGAACGAGTCAAGAACACAAGGACCTTGGAGCTGATATGGGGTTTATCTATGTGTGTGTACTGGGGACAGAACCAGGTCAGAATGTCCTGCTGGGATTTATTACCTAAGTAATACCTGGAACGGAATTACCCTAAGTAAATCTAAAAGCATTTACTGTGGGGTATAGGATAGCAATGGTGGGAGAACCCTCAGTTTTGACCCTTAATTAAGCCAAGCTAATTACATTAATAAAAGATTATCCCCGTCAAAAGCACTCAAATTGCTCTGCACTTCTGGCTGCAATTATACTGGGAAGCAAAAGCTAAAAAGAGGAGAGTAATACAAACCATGTGATGTTAAAGCTCCGAAGGAAGGCAAAACTTCAAAATCACAGAGTGGGGGGTAAATCCAAGAGTGGGGGTGGATTTAGCATCTTTGATACAACATAAAGGTACATTGAAGTCAAGCACTCAGAGTCAGTTAAATGGGGTGAAACATAGGTTTTTTCAATGCCACCTAAAATTTTTGGATGAAAATTCAACGAGGAGGCAACTTCTTTATAGAAATTTTATAGGTAATTTTCATTTATATGAAAAACGAAAGTTAAAAAGAATGCTTGAGAATGTCATTTCTCATTTAAACATTTGAACTGAGAACAAGACCAAAGTCACCTGTGTGGCTCAGAGAGTTGAACATCTGACTCTTGATTTTGGCTCAGGTCATGACCCCAGGGTCATGGGATTGAGCCCTGCATTAGGCTCTGCAGTGAGTGTGGAGCCTGCTTAAGATTCTCTCTCCCTCTGCCCCTCTTCACCCCCCTCTCTCTCTCTCTCTCTAAATAAAAAAGTTAAAAAAAATAAAACAAGTCCTATTTATTGGAATGAAAGACCTACCACAGTTCTAGGTAACAAAGATACCACCATGAACAATGCATAGACAGGGTTTCTGCCTTATAGAGTTTATATTCTAGTAAGGGAGATGGAAAAAAAGAAGTAAACACGTGACTATAAATATATAACTATATAAACATTGTAAGTGCCAAATAGAAAGAAAAGTTACTAAGATAGAGAAGAATTAGAAGGTAAGCTTAAATAAAATGGTTAGAGGAGGCATCTCTAAGATGATATTAAATTTGAGACCTGAGAATAAGAAACTGCATCTGCAAAGCGTGAAGACAAACTTCCTCCTGCAAAGACCAGCAGCACATAGGCCCCAAGGAAGGAAAGAGCTAGATGTATTCAAAGATCTAAGTGTGAGCAGAGCATGGTGGACAGAGAGGGGCAAAGGATGAGGCTGGAGAAGGCGGCAGGGCTCAGACTATGAGGACCTTGTAAGCTGTGCTGCTGAGAGAAAGGAGAGAAAAATGAGAACAGAAATATGTCCAGCGGATTCGACAACCACAGTATGATGAGTGACATTCATCAGAACAGATGCAGTGTAATAGTAAAGAAGATTCACAATAAAGCACCTCACTGGAATGGGAGGAGAGAAAGCAGGTAAGAGAGGCTCACATCTCTTTCTCTCTCTCTCTCTCAAATTCAGCTATGAATGGGGAGCTGAGGATTGGGAAAATTGCTGGAGGGAATGTGGAGACTCAGAAGGCTTTGGGGTTTTTTCCAAATATAGAAAAGACCAGAGCATGTTCATGGGCTGATAGGATTGGGAATGGTCCAGGGGGGAAGAAAGAGTTAATGAGACACATGGATGGGATCCAGAGCATCAGCAAAAGATTGGATATGAGCAGAAACAAGATAGGGAAAGAGATTGTGTGGATACGGATACAGATACGGGTCAAGGTGTGAAATTCTCTGCAGAAACTTTAACAATGCTCTCCTCTACCCACCAGCCAACCTCCACATGACCTCAGACTCTCTGAGCTATTCCTTCCAACTCACTCTTTCCCTCCTGAAACCCTCTCAATTTAAACTATTGACACATCTTATCCGTTTTAAAATCCTTAAGAATTCCATTGAAATAACTGATCATTTTCCTAAACACTCAAAGGTTTGCAAACATTGCACTCCCAATCCAAAGCAGAGGTTATTTTTATATATTTTTTAAACATTTATTTATTTTTTTTTTGAGAGAGAGACAGACAGAGTGTGAGTAGGGGATGGGCAGAGAAAGGGGGACACAGAATCCGAAGCAGTCTCCAGGCTCTGAGCTGTCAGTACAGAGCTCAATGCAGTGAGCCAAAGTGGGATGCTTAACCAACTGAGCCACCCAGGCACTCCCAAGGCAGAGTTTATTTTTAACAGATAGTCCTGCAATTTTGTTTATATAATATATTGCGGTAAGTGAAACATTTTAGAACAAAAGGTAAATTAAAGGTGATCCCTCCTCCAAAAAGAGGCAAAACCCAGATTCACCACATGCAGTTTTCCATACATTTTTCCTTAGTTCTTTTTATTATATTATCAAGGTCCCGATACTCATGTTTCCATCCATGGACCTTCCACTTTTCATACCAGTGTGGCATTCAAATCATTTCATGATTAGAATACCCTCAATGCTCTACAGGATGGGTCTCTTCTCTGAAAATGTATATATTTATACATTCTTATACCCCCTCATTTACTTTCCATTATTGAATTAAGAAAGAAATAATAGGAGATTTAAAATAAATCATATTACCCTGCCTTGTCCAACTGGATAGGTAAGTCACTTTCAGATACAATCACAAATCCTGTTTTAGTATAAAAGAGTTCTTAATTTTTTAAACCCAAATGCACTGAGTTATTTTAAGCCCTGCTACCATCAGTCAGTTGCCTGATGTGGAAGAACGTGTAACTTAGATAAAGCTGGAGCGCCTGGAGCAATCACCACAAATCATCAGTTAGAAGGCTGCTTGCAGCAGTGACACAGGCTGGAAAGTCCTCCTCTCCCTCCCCCAAAAAACCCCACGAAGAAGCTGATGTGGTGTTAAAGCTAATAGTTTACAGTGGTTCATGCCATCTGTCATCTCACTGGACCACGCAAGGAGGAGATAAGAAGAAATTCATTTTTTGCTGATGCCACACAATGTCATTTTGTAATTTACAGGTATTGATAAATTTCATTTGATATCAAAATTAATTGACAAATTTATAAGTGAAAGCAGTGTTGAGAAAGTTTTAAATAAAGTTTCAAATGTCTCTAAATTGAACAAAAGCCATCTAAACTTTAGAAGCATTTCTAACCTTCTACAGATAAAAAGCACTTCCCTTATAGTATGAATTTTAGGTAAGTAATTTTATTTGTTCAACTGCTCCTGTCTCCATTAAGGAACATCTGCCCACAGAAATTATGTCTAGGGTGGGGGTGCCTGGCTGGCTCAGTCAGTGAAGGGTGCAATTCTTGATATCAGGGTTATGGGTTTGAGCCTCACATTGGGTGTTCAGGTTGCTTAAAAACAAAATCTTTTAAAAAAATTATGTCTGGGTTTACAAATGCAGGTAGCAGGCCAATTTGAATAGACTTTTTCCAAATACCAACTAAACTCAAAATGAAATTTTACTATATCCCCTTCAGAATGACTAAAATTAAAACCAAGGTAACAAATGTTGGTGAAAATGTAGACCACATGAACTCTCATATTGTTGATGCTAGGATAAATTTGTAAACTGGTAAAGAAAAAAGAAAACTTGGAAAACTATAACTAATAACTTATAAAGCCAGTGATGTGCCTGTAAATGTTTAATGACTGATTCTCAGGGGAGGGGGTCTGATGTGTAGCCTTTATCTATATCCATGTTGTATAACTCCTCTGATGGCCAGTTTCAAATACTAATGTGACATCACTGAACAGGAACGTCAGCAAAGATGTGCAAAATAGATTCACATGAACCAGTATAGACCACTCCATTTTTCCTTTGACTAGAGCTGAATCTTCCCCTTAGTCCTAAAACTTTCCTCCTAATTATTATCCCCCACAAAATGCACATATATATTCACAAAAAGCTACCTATAAGAATGTTCATAGCAACAAAATTTTTAAGAGCCAGAAATTGGAAACAATGCAAATGAATACATATAGGGGGATGAATAAGTTGTTCACTCCTGTGTATACAATGGAGTAATATCCAAAGAAGAATGGACTGCTGTGATACACAACCTCATAGGTGAAAATCTAGAAAACAGTGTTGATCAAAGGAGTCCCACAGCAAAGAATAATGATTCCCTATATGTATAGTTTAAAGCCAGACAAGATCAATCTCTGGTGCCAGAAATCAGAATAATGGTTACCTTTGTGGAGTGCTAACGCCTGTGACTAGGGACAAAGAGGCTTCCTGAGCAGGCTGATGGAGCCACAGCTGTGTTCATTCTATCACACTTCCTTGAGCTGTGAACCGATAATGGTGCCCTTTTTTTTTTTCCAAATGCATGTTACACAGCAATAAAATAATTTTACTTTAAAAAGAAAACTTTTCCTGCATACCAACTGTACAAATTCATTTTCCTCAGTGGTTCTTTGCTATATTATCTTAACTGTCCATCTTTTTTTTTTTTTTAAGTTTAATGTTTCTTTATTTTTGAGAAAGAGAGAGCACAAGCAGAGGAGGGGCAGGGAGGGAGACACAGAATCTGAAGCAGGCTCCAGACTCTGAACTGTCAGCACAGAGTCAGACATGGTGCTCGAACCCACAAACCAGATCATGGCCTGAGCTGAAGTCAAATGCTTAACTGACTGAGCTACCTAGGCACCGTTAGCTGTGCATCTTTGAAAAAGAGCATAGACTTTAGAAACAGACTGGTTTCCAAGTCCTGGCTCTGTGACTTACAAGCTGTGTGACTTGGCACATATTATCTTTTTAAGTTTTTTTAATTTTTTATATGAAAACCATAATAATATCTCTTTCATTAATACATAATGAAGATGAAAAATAATATATTAAAGTGCCAATAGAGTGTCTTTTCTACAATCCATAATCCTCAGAGCAGATAGGGTAATCTTTTATTTAAAACAAAATATACAACTTATTATATTAGCCTCTTGCTTAAAACCCCCCAATTACTTGCAATAAAATAAAACCCTTAGCATGGTCTGCAAGGCTCTATCGAGCTTGGCCCCTGCCCTCTTCTGTGACTTCAGCTCCTACAATATTCAGTCTCACTGCCTGCACTCCAACCACACTGCCTGTTCTTTGAACACACCTGGCTGTTGCCACAGAGCCTTTGCTCATGTTGCTGTCTCTGTTTGTAATCAAGCCCCACATCCATACAGGTTCAATTCTATCTCCAGGCCAGTCTTACATCAAAAGTCATCTTCTCAGAAAAAGACCTTCCCTGAACTCTCAATAAAGTAGTCTCCTCAGTCACACTCTCTATCCCAGTTGCTCTGTTTTATTTTAAACACTACCTTTACTTCTTATTGAAATTACCTCAGTGCATTGTCTTTCTTCCATCACACAGTCATTCACCTCACCTAAGGCCAAAGAAGGCAGTCATAGTGTTTGTCATGCACTACTTAAACTTCCTGCCCTAGGGGAATGGCTGGGAGATAGATGCTAACTAGTTAGTTGCTGATTGAAAGAATGGACTAATTGATGACTAAACAATAGATACTCCTCCTGACCACCTCCATAAAAAGAGTGAGTGTTTCCTTCAAGGATGCTCTCCGTACAATCTGGATTGGAGATGAGGAGAGAACCCCTTGGAACATCCTTGTATCTCAAGAATTTATGAATCAGGAAGTACACTGACTACAACTGCTTCTTGAGACATTCAGTCTTTATGTGACAATTTCCTTCCTATGATAGACCTTTATTCTCAGGACAAGTTCAAGGGTAACCTGAAAGAAAAATGTGGTATACCACCTCACCATGGTCATCAAATGCACTCATTTGACAGAATAAACAGTTTGAAATTGTAATCACTAAAGACATTGAATCTCACACGTGGGATGCTGTGTTAAACATGATTTTTGTAACTGCACTATAGCTTTTAGAGAACTGTGTGTTAGGGCCCTTTATCCCCCCTGGGATTTCAATGGAGAAATCCTAAAATCCCTGCCTTCAACATGGCTCTTTTAAAAGCAGCTCTTCTTGCTATGCCTGGAAAAATAGGTCTTAAGTATCTTAGTCATTTCTCCAGGTGTAAATTGAGCAATCATTTCAAGACACCAAAAATATTGTTAATCCCCCACTGTCTCTTGTCTACTACAATTTGTGTTTTCTTCCTTATTATCTACTCTGGGGCTGAAATAATTAATTAGAATTAAAACCAATCACCAATATGTAAACCAAATCATCAGAGGGAGTTTTTCCAATGTGTCTCTAAACTGAATATTTAGATCTGCCCTATTCAAAATCATTTATGTTGGAAATTATTTAAGAACAGTTTTGATTTAACAATCCCCAGAGGTATGAAAATGATATATAATCATTCTACCAAGTTATGAGAGCTGATGTAAGAAATTTTATGTCTTCTGATTAATTTGGGAACCATCAGAGGATTATTGTTTCAAACAACAATGAATTGTACCTCCGGCTGCAATATTATTTTTAAAAAACTACCTTATTACATGAGGTTTTAACTTAATCTAACACAAGAGGAATCTGCTTCTTTATAGCCAGCATAGACCGAGGTCCCTGAGACTAGGGCAGGAAATGAGGCAGAAGAGGGAAATGGAAACACACAACAAATGATCTGGAAACCTGATAGACTCAACCTGGTATGGGTGTGTCTGTTTGAGAGAGATTTAGGATAGAGGAAGAAAGATGTTGATGCCTTTGATCTCTGAGAAATCCTGGAGAGGTGAGACTTACACAATTCAGGGTTAAAAAGAGATTAAAAACAAAATGCTTACAGGAGATGGTGTGGCAAAGAGAGCCAGAAATGTTTAGAGTAATGGAAGCCAGCAAACACAGGAACTACAATCAACCTCTACCTTCTCACACTTCATTCAGAGCTTTCTTCAAACTGCTAAAACCATGTTACTTAATAGCGGTTGGCCCAACATTATGAAATATTTTTTTTTAAACTGACTTGCAGAGAATGAAATTTCCCTTCAGTATCATAATTAAATAAATGTTGTTAAAAGGAAACTCTTATAATGAGTTTAGAAATTAGATCATTTCTTTCCTCAAGAGGCAGCCTTATTTCATAGCCCAGATGGCAATGCTGACCCTTATTAACACAAATTAAATTGCACATATCACCTAGATTGTGCCACATAGTTTTATCCAAGAAAAACAATGACTATTAGCAGCTCAGCTTTACACAGACGTTTCTTCGCTGTTGAAAGAAAGGGCATTCATCAGAAAAGATCAATCTTATCCTCTGACACTGAGATCTGAATCAGCTATGTAGTTATTACATAAACATGAGAACATAATTTTTGTATCAAATATGTGTTGGAGAAAACCAAATTAAACTTATTACTCTAATTTTAATTACTTTGAAGAATGACATCACTGATACATTGGATGGTCCAGTACAGTTAAAATTTAATTAAAATGAATGAAGAGAAAATGTTTGAAATGTTTCTTTCATGAAATCTAACAAATGAGAGTTCTCTTTATTTAAAGTAATAAAGTTCTCTTTCTTTAAAAGTTTTAAAAACACATTTCAGTCAAATAATAATCATGCTGAAAATTATCCCTTACACAGTCAAGGGTGAGAAACTCTATAGAAAGAACATCATAAGACACCTACATAATGAGTAACATGAAATTATGACAACAAACCAGATGCAGAGAAAAGCAATGAAACCTAGCATGAATATGGTAATATCCATAAGTGCACATAGCACTGACTGAGTACAAGGGAATGCCAGAACAAATTCACATTAGGCACCTGTTTTTTTATAGCAACGGTCCCATGGTTAACTTAATGATGGATGTAAATTGTAATAACTTTTCCATCATCTAAGATGTACTCAGAAAATCAGAAGAGTCAAACTCTAGATTTGAATAATTTGGAGTATGACAATCAAAATACTACCCAGAGAGGCTGTGGGTGTACTGGTTAGGAATGTGGAATCTGCAGGTGAATTCACAGATTCCCATTCAACTTCTGCTGGCATTGGCCTTGCCCGAGTGACTTGACCTCTGGAGGCATCTGTCTTTTCTCAAACACGAGGTTAATACTATTCGCAGTAGCACTAATCTTATATACAGATGCCACATCTTTGGGCCATTCATTTGTTTTCCGATTTTACCACAATACAGAGCCAAGTTCTCTCCACTTTACAAGACCAGAAAGAGGTCTTTATCAATCCACCCAGAGTCCACCAGGTTCTCAGTAATAACTTTATAATAACTAAAACTGCAAGAGATTGTAAGTAACTAGGAATGCCAATCCTTAAAAATAATCTCCCGAGGTAAACATTATTATACTCAGGTGTCACGAGAGAAAACTCGGGTCTAGAAGTTTAAGGCTCCCAACATAACAGAACAACTAAGTGGCAGAGATGCTCTTTAAACCTAGCCTATAACACTCCAAGACTGCTCTGCAATAATAGTTCCCATCAATGTTTTTATTCTGCAATAAAGATGTATAAGGACATCCATATTTTTATAATCTAGCATGGTGTTTTGCAAGGTGTGATCTGGGAACTCCTGGGGGTCCTCAAGACCTTTGCAGGGAGACTGAGAGGTCAAAACTATTTTCATAATAATTCAAAAACATTATTCGCCTTTTTTATTCTCATTCTCTCACGAGCACACAGTGAAGTTTTCCAGAGGCTATATGACCTGTGATGTCACAACAGATTGAATGCAGAAGCAGATATAAGAATCCAGCTGTCTTCTATAAAGCAAGCCATTAGAGAAACTTGCAAAAATGTAAAGCGATGCAAGACTTCTTGCTAAAGTTCTTTTTTTCAGTTTGAGAAAATAAGATTATTTTTCATTAAAATTTTACTTATGTTAACATCTAAAGAGTTTGTTATTTTTAAATAACCAATAAATCTTTTTAAAATTTTCTCAGTTTTAAGTTTGAAAATACAAAAATCTCTAGATATAACACATAGACAAAGCTCATGGGGGCCTCAATTTTTTTATTTATTTATTTTTTTTTATTTCTAGGAGAGAGAGAGAGAGACAGCGTGAGCAGGGGAGGGTCAGAGAGAGAGGGAGTCACAGACCGAAAGAGGCTCCAGGCTCTGAGCTGGCAGTCAGCACAGAGCCCGACGCGGGGCTCGAACCCACAACCGCGAGATCATGACCTAAGCGAAAGTCGGACGCTTAACCGACTAAGCCACCCAGGCGGGGGCCTCAATTTTTAAGAGTCTAAAGGGATCCTAAGAACAAAAAGTTTGAGAACCTTGAAGAACACTCATAGTATGTATGACATTGTCAGCACAAAAGCATAGGTGAGAAAACAAAATTACACAAGGAGTGGTTTTCAATGAGCAGCTAATTTAGCTTAACAGTTATCTGGGCATCCTGAAATTGAATGTCCTTTTTATCACTGCCTCCACCCAAACTAGAGGGCATTTTTCTATGATGAAAGAACTTCCAACAGATTATTGCCAGATGATACTGTGAGGCTTTTAAAAATTGTAGGGGAGTGGAATGGAATATGAATTAGGAAGTAAGAAGTTGAATGCTTCCATCATGAGATTCTATTGTGTGTTTTAATAGGACTTCAAATTTTAAAAGGTTATCAAGGAATTGCTTCAACACAATATATTGAAAAGAGGATGAAGAGTTTAGCTTGCCACAAACTGTGATGAGCCTTTAACTTTAAAAAAAAAAAAAAAAAGTAGGTGAGTTACAAAAAATGTAACCATAATGAAATTGTATATAATTGCTATTATATTATATATCACAGCATGTGTTATATACTATGAGATAGATACAGATAATCAGAAACACACAGGTAAGTGACAGAAGAAATTAGGAGGTTCACTTGATCAGTGTGACAACTTCCTTGATATGTGGGTAGCTAGCTACATGTTCACAACACAAACTTCTATCCCTATACAGGACACATGTATATTTAGATGGTATTTTTTTGTCTCCAGTTTATCAGCAAAGTAACCAGAGAATATTTTAGACCAAAATATTTTTCAATTTATATTATGTATATTTTGGATTTTTACAAGTCTTTTCTGCATTATTTCCCCTATGTAGAGAATAGTAGAGCATAGGAAAAAAAAATGATTCTCACATACTTAGACCAGTGTTAATGGTTAAGAAGTGTAATAACCACAGCCTTCAAGAAAAACGACGATGACTCATCCATCAAGATGAAAATGTATTAAAAAAAATAATAATAAAAAAAAAAGAAAGAAAGAAAAGGGGCGCCTGGGTGGCTTAGTCGGTTAAGCGTCCGACTTTCACTTAGGTCATGATCTCGCGGTTCGTGGGTTCAAGCCCCGCGTCGGGCTCTGTGCTGACTGCCAGCTCAGAGCCTGGAGCCTGTTTCAGTCTGTGACTCCGTCTCCCTCTGACCCTCCCCTGCTCACACTGTCTCTCTCTCTCTCCTAGAAATAAATAAAACATAAAAAAAAATATTTTAAAAAAAAAGATGAAAATGTATTAACAAAAAAATACTAATGTGCTAAACAAAGTTTGGCACATCCATACATAATCTACATCATAATAGAGGGGTTGGAAGAATACAGTAGTAAAAATACTTACCCCTTTAATAAGACAGGGTCAAAATACCTTATACCAGGCATTTTGACTCCAAAATTTCTTAGATCCACTATTCAACATAAACTATTTCAAGTAAGTATAAAAGAGCAAAATATGCCAAAGGAAGATTGTGAAAAGGAAACGTGTGCCAAACAAAAGGCCACAGCCTACTTTTCAAACACAAAGAAAATATAATCAAATGCTGTTGAGTCTTCCACAAATAAAAATACAAATTTTCTTAAAGCAGGTGGTGGTGTGGAAGAAAGAGATTTGACTTTAATGTTTAATGTTATTAGTGTTAGCAAGCATGTACTCAGGACTATTCTTCTCTTTGATTTACATAAAGGTCAACTCCTGACTGAAAAATTTGAGTTGCAGGTGGGATATTTAGTCTCCTACATGACCTCTAAGGGTCACCCAAGACACACATTAGCAGGTGAAATTAGAGCTATTTATATGACAAAGTGCAAAATGATCAAATAAGAAGGATTCTGAAAATGTCCTTTAAAGGTAACAGAAATTTTCACTTGATAAAATAAATTGAGAGTATATCAAAACATTTAAAATGCATACCATTAATCCTGAAATTCTGCATTTGGAATGTACCTTAAAGAAAGAATTTGACAAAGGTTCAAAAGTATTATGAGTAGGGAAGTTTATTTTACCATTCCTTAACAAGAGACTGTAATGGTCAGCAATGTCAACTGAGTAAACAAATTATGGTACATCCAAATACTGAAATACTAATGGAGCCATCAAGAATGATAATGATGACATGTTTGTTGAAAAGAAATGTGTTAGCAAAATACTGTTTAATTAAAAAGCAAGTTAAAATCAGGGCAAAATAGCATAATCCTCGATACCATCTTGGCTCAAAAATTATGTGTGTATGTTGATCTGGAAGGTATGAATAAATAGCCAAAGGATTAAAGGTTAGTATTTGATTGGTGACATTATACCTTTCTTAGACAAATTACTTTTCTACTTTGTTCTATAAAAAATAAGTATTGCTTTGTAATAATGAATACATTTTTGTAAAAATTAATACGGATAAAAGATATTGATCCATGAGGCTATAGCCAATTTCACACAAAACTTAATAAAGAAGCACTTTTCCTGATCCAGCCATTCATATATATAACAGACTGCAAATATCCCCAGGACAATCTTTCTGACTGACTGACGTGATTTTTCTTTCCTTCTAAGAAGTTGAAAGATAACCTGGTGCACACTTTTTCTTAGAGTTTTATTTTTCAAATCACACCTTAATTTATAAAACAAGAAAGCATGCCGTAGATTTATTTTTATTCTTGAAAGAATAAAGAGTTTTTACTTAGGTGACTTTATAATAGAGTAATACCTCTAAAGTTAAATACATAAAAATAATTGATCATTTTTTTCCATCACTGCCAAATTACTTAAAGCATGTGTTTGATCTTTTATGTAATGTTGGAAAGAATGATTTCTTCAAGGTACCTGAAAAAAACAACCAGTAGAAACCTCTGAAGGAAGAGCAGACTTTGTTAGGATTACATGTGTCTGGTTGCAGAAGTACTTGCTACATCTGACTGATTACAAGTAATCTGAGCCAATAACAGATAATCAAGATCAATTTCTGTCTAAACAGACCAGCAGATACCCAGAAAGTTAGTAAATTTGACTCATGGCCTAATAATAGGCTATGTTTATCTCATTGTCCATAACAATAATGTTGAGAGTATTTATAACATTTAGTGGCATAACAACAAAACCGCTATCATTAGGGTAATTCTCATCCTCCCGAATAATTTTTTTTCTATTCTATCTTGATCAGTTGTACTGATCCAGCAGGAGTTGAAATTTAAAACCAAGTAATTTGAATTCTTTGTTAACAGGACCCAGACTAATATGGGTCATTGAAATTAGCAGATTTTTTTCTTAAATCTAACTTCCTCCTCTGCTGACCCTCTTTATCAAAACTGCCACTAAGCCAAAATGCAAGATAACCTGAGCTTGGCTTCCGCTTCAGGTTGAAATGCTTAATTAGAGCGCCCTAAATACAGACCCAGAAGAAAAGAATCTGTACCATCCAAAAACTGCCCCTACGCTAACAGCTAAATTATTTAGAATCTGCTATCCTCATCAGAAGACGAAAACCACAACATTTTAACCGAAAAACTTCAAACCAGCGCTGTCAAACTTGCACAAAACCATTGTTAGACCTAGAATAAAGTAGAACTAGAAACACCACTCAGTTTCATCTTGTTTGTCTGGCAAAGTGAGTTGACTCAATAAACTTCAGCCTGACTTTCTTTACATACTTCCTTATCTGGATACACTCGCCCAAAGCTGTAGGAAGAAAATATGGCTAACTCATAGCGCATATGTAGTTGACACAGTATCTTTAAGCACATTTGTTTTCAGACTCCTGCCTGCCCACGATATGCCGTTTGAATTACAAATGACATAGGGTGAGGGTAAGCACTGAAAAATGTATGTCATGTAAGCTCGAAGACAATTTTCTTTGACAATTTCCATCTGGCACTTTGCAGTTGACAGTAGCAATCCTCATTCTATTGTATGATGTAACGCATCATGACTGGTATAATCCAGGCAGAGCATCTCAAAAGAAGCACTTTACCAAGAATACCCCATGGGAAGTAACTTTGTTCGTGGGTAATAAATGTATTACAAATAAATGCTATATTTTATGTTCCTTGACATGATATGGCCTAGAGCTATGACACACAAAGCATTTTTGTCAAATTGTTTTATTTTTGTCATTTGGCTAGTAAGGAATTGTGTATCAGGAAATATTTTAATATCATAGTTCTATGTGTGAAATAAGTAGATCATATAACTCAGGCTGGATGTGGAATGGGAGAAGGGAAAATAATGCATGCTAATCATATTGTATAATTCTTTTTTGAGAGTGTATTTATTTATTTTGAGAGAGACAGATTGAGAGAGCGCGCACACAAGGAGGGGAGGGGGGCAGGGAGAGAAGAGGAGAGAGGATCCCAAGGAGGCTGCTACCGTCAACACAGAGTCCAACAGTGGGCTCAAACTCAGGAACCGTGAAATGATGGCCTGAGCTAAAATCAAGATTCAGATGCTTAACTGACTGAGCCACCAAGGTACCCCTAATTCTTTTTAACTCCTAAGAGACATTTTATTAATATTTCCAATAACTGGCATCAAACTAAATTGCTTGTCTCCACAACCCAAATTCACTGAGTAAATATTCTGCTCTTCAATGTATCCATTGTTTTAGTTATCTATTACTGTGTAACAAATTACCCTAAAATGTTAGGGCTTAAAACATCATTTATTATTTCACAGTTTCTCTGGACCAAGAATCCAGGTACAATTTAGGGAAATACTCTGTACATTACTCAAGGAAGACTTCAGTCATCTCAAGATCTCAAGATCTAATTGGAAAGATTCACTTCCGAACGCACTTATGTGGTTTCAGGATTCAGATCTTAGCAGGTTTTTGGACTCAGGCATCAATTCTCATGAGCGGGAGATTTCCCTCAATTCCTTGCCACATAGGCCTCTCCATAGAGCAGCTCACAATATGACAGTAGGGAGAGAGAGTGCAAGAAAGAGAATGCTAGCAGCCCAAAACCAAAAGTGATATTCCATCCCTTTAGCCATCTTCTACTCATTAGAAGCAAGTCGTTAGGATCAGCTCACACTCAAAGGGATTATACAAAAATGTGAATGCCAGGAGGCAGAGTTCATTGGAAGGCAATTCAGAGGTTCCCTACCAGTTTCACTCACACTTTTGTTATAAAAATGAATAGGCTAAATAATACGTGTACCCCTGTAATGAACACATGTTAAATCATGACTCCTTGTTAGAGAGTCACGCTGGAAAAGAAAGTGATTTGTTTTACAATAAAGCCAACTGACACAATTAGCAGAGTCTAAACTTTGGTCAAAGAAGAAAGAAAAGTTAGCTGATAATATAAAATAGATATCAGTTTTGCAGGATCATTCTTTCTGGTTCTTTACTTCAGTCATCTGTATCACATTTCTTCCTTTCCCTGGCAAGGTAATGTCAAAATTAACATTTAGTGCTGAAAGAATTGGTGACCCTTCAGCATTTAATGGTTCTCTGCCACATGCTCACTATTGAAATGGACAGTAGCAGCATCAGAACTTCATACTGACAAGCAGCTACTTGCATTTAAAGCGAATAGAGCAGGAATTTCCTCTAATTATTTAATAAACATACAGTGAAGCAATATATAAATAACACTAATATGTCCATATAATAACTAATTTATATTGACTCCTTATTGTCTGCCAAGCACTGTTCTAAAGCACTTAGCTACTTATTATAGTCCTTTACATATATACTTATTAATATAGATAACTACATGTAAACAAAGAAATTCCTATTAATTGATAACTATTAATATTACTGAAATTACATATTTATAGTGCAATTAGATGAAAATTGCTTAACTTCTTCAAAGCCTGGAATTTCTGCCAGTCCCCTTCAATCAGCACTGACACCCACTAAGTAATAAAAGATGTCAAGACAATTGCATAGTAAATATAAAGTCGCTCTGTTTACTTTGTACTCAACTAGACTGGTTTACACACATTTCGAATTTGCTTCTTTGAATTGAATAAAATAATACGCTTGGAGAGTTGGTTACTTTATTTCTGCTGAAGGAAAGTATTTTTAAATTCCCAGAATTGCTTTCTTAACCCTGAGGTTATTTGTTTTTGCTCTCCTAACAAAACATAGACACATTTTGGTAGCATGTTTGAATGCTTTTTCATTTACTTTTTCTGGTACAAAATTTATACTGATACTATAAAAAATAGACCCTGATATGTATGTAATATTTTTAAAACTAAAAAAAGTGAAATAAATGCTACTATATCATGAGCTCTAAATGTTCATTGAATGCTTACTACATTTTAGGTGCTCTGCTAATGCTAATGTGCTTTAAATTTTTCCACTTTAATAAATTCTACATTTTGTTAGAAACTTCAATACAAATAAATTCAGGCATTGATTTTTTATATAGCAGCAATATAAGAAAAACAAAAGTCAGCCTATTATACATTATTGAGACTTCTAATAGGTAAGCTCAAAAAGGCATATCTTACCACTTGCCTTAAAGACTAGCTTACTAGTGAGTTGTTAGGCAATCACAGAATCACTTCGTCTCCCATATTCATAATTGGTTGTATTGCACATACATTTTTTTCTTCATAAAGGGAGCCATTTTACTCTGAACACCATCTATGTTTATATAGAAGATAATTTCTACCACTACCTTCTTTTGCAAAAATAAATATACAGTAATGCCTTGGTTTGAAACCATAATTCCTTCTGGAAACATGCTTGTCATCCAAAGCACTTGTATATCAAAGCAAATTTCCCTATAAGAAATAACGGAGAGGCACCTGGGTGGCTGTCAGTTAAGCATCTGACTTCGGCTCAGGTCATGATCTCAAAGTCCGTGGGTTCAAGCCCCATGTTGGGCTCTGTGCTGACACCTAGCTTAGAGTCTGGAGCCTGTTTCAGATTCTGTGTCTCACTCTCTCTCTGACCCTCCCCTGATCACACTCTCCCTCTCTCTTTCTGTCAGAAATACATAAAATATTTTTAAAAAAAAAGAAAGAATGGAAACTCAGATGATTCATTCCACAACCCAAAAATACTCATGTACAAATGATTATAATACTGTAATATAATACAAAATAATAAAGAAAATACAAAATATAGAGAAAAATAAACAAATTAACCTGCACTTACCTTTGAAAATCTTTGTGGTTGGTGTGAGGGAGATGAGAGAGGAGAGTTATTGTGTAGGAAGACTTTTACTATCACTACGGAATCACTGATATTTATTGGCTCAATGGAATATTTTTCTGCATGGAGGCCATTGTATACGTTCACACAAATGTTGACTACAGTACAGTATCAATGTATTTAATGTAACTGACAATAAGGCAGCAGAGGAAAGGGTCTGTATCTGCAGGCAGCCTGACCTAGCTTGAAGCAAAGTATTCCTAAGGTTACTCTTGTATGGAAAAGCAAAGGACTGTCCACAGGTGTTTTGAAGTGACAATAAATACACTAGTGCCAGTTATGGGCACCTTCCAATGTTCTGAAAAATCACTTATATCTGCCAAACACCACAGCCTGAGACCAAGCATCTGAGCATGGGAGATGATCACCCACAATCCTGCAGTGAAAGAGACAGAGAGGGAGACAGAGAGAAACTATTGGCTCAGTAGTGATCATATGACATTCAGCATCACATACTACTTGTATTGCAAGACATTGCTCATTGATCAAGTTTAAATTTATTAGAAATGTTTGCTCAACTTGCAGAACAAGTTATTCACAATCCAGGGTTTTACTGTATTGACTTTCCTGTAAGATGACTTTTTAGATATAAATTAAGTTCATTTTTTTTTTAATTTTAAATTAGAAAAACATGGTGGACAGGAGGCAGGAGAGAGAAAGAGTATAAAGATAAGGGAAAAAATGTGTTTTTCATCCAAAAAAAGATTTTGGTGCCAAATGACCCCTAAGCAAGTAGACCAAGTCCAGATAAAACTAAAGTTCAAGGAGCTTAGGAATTTCCTAAAGTCAACCAACTAATCAACAACAAAGCAAGAACTAGAATCCAAATCTCTTGGCAGCCAATCTGTTAGTGTGGTTTCACTCCACACAGTTTCCAAGATAGTTCATTGGCATAAAATTATAGCTTATGATGTTTTCTAAGATTTAAAGAAAAAGACCTAAAAGAAAAACAACACAAAGTATACAGCAAAAGTCCTTTTGTCCAGTGCTATCATACCCAGTAGTTATGTTAAAAAGATATCAATATTCAGTAAATATATGAATTTTGGTTTATCATCTTCAAAGTGGAGTGAGAATATATTACTTATTTTGGGGACATGTATACAGTGTTTCCTATGTGTCAGCACTGTTCTAGGTGCTTTTTGGACAGTTCAGCTGTTTTGTCCCTTGTTATTGGGAAATAGCTGCAAAATCCTGGGAATATCCCCAGTGAGAGTCATGTCCTTATTATTTATTGTTTCACTGTATATGTATATATATTACCATATTCAACATTCCCATTTTCAGGTTACATGAATAATAAGTTCCTATTTAGTAAGGGGATAATCTTAGTTTTTTCCTGTTCTTCTCAATGAAATTTTGGAGATACAGTTTAGCAGATGTGACTGCTTATGTGATAGTGAAGAATGTCCATGTTAAAGAACAAAAACAGAATGGAACATTTCAGAGAATGAAGAGAAATGATTCTTTAAAGAAGTCAAAGATATTAATAGTGAATGTAGAATTAAAAAAATAAATAGCTTTCTAAGGCCTCCTGGTGAATTTCATTACAGAAATATTTCACTTCAACATAGTATCTACAAAAATGAATTAGATGAAAGAGACTTCCAGCCTGCACCACCACGCCCTGACTCATCTCAGCCCCTATGCTGCACGGAGGTCTATGGCAAATTAGACAAAAGTGACTCCAAAATTCATAGGGAAGCACAAAGGATCTAGAATAGCCAAAACATTTTTGAAAAAGAACAACACTGGAGGACTTAAACTGCCTGATTTCAAACTTACTATAAAGCTACAGTAATCAAGATAGTGCAATATATAGAGATCAATGGGACAAAATAGAAAATCCAGAAATAAACCCCCATATTTATGGTCAATTAATTTTCAACAAAGGTGTCAAGGCAACTCAAGAGGAGAAAGAATAGCATTTTCAATAAATGGTGCTGGCACGACAGGATATTCATAGGCAAAAAAATAAACCTAGACCTTAACCTCATACCATGCACAAAAATCAACCCGCAACGGACTGTAGACCTAAGTGTAAGAGCTAAAACTATAAAATTTCCAGAAGAAAACATAACAGAAAGTCATTTTGACCTTGAGTTAGGCAAAGATATCTTACAAATGACACAAAACACATAACACAACAAAAAGTTGATAAATTGAACTTCATCAAGATTAAAAAATTAAAAAAGAAAAAAGATTACATACATAATTTAAAAAATGAAATATCAACACAAACTGAGAGAACACTTCCAATGGTTGAATTATATGGTATGTAAACTATCACTGAACAATACCATTAAAAGAAAATCCTCAAACCAGGGCTTGTGAACACCCAGAGGTACAGGGTTAAACACGGTGCTGCTCTAAAACATTCATTTTACTCACTGATAATTTCAAACAAACATAATGTTAAACATTATTGTTTCATGAAAACAAACATATATGCTATAGAAATAGGTAATAAATAAAAACAACCCAAATGTGAACAGAGGATATTTATTCAGAGCTTGTTATAACAAGGGAGTCAGCACCCATCACTTGGGTTTGGTAGAAACCCAAAAGCAGGCAGGGATGTGGGAAAGCTTTGTCATGGAAAAAGGGAAGTCTTCAGATACGCTCTGCTTGGAGATAGTTGCTGTGGTAAAGCAACTCACTAAAAGCAAGCAGGTCATCTTATGTGATTGGTTGGGAGAATGTATCTTGTTTTATCTGGCCGGTCCTGAGTTGGAAGTTGGGGCAAAAACAGGGAACTTAACAGTTACTCAGTCTTCACCATTCTGGGCTGTCTGTTGCACAGGTTGTGGTTTGGTTTCCAGAACTGGTTGCTAAAGATATTGTGGTTTGGCATCTAGGTTCCTTACATGGGAAAGAGTTCTATTATCAGATATGCTTTGGCCACTGTCTGTTTCTATATTCAGCGTCTCAAGAGAAGAGTAAGATGGAAATCTGGCTAGCAAAAGACAAACATTGCATTAGGTCAGATGAACCATACTTTGCCCCTTCGTTCTTCCTTTCTTAAAAGCCCCCTCACACTTCATGCAAATAGACCTCTAGCAATTAGCTCTACTAGTTTTTCAGATCATCTAAAATTGTCTTAAATTTAAGCTGATGTTACTACTTCTCCCAAATTTGACATGTATCCTTGATGAAGGGACAACAGCTTATCTTTAGAGAGAGCCCTCTTCATGCCTGTGGTCTCTTACATTTCCTCCCTCTACACAACCCACTGAGAATAATGATGGGGGTCACATTTGTATTTTGTGACTTCTCACAACTCAGAAACTTTATATGATTCTACATATCATTTGGTTGTTATTCATAATAATGGGAATAAGATGAGTTACCAGCAACTTCGCAAGTGTTAATTTAATCCCATTTTATGAGAAGATTATCATATGCCATTTCAAAAATAGGAAAGTGAGTCTTGGTAAGGTTAAGTAGTTTATCCAAGGTTACCATTTGTGTGACCAATTAGGAATTCAACCTTAGGTTTGTGTGACTGCAAAGCCACAACTTTAACCATAATTTTTGCTATTGGAGAAAGGAATGATGCATCTAATTGGAGGTATTTTTTTTTCTTGATTGAAATATAGCAAATATTGCCTCACCCCATTCCTTCAGCATGTTCTGTGAATGCTCTGATCTTCTGGTGCCGTCAGCTCTTTTCTGCCCTTCAAGTCACACCTGGCACATAGTAAAACATGTCTTAGGCAATTTTCCTCAGACTTTGAAGCAAAATTCCTACAAAGTCTTAGGATCTCTTTTAGTAATACTAGTGGCTCCTAGTTTCTCAACCCTTGCTAATTTGTCTGGAGCAAGTATTGATTTCTAAAGATACAGATAAGGTACCATATTAAATGTCATTGGATTGGTTATTTAGATTTCTGCATGTGCCATTGAAAGTAGCAATGCAGCAAGTTTTCAGAAATCCTGGTTGTGAAGAATGAAGGGCCAGATGCATCTTTTCTCTTGAACACTTACCTCTTAATAGTTTCTTTTAGGGGTCCCTCCATACCTGGCTCCCATCCATCCCATTCACACCTAACCCACTATTAAAATAGAGGAGGGTGGATCAGGTTATTGAAAGTATTCTCCAGTTTACATTGTTCCATGTATAATTGCCTCCAGGCTTAGCCCCCACTCACTGCTGGCACAGCTCACTAGTACAGTTAGTCTGTAACACTTTCAATTTAAGCAGGTCACCTGTAAACCCATGAGTTATTCCTACAGAGAACAAGCACAGCCTTGGCTTACTAATTTCTAGTACTAGGACAGATTTTTACCCTCTTGATTATATTCCTTTCATAAATCTCACTTTTCCACAGAGATCCAAATCTCCCATAAAACTGTGCTTTGAGCATTATGTTACTACAAACAAGCTATTTGGTTTCATTTCAATTAACTTATTAATCGGGCTTCACTCCCTTACTCTTCCTGGCTACAGTGGTTCTCGGAGTTATGCCTCCTCCCTTTCACCCCAGTAGACTAAGAACAGTTTCCTTATGAACATCATTCACAGAGACCTCGTGAGACTCTCACACCAATTCTACAGGGCAGAGTCACTAGTCATCTCCCCAGGATGTTTTCCCTCTTGCTTCATAGACTATCTTCTGTTGAGATTATGATAAAAAAAAAGAAAATAATAAATACAGAAGAAGAGCTGTTACACATCAAAAATCTAGGGTGTCCTCAACAGAATGTATCCCTTGCAATCCAAAAATTTCATATTATAAAATCAGTGCAGTGACTTCTTGCTCTCAGCTTACCCTAGAAAATTCTCAACCAGTGTGATATCTAAAATATTCTCAACCAGTGTGATGTCATTAGTAATGAGGGGTGTTGAAATAATTTTAATAGTAATAATTAGAATGTCAATCATACAAATGATTTACTTTCTCTTCTAAATTAGAATAGACTCAAGGTTATACTCTGAATAGTACCACTCTCTCACTCACATGCTTTCTTATCTGCTTTCTAAAATTGGAAGAAATAGTTGAAGTTGCAGGTAGAGAGAATTAGACATAACCTGCAATTTATTTTTTCCTCTGCCACATCCCTTAGTGAGCCATCATTAATGATATGCCATTAATAACTACAGCAATTATGAATTATTATAGTGCTCTTGGTGCTGATTTTGTGTTTTGTTCCATTTTCATTTTAGTTTTACTCATGGATAAATTTTTATCCATAAATTTTAAGAAAAGAGAGATAAGGAGAACATAGCAGGGCATTTATAGCAGAAGTTTTCAAGCATCTTCTTTGTAAAGGAAAAAGGAAAACTTTTTTCAAAGCCAGACTTTTATAGAATCCCAAAATATAAAACATACAAATGTGAAATTGCTCTGATTCAAACCCTGGGCAAGAGACAAGGCTGCCTACTTAACCTCTAGCTGCTTCCCTTTGCTGACACCTGAGGCACATCCACATAACCCCAGGATTCCACTGATCATCATTTTAAAACCAATGATCTCCACTGACTTGATAAGTGAGCCACAGTGATGCTGTTGACATTGAGTCACAGTTCAAGTGACCAAATCAAATGAAGACCAAATGATGGTGATGAAGATACTAGCCATGATGCTCTTCATGTGATGGGTTAAAAATCCATAAATACTCTTAATTAGCAAGAAGATATATTTAATAATAGTGCCTTCCTGAAGAGATATCTGCAGTCTCATATTCATTACAAAATTATTCACAAAAGCTAAGATATGGAAACCACCTAAATGACCATCAACAGAATGAATAAAGAAAATATGATATATAAATGTATGCACATATACATTTATACATATACATATATATATACACACACATACAATGATACACATACAATGATACCCACACAGTGATACACACACACTGGAATATTATTTAACTTATTTTTCAGTCTTAAAAAAAAAAAGGAAATCCTGCCATATGCAACAACATAGATGAACCTGAAAGACATTATACTAAGTAAAATAAGCCAGACACAAAAAGAAAAATACATCATGATCTCACCTAACCTATAAGTGGAATGTAAAGGAGTCAAACTCATAAAAACAAAATAGAAGGGCGATTGCAGGGGTGGGGATTGGGGAGGAGAAAACAGGGAGACACTGGTCAAAGTACAATGGTATAATTGCATATAGTATTTGTTGCTTTATATCTCCATAACTTTTTCAGAAGGTCAGCATCCAGATATGCCCATTTGAGTGTGTTGTATCAAGAAACAAACATGCTGAAATAACCCATTTCCATTGTTTGAAGCACTTATTCTTAATGTACTTTAATGTTTATTATCCTTTCATTCAAGCCTTTGTTCAATTGTTACAACACTGATTCAGTGAGTTAGCAAAATAGAAAAATGTTATAATTTAGACAATTTACAAAATTAACCACATACCAAAATGTATCAGGAAAGAAAATTTGTCAGAGGATTTTTTCTAAAATAAAATCTTTTGCATTTAGAAGTCAGCAGATCAGGGGGCGCCTGGGTGGCTTAGTCGGTTGAGTGTCCGACTTTCGCTTGGGTCATGATCTCGCAGTTCGCGGGTTCGAGCCCCGCGTCGGGCTCTGTGCTGACTGCTAGCTCAGAGCCTGGAGCCTATTTCGGAGTCTGTGTGTCCCTCTCTCTCTGACCCTCACCTGCTCACGCTGTCTCTCTCTCTCTCCTAGAAATAAATAAAATTTGTTTAAAAAATTAAAAAAAAAAAAGAAGTCAGCAGATCAGAAAAAGAATACTGAATTCAGTACAGATCTACCCCAATTTATGGTGGGATTACATTCCAATATCCCAATAAATCCATCATATGTCAAAAATGCATTTAATACACCTGACCTACTCATCATCCTAGCTTAGCCTAGCCTACCTTAGATGAGTTCGGCACACTTACATTAGCCTACAGTTGGGCAAAATTGTCTAACACAAAGTCTATTTTATAATAAAGTGTTGACTATGTCATGTACTTTATTGAATACTGTGAAAGACAGTGAAAGTGAAAAACAGCATGCTGTGTCTGTACAGAAGAGTCATAGTTGTATCAGTTGTTTACCCTCATGATCATGTGGCTAACTGAGAGATCCCCAGTGTCATAAGAGAATATTTTACCACATATGACTAGCCCAAGAAAAGATCAAAATTCAAAATTCAAAATATGGTTTCTATAGAACGTATGTTGCTTTTGCATTATTGTAAAGGCTAAAAGTTGTAAGTTGAACCATCATAAGCCAGGGATGTATTCTTCCTTATTTTTCTAAGATTATTTTTTCTCTCCAAATTACATGGTTAAAACTTAGAAACAATATCAACATGCTTCTAACTTTGCTTTTTTCTTTTGTAGTACATCTTTCCTGTAGCCTACTTTGCTCCACACTCGGGGATGTTTAAGTAATACCCATGGAAAAAAAGAGATTCAGCTATGCTCTGTACTCTTTAATTTTATAACACAAGTGTTTCAATACACATAAGAAAAAAAGAGGAAGAAAAATATTTCCCTCTTAGTTTAGACCTTGCTTGGAAAGTGGGCAGGGGTAGCAATCATAAATTATGAAGAAAATTTAACATACAGATGGTAATTTTGTCAAGGTATATCAAAATCTTCCTAAACGTTACCTTTCTCAAACTAGAGGCTTGCTATCTTTTTTTCTGTATTTACTTTTCAAATGACCAAAGCAAGAATTATTCATGGTGTAAAGGAAAGTCTTTGAGAAGTTCCTTATATTTTAATTTCCAATTCATCCTTGTTTGGATTTATCTTCTTGACCCCAAAGAAAAATTCCATTTCAGAAGAAATAAACCATGGCTAGTTAGTAAACCTCTAAAAAAGTAGATTCCAAATTTTGCTAGGAAAGTGATAACTGAATAGTAAGTGCTCAATATATACATTTGTTCAAAACTTAAGTAATATATTAGACTCTTAAGAATTTCCCTAATTGGCCTTATGACAATACACTATATGGGAAAGAAGATACAAAACACCCAAAACTAAGCTTTTTTCCTCTTCCTTCTGAGAAGCAAAAAGGTAAATTTTCTTATCTTTAGAGTTATTGGAGAGATTCCCTTTTCCAATTTATTCATTGCTCATTCTCTTTGTGTATTCTTGCTGGTACACATACACTTTAATAAACTCTCAACATGTTCAGAGATAAATTTTAGATTAAGATATAGGCTATTTGTCTTGCTGTAATATTGGACTGTTAGCCTTTTCAATATTGTTATTTTAACTTATGTATTTATTTATATCCCAATTCATCCAAATAGAGTTTGAAATTTCTCACTTTCCTAAGTCCTTTGTGTACCTCATTTAATTAATCATATCCAACTGTGAGGTTTAAAAACATGAAGAACAAGGTGTTCCTTTTTCTTTCCAGAAGCTAAAAAATCTAGCCGAATAGATAGATATAAACACAAACCACTCTAATAACTGATATGCTAGGTCTAAGATAAAATGTGCACTATGAAAGTACTGGAAAGAAAAGAGATATTCTATCAGGAAGTCAGCTAAAATGCATAGCCATTCTACTTCTTTAACCCTGACAACATTTGCCAGTACTGATTCATTTCAGTGTCTCATATCATCTACATCAGTATATAAGTGTTTGTGTTTATAAGGATGATTTTTGAATCATCAGGGTGTGGTTAAATTATTTAAATATAATTTTTTATACTAAAGTCAGGAAGTATATCATACAGTTTTCAGGATTTTAATTAGGTTGAGTTCAAATAATCTTTTAGCTCATTTTTTAATCATTCAGACATTCATAAATGGCATTTATACAGAACACCAAATTCCCCTAGGACTCTGGTAAACAGAATGTGGCTGCATAGTCTTGTAATTTCACTTTATGCTCTAATTCCTTTAAGTATCATGTCTTTAAATAAGAATTCTCGGGGTGCCTGGGTGGCTTAGTCAGTTAAGCGTCCGACTTTCGCTTAGGTCATGATCTCACGGTTGTGGGTTCAAGCCCCGCGTCTGGCTCTGTGCTGACTGCCAGCTCAGAGCCTGGAGCCTGTTTCAGTCTGTGACTCCCTCTCTCTCTGACCCTCCCCTGCTCACACTATCTCTCTCTCTCTCCTAGAAATAAATAAAACATAAAAAATTTAAAAAAAAAAAGAATTCTCAATAGGATTATATACATTACTTAATACAATTCTGGCCAAGTACTAGGCATTTAGTTTTGCTGTTATGTATACAATTTTAAGTGTCTCAGTAAGTACTCAATGTTCGTACAAAATTCAGTGCAATTCAAATCATACTGAGAACATGCATTACATTGCATTTGTAAAGAAAACAAAATGGAACAACCTAAACATCCTTCAAGAAGAAAATAGTGAATAAATTACAGTACATAAATACAAAATCTAGTGCTTCCTTTAATAAAAATTGAAACACATTAATACATTCTTGTATAGAACGGTATCTTCAAGTTTTAACTTCTGACCAAGATGGAGTAAGAGAAACCAGATTTACATTGTCCCCTGCCAAAGAAAACAACTCAAAAAACAGACAAAAATATGAAACAATGATTTTCAAGACATGGAACATTTGGCAATGAAGGACAATGTTCCCCGAGAGACAGGTAACAAAACTTATGACTCTATTGCAAAACACTTCCAGGCTGTGGTACAGAGTGGGGGTACCCAGATAGAGCCCATTAGTTCCCCTGAATGAAGAAGAGAGATCTGGAAGCCTGGGAAGTCAAAGAGCCTGGAGTCCATAGAGTAGAGTACCAAAGAGTAGAGAGATGCACAGAAAGAGCTCTGAAGATGGGAGAGGGTCCTCCTCCTTTGGCTGCGTACTCACCAATACTGACATGACAGTCTACATAGAAAGTCCAGTGGATTCTACATAAAAGTTACTAGAACTAATAGATCAGGTTAACAAGATTACAGGATCAAAATATAAGATCCACACACAAGAATCAAATGTATTTTCATATACCACCAACAAACAATTAGAAATTGAAATTTATCATTAAAAAAAAAATTTCATCATACCTCATGACCAAATGGAATTTATGTCAGGTACGCAAGGCCAGTTCAACATTCAAAAATCAATTAATGGATATGATACCAAAAGTACACACAAAAAGAATGCAAAATCAAGGGGTGGGGACTATATCAAACTAAAGAGCTTTGCACAGCAAAGGAAACAATTAGAAAAACAAAATGGCAACCAACATAATGGGAGAAAATATTTGCAAACCATATATCTGATAACAATATTCAAAATATATAAGGAACTCATACAACTCAAAAGCAAAAAAAGAACAAAAAACCAAAAACAAAACACACACACACACACACACACACACACACACACACACAAGAAAACCTATATATAACCTGATTTAAAAATAGACAAATGATCTGAATACACTTTCTTACAAAGAAGACACACAAGTGACCAATGGGTACATGAAAAGGTGCTCAAAATTACTAATCATCAGAGAAATACAAATCAAAACCACAATGAAATATCACTTTATAATATTAGGATGGCTGTTATCAAAAAGACAAGTCATAACAAGTGTTGGCAAATGTATTTAGAAAAACTCTTGTATACTGCTGATGGAAATGTAAATTGGTACATGCATTATGGAAAACAATGTGGAAAGTCCTGAAAAAATAAAAATAGAACTACTATATTATCCAAAACCCTATTTCTGGGAATATATCCAAAGGAAATGAAATCAGTATCTCAAAGAAATATCTGCACTCCATGTTCATTTGCAGCATTAGTCATAATAACCAAGACAATGGAAACAACCTAAGTGTTCATCTGTAGATAAATGGATTTCTAAAATATTTTAAAATATTTTTTAAATATTTAAATATTTTAAAATATTTTTAAATATTTAAATATTTTTTAAATATTTAAATATTTTAAAATATTTCCCTCGCTCTCACTCTCGCTCTCACACAGACACACACACACACACACAAGCACACATGCACTCACACACACAATGAAATATTATTATGTAGCCACACAAAAGAAGGAAATTCTGCTATTTGTGAAAACATGAATGAACATGGAGGACATTATATTAAGTGAAATAAGCCAAGTACAGAAGGACATACATCTGTCTATCAGATAGATGAGTGTTTGAATCCAGCAAGTAAGCTCCCTGAAAATACCCAAGGGATTTCTGGATATCCCAAAGGTGGGGGAAAGGAAATGGAAAAGGGTAAGTAATTAAGCTATTGCAGCAGTAACCCCAGCCTTTGCTCTCTGCATTACAAGAATCCACAGAAAAGGACTTTTGAGTAAAGAGTGCTAGAGCTAACTCCCTATCTCCCTGCTTGTAATGAGTAATAAAATGTTCTTTGCTTTCAGCTCCTTTGGGTTGTGTTCAATTTCATATTCCTCAAACAACGAACCCTTTAAGTTGGGTTATAAAATTTGGCGACTCCGGTGGGACCTATGGGTGGCTCGTGTGCCTGCGTGGTCTGAGAGGAAGAGCAAAGCAGTTGGCAGTGGCAGCTCATCCAGTGCTTACTCAGAGGCCAAACTGGTCACCGAGGGTTCTCAACTACAACCATCCCATTTGGTCCCTGGTGACTCTGAGCTCACCCACCCCACGATCAGAGGGGTGAAGTAGCCACCTGAACACCCTCTGTTCAGCACCTGAAGGACTGACAGGTAAATGAGCTTTGGCTCTGCCATGATAATGACTGCTCTCCACTTTGTTAATCCAAAGACCAAAGGAACACTCAGGGGAAGTGTTTTACAAGAAAGACCCCTTCAGTGAAGGCTCTGTGGTCTTAAATGCTTATTCATGTTGAGCCTAGAAATCCCCAGGTGAAGGAGGTCATAGGAAAGGTTTTAAAAGGTTATACTACAGATAATTTTAACCCTCAAATGGCCTAAATGAGGGTCCTTTAAAATACCTAATTCTTGTATTTGTGGACCCAACTAGAGAAAGCCAGCCACTAAACAATCTGAGCGGGATGCATATTTTGACTGGTATTTTGAAGCTCCTAAAAACACTTCAGAATACTTTCCATGCAGGAAACTAATAAATAAGATGTACCCAGAAGGAGAGAAGAAGCAGTGGAGGAAAGTAGAATCAGATGAGTAGATCAACCTATAATGTCATTTGAGTTGCAACCCAGTTCTCTGAGGATTTGAAAGCAGCTTTGCTTATCTTACAAAATTTTACAAAGCTAGAAAGGCGACTCTGGAGGCAATCCAAAGGTCACTTATTCCTTTACTGATCTCAAAGATTCCCCTATGTATCTTAAAGGCTTGTAAATTAATGGCTTTGAGAAACCAAAGTCCTTTCAGGAAAACTTGCATTCTTTCTCCATATCTTTAAATTCTACAACTTGTCCTGTCCTGGAAATGCAAACACAGCCTACAGTCACCTGACACTGAAGGAAACAAAAAAAGATGGGTTGGTGTGGGGGTCGGGAGAATACTTTTAAAAATACAAACTGCTAAGATGGCTCTTTTGTCCAAACTCTAGCAAAGTCACCTCAAGATGAATCCCAGGGGAAAATACAAGTCTTGTAAATCTTCTTCACAAATATTAGTAACTATAGGGTCTTTACATCTGCTTCCGTGTGTATCCACATATGTGTGTTGTAAATGTGAGATATTTTTCTGCCTCCGAATGGTACTGTTAAAATTAATTTGTATAAGAGCTCTATTTAGGTGGTTTAAAGGCAAGCACTTATAAGCAACATTAAAATTATAAAAAAGCATACTTCTAGATATTATGAGATATATTCATAAATTTGCCAATCCAAAGAATTCTGGTATAACAGTTCACCATTGCTTACCTCTTAGTTTTCACTAGAAAATAAGGTTTCTAAGCATTAAGAATTCTAATAATTGTAAGTAAGACTATTAGAAATAATAAGGGGAATGACTCTGTAGGTAAGGAAAGTAAGGTATATGTTTTTGGTAAGAAAGGTAGGAGAAGTGGGAATACATTTTTGTTGAGAGAAAATAAAGTAATTTTTTCCAAAAATGAGACTGGTAGTTTGGAAGGAAAACTTAGGACAAAATCTCAATAAGAAAGAAAGCTGTAGAAAGTTTGTTAAATAGGAATCTTTGGAAAAGAATTTTATGCGTGGTCAGGACTAAGATTGAAATGAAAGAGATTTAAAAGTACACTGGTATAAGATTGGAATTTAGTTTTCTCTATTAAGATAAAGTTTTCTTACATTATTGGTCTACTCTCGATAAGAAATTGTAAACAAAGATTTTTTTCTTTGCCCAGAAAAAAAACAAAACAGTTTCTGTATTTCCTCTTTATCAGGTCTTCAATTACTTAAAAAAAAACTGAATCTTATCCATATTAAAAGAACTAAGTTTATTTTTTTTATTTTTTTTAATGTTTTATTTCTAGGCGAGAGAGAGAGACAGTGTGAGCAGGGAAGGGTCAGAAAGAGAGGGAGACACAGACTCTGAAACAGGCTCCAGGCCCTGAGCTGGCAGTCAGCACATAGCCCAACGCGGGGCTTGAACCCACAAACTGTGAGATCATGACCTAAGCAAAAGTGGGATGCTTAACCGACTAAGCCACCCAGGAGCCCCTAAAAGAACTAAGTTTTGTTAACAACATGTATTTGCCTTAAGAATCTCTTAGTGCCACCTTGGCTAATTAGGTAATTAAGTTTTAACTTTTATAATGATCTGTGCCCCTATTCAGGCATGTGCTTTAAAATCTTCTGACATTTTTAACAAAATTCCACAAATTCAAAGTCTAAGTGAAGTTCTCAACTAATTAGCTTGATAAGTTGCATGGAAAGTAATGTCAAATAAGTGATGATAAACCTTCTTTGGTTATATTATCTTAGGATATCTTATAGTTATCCTGTAACTATTCTAGAAATCATATAAAATTCTAAGATTTTGATCTGTCCCAGTATAATGTCATCACTTGTAATTCTAATTATTGAAGTGCTGTATGTCCCAGAAATAACCAAATGTTCTTGTCAATTGCATTATGATGAATTTTCATCAGATCTTTAACCATGGCCATTTTGGGGTCTTTTGTCATTCACAGTTATTGTTCTGATGGTTTTGCAAACTGTTGTTTTCAAGAAGATTCATGGAGAGAACTTTTGACAAATACAGATTTCCTGAACCCTTAAAATCATAAAAGTAAGCTGAGTAAGAATTTTTGGAACTAATGGAAAAGCTGCATTTGAACAGAGCAAGAATTATTAACATGAGTCTGAATGAGTTGAGAAAAATGATTATAGTTTTTATCATTTTTTTAAAACATTACCATTTCTCTAAGCTTTAGTCTTCCAGTTTTAAGGAAATAGTTATCTTTTTCTCCCTACCTGACCTCTCCAAAATTTGGAAACTCTCAGTGAGCATTTTTACACTCATGGAAATAATAAGTATTTGCATATGTCCAGTAAGAATCTGTGCTCCTTGTAACAGGACACCATTGGAAACAGTGGTCATACTACCAAGGCTTTAACTAGAATGTCATATTTGACAGAGATATGCATAGACTCAGATATGACCAGATGGCTTTAAGGAGCTAAGGTTGACTTTATGGAGCTGATCAATCCCCTTGGAAAAATCAGCCTGGTACCTTGCTTCCTAGGAGCCATAGCAGGTGAGTAAGGAAAGTGATTTCCTGGCAGGCTCAGGAATCTCAGAATATTTGGGGGACCTCAAGAAGAAAGGAAGTAACCTGAATGTATAGGTGTTGCAGGCAAGTCTGTTGGCAAGTATTTTGTTTGGTTCTTAGCCTTAAAAGACTGTTGAACACTCAATCTGAAATTCTTTATGAAAAGTTCCAGCAAAGCAGATTTAAAAGGACCTATATGGCCAGCCACTACTCTTCCTATCCTTATGTAAATTTTTAGGCAAGTTTGTTAAAACTGGACTTGTCTCACAAACAGAATAGTCTTAGTTTGGCTATCTTTGATGGAATGAGGGTGATTTTAGAAAGGAAAAAAATATGTTTTAGTAACACACCTCTACGGGTGTTAGATTCTAGTTCTGATTAATTGTCCTTGAATGTTTCTTGTTTACAATTGTCCTTGAATATTTCTTGTTTAACTATATAACTGGGCTGGATCCTGAATTCTTCTGGTTTCCTTGCATATCTGACTGATTTTCTACCTATAGGCCTAGCTTTGAAAGCCCACCTGTGGGACTGGCTCCTGAAACGAGACAACTGTGAAACCAAAGTGACCTTGTTATAAAATGTGAAATGAGATGCTAAGACTATACATGAGAGCTCTAAAACAATGGCTCCTTGAAGGATGGGAGCTCCACCTAGCACTAGATAATATCTGTAATTGGATGCAAGTCAGTTTCAATCCTCAAATCCTGACCTATGCCCCCTTTCAGTAGGAAGTAGATGGAGTGGTTGTCACTCCATCCCTCTGGAATGAGTAATGAGTGAAAAGTCAATGGTGGTATTGGTTTGTGGGGACCAAACAGCTACTATGTTGTTACTAAACAATGATTTACCATATCTATTCCCTTTAAAACATTTGTCTTGTTGCCCCTGGCCTCACACTGGTGATGTCCCTCCCTGGTGCCCCAGGTAATGATCTCCCTGTCATGGGACACCACTTATGCTGAAATTCACAGTCAATCTGACTGCTGGGTCTACAGAATGCTGAACTTAGTGTCCCATATCCAAAAAGTTACTGATCATGTAAAAGAAGATCTCTTTTGTTGATGCCTTCACTAGATTTTTGAGAGAAGAGTATGAGTGGGGGAGGGACAGAAAGAGACAGACAGACAGATAGACAGACAGACAGGATTCGAAGCAGGCTCCAGGCTCTGAGCTGTCAGCACAGAGCCCAATGCAGGGCTTGAACCCACGAGCCGTGAGACCATGACCTGAGCTGGAGTCAGACACTTAACCAACTCAGCCACCCAGGTGCCCTTCTTTTTTAAAAATAATTTTTTAAAATGTTTATTTATTTTTGAGAGGGTACAAGCTGGGGAGAGGCAGAGAGAGAGAGGGAGGGACAGAGGATCCAAGGCAGGCTCTGCACTAACTGGAGCAAGCCAGACGCAGGGCTCGAAATCTAGAACCTGAGTGTTTTGACTCATAGGTATATTAATCTCACGTCGCTGTCTTCTGTATTGCTGCTGCGGCGTAGAGATGCAAGTCACCTCCTGATATGTGGCTCTGGGGTCATCACAGAAGAATGGCGTGTAAAAGATTTTACTGGCCATAAAGATGGCAGAGGTGGAGTGTAGGAATGCTGACAGCTCTTCCTCCTTTCTCGGCCTCCCATCTCTCTCTTGCCCACTCAATGGCCTCTCTTGGGGCTACATGTTCTGGGCCTCTGGGAGATTAATATACCTTAGAAATGCTGACCGAGGCTGGAATGCAGGAAGACTTGCATGAATCCCTTAGAGATAACATAGTCTTTCCCCTCCTGACACACAGGGGTGGCACCACAAGATCTAACTAAATGTTAGCCATCAATTAGGTGCATACAAACCCTTTAATCTCACTACAATGCCCTCCTGGGCATCCCTTCACTCCATAAAATCTGCAGACTAAGGTCTGGACTTGTGGAGAATAGCTGCACAGGTCTGGATTGTCATCTGCCCAATCCTCTCTGTCAGTAAGTCACCCTGGATCAAACTCCATGTAAACTCTATAAGTTGCCTCCTTCATTTTTCAGCCTCAAAGTCCCTTCTCAGTTTGGAGGATACTTTACAGTCCCTCCCCTCCTCTACCTTCCATGGAGAAAGGATGGTCTTTTCCAGTAAATAGAGCAAAAACAATCAGACATCTAATAGGGAAAAAAAGTCAATCCATACCTCAACAAACATAAAAACTAATTCAAAATAGATCACAAACCTAACCTTAAGACCTAAACCTATAAAACTTTTAGAAGACAAGATAAGGTAAAACTCCTGTGATCCTGGCTTAGGCAAACTTTTTCTTACATACACAAAAAACATAATCCTTAAAAAAAACAAACTTGTGGCAGCAATGGAAAACAGTATGAAGATTCCTCAAAAACTTAAAAACAGAACTTCCTTATCCAGCAACTCAACTTCCAGGAATACATCCAGAATTATTGAAATCTGTATCTTGAAGAGATACCTGCATTCCCATGTTCACTGCAACATTATTCACAAGAGCCAAGATATGGAAGTAACCTAAATGTTCACTGATGAATGAATGGATAGAGAAAATACAATATATACATAGAATGGTATATTATTCCACCTTAAGAAAGAAGGAAATCCTGCCATTTGTGACAACATGGATGGACCTGAAGGACACAGACTAAGTGAAATAAACTAGTCACAGAAGATATCCACATGATTCCATCTATGTGAGGAATCTAATATAGTCAAACTCGTGGAAACAGAGATTACAATAGTGGTTGTCAGGGGTTGGAAAGAGGGTGAAATGGGGAGCTGTTATTCAATAGGTTAAAGTTTCAAAGATGCTACATGAATAAGTTATAGAGATATGCTGTACAATACACTGCCCGTATGCAGTAATAATGCATTGTGAGCTTCAAAATGTGTTGAGGATAGATCTCATGTCAAGTGTTCTTATCGCAAACAAAACAACATAAAACAAAGGAACACAAGGAAACTCAAGGAGATGTTAAATATATCTATCACCTTGATTGTGGTGATAGTTATCAACAGACATTTCATGGGTCCAAACTCATCAAACTGTACATATTAAACATGTGCAACTTTGTCAATTATACCTCAATAAAGCTGTTTTTAAAAAACAAACTGATAAATTCAATTTGATCAGAACTAAAAACTTCTGCTCTTTGAGGGGCACTTGGGTGGCTCTGTTGGTTAAGCGTCTGACTCTTGATTTCAGCTCAGGTCATGATCTCATGGTTTGTGGGATCGAGCCCACATCAGGCTCTGTGCTGACAGCACAGAGGATGCTTGGGATGCTCTCTCCCTAGCTCTCTGACCCACCTCCAATCACATGCACACATGCACTCTCTCTCTTTCTCTCAAAATAAATAAACATTTTTTAAAACCTGCCCTTCGAAAGATACCATTAAGACAACAAAAAGTCACAAACCAGGAAAAACTATTTGCAAACTATATGTCTCATAAAAGACATATCCAGAATACATAAAGTCCTCTTAAAGCCCAATAATAAGAAATAAGAAATAACCTATCTTTTTAATAGGAAAAAGACTTGAACAGGCACTTCAACAAAGAAGATGTATGAATGGCTATTAGTACATGAAAAGATACTCAGTATTACTAGACATTAAGAAAATGCAAAATAGAACCACAATGAGAAGCTACTCATCCATTAGAATGGCTAAAATTTTTAAAAAAGGCTAACAATAGTAAGTGTCAGCAAAGATATGGAGGAACTAAAAGTCGAATACAATGCTAGTGGGAATGTAAAAAGGTAGAACCACTTTGGAAAACAACATGGCAATATCTTTAAAAATTAAGCCTAGGGGCCCCTGGGTGGCTTAGCCAGTTAAGCGTCCAATTTCAGGTCGGATCATGATCTCATAGTTCGTGACTTTGAGCCCCACATCAGGCTCTGTGTTGACAGCTAAGAGCCTGGAGCCTGTTTCAGATTCTGTATCTTCCTCTCTCTCTGCCCCTTCCCTGCTATGCTCTGCCTCTCTCTCTCTCTCTCTCTCAAAAAAATAAATAAATAAATATTTTTTTAAAACTTAAGCCTATATATACCTTTTGATCTTCTGATTCCACATCCAGGTGTTTACCCAAGAGAAATAAAAGCATATGCCCTTATAGAAGCTTGTATGGGAATATTCACAATAACTTTAGATTCAATAGCTAAAGACTGGAGACAACCCAAATGTGCATCAATACCTAGATGGATAAACCAAGTATGCATATCCATAGAGTGAAACAAGAAGAAGAAGAAGAAGAAGAAGAAGAAGAAGAAGAAGAAGACGACGAGGAGGAGGAGGAGGAGGAGGAGGAGAAGAAAGAAAGAAAGAAAGAAAGAAAGAAAGAAAGAAAGAAAGAAAGAAAGAAAGAAAGAAAGAAAGAAAGAAAGAAAGAAAGAAAGAAAGAAAGAAGAAGGCAGGAAAGGAAAGGAAAGGAAAGGAAAGGAAAGGAAAGGAAAGGAAAGGAAAGGAAAGGAAAGGAAAGGAAAGGAAAGAAGAAGGAAGAACGGAAAGAAGGAAGGAAACAAAAGTAAAGAAATGAAATACTGCCACACATAATGACATCGATGAATATCAAAATAATTACAGTGAGTGAAAGAAGCCAGCAGAAAAATGAGGGCATACTGTATGATGCTCTTTATATGAAACTCTAGAAAACGCAAACTAATTTAAATGACAGAAAACAGATCTGTCACTGAGAAGGGGAGAGAAAAGGGACAAAAGGGAAGGCTTACAAAGGCACACGAGGAATGTGTGGGGTGGTGGCCATTATCTGGATGGCAGTGATGACTTGACAGGCACATAAATATGTCCAAAAATACCTAGAAACATGCAGTTTATTACATGTCAATTTTACTCCAATCAGGCTTTAAGGAAAAATGAATACAGATTAAAGCTCAACAACAAAATAACAAGTCCTCTTGGTCACACTGCCCTCCTGCGCTCCCCGTTTGTATCAGTGCCAGTAGCTGTCAACTCATTAAAAGCCTCTAACTTGGGGCGCCTGGGTGGCTTAGTCGGTTAAGCATCCGACTTTCCAACTTTCGCTTAGGTCATGATCTCGCGGTTTGTGGGTTCGAGCCCCACATCGGGCTCTGTTGCTGACTGCCAGCTCGGAGCCTGGAGCCTGTTTCAGTCTGTGACTCCCTCTCTCTCTGACCCTCCCCTGCTCACGCTGTCTCTCTCTCCTAGAAATAAATAAAACATTAAAAAAAAAAAAGCCTCTAACTTGACAAGCAGTGTGTGAGATGCCACCATGCAATTCTCACAACCGACGCCAGCCATCTCTTCTACCCTACAAGGCTTCTTGAATGCTCCTTTATGCCCTCACTAGACTGTATACACAACTCCAGCATAACACTAACCATCCCGATTGTGGTTATTTTTTCATATGCCAAAGTACATTAAGTACAGTATAAGGCCAGGACACCTGGGTGGCTCAGTCAGTTGAGTGACCAACTCTTGATTTGGGCTCAAATTTGGGTCATAATCTCACAATTCATGGGTTCAAACCCCATATCAGGCTCTGCACAGACAGTGTGGAGCCTGCTTGGGATTCTCTCACTCCCTCTCTCTCTCTCTGCCCCTCCCCTGCTCACTCTCTCTCTCTCTAAATAAATATAAATAAACTTAAAAGAAAAAGAAAAAGAAATAGAATAATATAATGCCTTGTTCATCTTTACTCCCCAGGTCTAGAATGATACCTAGTTGAGGAATAGATCTTTAAATTAGCAAACAAACTCTGAAAATCTTGGTGGAGTTTTTTCTTTAAGGTGCTTACATTCTTGTTGGTGATCTACAATTCTTGGAAAATGTCTTTTTTTTTCTTGGCCCCACATAGTACATACTGTGCCTAAAGTAAATTCAAAAGCTGAAGAATAAACTCAATCAGAATTTAAGGGGTTGTGTTTAAAGCTCAGACTCCAGAAGATCTTTCGCAGTCTGTGTACTCAAAATAAAAAAAATTTAACTTTTGACTCTGTTGATATTACTGTGTTCAAAACACAACACAGTTTGAAAAAGCCATATTTGACACTAGGTTTCTAAACAGTCTCTTTTCCTCCTTGTGTAAATGTGCCTTAAGTGGTTACCATTTTACCTCGATGAAAACAAAGAGCAGGCAATTTTTCCAGACAGAAAATTGCTGAGAGATACGGTTAAAGTGTGTGAGATGAAGAACATGGAGCTGACAGGCCGCACAGCAGTTGGTAAGTAATGAAAACAAGATCCGAGGTAGAATGTCCAAAGAGAGCCGGGAAGGGCTCTTAGCTTATAAATGGGGAGGAGTGATTTGCCTTGTAATTTAAAAACGTATTTTCCATGTTAGTGCAATTCAGTTCAACAAACACTTCTCTGAGAGAGCGCCTTTCATAAGCAGCCAAAAAACATTTTCATAGTGCCTGCCATCAAGGTAAGCATCCTGGACACAGAAAGACCATCTTCTGAAAAGATTTCACACTTATTTTTTTATGATAACACACCCTATAATTTTCAGGGTGCTTTAACAGGGTTTATTTCGAATGCTCCTCACCCCAAAGTCATGGAGGAGATAAGGATGGTTTTCACAGGGGCTGGGAAGGGTTAAGAATAGTGCCCAAGGTAACACTGTGAATTAGTGATTGAGCCTGACCTTGAAAGAGACCTGATTATTATATCTATACTCTTTTCCACTCTCTTCCTCTTTATTCTTGCTGTCCTTCAAGAAATTTAAGGATGTTATCTCCTCCTAACCTGGGAGTAAAAAATCCCTTGCCTAAACCCTTCAGGTTTCTACCCTATCTCTCTCATTCTATTCTCTGCCCAACTTTCTTTTTTTTTCTTTTTTTTTTCTTGTGTGTGTGTGTGTGTATGAGAGAGAGAGAGAGAGACAGAGACAGAGACAGAGAATGAGCAGGGAATAGGCAGAGAGAGTGGGCAGAGAATCTGAAGCAGGCTCTGTGCTAAGAAGACGGAGCCTGATGTGGAGCTTGAACTCACAAACCTGCAAGATCATGACCTGAGCTGAAGCTGGACACTTAACTCACTGAGCCACTCAGGCGCCCCTCAGCCCAACTTCTTGAAGTAATTTCTTATTGATACTCACATTTCTGCCATCTGGCCTTCACCCTCACCACAAATTACCAACAATTGTTAAATCCTCCCCATCCCCTTCAGTGTTTGGCCTATTAACTATAGTTTGCTTTTTCTAAAATCTCAAAGCCTGCTGGATCATTAGCACATACAGGCTGAGAAAAATTAAATGATTCTGAAGCTTTTTAGATTTCAAATAACAATAGTAAATTATTTTTTAAAAACTTTATAATAGCCTCCTGTTTTATAAGTGAATACTAAATGACTTCATATATTGGGTCTCATTTTATTTTCACAGTAATCCTGGGAAGCAGACTTCACCATCTCTCTTTCACATCTCAGCAAACTTGGATTCAGAGAAATTTAAAAGTTGTATCCAATGTAACAAAGTTGCTAAGTGGCCTCAGTTTCCTGATCACAGTGTTTTTTCCTTCAAGTCAGAGCTACATTTTCCTTCCATGACCTGGCACTGAGATATATTGTATAATTTAATTTTCCAGGTAACACAAGTTTACCAATAAAACAAGAATTTTAAACAAAGGGTTTTTAAAATCATTTTTTACAGATACCTTGCCAAAAATGTGTTCTTATGCAAAGATCATAAACATAATCTAACTTCTACTTAATGCCACACACTATGAACATCTGTTATATATTCTATGGAAAAATTAAGTATTTTATATATATTTTTTGTATTTCTGCTTCCTCATTCAGCATCAGACCTGTTAAGACCTGCTGATAGTTTGGCTTTTTATAATTATTTCAAACTAACATATATTCTACATTGCTCTTTTAGAAACTATTAACTGGGTAATAAAATGGCCAATGCACTAAGGACTGCTTCGAAAATGCAAGTCAATTTCTTTCTGTGTGAGATCAAGAGTACCTTGTTTGCCTTTGGTTAAGGGATACTTTGAAACATAATTTGGAGGAGGGGTTGTTTGTTTGCTTGTTTGTTTATTGGGATTTTATTTACCCTGTTTGGTGTTCCCTGCAGCGCTAATGAGTATTTCACTGAGAAAGAATTGCATGGGTAAATACATGTGGAAAATGCTGCGTATTCCTTAACCTTGGATATTCTCAAGACATGCAAGCTTCTTTTTTCTTGAACTGTGAAAAGTATTCCAGTATTTCCCAAATATATCTGACTGCAGGACCCTTTCCCATCTCACAAGAACCATGTAAGAAATGTTCTTTTACAAGTATGAACTTGTTGCAAAACCAGCCTCTGGATATAAAGGATATAAAAAGTCGAAATAGTAATGAATAGTTTTAATGTTATGTTCTTTATGTAGGAAAATAAAAACAAACTTCACTACCATGCCTTAGAAGTTTCTTCTAAAACATATAAATGTCTTTTTAAAGAACATAAAATGTCTGTCACTGAAGTAACGTATTTTCATTATTATCATCAATGAGCTTTATACAATTTTTTCATACTTTGTTCATCTTATTGGTCTTTATATATATGTGTGTATATATATATAATATATATGTGTATGTATATATATGTATATATATACATATATATATAGTTGTTTATAACTATCTAGCTGTTGATAGTTAAATAGATGAGCGATGGATATAAATATAGACCTAGTTGTAGATTTAGATACAGATATTATGTTTCTGTCTTGCTCTATTTTGGGAATAGAGTCTTACATCTATCTTACAGTTAATAAATACTAGCTACAAATTTATAGTAAGTCAACACTGAATAACAAATATTTGGACCATATTTTTTAAACAAATAACCATTTTATAAACAATGAAAAAAAGATAAAAACATGTTCAAGCCATGAAATTTTACCAGTTTGTGGCATTTTCACCATCTCTTTCAAAATTTTCCACCATTATAATGATGCTGTGATTACTATTCCTTGTAGGCTTCAGTGACCTGAAAAATCATACTACTAATAATAATATAAATAATAACACCAAATGAATCAGAATATTGACATTCCCACAAGATGACTTTTTATATCTGATCTAAATGAAATTCTTTTTTTTTTTTATTTTAAACTAGAAAAACATGGTGAACAGGAGGCAGGAGAGAGAAAGAGTGTAGAGATAAGGGGAAAAAATATATTTTTCATCCAAAAGACTTTGGTGCCAAATGACCCCTAAGCAAGTAGACCAAGGCCAGATAAAACTAAGGTTCAAGAAGCTTAGGAATTTCCTAAAGTCAACCAACTAATCGACAACAAAGCAAGGACTAAAATCCAAATCTCTTGGCAGTTATCTGTTAGTGTGGTTTTCACTCTACATAGTTTCCAAGATAGTTCATTGGCATATAATTATAGCTGATGTTTTCTAAGATTTAAAGAAAAGGACCTAAAAGAAAAACAACACAGAGAATACAGCAAAAGTCCTTTTGTCCAGTGCCATTACACTCAATAGTTATGTTTAAAAGATATCAGTATTCAGTAAATACATGAATTTTGGCTTGTCATCTTCAAAGTGGAGTGAGAATATATTACTTATTTAGAGAGCATGTATACAGTGTTTCCTATGTGTGGGCGCTGTTCCAGGTGGTTCTTGGACACTAACTCTTTTAGTCCTTGTCTGACAGAGCACTCAGCTGATCTTTGCCCCTCGTTCTTGGGAAATAGCCACCAAATCCTGGGAATTATCCCCAATGGGAGGCATGTCCTTATTATTTACGGTAAGCCTTGGTAATTTATGGTAATGAGGTGATTCATGGTGGACCCCAGAATAGTTTCTGCTAAAGAGATGACTCAAGACTGGGGCTGGCCATGTCACAAAGACCATGTGATTAGAGGGTTGGAGCTTTGAGCCAGATGATAGTAGTCCAAATTCTGAGAAGCAGAGAAGAGCTGGAGACTGAGTTCAACAGTGCAGACTGTTACTTAATCAGTCACGCCTCTGTAATGAAACCTGGATTCAAACTGTGGCCAGCAAAGCAGCTCAGGTGAGCTTCCCTGGTTGGCCATTGTTTTGAGTACTGTCGCACATGGATGTGCACGGTGGAGGTAACAATGCCTGAGGCTCCACAGGGGGAAGATGCTTGGAATCTGCCTTGTATTTGGACTCCTCCCAGATCTATGTATCTCTCCCTTCAGCACATTCTGATTTGTATCCTTCTGCTATAATAAGGGTATAGATTTGTATCCTTCTGCTATAATAAGGGTATAGTCATATGTGTAGCTCTTTCTTGAGTTCTGTGAGTCATTCTAGCAAACTATCAACCTTGAGAGAAACTTAAGCAGACATCCTCAATTTATGGCTAGCTACTCAGAAGTGAGGATGGCCTGAGGACCCAAGCTTATGGCTGGAGTCTGAAGTAAGAGGAAGGGTCTTATGAAAATTGTGCCATTGATGATGTTTGATCTAACTCCAATAGCGTTCAGTGTCATTGCAGCCACAAAGTAACCTGACAAAATTGAGGCTATTTATTATCCCTGTTGTAGATGAGGAAAGTGAGGCACTGAGCATCACCCACCTGCCTAGTGGGTGAAGTAGACTTCAACTCGGACAACTTTGGCTTCAAAGTCCACGGTTGTATCCTCACCATGGTATTGCCTCATGCAAAAACAAACAAACAAAACAAACGCAAAGGCAGAATGTTTCCTTTTTTTTTTCAGTTCTTTATGTTTCTATCACCCACATCTACTTGGAGGGCAATCTTTTTTAGTACTTAAATTTTATTGCATCTCAACACATTATTCAACTTAAATTTTCGTGGAAATGATACTCTCATCTTTTTGCCTTTATATTTCATCAGTTTATGTTGTATTTAAATAACTTACATAATTTCAGGTGCAACTGGCATAAACAGATATGGGGGGAAACAATACCCTTTGTTAGTAGACAGTTCAAATGGGGAAACCAAATGTGTCACAGCTTGCTGAAGAGTAGTCTTCTAACAGTGAGTGTGCATGTGACCAGGCATCAGATTTATGTAAGAATTATGGAGGGAATGAAAAGCATTAGTGAAAAGGAGGAGGTAGGTTACAAGAGGTCTAATGTGTAAAAGATAAAGTCTGAAAGGACTACACTTTTTATCGATCCTTTCCACTAGCTCACTTTGTGAACCTTGTTCTCACTCATAATGGCATGTACTCCTTTGGTTTTCTCTATTTTTCCACTCTCTTCTTTTTTCAGGTTTTTTTTTTTTTAATGTTTTATTTATTTCTGAGAGAGAGAAAGAGAGAGAGAGGAGAAAGAGAGAGAGAGAGACTGACAGCATAAGCAGGGAAGAGTCAGAGAGAGAGGGAGAATCAGACTGCAAAACAGGCTCCAGGCTCTGAGCTAGCTATCAGCACAAAGCCCGATGCAGGCCTTGAACCCAAGAACCATGAGGTCATGACCTAAGCCAGAGTTGGTCGCTTAACTGACTGAGCCACCCAGGCGTCCCTATTTTTCCACTCTCTTAACACTTTCCACATTCCAACACTGACTGAGAGCCAATTCTTTATTAATTTATGCATGATTCCATCATTAAGCATAGCAATTTGACCAGCCTTATGCCAGGTGCTTTCACGCCCATCATCTTCATTAGACCCATTTGACAGATGAGGCATGGCTGGGAGCTAAGTAACTTCCTGAATTTGTTTCCCATCCACCACAACCTCTGAGATCCTTTACCTCTTTACCCACTGTGGATCGCATCTGTTTTGGTGATGTTGTCACTAGTGCTCTGGAATCTGCAGGCCTTGAACTTCACCTTATTGACTTTATCCAACCTTGGGAAATATCCTGGGTTCAAAAGGGCAAGGATGTATCATGCTTTTAGCTATGGAATATTACTGGAGAAATATTCCACATCCCCAAGCTATCTGAATCATTCCCAGATTTCTCCAATGGAAAGAAATTATTTCTTCTGGGAAATTATCATAAAGATTTATAATTATCTTTTAGCACTTAGAATTATTTTTGTACATCTCTTATTTGCCGTTTTTAGACAACTGTTGCTCTAAAGCTCTTATCCGTTCATTTAACAAATATTTAACTCATGCAGTTTCTTGTCTATTAGTATATGTGAACTTGATCAAATTACCTGCAGGTACAGGTGAGAGAGCTCCTGTTTGCCACTTTTCTACTTTATCGATATGCTCTAAGCATCACTAAGCTGACATTTTCTGAGAATTATACAGTGTCTTACCCACAAGATGGGCAGTAAATTTTTCAAAGAGGGAGTCAGTTTCCCATTAGAATTTAAGAGGTATATTTGAGTTATTTTATCAATAAAAGAATAAAAACAGGTATGAATTTCTGTATAATAATTTGTTAAAGCAAATTTAGTTGCAGCTCTGCTTTTCGGAATCAATACAAGCAGAGTCACTGGAGTGTTAGTGATTTAGTTAAGCCTGCTTTTCCCCCTAGATAGACCATTTTAAATTTCCCTTCTTCTTGATTTATTCCCCAGGTGGTAAAATCAAACTGTTCTCAAATATAACTAGCACTTAAGTCCTCTGACAGAACAAAAAGCTACAATAAGACCGTAACCAAGATTCCTTTCTAAATTTCAAAAGAGTATTCCTTAATCTTAAGTAACATAAAGGCTAGCAATGACCTTAGAAAACAGCACCCACGTACTCTCATGTTAATTAACTTCTTTCTCTGGATCCAGGATAGAATTCACCCTGTTTGAAAGATCATACATGCCCACAGTTAGCGGCAGTGACTCCCATGTTTACAGAATGTGGCCCCATAGACCTGCAGGAAGGAGCTGCTAGACAGAGACTAGAGAATGAGGCCTAACATTGACTTATGCCACATTCCATTTTTTTTTCCCCTTTGTACCTCATGTCTTTATTAACCATTGATGGGACACCCAAAAGTCATCTTGTTAAATTCACAACCTACATTAATTCTAAGCTTACAATTTGGCACAGCTTGTCTTCAAATTGAGTCATGATTGAACAAGGAATGGCATTTTTGGAAGCCTTCAAAAAGGAAGAAAGGAAATGGAAGACTTTTGAAAGGGTTATGATACTCCTCGTACATAAATACTTATCGTAGATGAGCCTTTTATAGATTGTATGGATTAAGGAGAGATGGAGTAATTATTTTCCATGAACCAAAGGCTTAATCCTCATGGGGAGAAATTCCTGACTAAAAGCAACTGATACCTTGCCAAATTCAATCTAATGAAAATATATCCATTAACTATTCTGCTGAACCCCAACTTTTCTTGGTCCTACCATCCATTAAAGCTGACTCACAATGAGACCTAAGATTCACGATCTAGAGGTCACTATGTTAAACATGGAAGTAAAAGCTCATAGGTATTATTCCTCTTTGTGGCTAAAGTGATGTTATCGACAGCTATATTCCAAGACCTAACTGTGTCTCAATCTTAATTAGCGATTGAGCAGATCATTGACAAGCCTCTAAAGCAGCATTCTAGAGTGATGAATATTAAGTAAACTTTGTGTGGTAATCATTTCACAAAATGTGCATATATCAAATCATTATGTTGTATATATTAAAATTATACAATGTTATATGACAATTATATCTCAATAAAACTGGAGAAAAAATAAAGTAGCATGATGGTGATGATAGTTTTAGTGGAATTTGTAATCTCCAGAAGGGTATTTAATTTAAGGAATAGTTTTAATTATTGTGATAGCAAGCCTCCATGCGGGTCCCCAACAATCTCTGCTTCTTGGTATTCACACTCTTACATAATCTCCAACATTTTGCACAGAACAGACATTGGTAACCAATAAAATGTTGCAGAAATGACAGAATGTGATCTCCAACCTAGGTCATAAAAGACATTAAGGCCTCCATCTTGTTTTCCTTGATCACTCAATTTGGAGGAAGCCTGCAGCTATGTCATGCAGATACTCAAAAATCCTATAAAGAAGTTCACTTGACAAGAAACTAGCCATGCAAATCAGATATCTTAGAATCAGTTCTGTAGGCCCTGCAAAGCCTTCAGATGTTTGCAGCCCCAACCTGCATCTTAACTGCAACCTCACAAGAAGCCTCAAGCCCAAATCACCTAGCTAAGCCCCTCCTGACCAAAGGAAACTATGAGGTAACTATTTGTTTTAAAACACTAGGCTTGGGGCTATTTGTAACATAACAGTAGAAAGCTAATACAGTTAACAACACAGGGATAATTGATCTGCTAGAAATATAATATTTAAACTATTTTTAAATTTTTTGTTTATTTTGAGAGAGAGAGAGGGAGAGAGAGAGAGAGAGAGAGAGAGAAAGCAAGCCAGGGAGGGGCAGAGAGAGAGAGAAGGAGAGAGAGAATCCCAAGCAGGCTCCACACTGTCAGTGCAGAGCCTAACACAGGGTTCAATCCCACAAACATGAGATCATGACCTGAGCAGAGATCAAGAGCCAGACACAACCGACTGAGCTACCCAGGCACCGCTCTCTTTTATAAGCTATTTTTATTCTTTTATTTATTTTGAGAGATAGAGAAATGTAATATTTGACCAATGAGTAAATACTCAGAAAACTATTGGTGGTAGAGAATCCTATGCCTTCTCTTTCCTGATTACTGGTATCATTCATTTTTTAGCATTCTGTAACAAAGTTCCTGAATTTCTACCCTATAAATATATAAAATATATAAAAATAAAGTTTACGTAGTTTATATAAACTATAAAGAAGAGTAACAAATCAAAATGTGGGGACAACGTTAAAGTGTTGCTAGTGTGTTTAAAAAAAAGATACAATATGAAGCTTGAATTGTTCTTAGTCAAATTGGTGTGAAAGCCTTTCAAAATATAATGTATTTGCAGAGAACATGAATTAAAAATGAATATTCTATTTGTACTTCAAAAGACATTTGATCCTTTATCTTCATTTTACCAGGTGAAGCAATGCTGGACTCTGCTTTCATCTTACTCCATATAGCCTGATGAATAAACAGCAATTACATGTTCCATGGACACAAATTCTTTACACTGAAGGGATTATATTTACTAATTTTCTTTACTGAAGGTGTAATTGGACATTTCTAGGTTTCAGAAATGTCTAAGAATAGTGCTTCCAAAAACCCCTAGGCCTGAAGTCCAACTAAATGCTCATTAGTCCTCTCCCTTCTAATTTATTAATTCTACCCCCCAAACCTTATCAGTGTCTGTGGACCAGTCTTCCAGATGCCAGACCTTTCTTTTCCCAGAATCCACTGTAGGAAAAATGCAGCTGAATAAAAAAGCAGTTGAAGGGGCACTGGGGTGGCTTAGGCCGTCGAGTGCCTCACTCTTGACTTCAGGTCAAGTCATGATCCCAGCTTCATGGGATCAGGCCCTGTTTCAGGCTCAGCACTGAGCAGAGATCCTGCTGAAGATTCCCTCTCTCTCTCTCTCCTCTCTCTCTCTCTCACTCGCTCGCTCGCTTTCTCTCTCTCTCCCCCTCTTCCCTTCTCCCACCTCCTTCTCTCTAAATACATACATACATACATACATGTATACATACATATGTACATAAATATTTTGTTTTAAAAATGCAGTTGAAGCTTCAGGGTCCAAGAACGCCTCATGAGATTTCCCTTGTGTTGGTGCCCCTGGGGTTCTGTTCTGAGACTGATTCTTCTCTTTCACGCCTTTTCTGTGGGTGTCTCAGGTTCCAACCTGATCTCTTGTGACACTCCACCCTGATAGTTCTTAAACTTTTCAGGGCACAATTTCATAAAACCAGAATCACTATCCCCAGAAAAATGCATGTAAAGTTAATTTTTTTAAGAGAGAGAGACAAATCAAGAAACAGACCCTTAACTATAGAGAACAAACTGGTGGTTTGTACGCTGAGTCAAAACACCACATTCTCTGATAACAGTACTTCAGTTTGGGGATTTTCAATGAAATCTGGCCTTGAACGTCACTTAGACTATGTGGCTCTAGTAGAAAGCAGAGCCACTTAAATCAGCAACTGTCAACTTTTCCTTTCATCAAGGAAAGTGATTTCTCTCCAGGGAGAGAAAACTTTTAACAATTAAAAGTTAACTATGAAATCATCAATGCGTTAAGTAGGACACACATCAGAACAAAGCAACGATGAGTATATGTGTTTTCTAATACAGACAGCAAGGCAAAAGGGAAAACATGACAATCAAAAGTTTGTTTTTGGTTCCATCACGGCTAACCTAGATAATTTTTCCAAACTTCTGATCCTAAATGTCCTCACCTGTGAAAGGGGAACAGAACTCTCTACTTCCTAAGGATATTGTGAGGATTAACGTAAAATATATAGTGCTTGGCACGTAAGAGGCATTTGATATAGGGTAGCTTCTCATAAATATGATTATTTTATTTAATGTTCTCAGAATCTTCACTACCTTCTTTAAAACGTGTGCCTAATCTCAGAGAACAGATTACTCTAATAAAACACAGATGTTTAGCCTGGGCATGAACACTATAAAGATTTTTGATAGCCACTTCCTCTTCCCTCCCTACCATGTTCATTTCCTTGTTATGTTCACTACACCCTATAAATATTTCTATCATGATAGCATTTCATTGTTATAGTGCCTATTTTTTTGTAGCATATCTTTCTCCTCTCTTCAAACTATCCATTCTCTAACACCAGGAACTTAACACTTTTTCTCTGGAGCAATTCCCACATCTAACACAATTCCTGACATACTAACATACTGAGTAGTCAGTAAGTGATTGAGGAATAAGTTAATGAATAAACACAAACCCTCCAGAAACTTCCTTTAGCAATGATCATTAACGCCCTGTTGCTCTGTCTTTGGTAGAAAATCATTGCCGGGCGCCTGGGTGGCTCAGTACATTATTAAGTAGTCGACTTTGGCTCAGGTCATGATCCCATGGTTCATCAGTCTGAGCTCCGTTTCAGGCTCTGTGCTGATAACTCAGGGCCTAAAGCCTGCTTTGGATTCTATGTCTCCCTCTCTCTCTGCCCCTCCCCAGCTCACATTCTGCCTCTCTCTCTCTCTCTCAAAAATAAATAAACATTAAAAAAAATTTAAAAAATCATTACCAAATTCTTTGCTTTTCTCCTGTGACAGCCTCTTTGCAAACTCTCTACGTTCTTCACCTACACTCCCTATCCCTTTTCCCACCCCAACCGGAACCTCTATACATACAGGCCTCTCCCCTTCTTTTTCCTTTAATTGAGGTATAATTGACATAAAACATTATATTAGTTTCAGGTGTAAAACATAATATTTCAACACTTGTATATATTGTGAAATGATCACCACAATAAATCTAATTAACATCTGTCACCATAAAGAGTTACAGAATTTTTATTTTATTTATTTATTTATTTATTTTAATTTTAGAGAGTGAGAAACAGCACAAGTTGGGGAGGAGGCAGAGGAAAAAAGAGAGAGAATCTTAAGCAGGCTCCATACTGAGCAGTGGGGCTCCATCCCACAATCCTCAGATCATGACCTGAGCCAAAATCAAGAATTGGACACTAAACCGACTGAGCCACCCAGGTGCTCCCAGAATTTTTTTCTTATAATGGGAACTTTTAAGATTTATTCTCTTATCAACTTTCAAATATGCAATACAGTATTAACTATACTTGTCATGCTATGTATTATATCCTGATGAATTATTTATTTTAGTTTTGTATTAATTTTTAAGTAATCTCTATACTCATTATGGGGCTTGAACTCATGACCCAAAGATCAAAAGTCTCATGGTCTTCTGACTGAGCCATTTTATAACTGGATATTTCTAACTTCAGACTTCCTTTACTCATTTCACAACCACACCCTTGACCCCTGGTTACCACCAATCTGTTCTTTGTATCTCTAAGCTTGGTGTTTCTTTGGTTTGGTTTGGTGTGGTTTAAATTCCACATATAAATGAGATCATATGGTATTTGCCTTTCTCTGTCTGACTTATTTCACTTGGCATTATACCCTCTAGATCCATCCATGTTGTTGCAGATGGTGATATTTCATTTCTTTATGGCTGAATAATATTCTGTTATAAATATATACCATATTTTCTTTACCCATTTACCCACTAATGGACAGTTAGATTGTTTCCATATCTTGGCTGCTATAAATAATACTGCAGTGAACAGTATTATTTATGGGGGTGTAGATATCTTTTCAAGGGAATATTTTTGTTTTCTTCAGATAAATACCCAGAAGTAGAACTGCTAAATCATATGGAAGTTCTAGTTTTAGGGTTTTTAAAAAATATACCCAACCTGGGGCATGAACTCACAACCCTGAGATCAAGAGTCATATACTCTACCAACTGAGTCAGCCAGGCGCCCCTCTATTTTTAGTTTTTTTGAGGAACATCCATACTGATTTCCATATTCCCTGCACCAGTTTACGTTCCCACCAAGAGCACACAAGAGTTCCCTTTTCTCCAAATTTTTGCCAACACTTGTTATTTCTGTCATTTGGGTGGCAGCCATTCTAACAGGTGTGAAGTAATATCTCATTGTGGCTTTGACTTGCATTTTCCTGATGATGATGATGTTGAGCATATTTTCATGTACTTTTGACCATCTATATGTTTTCTTTAGGAAAATGTCTATTCAAATCCTCTGCCCATTTTTAAATGAATTTTTTGCTTTTTATTTTTATTTGTTTACTATTAAGCTGTGTACGTTCTTTATATATTCTAGATATTAGCCCCTTATCAGATATATGATTTGCAAATATTTTCTCCCATTCAGGAAGCTGCCTTTTCATTTAGTTGATGGTTCCCCTGCGCTGCAGAAGCTTTTTAATTTGATGTAGTCCTATTTGTTTATTTTTGCTTTTGTTCTTTTGCTTTTGGTGTCAAATTCAAAAAAAATCATCATCAAGACCAATGTCAAAGAGCTTACTGCCTATGTTTTCTTCTAGGAGTTTTATGGTTTCAGGTTTTACATCTAAGAGTTTAATCCATTTTGAGTTAATTTTTGTACATGGTTTAAGACAGTGGTCCAATTATATTCTTTTGCATGTGGCTGTCCAGTTTTCCCAACACCATTGAAGAGACTGTCCTTTCCACATTGTATATTCTTGGCTTTGTCATAAATTAACAATATCATGTGTGTGGGTTTATTTCTGAGCTGCCTATTCTGTTCTATTGATCTATGTGTCTGTTTTTATTCCAATACCATATTATTTTAATTATTATAGTTTTATAATATAGCTTGAAATCAGGGAATGTGATATCTCCAGTTTTGTTCTTTTCTCAAGATGACTTTGGCTATTCAGGTTCCTTTGCATTTCTATCTAAATTTTAAAATTGTTTCTGGTTCTGTGAAAAATGTCATTGAAATTTTGATAGCATTGAATCTGTAGATTGCTTTGTGTGGTATGGACTTTAGCAATATTTATTCTTCCAATTAATGAGCATAGAATATCTTTCCATTTATGTCTTCTTCAATTTCTTTCATCCATATCTTATAGATTTTAGTGTACAAGCCTTTTACCTCCTTAGTTAAATTTATTTTTTGGTATTTTTGATGCAATTGTAAATCAAATTGTTTTCTTAATTTTTCTTTCTGATAGTTCATTATTAGTGTATAGAAATGCCACATATTTTGGTACATTGATTTCGTATCCTACAACTTTATTTACTTCATTTATTAGTTCTAAAGGTTTTTTTAGTGGGGTCTTTATGCAACATCATGTCTGCAAATAGTGACAATTTTTCTTCTTTTCCAATTTGGAAGGGTTTTATTTACTTTTCTTGCCTAATTGTTCTGGCTAGGTCTTCCTATGTTGAATAAAAGTGGTGAGAGTCCTTGTCATATTCCTTTCTTAAATATTTTTTAAGTTTATATTTTAAGTAACTAATCTCTACCCCAACATGGGGATCAAACTCATGACCCCGAGATCAACCATGATCTTCCGACTGAGCCAGCCAGGTGCCTCTGTCTTATTCCTTTTTTTTTTTTAAGGTTATTTATTTATTTTGAGAGAGAGAGAGAGCATGCACATGAGCAAAGGAGGGGCAGAGAGACAAGGAGAGAGAGAATCCCAATCGAATAGGGAGTTCGATCTCACAACCGTGAGGTCACGACCTGAGCCAAAATCAAGAGCTGGACACTTAACCAGCTGAGCTACACAGGCACCCCCCAGTCTTATTCTTGATGTAGAGAAAAAGCTTCAATCTTTTCACTGTTGAGTATGATGTTAGCTGTGGGCTTGTCATATACGGTCTCTATTATGTTGGCCTCTATACTTAACTTTGTTGAGAACTTTAATCATTAAAGGATGTTGAATTTTGTAAACCACTTTCTCTGCATCTATTGAGATGATAATATGACTTTTACCTTTAATTTTGTTAATGTGGTGTATCAGGATGATTGATTTGCAGTTGTTGAACCATCCTTGAAACCCAGGAATAAACTCCATTGACCATGAAATCTTACCCTTTCAAGGTATTTTTTGAATTTGGTTTGATAGTATTCTTTGAGGATTTTTGCATATAGGTTTGTATCATGGATATTGGCCTGTAACTGTCCTTTCTTGTGTCCTCGTCTGGTTTTGCTATCAGAGTAAAGCTGCCCATGTAAATGAGTTTTTAAGTATTCCCTCTTCTACTTTTTGGGAGAGTTTAAGAAGGATTGATATTAATTCTTCTTTGAATGTTTGGTAGAATTCACCACTGACTCATAGTCTGGTCCTGGACTTTTGTTTTTAGGGAGTTCTTAAATGACTATTTCAATCTCCTTACTAATTGGTCATTTTAGATTTTCTGTTTCTTCATGATTCAGTATTAGAAGGTTGTATGTTTCTAGGAATTTACCCATTTTTTCTAGGTTGTCAAATTTGTTAGCATATAATTGTTCACAGTAGTTGCTGATGATTCTTTCTATTTCTGTTGTCAGTTGTAATATCCCTTTTATAATTTCTGATTTATTTAAGCTCTGTCTCTTTTTTTCTTGATGAGTCAGGCTCAAGGTTTGTCAATTTTGTTTATCTCTTCAAAGAACCAGCTTTTAGTTTTATTGGTCTTTCCATTACTTTTTTAGTCTCTATTTCATTTATTTCTGATCTAATCTTTATTTCCTTCCTTCTACTAACATGTGGCTTTCTTGTTTGCTCTTTTTTTTTTTTCTAGTTCATCTTTTTAAAAATTCATTATATTTTTCTTGTATAAAAATTATTTGTTAGCCACAGATGTAGCCTCGTTTCCCTACGCAGAACTCTCATGTGGGGATTTAGACATGGTCAGTGAATTCTTGATAGGGAGATGTGGTAAGCATGTTTTTCCAGAGTTCAGGCATGAGGATGCTGTAGGTCTTCGACATGGCATCAAAGGCAGCCTTGGTGAAGTCACACAGGACGGTAGTATAGCCCCTGTCCAAAGCATAACAGTTGATGTTAGCCATCAGGCACAGTGGCCTAGGTGATGACAGTGCGTCTGGATGGTGGGGTGCAGGATACCAGCACAGAGCCACAGTGGCAGGTCTCCTTGCAAGGAATGGTATAGCGCTGGCTGATCTTGTTCTCCCAGTAGCCTTGATGTACAGGATGATGGAGATATAGCCAGATGTTAGCACCATGAATGGAATAGCTACCTCCTGGGAGCACCTAACATCCATACCAACATGTCCATTGTAATCCCTGATGGCAATAAATGCGTTGATCCTGGTCCACTGGACAACACAGGTCTGCTTTTCCACAGGCATAATCTTCAAAACCTCATCCTAGAGGGATGCCCCAGGAAAAAAGTGAATGATCCCAAATTCCTTGATGGGCAGGGAGAAGAGATAAATCTCCTCCACAGACTTGATCTTCATGTCCTTAACCAAGCAACCCAGTTTGGTGATGGGGATCCACTCCTTGTCCTCAGCCTTGACTCTAAGAGCTCTGTGGCCTCATTCCTATGGAACTCATCCCATAGTTCCAGATGCTACTGCTGAAACCTCTAGAAGCCAGCACAGCCTCCCACCAGGGTCCCCTAGAGACTCTGGGACCTCCAGCAGCACCCAGAATCATCCACTATTTGGTGCTTTCTTAGTTTTCCTTCTCTCCCTCTCTATTGCTCTTTCCTTCCTAAAGAGTCTTAATTCTTCAGTTGTAACAGGGGAGGTGAAGATGTCCTTTGCTCAGGTATATCATTCAGCACACTGTAGTCAGAAATAAAGCTAGTAGAAGAAAATCTTCACATAGGTTCTTTTTACCTGATTTGCCCACCATGAGCAAATGATTCTCATTTGTAAGAGACATGAAATCCACCCAGTTCACTTAGTCTTTCATTAAATAAGACAGAGATGTGGGGCATTTCATTCCTCTGTTCTTATTCTCTTTCTCTCTCCCTCTACTGCTGCCTCCACCCCATTTGCCTCTTCCACAGATCCTGAAATGAGTTTGTTTACTAACTTAATAGCTTGTGTGATATTCGTGCTTAAAAACTCACAAGGGAAAAAAAGAAGGTGAGGACAAACATTAAGAATATAAAATTTAAACAGAGGAAACCATAATCTTGCCTCATGAGTGGTATTAGTTGCTACTGAGGCATGTGTAGAGAAAATCTGCTTGTAGAGGTTCCTACATTGCTGGAAACACCTGCACGCCCCCTGGGAAGACCACCTCTCAGTGTGCTCCATTGAAGGCTATTTTCAGTCTAAGTTTTTTTTAATTCTTGTGCTTTAATCTACCTATTTTCATGCTGAATCTAATAAACTGTTGGTAGTAGAAGTAAGAGTCAGTTGTTAATTCAATCTTAATTTCCCTGAGATGTAAAAAAAATTAAGTCAGGATCAGATGGAATTTAGTTCACACTTTTTATAATTATAAGAAACAAATTAGCCAATCCTGAGATAGTTTTACGTCATATTTAGAATATCACAAATCTCTTATATTTCCTAGCATTTTGCTTAGTTACTTTTCTGGACAAAATTTCAGGATTTTGTAGCATATCTGAAACTCCCATGTCATCAATTTCATTGTCTTTTAGTTACTTAATAGACTTTTTTAAAAAAAATTTGATGCCACTTCTTAATGGCAGAATCTATAAATCATTCCCAGCCAATTCTTCATTTTCACAAATTCTTGGGATTAGAGTAAAATTGCCAGATTTATGAAATAAAAATGCAGAATTTCCCCATTAAATTAGAATTTCAGATAAATAACAAATAATTTTTTAGTATAAGTATGTCCTAGGCAATATTTGGGTGATACTTATACTAACAAATCATTCAGGTGACTAGAAACAACAGAAATCTTCTCTTTTCTGGAAGCCAGAACTCTGAATTAGGTTGACAGCATGGTCACAATCACCCAACCACCCAAAGGCTCTGGAAGAAAAACCTCCCTTGCCTTTTCCAAGTTCTGGTGACTCAGGCATTTCTTGGAATATAGCTGCATAACTCCAATCTCTGCCTCTCTTTTCACATCACATTGTCTAGTTTTTCAAATCTCCCTCTACCTTTGCCAGACATTAGTCATTGGGTTTAGGGCCCACTCAGTTAATCTAAGATGATCTCATCTTGAGACCCTTAACCACATCTGCAAAGACCCATTTTCAATAACTGTAGCATTCACGGGATCTAGGTATTAAGATATGAACATAACTATGGGAAGCCTACCATTCAACCTGCTACAGAGGAAAATGGCTAAAACTCCAAATACCTCTGAGGTTGATAAATTCAGGGCTCAGGTATAACATGCAGTATACCCAAGTCAGAAATGAAACTAATAGAGGTAAATTTGTATAAGGTTCTTACCTGATTTTCCCACCATGTGCAGGCATAATCTTCAAAACCTCATCCTATTTGTAAGAAGCATATGAAATCCATCTGCTCATTTAGTCATTCATTCAACAGACATTTGTTATGCTCTATTTATGTGCCAGTATCGAGAATCAGAGGTAAATCAAACAGACTGCCCTCTTAAGGATCCCTTTCTAATGAAGACATAGTTGATCAGCCTGTGAATAAGCAAATAGGATTGTTATATAATTTAATAAGTTCTACCAAGGGAATAAACAAGGTGACTGATAAGGAGTAACTGGAAACAAGACATCTGTTTAGAAAGAGCGGTCAGGAAAGGTTCTCAAAAGAGATGACATTTGTGCTAAATGTCGAGAGATGAGGGTAAACCAGCCACAAAGAGATCCTTGCAAAAAAATTTCTTAGACGAGGAATAGCGGGTTTAAAGGTCTGAGGTTGGGAATGTGCTCTAGAAAAAGGCAGAGGCCAGAGTGGCCAGAACCTGGTGACCAGGCAAAAGCACAGTACAAGAATGGGGGTGGATAGACCTGGGCCTGGCCATTGCTGGGTCTTATGGATCATGGTGAGGAGTTTATACTTTACTGTCTAGAAATGAGTAGACACCAAAAGGCTTAAAAAGTGATAAACTTTGGTTTACATATTTAAAATTCAGTGACTACTCTGTGAGAAATGACTTAATAGGGCAAGAGTGGAAGCAAGCAGACCAGTTAGGTCATTACAGTAGGCCAGACAAGGGATGTAGAGCATTGTTAGGAATATGAAAAATAATGGAAATCATTTGGAAGTCAAACTATCAGAACTCACTGATAGATTACATACTGGTGGTGGGAGACAGAAGAGGAAATGATAATACCACCAATTAATGGGCATAAACTTTCCCCGCCAGAGGGTACACCACCCAGCCTTTCTTGCATTTAAGTGTGACCATGTCATTTCTGGACAAGAGATGTGAATGGTAGCAATATGAGCAATCTCTGGGTCACATCCATATCACCTTTCATTTCCTCTTTCGTTCTTCTTGATGACTGGGAAATGGGACACTTAAAGGAACTGCCTTAAATCTACGGGAAAAAGTCACATGATGATGGCAAAGCTGTCCTACCATCCAGCATACTTGGTTAGATGGTCTCACTGATTGGGTCTACCTTCCCTGGGCTACCTGCATAGTTTACTCTCTGTTGTATGAGAGAGAAGTAAGATCCTACCTCACTTAAACTCCCACACTTTAGAGTTTGGGTTGCAGTAGACCCACTTATACCCTAATCCTCTCAGGAATGCTGCAAGAATTCCAAACTCTCTTTATTTCTAACCTGAATGTTCTCTGGGCATGTGCTCTCTTTCTTGATTCCTACCAAGACCTGGGTTCTGTTTTCTTTGATAATGTGGGCCAGAGCATCAGGGATTATTTAAAGCTATGTTAATGGAAAGAATTCCTTCCTTCACAGAGTCTAAAATGAAAGGATTTCCTGTTGCACAGTGTCATGACAGATCTTGTACAATACATTAAGTATCACCTCAGGTGCAGAAAATTATGATTGTTAATTGTTCAAATATTTAATACTAAATATCATGTTGATTACACGGGGGCTTAACATTCAAGTTGAGATTGGTTAATTAGGGGTAGATATTTAACATCTGCCTAGGAATTCTATTAAGAGCCTGAATGTCTGAACTTACAATATTAACTATAAAAACTAAATTAACATTTAGTGAAAGTATAAGTATATTATTTTCCACTTGTATATTGCACTTATTTTTCCTTTATTCCTGGCTTAAAGTCTAACATGAAATGAATCCTTTTGGTTAACTTTAGCTGTATTCAGAGGATATACAATTTATAGTTACTCTTATATGTCTAGGATTTTATTTTATTGAAAGGAAGTAAATTAAACACACACACACAATTTACTCAATCCCTGCTGTTAGTGGGGAGAAACATAAGAATCATCCTTTTGAAAACAAGGGAAATTACAACATTTAAAGTACATTCAGGGGCTTTTAAATCTGTGTTTTGGTTTTGGTTTACATTAGAATAAACTGTATATAACTATCTCTTAAATATTTACAATATTAAATATAAAATTATTAATTAATTATTATTAAAATTAATAAACATAATTAAGATGTTTAACCTCATTATGCCATTGTCATATTAAAAATGAACCCTTAAATATCTTTTTCAACTAAAATGTTCTTCAAAGGAAAATACTGTGTTCAATTAATACTTGTTAAATATTATCAAATACTTAAATTTCTCAGTTGAAAAGGGCTCCTGTATATTTCATCAAATTTTTACAATAATCCTAACTATTATCATTCATCTTTTGTAAAACAAAAACTTAATAAGGTTACATGAATTGACCAAGTTCACTCATCTAGCAAATAGAAAGGCCTTATTCCAAGATCTTCTAATTCCAAGTTCAAGGTTCTTAATACTCAACACCCTGACTGGAGTCTCAAATGTTCCCCCACCTAATGAAGTTTTTTGTCTCTCTAGTTAATGTTTCATAATTAAAGTAGGTAATGCTAATGCAATTACTGACTATATCTTCTATTTGTCAGAACCTTCTTAAATTATATACTAAGGAATTAAAATATGTATAAACAGTAAAATTAAAATAGCAAGAATAAAGTATAAATTATTCATTAACAAATTACAATATGTATAAATAGCAAAATAACAGTATGTTCTTTGAAGAATGCCTATCTTCTTTCTTAGGTCTTTTTTTTTTTTTTTTGAGAGAGAGACAAAGAGAAAGCACACATGCAAGTGGCAGATGGACAGAGAGAGAGAAGGAGAGAGAGAATCCTAAGCAGTCTACATGCTTAGTGTAGAGACTGACACAGGGCTTGATCTCATAATTGTGAGATATCAAGAGTTAGACAACTAAGCCACCCAGGCTCCCCTCAGTAATACCAGTCTTTATTTTACCCCTACTTCGGCCACTTGAAAATATCTGACCAACATGATCCTGAGAATTTTGAAGCTGATAGATAAATACTCCCTTTCTTCCCATCTCTCTAGATTACTTCTCCCATTAAGCACCTTTGGCTCCTTCTTTTTCACTTTTCTACACAGCCTGAGTCTCACTGTGCCACTTCATAATACATAGTTCATTTACCGCCATACTGGTTGTCCCTGATCTCTTGACCCTCAGTAGGTCTCCATGAGGAGACCTCAATGAGGTGCTGATTCTCATAGTTCCCTTTTTCTGATGAAACTTCCAGAGAACCAATGTTATTATAAAAAATGACAAAGACGTCACAATTTATTCACCATGAGTTTGTAGCATCTAATCTTAGCTGAGCCTTCATAGTCTTTTCCTTCAGTTTATTTGACAAACAACAAGCATTTGTTGAGCACTTTCAAAATGCCAACTATTGTGCTATGATTTTAGGATGCAAAATGAATAAAATAAGCTTCCTATCCTGGAAGAATTCATAGTTTCAGGCCCACCTAAAAATTCTTTGAAAACGTGTCTACTTTCAAACCTCCTCATTTTCATTACATATCTTAGTCCCCATTTTACAAAAAAGATAGACATTGCTAACCTGAGCATCTTCAAAACCTTTCCACTTCTTCCTGAATCTGTGTACTGGTCAGGGTTCTTCAGAGAAACAGAGCCAATAGGATGTATATACATTGTTGAAGGAGGTCAATGAGAGGACCTGACTGCTGCTTGATGCTCAAGCTGGACCTGAGCAATCAAGCCCCCTCCCATTCATGCAATGTACCTTCCATTCACTATTTCTGCACTAGGAGCCACTTCAAGGATGCAACCTTGAGAGAGTATGTGTCATTGGAACCATCTGGACTTAGTACATGACTGACCCCACCCCACCCCCTTAAGCTTTCTATATAGATTCTTATGATTCTGGCAGATAGATGAAATCTACTTGTCATATGGCCTCCTAAGATAAATCTCGTATCTAAGTCTCCTTGCCTAATAAAACTGCTACCTACCAATCTGGAGTGGTCTCTTTCTTAGGTTTCTCCTTGTCCTCCGTGTACAGAGGCCAGTTTCAGATTTCACCCAGAAGATTCCTGAGATTGCAAACCAACATATATGTAGAAAAAAGAGATTTATTTTAAGGACTTGGTTCACACAAACGTGGGCCTGGCAAATGCAATAGGCTGGAGACTAGGGGAAGCATTGATACTGAAGCTCAAGTCCAAAAGCCATCTGTAGGCAGAATTCCTTTTTTCACAGCAACCAAAGACTTTGCTCTTAGGGCCTGCAAATGATTGGATGAGGCCTTTATAGAAAATTTTCCGTTTTGCCCAGAGTCCACTAATTTGAATGTTAATCATATCTAAAAGAATACCTTCACAGCAAAGCCCAGATTTTTGTTTGGTCAAACAATTGTGTACCATAGCCTAACCAAGTTGACACATGAAATTAACCATCACACTCTGTAGCTCCATAATTCTTTCTCCCATTTTATTCTCTCAACAGATTAAGGTCTGCTTCCTTGTATCGCTAACCCCTCCACATGAGCTCCCGACCTTTCTCCTTCTATCTTCCTCCAAGAATTGCTAACAATCATTCCATTTTCACTGGCTTTTCTTCTAGGTAAATATGTTCAAATGTATTCTACCTTTAAAGAAAGTATCCTCATTCTAATCCATTCTTTGTTCTACTTAACTTCATGATCAAATTTCTTACAAAATTAGTCGATCTGCATTTGTTGCTTTTACTTATCACTGACTCACTCCTCCTTACTTGAAGCTCTCTGGCTTCTTTCCCATGACTTTTTGAATCTGCTACCTCTTCCCTTTCGGCTGCTCTCAAGCCATTCTTAGGGAGATGCAATTGTAGGTTCTGATTCTCCATCCCACCTGTCTTGAAGTCTTACCGCAAGGTCACACAAGGGACTTTCTGCACTGAAGGGGAAGGACAGGAAAAGGATAAATGACTCAGAACTCAAAACCCAACAAAGTTTGATAATACTGCACTAAATAGCACATTTTTACTAAATAATACTTGGTTTCAGGAAGAGAAGCAGTCTTTCAGCCACTGAGTTAATCTTTCAAAGAGATTACAGAATATAAATTTTGTAGAATTACTTACAAACCGTATCTGTGACAAGTTTAGCATCTCTGCATATGAGGTTTTTCCAAAGCATAATTATAGATGATTGATTACCAGCTGAGCCTCTGTGTCCAATAATGGAGAGGGTTGATTCAGGCTAACAGAAATCTACCCAGAAAATACCTAGATACAATCCTGGACTACACACACACACACACACACACACACACACACACAAGGAAAAAGAAAAAATATTCCTGGAGTGCCTGACTGGCTCAGTCAGTGGAGTTCATGACTCTTGCTCTCAGGATTGTCAGTTCAGCCCCACGCTAGGCATAGAGATTACTTAAAAATAAAATCCTTAAAAAAAGAAAAGAAATATTCCTAATTCATGTATTGTCATTCTAACTGTAACAAAAATACACAAATAAGAAGATCTCAGAGATAAGTATATAACTATTGAAATCTACATAAACAGGAAAACACAAAAAGAAAACAGCTCTTACTTTTCCTTCAAGATCACAAATCTTAAGGAAAAGGCTGGCTTGCTAGGAAAATTCAAGAATTGCTGAAATTCCCAGAGATCAGTTGGTTTTTCTCTCGGGTTAGAAGTTAGTGAGATAATCAGAATGAGAAAAAGCCTCATCCTCACGTTGTTCTAGAAAGGGGAATTATTAGATGAGATAACGGGGTAGAGGCAAATAAGCGTCCTGTAAGCTAACAGACACCCAAATTCATTTCGGAAGTATGGCAAAGGGATATTTATGAATGCTTCGGCAAAATGAAACCATCTTACTCAACCCCTTCTGTTTCAGGGGATGTGGCTTGAAATAGCTAGATCTTTGGAGATGAATAATTTATAAAAGCTCCAGTAGCCTTTGAATAACATAATTTAAAATGAAGTCGTTATTGAATAAAAAGAAAAAGAGGAACTCACTTCAAATTCCTCTAATTTCAACATGGATTATCATACCGTTTCAATTTAAGATAATCTAATAACCATTTTAGTTTATTGTCTCAGATAAATCCCTGCTTATGTAGCAGCCAAATTACGCAGGGAAGTTAGAATTCAAAGGAGCTTAGCTTGAGCAAACTAATCTCAGCCAAGTCCTCAGTTTAAGTCCATTTATAAAATGAATTTTATCATACATTGGTGAACTATTTTCTAAAACACATTCTGATTCTAGCTTAAAAAAAAAAGATCTAAGTACAAACAAGAATTAAACCTGACAAACCACACACACAAAAAAACAATAGACTATCATTTTTCTTTATTGTGTCAAAAAGAACTTGTCTTATGTCACTGGTATTCTTATTTAAAAGTTCATGTTCTAATTAATTATACTGGAGTTACGTAAATATAACATTATCATTGATTTCAAATTTTCTATTAACAAGTCTAGATCTAAGAAATGAATAAACAGAGCTAGACTAAAGTAGCCTTTCTACCCTCTGATAAAGAAAGTCGTGCCCAGAATAATACAGTGATCAATCAGCTGATTAGTCCCTCCACAGACCTCTTCCTAAATACATTTAAACATCTCATTCTTAACATCTTGCACACCTCACATGGGCTTAAACACTTTTTTTGCATCAGTGCTATCTGTATCCCTTGAACATATCTCTATTATTATATGTGAAATACAGTATAAATTATAATTAAATTTGTGTACCTGTATATTTACCTATCCAAATAACTTAAATACCTTGAAGTCCAGATTATTTTGCTCATCACTTTCTCCCTAGTGCATAGCAAATCATAGACTCAAAATCATTTGTGAATTGAAGAGCTATTCTTAGATCTGGGGGAGGGGAGGGAAGGAGTGGTAGAGGAAAGGAACTCTGCAGTAAGGTTCCTAAGGAAGGGAGAGGTAGCCAATGTATATGTGATATATGCAATAAAAAATATGATACCATGCAATAAAAAAGCATTTCTAGATCTCTATTAGTTGCTTATTAGTGGTTTATTGTCTTCGTGCTGTTTTTTGTTTTTTGGGTTTTTTTTGGTGCTCCTCCCATATTAAGGTTAATGCTGGGTTTCTTTTTTCTTTCTTTTTCCTTCTTTTTTAGTTGTTCCCCCCCAGCTTAATTTAGGTATAAATGACTAACAAAATTGTATATATTTAAGGGATACAATCTGATGTTTTAATGTGTGTATATATTATGAAATGACTACAGCAATTAACCTGAACAAAACCTAATATTCCAAAAGTTAATACATGGTATATATGTGCATGTATACATACACATGCCATTTTCTTTATTCATTTATTAGTTGTTTCCGTATCTTGCCTATTGTAAATAATGCTGCAGTGAGCCCGGGAGTGTAGATACCACTTCAAGATCCTGATTTTCATTTCCTTTTGAATATATATTCTGAAGTGGGATCAAAACAGTGTGGTACTGCCATAAAAACAGAATATAGACAAATAGAACAGAATAAGAAAATTATAAATCAATTCAACCATTTAGGGTCAACTGAACTTTGATAAGGGTGCCAAGAACAAACAATTGGGAAAAGGTAGTTCCTTCTATCAATGGTGTTGGGAAAACTGGATAACCGCATGCAGAAGAATGAAATTGGACCCTTATACATATACAAAAATCAACTCAAAATGGGTTTTGTGTAAAAAGCTTAAGTGTAAAAAAAAAACAAAAGAAAAAAGAACAGAAAACCTTAAATGTAAGACCCCAAACTATAAAACTACTAGAAGAAAATAGAGAAAAAGCTTCTTGACATTTGTCTTGGATATAATATCAAAAGCACAGGCAACAAAAGCAAAAAACAGACAAATAGGATTACATCAAACCAAATGCTTCTACTTAGCAAAAGAAACAATCAATAGAGTGTAAAAGCAACCTTAGAATGGGAGAAAATATTTGCAAACCACATATTTGGTAAGGGTTTAGTAGCAAAATGTATAAGGTACTCAGACTCCATAACAGAAAAACAACCTGATTTTTAAAATGGGCAAAGGATCCAAACAGACATATCTCAAAAGAAGACATACAAATAACCAATAGACACATGAAAAGGTACTTAGCATCACTTACCATCAGGGAAATGCAAATCAAAACCACAATGAGATATCACCTCACACCTGCTAGAGTTGCTTTTATGAAAAAGACAAAAGATAAAAAGTGTTGGCAAGGATGTGGAGAAAAGAGCACTTCCATACACCGTTGATGAGAATGTAAACTGGTGTAGCTACTATGGAAAACAATATAAAGCTTCCTCAAAAAATTAAAAATAGAACTATTATAGGTTAGTACTGGGTTTAAGACTAGACATCCATTTATCCCTCAAAACTTCTAAACTCAGTTTCAATCTTTCCGTCCTCACTGGGAATGTGGCCAGGCTTGGTCCTGGTCCCATTGCAAATGGAATCCACTTCCCCGTGCACAGCTACATGTCAATGTTAATTAACAATGAACGATTCAGAACTCATAACCAAGTTATTTTAGCAGAGGTTTCTTCAGGAGTCCCAAATAAATACAAACAGTGGCTCTATGATCCTCCATGAAACCTTCATTTCTTCATTATTCTGATTTTTTAGTCAGAAAAAATCTGACAGAATAGGAAATAAATCCTGGGAAAGACGGAGAACAAAGCCCATTTTAAAGTGAGCCTTTTTGTTCAGGCTTTCGATACAAACCTCTATTCAAACCTCTTGCAAACTTGGGGCTCTCCCCCTTTTCAGGTTATAGGTAAGAACCACAAAGGTGAGGCCTTTATAATGAAGGGGAGAAAAGACTGGAAAGGCCTCCATTCCACTAGAATTCAGACACCGAAGCTCTTAAGCGAAAGAATCTGAAAATTAAAACCTTGGCCTATTATACACCCTAAGAATGTAATCTCACCAACCCACACTGCCTCTCTAAGGGCTTGATTTAGTCGGCTTTCCACTTCCACACCTTCTAATTGTAGAATTTCCTTTCGTTTTAATTCTCTTCAGGACCAAACTCTGATTAAACTAACACATATGGTTTCTAGGATTTTGAAACTGAGCTCCCTCGGCAAGAAGCTACTTAAAGAGTAAACCAGTCAGCCCTCTCTAGTTTTCCCTGCCCGAAATAGATAGGGCAGTACCCCAGCAGGCAATTAATTGACCTGGGCTCCCTTGCATTTTCTCTCCTGTGCAAAGAAAACAAGAGAAAAATCCTCTGGCAACTACAGGCTGGATATCAATTTACCACCAGCTCAGCACATTCCAAGTTAATGTACTTAGCTTTTTAGAGATGAGTACAATGTTAACATATTACTTACATCTCAAAGATAACCTTACTTTGAAAACTTAATTGAAACTTTCCCTTTTTTAGAGAAAAAGCGCTGATTGCTGCTTAAGTAAGATTTATAGAAAGTAGCCTTTTCAAGTTGACATCCTAATGTCTCAGAGAAATGGCAGCTGGCAGGAAGCCACAGTAATATGGAGACTTGCACGTTCATACTAATAACAGAACCACTCACATTGGCACTTGACTTCTCTGGTTTCTTGAACACACAGGCTTTTCCGTATCTCTGCCTTTCTCCCAGAGAGCTTAGAGCTCACAAACCTCTTTGTCTTTTGCTTCCTACCGTATCTCTGTGTCAGTTGGTAGTTTTAGCAAGTCTGAAACTTTTCCATATCTAAGGAAAGAGAGGTAAGAATATTTTAGCTAAGTCCTGTGCTCTGCATATCCATATGCACATTCACTCATTGTAGTTTCCTCAGCACCTGTACACTCCGGGCACTATGCTAGACCCTAGGATATAATAGGGAATAAGAATGACAAAGTCCTTGTTCTCAGCTCTCATGGAGTTTTTGTTCCAGAAGGAAAGCTCACAATCACTTTATATAGTTTAAGTTCTATAAAGAAAATAAATCAGAGAATATGATGAAACATGATTTGGGCTACTTTTGTAGACTAGAGCTGACATCTGAATGAAAAAAATGACCTAGAAATGACAAGATTGGGAGCAAAACATTGTACACAGGGGGCATGGCAAGTTCAACAGGTCGTACACTCAGGAGTGACCATGGCCTGGTTGATAAACAGGAAGAACGGCATTGTGGCTAGAGGGTAATGAGAAATGTAGAACACGGTCAGGTGCAGGAGGAGGCGGAACTTAGAGTATAGAAGACCTTAAAATGGCAATAAAAGTTCAGATTTTATTCTAATAGTAGAGAGAAAGCATTCTGAAGTGGTTTAGGAATTTTAAATAGCACTTTTGCTGCTGTGTGGAGAACAGGTGATAGAGGGCCATTTAGAGAAACCGTTTAGAAGCTACTGCAGATGTTCACATGAAAGACAGTGGTAGCTTGTCCAAGTGAAAAATGGAAAGGTGAGGAAAAGTAGACAGAGATGAAAAAACTTTTTGAAGGTAGAGCTGTCTAAACTTACTGATAGATTGTATACAGAGAGGGAAGGAAAAAAAGAAATCAAGTAGCCATTTACTTCAGATAATTAAAACATGGATTTGACTTAGAATGGATTTGGTTTGCAAAATGTTGTGGATGTTAAATATGAGATTCCTGTCAGACAGCCAAGTGGAAAAGTCAAGTAGGTAGTTGGACATTCAGGTATGGATCTCCAAACAGTGGTTAGAATTTTCTATAAAGCTAAAATTTCTCTTTCACTTTGGAAGATATCTGCCTTGGGTGGTTCATTTATCCATTTATTCAACCAACCAATTTAACATCTGCTGTGTGTCTGCCACTCTCTAGGTAACAGGAATATAGGTTTATAAAATGAATATTCCCCCTCATAAAAGTTACCATCTAATGGGAAGACATAAACAATAAGCAAATAAGTAAACAAGAATATACCAGATAGTGATAAATGGCATATAAAAATAAATCTCAGTGGTAACACACAAAATGTGATGATTTTATAATTATGTTCCTTTCATGTGAATATACTTTAATCATTGGCGTATATATTTGGGGTGAGGGGGGATGGAAGAAGTTTAATGTTTTGGCCATAAATGAATCAGCAATCTGTTCAGTTATCTGGCATAGGCTTTCAGGTGAAACACAGATGATCAAAATTCGGAAAGAACTTAGACATATATTTACAAGTAGAAAAGGTAAAAAGAAAAAAGACATTTGGTAACAATCTAAATTCAGCCTAACAAGATTATCAAAGCTCTTTTTTTCAAGTAAGAGTTTATGGCTATCCATCTCTTCAGCTCCTTTTATGCTTCTAGACAAAAGAACTAAAACAATAAAACATTTTTATCTGCTTCTATAACCTGATTCTATGTGAAAATACCCACAGGGAATTTCCATTCTTTTTTGCCTTAAAGTTCACTGATATTGCTTCTCTCTGGTTTACTTCTCTTGATCCTTGATGTTCAATTTCCTTCTCTGTGACTAGTGGTATCAAGTTATCTCTATCCCTGAGAGAAGGACAAAGGTCAACACTAAAATAGTTGAATCTGTAAGAGAAGTCATAAAAGGTCTCAAACCAACCTTGGCAGCTGTTTTTACAAAGTCAAAGAAGAAAGTGAGAGGAAAGCTAGTAATATGGAAGCTGATACAAATCTGATCCTAACATTTTATCTAGAAAGATACTGTAAAGAAAGAAAATGTAAAGATACATTTATCTCAGAAAGAACTATATAGTCATTGGAATATTGGGACTCTGAAATCACATTTTTAGTATAAGCTTAAAATAGAAGAGTAATATTCTGAAGACTAACAAAGAAAGCTTTACTGTGAGATTTCCTATTTGATTTGTGGCAATTACATTGTTATAACAAATTTTAAAATTTCATATATAAAAAAAAGCCTAATAAATGACCCTTCTCTTCCAAAGTGCAGTTGCAAACCACCTTTTATCTCAGTGCTATGTATTCTATGCAATGAATTAAAAAAATAAAACTCCTCTGACCTTGCTAATCCTCTACAAATCTCCTTCCTGGTAAAACACCAGCAACAAATCAACAGTCTACCTAAAATACAAAGTTCAGTTTAACTCTCAAAACAAAGTTACTGAAAATGACCTTACTGGTCAAAAATTAAAAGGTAGTGATATGGCTCCTATTCCAATTTCCAGCACTAAATCTCCCCTTTTAAAACTTCATTGCAACGCATCCCCTCTTGGGAACAGGTTTCCCATAGATAATCCAAATTAGAGACATGGATTTAAAAAATCAGAATCAGATTTTGATCATTATAATAGAAACTGGTTTCATAATATGATGGAATGGAATGATAACAAAAGAGTTTATAAAAGTCTAATAATATCCCACTTAATTAAGATCATGTATCTTCTTAAAGTAAAATTTACACTTAAGGATATATATCAGTATTTTCATTTTCAAGATTATATTTCCATTAAAAGTCAGCAAGATATATTCTCTACAATATAGCCTTTAATATATTCTCATTCTATTAAATATTTGTCCTTTGGCAAACATCTCTGTATTTCTCATTTTTCAGGTGTAGCCTCTAAAATGGCAATGCTCTTTTACTTCTGGGCTAAGTATACCAGACTTAAAATAACACCAAAGCATCACTTTTAGAAGATATTTTATTAGTCAAATGTGGCTGTAGGAATATAAAATAGAATACATACCTAATTGATAACAAGCTAAGGAGAAGTGACAATAAATTTAAAGGACCACTAATGTATCACTCCCTAATATTAACATACTTAAAAGCCAAGATGTTCAATAATCAACCAACACTAAGTAGCTTAGAAAATCATGTTTCTGCATCTACTTTCCTTTACTTGAAAAGAGGTAAAATCCTACAGTGAAGATAGGCTTTTCAATCTACCTATGATGACTTCTAATAGAATTTTCTGCTTATTAATAGCCTTTCTGAGTTTTTGCTTTTTTTATTTACATTAATTTTATTTGAAATAATGTGATGGCAAAATTGAACCTAATTTTTCCTGAAAAACTCATAAGATCAATGAGACAATTAGAAAAACAATTTTCCAGAATCCGTAGTTTATAGTTAAAACTTGCAGACAATAAACTTGACTGTCCAGATATCTGCAAAAGTGGATTGTGGGCAATGGGAAATGCCAGTCCAAGGTCCCATGAAGGGAGCCCATAGTGTATGTGGAGCCAGTAGAGGCTTTGGGGCTAAGAATGACTAGCTCTTCCCCCCCACCCTTTTCAAATTCTTATTTAAATTCCACTTGGTATTGGTTGTAGGAGTAGAATTCAGTGAATTATCATTTACATACAGCACCAGTCTTTATCATAACAAATGCCCTCCCTAGTACCCATTACCCATCTCGCCCATCACCCAACCATCTTCTTCCATCTACCCTCAGTTTGTTCTCTTTTCGTTGTTGTTGTTGTTGTTTACTTATTTATTTTGAGAGACTGAGAAGGAGAGAGCATCATAAGCAGGCTCCACACTTGATGTGGATCCTTACCCGGAGCTTGATCCCACAAACCGCAAGATCATGACCAGAGAGGAAATCAAGAGTTAGATGCTTAACTGACTGAGCCATTCAGGTATCCCAGTTTGTTCTCTATCTTTTAGTCTTTTGTGGTTTGTTTCCCTCTCTCTCTTTTTCTCCTCTCCCATATGTTCTTCTGAATTGTTTCTTAAATTCCACATATGAGTGAAATAATATGGTATTTGTCTTTCTCTGATTTATTTCACTTAACATAACAGACTCTAGCTCTATCCACATTGTTGCAACTGGCAAGACTTCACTTTTTTTTATGGCTGGGGAATATTTCATTGTATGTATATACCATGTCAAGAATGACCAGTTCTGACTAACTTATAGCAGGATCATCATGATTACTCAGTAGAGAAATAAGAGTACTCTTAGAAATCATAGTTCCTATGAATACTTGCCCTATATCATTAGATCATAACAAAATCTAAATTATCTTAAATGACCTCTATGAGACAACTTTTATTATCTTTTAAAGTATATGAATATAAGCAAAAATAATCTATACTTAAACAGTAGAAACTTAGTCACATGTCATTTATAATTTATAATTATCTAAAAGTTATCTTGTTAACACTGCTTTCACCAACAGTAGTGCCAGTGCTTATTGGAAAGAAAAGTCAACATGTTTACATTTTACAAATTCAACAAATATTTATTGAATACACCATTATGTGCCATGCAGAGTATGAGATGTGGGAAATACAAAAGTGAGGAAAAAAAAAGAACCTTATTTCTCTTTTCACAAAATGTCTCAGGGTAGTAGTTATAGTAAAGCCTCTTGGAGAGAAAAAGGGGTTTTACTCACTTTTTATGAGAGAATTTCAAGTTAAAACCTTCTGGTTGAAACACACATTGTCTGAGGCATTTATCAATATCATGTTAATATTCATAAAACCATTTCTTCTTCAGGCATGTAGATGAGAAGAGAAAGATCCGAGGCAGCCACTTCAAGCTATAAAACAAAACGAAAACCTCATTATTTATCATCACATTCAGTTTTATTTTCTTTCTAAATAATTATAATACCTAGCATTATCAGCCACTTTATTTACTACAGTTCACAACAAATAATTCTTGGCTATTTCCAAAAATCAAACTCACCACGAAATGATAAAGAAAAAAGTCATTGTTGAGAATATGCAAATGAATTTGTTAAAATTTCTAAAGGCAATTTCTATAAAGAAGATTTTAAAACATTTTACGTAAAGGTGACAACATCGGAATTCTTTTTCAGTGAATACAATATTTACTTGAATGTAAAATCATGTCATATTTACTAAAATATAAGTCTCATCAGAAACACGTTTTATGTAGTTTACTGGCCACATTTATAATGGGACATGCGGTAGACAAGGATATTAACAAATACTTTCATCAGTTTCAGTATAACAATTTATTTAGCTACTAGTTGTTCCCTGAATACACACAGTGGGCAAGTGTATGCACACACACACACACACACACACACACACACACACATTATTAACATATCAGTGATTGGGGTCACCAGGAGGAAGAACAAGAAAGTCCGTCAGCTGCCAGCAGCTTCAGTAATGGTTTATAGATAGAATACCTCCCTTCTATTTCATAGGACTAATCCAGACCTTTGTGCCAGCGCATGGGCACTATCATATTGGCTTACCAAGCACTATCAAATGGACTACAGTAATGACAGCACAACCCAGGCAGCTGTGCCAGATGCTGATCTTTTTCTTGGTGAACTTGGGCAAAAGCTGACTCTTCTATTATTCTGTGAATGCTGCTCTACTGTATGCTTAGGAGCCACAGTAAGTCTGAAATAAGTAAAATCCTTTCCCTCTCATATTCTATGAATAAACCTTACAAAGTTTCGCAAATAGGTGTGGCTGATCACCCAAACCTAAGAAGCTCCATCATCAATGGATAGAAATATCAATTATTAATAAGGGCTGCAAATCTACTGAAAGAGAAGACTGTCTCTCATATGTCAAAAGAGAGGGAGTGGTTCCAAGGTTACAAGAAAATAGACTTAGTGATTTAAAAGGAAGTCTTTCACAGTAGTCCAGATCACAAGCAGCTGGGTCATTAGAAAAGCTCTTGGGGGCGCCTGGGTGGCTTAGTCGGTTAAGCGTCCGACTTTCGCTTGGGTCATGATCTCACGGTTCGTGGGTTCGAGCCCCGCGTCGGGCTCTGTGCTGACTGCCAGCTCAGAGCCTGGAGCCTGTTTCAGTCTGTGACTCCCTCTCTCTCTGACCCTCCCCTGCTCACGCTGTCTCTCTCTCTCTCCTAGAAATAAATAAAACATTAAAAAATTTTTAAAAAAAAAAAAAGAAAAGCTCTTGGGAGTCAGTACAACAAAGTGACTGGTCCTCAGGAAGTACCCTACTGGGGCAGAGACTGATGTCTGATAAAGGTGTAGGTGAAGAGGGGAGCCATACAAGGCACCAGGAGGAGTATATGAGCCCTTACAAGTAACAGTATAGCTATCTGAGGATCAGAAACTATGCTAAAAAATTTTTTTTTTAATATTTTTTAAAATCTTCCCTGTTGGGAATGCAAACTGGTGCAGCCACTCTGGAGAACAGTATGGAGGTTCCTCAAAACGTTAAAAATAGAACTTCCCTATGACCAAGAAATTGCAATACTAAGTATTTATCCAAGGGATACAGGTGTGCTGTTTCAAAGGGGCACATGCACCCCAATGTTTATAGCAGCACTATCAGCAATAGCCAAAGTATGGAAAGAGCCCAAGTGTCCATCAATAGATGAATGAATAAAGAAGATGTGGTATATACATAGAGTAGTACTCAGCAATCAAAAAGAATGAAATCTTGCCATTTGCAACTATGTGGATGGAACTAGAGCGCGTTATACTAAGCAAAATTAGTCAGAGAAAGACAAATATCATATGACTTTACTCATATGTGGAATTTAAGATACAAAACAGATGAACATAAGGGAAGGGAAGCAAAAATAATATAAAAGCAAGGAGGGGGACAAAACATAAGAGACTCTTAAACACAGGGAACACACTGAGAGTTGCTGGAGGTGTTGTGGGTGGGGGGATGGGCTAAATGGATGAGGGGCATTAAGGAGGGCACTTGCTGGGATGAGCACTCGGTATTATACATAGGGGATGAATCACTGGCATTTACACCTGAAGTCATTATTGCACTATATGCTCCTAACTTGGATGTAAGTTAAAAAAGAAATAAATAAAATTTTATAAATAAATAAATAGGGAAAAAATACAACTTCAAAAAAATAAAATAAAGTCTTCCTTGTTTAGGTTATATATATATCTTTCTTGCTATATAAGAGAGATATTTGTTAATGCTTCTCTGCGTCTTGGGTGTGTTGAAGGAGAAAACACAAAGAAATTCCATCTAAATAGGGGTTGGAATTTCCTACGGAGAGAAACACAGCCATAGGGGCTGAGGTAAGTCCTCAGTGCGAGAGACAAAATGTCAGGAGTTAAGGGAACCGTAGGATTCTGGGGAAGAGCACTGGGGTCTGTTGGATCACACGCACTGCCCCTCTGGAGATTCTATTCCTGGATCTCCCTTACTTAAATCTCAGAAGGCTTCTTACTCTGCTTCTCTCAAGGATAACAGTTCCCCCAGGGGCGCCTGGGTGGCTTAGTCAGTTAAGCATCCGACTTTCACTTAGGTCATGATCTTGCAGTTCGTGGGTTCGAGCCCCACATCGGGCTCTGTGCTGACTGCCAGCTCAGAGCCTGGAGCCTGTTTCAGAGTCTGTGTCTCCTTCTCTCTCTGACCCTGCCCTGCTCATGCTGTCTCTCTCTCTCTCTCTCTCCTAGAAATAAATAAAAATATTAAAAAAAAAAAAAAAAAAAGGATAACAGTTCCCCTGAAATAATTCTGTTGTGTTACTGTTGTTCTATTATTGTTGTGCCCGAATCGCAAGTCCCAGAGACCTCCAAGGAGCCGGCACCGATGCAAGTACACAAGGGTCTTTATTACAAGCTCGAGCAGGGGCTCACCCACCTACCAGCGCAGGGGCAGCAAGGTGAAGCTCCGAACAATAGCGAGCAGGGTTTTTTTGGGGTAAGGGATGGGGGAGTTAAGGTGCACACGTTGTACGTATAGCATTATCACATAAGCACCAATCATAACTGTACAGCAACCATGGTAACAGTTTTGACCATTCAGTATCCATGAGGCATCCGTTACTTTTGGCGGGACCCAATCATGACCTTTGAGAATCCTTTGAAAATGACCAATTATGAGGTGAGCTCAAAGGGCCTTCTTGGGGTTTAGGCAAGCGGTGAGTGATTGGCTAGTTTGTGCAGAGTAACTACCTGCAGTTCCCGGCCCTGACTCAGACCACAGGAATGTTACACATTTCTTTTGATTGGCTGATCCGAGGGTGGTCTGAGGGTGGCTTCAGCTGAAGCTTTTCCTGGAACTGGGGCTACGTACAGCCCTAGGTTACTCTTAACGGAGGACTTAATTTCAGGCTCCTCATTATCACTTTTTTCCCTCTTACAAGCATGATACTGTGCAATATAACAATTTCTTTGCGACTTCATTAACTACATTCCTGAAGTCACTGCTAAGGCATGTGTCCGACTTAATTTCTAGGCCCCTGTAATTTAAACCCTTCTGGCTGGATAATTGGACTAATGCCCAATAATCTATCCATTAAAACAAACACTGTTTATTATACTGTCCAAAGTAACAGAATTTTCCCAGACTCAACATAATAACACAAAACAGCACAATTCTGAAATCAACTTTAATCCAATTGTTTATTCATACTGTGTCTTATGCTGGAAAGAGTTTTCAAATGATCATAAAACTAATCTCCAGACCAAGGATTGCACACTAAAATACCTTTAGGGGTCAGCAAGACAACCTAAATGTGTGAAGTGTACACACAGAGCAATAAAGATATGTGGAAGTTGTTGCAAACTGGTAAATACATTCAAACTTCAAAAGAATTTTTTAAATGATTGTGCTGGCCAAGGAAAACATGTCCACAACCAGATTCTTTAAATTTGTAGTTGTACTCATAAGCATTGCTGCATAGCATAGGTTGGTTACTACTAATCTTTAAGTGGTTGTTAATAACGAGTTAAACAGCACTACCACTGACACACAATTGCACAAAGCCATACATCACAATAGACCTCAGTAATCACTGGAGGACTTTCATTTCAGGAAGTTGATTTATATTTACATTTGCCTTATCACCATCTTATCTCCTAAGACATTAACTTCGTGCTTTTCCTTCAACTCTTCTCTCCATTTCTTTTTTATAGCTGCAACTTCAATATCTGATTTTTTTTAAAAAGATCTTTGACCTTGTTTCTAAATTCTAATTCACAAGTCACTGCCTCCCAGGTTCACTCCCTATTTCTTTTCAAGCGAACTTAAACATTCTTCCCTAGGATTTTTGTAGCTTATATGTCAATATTTGCATATTTCAAAGTGAATTACAGTTTTCTGTGAGGCTTTGTGGGATGTGACTATGTCTTTTTTTTTAATGTTTATTTATTGATTTTGAGAGAGAGGGAGCAGGGGAGTGGCAAAGAGAGGAGGGAGAATCTCAAGCAGGATCCATGTTTAGCATGGAGCCCGATGCGGGGCTGGATTTCAGGACAGCAAAATCACAACCTGAGCCAATATTAAGAGTCGGTTGATTTACTGACTGAGCCACCCAGCCACCCTGGGAGGGACAATCTTTTCATCTATTTGTAACTAAGACTTAGCATCACATTCAGCATGTAGTATGTGTATAAAAAATGATTGTGCATAAAGAAATAAATGAAGGAATAAATATGTTTATTAGTTAATGTTACAAGAAAATTTAAGAATGGAAAACAATTAAATCCCATTCGGTCTGTGGATGAGGAGAAAGTCCCAGAGCTTGTCCTAAAATTCTTTTCACTATTTCAGTCACCTTTATTTCAAAAAGAAAAAGCAAATCATTTATTAACATGAGATTTTATGTTACTTTACTAGAATTTTCTTTATAAATTGGTCCAGGTTCTCTTACTTAGCAAAATGGAGCTTTCATCATACATTAAAGTTTAACCTATGTGACATAAAGTGACATAAAACCACTGTCACTCACTTCTGAAATGCATTAGTGCAGTAATATTTTTCTAGAGCCTTGTCCTGAGTTAGTGAGAAATTAGAGCAGATGAGTTCAAGATTTAATCTTCCTCTTCCCTATTGCCCTGCCTCTGAACTTCTAGCTGCTGGAATCCGTGACATAGAGCCTTCCTCTGCCTTTCAGTTGTATAAAATTACATATATTTTTTCAATGCGAATATCTACATTGTAATATCTACATATCTACATTTAAATAGTTATGTAATATCTAAATATTTACATTTAAATAGTCATGTTAAAATGACTAAACCCAAAATACTAATTATTTGTGAGAAAATTCAGTATAGGAAAATCAAAGACTTCTATAAAAATGGAAGTTTCATGAAAATTTCACTTTCAAATTTCCATTTCAAATATTTCCATTTTGTTTAATTCTTCTATTCATTTATTCATTTATCAATATATTTGTATGTTCAGTGACTACCAAGTGCCAAATAGTGAGCCAAATATAGACACGGTAAAGCCCTCATGCCTCCCCATAGCCAAAAGGGCATATAAACAAGTAAATTAATTATCACAACATAGTGTAAAGAGTACTGTGATCAGGAAAAGTACTAAGTAAGAGTTGGGAATGAGAGACGAAGAAAATGCTTCAGACTCAAAATGCTGAGGCATGCAGAAAAACAAGTATTAAACATAATCTCCCGGGAAAAGAAAAACAAAATGAGGCAGAGAAAAGGAAACCTTATTTATAAATATTTATCTAATCACTTAAATTTCATACTTCGTTATGTGTACAGTACAAAACATTCAGTTTGAAACTCATTTGAAGTCATGTGTTAGTAATGGAGAAGTAGTTTATTTTGACTATGCCCTTGAAAAATAATAATCATAACTCTCAACAAAATATGGAGTGCTTCGGTGACTCAGTTGGTTAAGGGTCCAACTTTGGATCAGGTCATGATCTCACAGTCCGTGGGTTTGAGCCCCACATCACAGGCTCTGTGCTAACAGCTCAGAGCCTGGAGTTCTGTGTCTCCCTCTTCCTATGCCTCGCCCTTGCCTGCATTCTGTCTCTCTCTCTTCAAAAATAAACATTCAGGGGCGCCTGGGTGGCTTAGTCGGTTAAGCGTCCGACTTTCGCTTAGGTCATGATCTCACGGTTCGTGGGTTGGAGCCCTGCGTCGGGCTCTGTGCTGACTGCCTGCTTGGAGCCTGGAGCCTGTTTCAGTCTGTGACTCCCTCTCTCTCTGACCCTCCCCTGCTCACGCTGTTTCTCTCTCTCTCTCCTAGAAATAAAATAAAAATATAAAAAAAAATAAAATAAAAAATAAACATTCAAAAAATTTTTTTGAACTCTAAACAAAATAAATTTAAACAAACAAACAAACAAAACACCTATTGAAGGCACCAAGAGCAATCATAAGCAGGCTGAAACTGTAGATTAGACCCTTAAGAACAAGAAAAACACATTCATTGGGTGAGGTCCACATATTCATGGCTTTTGCCCTGGGGGAGGCACTCCCCAGTTCACACTTGATGCAGGGTGGAGAAGATTCACCAAAAAAAAAAAAACAAAACAAAACAAAAAAAACCCAGCATAATTGGATTAAGTAGTCACTTAGAGTTCATGGATCCCAGAATAGATGGTATTTGATGGGGGAGTCCCTCCCCAAATAAATAAATAAATAAGGCAAAAGCCCCTAAAATCTGCATATAAATTCTCTTAAAACCATTGGCTAACCCCTGAACCAGTAATCAAGAGCAATTCTAAGATCAGAAGTAACTCCTGGAAGTCTGAAATTGCAAAACCATCCATTTACTGCACACCTGTTGGAAAGACAAACTTTAGAGTCTGAGTCTTACAAAATCAGAGGGGCTTAAGAGATATTAGGGCTTTTCAGTGTTAAAAAGAAACAACAGTTTCAAAATGGAGCCACTTACGTGTTAAGCCCCATCAGGACTTAATACCAACCTAATTGCAGTTTTAGCTCCTCCTAAGGGTGGAATTTTAAGCCAATCAGTCTGGAATTTCCTGATCAGTAAGTGTGAGTTACTCTGCATGATAAGATCTCCAGCCTTTCTCCCTAAGGGACCTTGCCCATAACAATCCTTTCTTTTCTTTAGCTAATAAGTTGCTAGTCCTGCCCTGTTTCTGCCTATAAAACCCTATGATTTTGTATAACTACTTGGAATTCCCTTGTATTTGTCAGATAGGATGCTTCCTAATTCATAAATTCTTAAATAAAACCAATTAGATCTTTTAAGTTTACGCAATTGGATTTTTGTTTGTTTTTAACACTAGAGGTATGTTATAACAAAGCCTAAGACCAAGGATACCTAAGATCAAGGTCACAAACCAGCAACTGAACTACTAGACCAAACAACCAACACTAATGAGAGGAAGATAGAGTCTGGAGTCTTTATAATGCATTATGTAGAGTGTTGTAAATGTAATAAAAATTACTCTACATTTTAAGAAATGGGTAAAGGGACCCATAATCAAGAAAAAAAAACCCTCATCAATAGAAACAGTCCCTGAGGTAGCTCCTGTGTTAGGATTAGCATAGTAATGATTTAAAGAAATTATGCTAATGTTGCAGATTTTTTTTTTAATCTCAATACCGGGATTGGATTTGTTGTCTTGACACTTCAAAGAATGAAGAGGTGGATACAAAATGAGCAGCAGGCAAAGATTATTACAGTGTAAGGTCAGAAAGGAAGAATAGTAGGTAAGTTCTCTTTACAAAGAAGGGACATTCGAAAGTGGGTCCTTGTTTTATAAGGTTCTGGTCACACACACCCTCCTTCCCCCTGGTTCCTTCTCAGTTCTACCCATATTGGCTTGATAGCTCTAGGTGCTTGATGTCCATTCCCGATTGGCTCATTTCCATTGCATGAGGGGTGGCCTATGGCCATACTTAGGTCTTTTGTCAAATTTGAGGGAAACTTGAGTGGGGAGTAGGTGGGGTGTGTTACATTCTTAAGAGGAACCTTAAGCCTGAGGGAGTTTGCTGTGGTCAGACACTCCCAGCGTTGTTCCAAAATAGGTGTTTTTCCCCACCCGGGGACCTCAGGTCCAATTCTTCAATCTCTGCCTATTTTATCCTATTCTTTCCTATCATAATAACGTAAATACTAAAGTAAATGATGTAAATATGTAAAAAAAAAAAGTAAAAACTAAATCATGATAATCTCAACAGAGAAATAGAAACTATGAAAAAAAAGTTTCTAGAACTGAAATAAAAATTCTAGAACTGAAAATTATAATACCAGAAAAAAAATTTTACGGGATGAATGCAAGAGCAGATTAGAGAATAAAAGTTAGTGAACTTGAGGAAATATCAATAGAAATCTCTTCTGAGGAAAAGAGAAAAAAAGAACTGGAGAAAGTGAGCAAAACCATGACATTAATGACAATATCAAATAGTCTAATCACAGAATCAAAGTTCCAAAAAGAGAAGAGAAAGAATGAGATGAAAAAAAGGGAAAAAAACCACTCAAGGAATAATGGTCAAAATTTCTCACTTTGGGTAAAAAAAATTAACTTATGGAACACATGCTCAGAGATGAATATTATCAATTTATCTCTATGCTAAAAGTGTGAGTATAGATCATTCTGAGAGTTAAAAACCAGCATCTAAGATAACAGGAGAAAATGTTGCATTTGCTACAAGTTATGTTGCCCTTGCTGAAAAGTTTATCCACTTTGGACTTAGTATCTTTCATTAGAAAACAAAACAGTTTTTATTAAACAAGTTCCTCAAATAATAAAGAATATCATTCCAAATATCTCTGAAATAACTCATAACTTTGAGAATTCCTTAATAATATGACAAAAACAAACCGGACTATGGAATGGCAGCTGCTGTCTAGCAGAACATGGTAGTAGCAGCTTGAGTTAAAACTAAGCTGCTTCCCTTTGAAAGGACTGCATTCATAATGCTTTTGAATCACTGCATCTCCCTCTCCCACTGAGCCTGCCCTGTAAGTAACCTCTGATGAATTGAGTGTCGCTTAGTAATGCTGACCAACTGGAAACTGAATAAAATGCCTGCTCAAAATAGAGAACTAAAGCCATATTCTAAAAATGACATACAGCTGGCATAGCACATGCAAAATTCTTAATAGCTACTTTTTCCAACTGGTCAAACTTGAGTCATGCTGGAGTTTCAGCAGAGTGAACACCGGGAGGCTTAAGAAGTTCATGGTGCCTCAAGGCAATAGCTGCACTTACAACTTCTCATCATGATCCATGGAAGTCTTTATGTCTATTGCTTGTCTTTTCATTTTCCACAATTAAGGACGTCCCTAATCTGAAGTTGTGGAAGAGAGCTACCATATGCTATTAGAACCTACTAAGATTCGAATGGGATCCTGGCCACTTCCCCAAATTGAAAAATAAAGACTGAGAATCAGCTGAATATCCATTGGGACCCAAGTTAAGTGTCCTAGGAGCTTACCTGCTGTATCCAATTACTATAGAATTACTTTGATTTCGGTCTAAGTGGTCTGTCTTGGAAGGCTACATCTGCGAGAACAAAGGCACTAAGGCATAATGAAGGAGGGGGGCACATGCACGAATGCCATAGTAGAATCTCTGCCCTACTTCCAACATCTGAAGCTGAGCCTTACTTACTGGGGTTAGATCCCTATTCTGCCTCCTGGGATCTTAGGCCAATTACATATGGAACGCAGGCATATATGAAAGGGGGAAACAAACATACATAATCAGAACCCCAAGCATGTCTTTTGTGGGGGTATATGTTCCCTATCCTTCTCATTTCTAAATAAACATATGTAATGTTTATCTAAAACGGCAAAGTGAAATGAGAAATCCTTAAATGTCTGTCTATTCTCTCTGAACTTCTATTAGAGCATTTTTCATTTTATACTTTGACATATTGAAACGCCCAGAATTCGAGAGAACCCCAAAAACAGACCACCAGAGACCAGAGTCAAAGCCAAGCGGCAAGGGTTGTTTATTTGCAGGTTCGAACCCGGTCCTCCGCGCAGTCACTCGTTGCCGGTGACGCTGAGAGGCCCTGAACAAAGCCTCTGCAGCCTTTTTATAGACAGAAGTAAACAAGTCATGGGGAGGGACAGATTTCCATGGTTACAAGTTTGCCATTGGTTAACATTCAAATGTGAACATATACCGTATCTGATTGGTTCCCGCCATCAGGTTTGGCTGGATCTAATTACAACATTTGAGATACCTTTGAATTCAGTCTATCATAGAGCGAGTTTTAAGTCTTGTTTGGCGACTAACAGGTTAACATCTCTCTCTCCAGGCCCTTCTCTCAGCAAGGTGGGGGGTGGCTGCTGGCCTTTTGGGAGTGGCTGCCCCCAGGGGGCTAGTCCCTTGGGCAATCCGGCGGCAGGGAAGCAAGCCTTAAGCTTTGTTACAGAAGCAGAGAGAGCTGGTTAGGTGTTAGCTTCCCGCAGCGCAGGCATTTGCTCAGAAGTGGAAAAGCTGGTTAAGTTTATTTAGGCCTGGGGCTATGTGCAGCCCGAGGTTTCTTTTAATGGAGGACTTAATTTTTGGCTCTACAATATCAGCACAAATTCACGAAAGAGAATGTCAAGTGAGGTTACCTTATTTTGAAATTAAGGTTAATGTCCAAAGCAAATACTAACTGCCTCACATTCTATATAGACCCCAGCCCCAGTGGATGAGAATCTCACATTCCTGCAGGAATTACTGAGAAGCATCAGATGAGAACAGCCCCAACCAAGAAACAAACATTCTTAATTCTCAGCAATATAAAAGAAAGCCTGGGGAGAAATAAAGTCAACAGTCTTTTAGGGCATGCAGTGCCTGTTGAGAAAGGCTACTCTTTCCTTCCTTCTCAACTGGAGAGGGAAGGGAGATGCATTCTCTTACCCCAAGCTAAGAAAGCTACAAGATAACCCAATCAGAGCACCTGTAAAAGATGAAAACTGGCAGTGCCCTCATCAAGTAGAAGCCTGCTGAACTGCAGAAGCTCCTTCCCTACCAATAGCTTTGGTGTTTCATATGTAGATGTTTTTTTCTTTAATGTGGCAAAATATACATAATATAGAACTTACATTCTAACCACTTGTAAGTACAGTTCTGGGGCATTAAGTACATTCACACTGTTCTTCAACCGTCACCACCATCCATCTCCAGTCATATTTAAATGTATTCCTTGATATCTGGATCTCTCACATTGTGAGATAGTTGTTGGGAGAGGTCCTATGAGTCTAGGAACTGATGCCCTCTTCCGCCCCTGTATGCCACTGAAAGGAAGAAAGCACTGCTTGCCATAAGTTCTCTCAAATTTGGCAAAGTACTTGAACAAAAAGATGAATGCTGAATTCTGGGTTTAGCTTTCCTAGAGGCAGTAGGTTTTCTGGAGTAGTCCATGTTGGGAGAGCCTGAAGGAACTGTATTATAGTATGTCTCTGAGGATTTGGGAAGCAAAACTTTACAAAATTGGCAGGGTATGAAAGAGGACTTGGGGAATTTGGTAGATCCATGGGAAAAGATGTAGAAATTAATGTACGACAGAGCCATAAAGCCACGCAGGCAGGCATAAGACCAAGCAATGGTATTCCCAACCTAGAGAAAGTAATGTTGGGAATATCAGAATAAGAAATGGCTGCTCCTGGGGCGCCTGGGTGACTTAGTTGGTTAAGCGTCCGACTTTCGCTTAGGTCATGATCTCGCAGTTTGTGGGTTCGAGCCCCACGTCGGGCTCTGTGCTGACTGCCAGCTCAGAGCCTGGAGCCTGTTTCAGAGTCTGTGACTCCCTCTCTCTTTGACCTTCCCTGCTCACGCTGTCTCTCTCTCTCTCTCCTAGAAATAAATAAAACATTTAAAAAAAAAAAAAGAAAGAAATGGCTGCTCCTCCAGGGGAGCTCCTCAGAGACAGAGGGACCAGGCGAAACCTACATGAAAACCACATCAGCAAAGGTCAATAGCAAACTGAATCAGATTAACCTCTGCTTCTCCATCCCTCTTCCCTACCACAAACTCCTACTTCTAAGCTAGTGCTTAGAAGAGATATAAAAATGAGATGTCTCAGAGCCAGGCCACACCCTTCTCCAGCTGACACAAAATGAGAGTTTGAAGCAAACTCTGAACTGATTTTGAGGCAAAAAGATTTTAAGTAGGCCAGACTGATTCTTAGGTACTGTAGGATTGGGCTGCTGGAATAAAGATGACCACAAAGTTGTAGAATAATAATAAAATGCTTAAAGAACGATTATCCAGTGGAAAAAGGTAACTTGACAGGGTGCATTGTAAGAAAAAATTCAAGAATTCATATATATACTGCAACAAGTTTTAATTCCTCAGTAAACTTGTTTCCTACACAAGGGGAAACGTGCTATGAAAGTGAGAAATAAGACTGGAGGAAGACAACAGCAACCAAGAAAGGAATGAAAATTGTGTATCAATCCAAGGCAACAGTAAGCCTGCTGGGAGCCGCACTGGCCTCGCTGGATGACAGAGACACAGTGAGGAAATGGCAGCGCTTGCACAGCTCCTGCCATGAGGAACGAAAACTGGTATCTCCTTCTGCTACTACTGGCTCAGGTTGGAAGTGAGGCTGCGGATACTGACCAGACCTCACAATATCCAGATCAGACCAATATTCCCCACACAGATTCCTCATAAGGAAAAGCATACTCCTGCTTTTTCTTTTTAAGTGCTTTTTATTTATTTCTAGAAGAGAGATAGAGACAGCGTGAGCAGGGGAGGGTCAGAGAGAGAGGGAGTCACAGACTGAAACAGGCTCCAGGCTCTGGGCTGGCAGTCAGCACAGAGCCCGACGCGGGGCTCGATCCCACGAACCGCGAGATCATGACCCAAGCGAAAGTCGGACGCTCAACCGACTAAGCCACCCAGGCGCCCCTATTCCTGCTTTTTCAAAAGAGATTTCAGATGAAAGCACTCTGGATGATTGTCAAAAGGCTCTTCCTATGGGACTTGCAGAGCCAAGACTTAGATAATAAAAGGGGTTAAGAACACAAGAGTTACAATTGAGCCTGGCCCCGAGACAAAGAGCCTAATTTAGAGTTAAGGAGCAGATAAGGGCAGAACTTAAATTAATACTTATACCTTTTCTAACTGGTGATGTATGGCAGTCCCTTCCCTAAGGCCTACTTTCCACAAACACCCTCCCTTACCCTGGCAACTGGGATGAGGATAGGTAAGAGTAGCTAAAACATAACCCAAATACAAAGGCCAACACATTTAGGGCCTCCATGGTGTTTACACATTCAGCATCAAGTCAAAACAGTTTCCACAAACAACGTATTAACCAGCTCAAAAACATTTCGTTCTCTTGTGAGCCAGACAGAATGACTCCTAGCCTATCTATATACAACTTAATCTATGTGTTGGGAGCAATTTCTGAGTTCATAGGTGGAGAAAGAACTCCCTATGAGGTTAAGGTGAGTTACACAGATTCTTACAGGTCAGATGGCAACAGATATCCACACCCACCCAATTGTTTCTGCTTGGAGCATCGACCCCCAAGGCATCTTTTGATCAGTATTCTGAGTGACTTATTCTGGCCTTGAATATGCTGATTGCACCCTGTAAAGGAACCTATTGAGGAACTTCTTCTTTTGTGATTATGGGAGTAAACATTGAGTTTCCTGAAAGACCTGTTTTTCTTAATACTTCTCCTTAAACAAACAAGCTATTGACCCCTGTTCACAAAGAACTAACTTCACCCTTTTTATGCTAAAATCATTGTCTTGTATGCTAAAGATACCATCCTTTCCCATAGGATAAGCAACTAAATCACCTACCTGAATCACTTTGATAAAGGTTATGCATGAGTCTTCTACAAATCTATGTTCTGGGAAATTCTTACATACCAAAGAAGTTTGTCATCAGAAATCATTGTCTAAGGCAATGCCACTTCTGTGGCATTCCCCGAACACTTAATTATAAAATAAAGTTGAGCCCCAGTCAGAGCAGAGATGCCTGCCTGGTGACCAGAAAGAATCCTGGGGCTCTCTCATCCCTATCTTGCTGACACCGTCCATCCTTCAGGGACCTCTGGACCTGGCCAGAGCCGGCCTCCAGCACAGCAACCAAGAAAGGAATGAAAATTGTGTATCAATACAAGGCAACAGTAAGCCTGTAAAGGATTTGAAGTAAGTCATAGTGTTAGAATTATAGTAATGGAAAGCATTGCAAAAGAGGGGTGAGAAAAAAGGAAAACAAACTAGGATGTACTATTTTCATTCCAGTAAGAATTAAGGACCTGAATCACAGAAATGACATAGTGAATAGGAAGGGGAAAAAAATTTTTGAGAGGAAGTAGAAATGACAGGACTTCAAAACAAATTAGAATTAGGAGTTTAGACAGAATGTGTGATCTAAGGAAATGCCCTAGGTTATGGTTTGGTTGAGTGGAAGGATAATAGTGATTCATGTCTCTGACAAAAGAAATACAGAACAAAGAGAAAGCTTCCTTGTGTAACAAGGTGATGACCATAAGGCCCATGAATGTAGGAATATGTATATCTTGGGCACATAGTGGATACTATTTACTGGACAAATAACTTTAGTTTGGGGCAAGTTTGGAAAAAGATGCTCATGGAATAGCCAAGAGGCTATGGTTGGCAGAGTTGGATATGCTGGTCTTTGAGTCTAGAAAAAGGAAGACGATAAGACAAAATAAATTTGGAATCATCAGTATTACAAGTGTTTGTGGATGAAAGAGCACCAAGGTCAGAAACTTGGGGAAAAACAATGTTTCAAGAGGTGGGCAAAAGAAATTGTGAAGTAGAGGAGTTCAGAGAAAAATCCAGGAAAACCAGTGGAAAGTGGTATTTCCAAATCCAAGTGAAGTCCGAGCTTCCAGGAAGGAGTGTGAAAAAGTGTGTGTGAGAAAGGAGTGTGATCGTGAGAAAGATCAAGTGAGATAAAAACTAGAAATTTCTAACTATAGAAACTAGAAAGCAATTGGTAACATTGGAAACACCTAGTGAAGACAATTAGGAGCAGATGCCAAACTGCCATGAGTTAAGAAGTGAATGGGAGATAGAGAAGTGAAGGCCCTCAATGTTGGCTTTTTAAAGTTTAAATTCAAAGGGAGACATGAAGAGAGAGTGACAGCATAGTGGTTAATGAGAATATTGTTTCAGAATGGTAGGAAAAGGATGTGGCACAGAAAGACAAGTCATGGGAGATGTGTAACCTGGTTTTCCAGTATTGGTTGGTATGACTACCAATGTTCATGAACTGAAGGGAAGGAGCCATCAGTTGGGGAGAAAGTGAAGACACTGAAGAGAAAGGCTAACAAATAGAAAAAAATAGAGAAAAGACTCAGGGTTATGAAATCAAGAATATAAATAATGGAGTTAATCTTCAATAAGAAGAATTAAAAGTAAATAGCAGAGAAAGTCACCCTCTCAATGGGAAGGGCAACATCTATATTTCACTCAGGTAAAGAGTAAATGAGATCTTCTACTTTTGGCCTAGGCTGACTAGGTACTTTGAAAAACCCTCCATAAAAGAGAAACTAAACCTTGGAAAGGACACAATGTTTTGAAACTGGGAAATATATCAAAGGATGTCATTTTACAAAGACAAAAACCTGTACTACAGTCCAGAGGAAGTCCAGAGGAGGAAGTAGAAGAGTCTGAGTCACAGCCCATGCTGCAAGGTGCCTGAAGTTGATGTTTCTTTCACCACTGCTATTGAAAAATTAAGTCTTGTGTCAGGGGAAGAATGGTAAATTGTAAGATTCACATACTGAGCAGACCTTCAAAAGGAAATGAAATAGTTCCAGGTCAGTGGCATCTCCTCAGTTTCCAGCATGAATAATGAGTAATTTCTCTCTGAAGCATAGCATATACAGTCACCAACTTAAATCCACAGGACCACATATTTTTAGACCAAAATAAACACAAAAATTCTAAACAAAGTTTAGCAAACTAAATCCATAAATGCTTATAAAAGATAATATACAACTAAATAGAAGACCAAAAAGGAAGTAGAAGACTTGAAAAACACTATAAACCAACAAAATCTAATAGACACCTATATAATACAACTGAGCAACAGCAGAATAAACATTCTTCTCAAGTGCACATAAAATATTCTCCAATGTTTTGGATCATATGTTAGGCCATAAAATAAGTCTCAATAGATGTATGGGAATTGAAATCATACAGGTATATTCTCTGACCACAGTGAATAAAATTAGGAATAAATAGGAAAAGGACATTTGGAAAATTCACATTATGTAGAAATTAAACACACTTCTTTAAAAAAAAAAATGAACTAAAGAAGAAATTAGAAAAAAATTAGAAAATACTTTGAGATGGATGAAAAATGAAAACACAACATCCTAAAACATATAGGATGGAGCTAAAGCAGTCTTGGAAGAATTTTGCAGTGGTAAAGTCCTATGTTAAATAATAAGGAAGATCTCAGAAAATAACCTAAACTTCCACAACACAATATTAGAAAAATAAGAACAAATTAAATCCAAAGCAAGCAGAAAGAAGGAGATAATAACGATTATAACAGAAATAAACAAAATAGAAAATGGGATATAATACAGAAAATTAATAAAACCAAAATTTGACTACTTGAAAAGATAAGGAAAATTGACAAATATTTAGCTAAAATGACCAAGAAAAAGAAGAGAAGTTTCAAATTACTAAAATCAAGAATGAAAGGGGAGACATTTACTACTGACTTTGCAGAAATTTTAAAAATGTATTATTAATAGTTTTATACAAATTAGATAACTGAGATGAAATGGACAAATTCATAGAAATAGACAAATTACCAAAACAGAAGATACAGAGTGTCTGAATATATCTAAAAAAAGTAAAGAGACTGAATTAATGAACAAAAACTTCCCATAAATAAAATCTAAGGATGAGATGATTTCGCTGGTGAAATCTATTAAACATTTAAAGAAGAAGAATATCAATCTTTCTTAAATTCTCCAAAAGAGTAAAAGATAAAAGAACAAATCTCCATTCATTCAGTGAAGCCAGTGCTCTGATACCAAAATCAGAAGAAAAAAAATAAAAAACAAGAAAAAAGTCAAAAAAAAAAAAAACAAAACTACAGAGCAATATCCCCTATAAATATAGATGCTAAACTCCTCAACAAAGTACATTTTTTAAAAAATGGAAGGGCACCTGGGTGGCTCAATTGGCTAAGCCTCCAACTCTTGATTTTGGCTCAGGTCATACAGAGTCATGAGATCAAGCCCCACATCAGGCTCTACATGGAACCTGCTTGCGACCCCCTCTCTCTCTCTCTCTTTCTCTCTCAAAATAACCAAGTAAATTTTTGAAAAATTGAACTACATATGAGCATTTATATACTATATCCAAATGAGATTTATCTCAGAAAAGTTATCATATTAAGCCATACTAATAGAATAAAGAACAAAAATTATATGATGATCTCAATAGATGCAGAAGCATTTTGCAAAATCCAACACTCCCACATGATAAAAATGTTCCAATGTTCCATAAACTAAGAAAAAAGGAAAGCACCTCAACCTAATACAAAGTATTTACAAAAATTAAGCTAACATCATACTTAAAGGTGAAAAACTAAAAATTTCCACCCAAGTTCAGGAACAAGGATATCCCCTCACACATTTATAACATTGGACTAGAGGTTCTAGTCAGGGCAGTTAGGCAAAAAAGTGAAATAAAAGACATCCAGATTGGAAAAGTAGAAGTAAAATTCTCTTTATTTGCATATAATATGATCTTTTAGTCAGAAAATCCCAGGAAATCCATTCAAAAAATGAATTTTTATACTTTTTTCCAAAATGGAGAAAAGATTTTAGCCAGGTTGCAAAATACAAAATCAATATTGAAAAATCAACTATGGGGGTGCCTGGGTGGCTCAGTTGGTTGAGTTGCTGGGCTCTGCATTGAAATGGAGCCTGCTTAAGATTCTCTCTCTCTCTCTCTCTCTCCCCCTCTCTAAATAAAAACTTTTCTTTTTTTTTAAGTTGAGAGAGCACAAGTAGGAGAGGGGCAGAAAGAGAAGCAGAGAGAAAGAATCCCAAGCAGGCTCGACACTGATAGTGCAGAGCCAAATGTGGGGCTCAGACTCATCAACTGTGAGATCATGACCTGAGCCAAAGTCAAATGCTTCACCGACTGAGCCACCGAGGTCCCCCTAAAACTAAAAAAATAAAAAATTTAAAATCAAATATAGAAGAAAACAATTTAATTGGTAACAGCACTACAAAGAATAAATTAGTCATGAATAAATTTTTTAAACTGCAATACTTATACTAAGAACACTACACAATTTGTTGAAAGAAAAAAAAAGGATCTAAATAAAAGGAAAGACACTAGTGTTCATGGACAGAAAGACAATATTATTAAAATGGCAATGATGGGGTGCCTGGGTGGCTCAGTCAGTTAAGTGTCTGACTTTGGCTCAGATCATGATCTCACAGTCATGGGTTTGAGCCCCGCATCAGGCTCTGTGCTGACAGCTCAGAGCCTGGAGCCTGCTTCAGATTCTGTGTCTCCCTCTCTGCCCCTCTCCTGCTTGCTGTCTCTGTCTCTCAAAATAAAATAAAGACATTTTAAAAATTTAAATAAATAAATAAATAAAATGGCAACAATCCCCAAAGTGGCCTACAAATTCAAAACAATTCCTATCAGAATCCCAGCTGCTTCTTTGCAGAAATTGATAAATTGATCCTAAAATTTACACGGAAACTGAAAGGAACCAGAATATATAAAACAATCTTGAAAAAGAATAAAATAGGAAGACTCACCCTTCCTGACTTCAGATTTTACTACTGAACAGTAATCTATTGTGTAGTACTGAGGAACAGACCTGGGTGTCCAGAAATAAATCTATGCATCAATGGCCAGTTGATTTTTGACAAGGGCGCCAAGACCACTAAATAAGGAAAGATTAGTCTTTTGAACAAATGGGGCTAGAACAACTGGATATCTACATCAAAATAATGAAATTGGACCCTTAACTCACACCATATACAAAAAGCAACTCAAAATAGACCAAAGGCCTAACTCTAAGAGTCAAACCTATAGAGCACTTTCAAAATTATGTAAATGTAAATCTCCATGATATTAGATTTGGCAATGAATTCTTAGGTGTGACAGCAAAAGAATAATAAAAGGAAAAGATAAACTGGACTTTATTAAAACTATAGACTTTTGTGCTTCAGAGAAGGTAAAAAGGACAACCTGTAAAATGAGAGAAATTATTTGCAAATCACATATCTGATAATAGTTCAGCATTCAGAACATATAAAGAACAATTACAACAACAAAAAAACCCCAAATACACTAATTTGAAAAATGGGCAAAGGATCTCATTAGACATTTCTAATAAATATGATTTAAAAAAAGATGTACAAGTGGCCCCAAAAAACACATGAGATGTTGCCCAATATTATTAGGCAACAGGGAAATACAAATTAAAACCACAATGAGGTACCACCCTATACCTAGTAGGTTACCTAAATTAAAAAAGACAAGTGGTGGTGGGGCGATTGGGTGGCTCAGTTGGTTAAGCATCTGACATCAGCTCAGGTCATGATCTCACAGTCTGTGAATTCAAGCCTTGCATTGGGCTCTGTGCTGACAGCTCAGAGCCTGGAGCCTGTTTCAAATTCTGTCTTTCTCTCTCTCTGACCTTCCCCTGCTCATACTCTGTAGCTCTCTCTCTTTCATAAATAAATAAACATTTAAAAAATTAGAAAAAAAAGAGCTGGTAATGTATGGAGAAATAACAACATCCTACATTGTCACTAAGAATGGAAAACGATACAACTACTTTGGAAAATGGTTTAGCAGTTCGTCAAATGATTAAAGATAGGGTTACTATATGACCCAGCAATTCCACTCCAGGTATATACCCAAGAGAACTCAAAACTTAGGTCCCTACAAGAACCTGTATAAAATGTTCAGAGCTGCATTATTCATAATGGGAAACAGTGAGGAAACAACCCAAATGTTCAACTGATGAGTAATAAATAAAAACCTATACAATGGAATATCAAGCACTCATAAAAAGAATGAGGTACTGATTCATGCTACAGAGTAGATGAACCTTAAAAATATTACACTGAGTGAAAGAAGCCAGACACAAAAAGCTACATATTCTATCATTCCATTCATATGAAGTACCCAATACATGCAAATCCATAGAGACGGAAAATAGATCAGTAGTTGCCAAGGGATTGAGAGGTAGGGACTAGTGTGTGACTTCTTTTTTATATATATAAATGAACAACAATTTCTTAAAGTTTATTTTGAGAGAGACAAAGCATGAGTGGGGTAGGGCAGAGAGAGTGGGAGAGAGAGAAAATCCCAAGTAGTGTCTGCTCTGCCAGTGCAGAGCCCGATGCAGGGTATGAACCCATGAAACTGTGAGATCATGAGCCAAAACCAAGATTCATGTGCTAACTGACTGAGCCACTCAGGCCCTAGCTGGGGTGTGACTTCTAATGAATATGAAGTTTCCTTTGGGAATGATGAAAATGTTCTAGATTTATATAGTGGTAATGGTTGCACAACACTGTGAATACACTAAAAACCATTAAGTTGCACAATTTTTAAGGGCAAATTTTATGGTATGCAATAATGCATCTCAATTTTTTTCCATGAGTTTAGTAATGTTATTGAGATATAATTCACATACAAAACAATTCACCCACTTAAAGTGTAATTCAATGGTTGTAGGACCTTTAGCATATGCACAAGGCTGTTCAACCATCACCACTAATTCCAGAACATTTTCATCACCTCCAAAATAAACCCTGTGCTCATTAGCAGTCACTTCCATTCTTCCCCCGTATTCTTCAGCTTCTAGTAATGACTAATCTGCTTTCTGTCTCTATGGATTTACCTGTTCTGAACATTTCATATAAATAGAACTACACATATATAATTGTGTAATTGCATATAACAGACATAGTGTCTGGCTTCTTTCACTGAGCATAATGTTTTCTAGGTTCTTCCACACTGTGGTATGTATCAGTACCTCATTCCTTCTTATAGTTAAATAATATTCAGTTGTATGGATATATCATATTTTGTTTACCCAGTTATCAGTTGGTGGACATTTGAGTCATTTCCACTTTAAGGCTATTATATGTATTGATAGTAATTAGAGGAGGTGCCTGGGTGGCTCTGTTGGTTGAGCGTTCCACTTCAGTTCAGGTCATGATCTCATGGTTCATAGGTTCAAGTCCCACATCCAGCTCTGTGCTAACAGCTCAGAGTCTGGATCCTGCTTCAGATTCTGCGTCTTCCTCTCTCTCTCTGCCCCTCCCTCACTCATGCTCTGTCTCTATCTCTCAAATATGAATAAACATTTAAAAAATTTTTAAATACTAATTACTGTACAAGTTTATGTATGGAAGTGTGTTTTCAATTCTCTTGGATACATATTTAGCTGTGGAAATTCTGGGTCCTATGGTAATTCTATGTTTAACCTTTTTTTTTTTTAATTGTACAGAGTAGTCTTGGCGTCAGGGGTGGATTCCCATGATTCATCACTTATATAAATACCCAGTGCTCATCCTAACAAGTACCCTTCTCAATGCCTATCATCCATTTCCCCATCCCTCAAGTTCCCCACCTCCAGCAACCCTCAGTTTGTTCTCTGTATTTAAGAGTCTCTTATGACTTGCCTCCCTCTCTGTTTTTATCCTATTTTTCCTTCCCTTCCCCTATGGTCATCTATTAAGTTTCTCTAATTCACAAATGAGTGAAATCATGTGATATCTGTCCATCTCTAACTGGCATATTTCACGTAGCATAATACCCTCCAGTTCCATCCACATTGCTGCAAGTGGCAAGATTTCAATCTTTATCATCACCAAGTAGTATGACATTGTGTGCACGTGTGTGTGAGTGTGTATGTGTGTATACACATCTTTTTTTTTTTTTTAATGTTTTATTTATTTCTAGGAGAGAGAGAGAGAGACAGCGTGAGCAGGGGAGGGTCAGAGAGAGAGGGAGATACAGACTCTGAAATAGGCTCCAGGCTCTGAGCAGCAGTTAGCACAGAGCCCGACGCGGGGCTCGAAACCATGAACCGTGAGATCATGACCTAAGCGAAAGTCGGACGCTTAATCAACTAAGCCACCCAGGCACCCCTATACACATCTTCTTTATCCATTCATCAATTGCTAGATATTTGGGTTCTTTCCATAATTTGGCTATTTTTAACAGTGCTGTTATAAACATTGGGGTACTTGTGCTCCTCTGAATCAGCACTACTGTAACCTTTGGATAAATTCCTAGTAGTGCTATTGCTGGGTCATAGGTTAATTCTATTTTTAATTTTTTGAAGAACCTCCACACTTTTTTCCAGAGTGGTTGCACCAGTTTGCATTCCCACCAACAGTGCAAGAGGTTCGCCTTTCTCCACATCCTCACCAACACCGTTGTTTCCTAAGTTGTTAAAGTTCGCCACTCTGACCAGCGTGAGGTGATATCTCAGTGTGGTTTTGATATGTATTTCCCTGCTGATGTGTGATATTGAGCATCTTTTCATGTGTCTGCCATCTGGATACCTTCTTTGGAAAAGTGTCTGTTCATGACTTCGGCCCATTTCTTCACTAGATTATTTGTTTTTCAGGTGTTGAGTTTAGTAAATTCTATATAGATTTTTGATACTAATAACTTTTTATCCAATATGTCATTTACAAATATCTTCTCCATTCCATTGGTTGCCTTTTAGTTTTGTTGATTGTTTCCTTTGCTGTGCAGAAGTTTTTTTTATCTTGATGAGGTCTCAATAGTTCATTTTTGTTTTTATTTTCCTTGTCTTCAGAGACATATCAATTAAGAAGTAGCTGTAACCGAGGTCAAAGGGGTTGTTGTCTGTTTTCTCCTCTAGGATTTGGATGGTTTCCTGTAGCACATTCATCCGTTTTGATTTTACTTTTATGTATAGTGTAAGAAAGTGGTCCAGTTTCATTCTTCTACACGGCACTGTCCTGTTCTCCCAGCACTTGTTAAAGAGACTGTCTTTTTTCCATTGGATATTCTTTCCTGCTTTGTTGAAGATTAGTTGGCCATATATTTGTGGATCTATTTCTGGATACTCTATTTTATTCTACTGGTCTATATGCCTGTTTTTGTGCCAATATCACACTATCTTGATGATTGCAGCTTTGTAATACGGACCAAAGTCCAGGTTTGTGATACCTCCAGTTTTGGTTTTATTTTTCAACACTACTTTGGCTACGATTTTATGGTTGTTTGTTCTATGAAAAAAGCTGGTGTTATTTTAATATGGATCACATTAAATATATAGATTGCTTTGGGTAGTATCAACATTTAACAATATTTGTTCTTCCAATCTATGAGCATGGAATGTTTTCCATTTCTTTGTGTCTTCTTCAATTTCTTTCATAAGCTTCCTATAGTTCTCAGGATACAGATCTTTTACCTCTTTCTTTAGGTTTATTCCTAGGTCTTTTATGGTTCTTGGTGCAATTGCAAATGGGATCAATTCCTTAATAACTCTTTCTGTTTCTTCATTGTTGGTGTACAAAAATGCAACTGATTTCTGTACGTTGATTCTATATCCTGCAACTTTCCTGAATTCATATATCAGTTCTAGCAGTTTTTTGGTGGCATCTTTCAGATTTTCCATGTAGAGTATCATGTCATCTGCAAAAAGTGACAGTTTGACCTCTTCCTTGCCAATTTGGATGGCTTTTATTTCATTTTGTTGTCTGATTCCTGAGGCTAACACTTCCAACACTGTTAAATAACAGTGGTGACAGTGGACATCCCGGTTATGTTCCTGATCTCATGGGGAAAGCTCTCAGTTTTTCCCCATTGAAGCTGATATTAGCTGAGGCTTTCATATATGGCTTTTATGATATTAAGATATGTTCCTTCTATCCCAACTTTCCTGAGGATTTTTTTTAAGAAAGATGTTGTATTTTGTCAAATGCTTTTTCTGTATCTATTGACAAGATCATGTTTCTTATCCTTTCTTCTGTTAATGTGATGTATCATGTTGATTGATTTGCAAATAATGAACCAGCCCTGCAGCACAGGAATGAATCCCACTTGATCATTGTGAATAATTCTTTTAATATACTGCTGAATTTGATCTGCTAGTATCCTGTTGAGAATTTTTGTATCCATGTTCATCAGGGATGTTGGCCCATAATTCTCCTTTTTAGTAGGGTCTTGAGAATCAAGATAATCCTGGCTTCATAGAATAAGTCTGGAGGCTTTCCTTCCATTTCCATTTTTTTTTGAAAAGCTTGAGAAGAGTAGGTATTAACTCTGCTTTAAATATCTGGGAATCCTGGGAAGCCATCTGGCCCAGGATTCTTATTTGTTGGGAGATTTTTGATAACCAATTCAATTTCTTCGCTGGTTATAGGTCTGTTCAAGTTTTCTATTTCTTCTTTTTTGAGTTTTGGTATGGTGTGTGTGTGTGTAGGATTTTGTCCATTTCTTCCAGATTGTCCAGTTTGCTGGTATATAGTTTTCTACAGTATTCTCTAATAATTGTTTGTATTTCTGCGGTGTCAGTTGTGATTTCTCTTCTTTCATCCATGATTTTATCAATTTGGGTCGTCTCTCTTTGCTTCTTGAGAAGTCTAACTAGGGGGTTATCAATTTTGTTTACTCTTCCAGAAAACCAGCCCTTAGATTCATTGATCTGTTCTACTGGGTTTTTGTTTGTTTGTTAGTTTGTTTGGATTCTATATAGTTTATTGCTGCTCTAATCTTTATTATTTCTCTTCTTCTGCTGGCTTTGGGCTTTCTTTGCTGCTTCCTTTGTAGTTCCTTTAGAGTTGGGATCTTTCTTGCTTCTTGAGATAGGCCAGAACTGCAACATATTTTCCTCTTAGGACTGTCTTTGCTGCATCCCAAAGGGCTTGCACTGCTGTATTTTCATTTTCATTTGCTTCCATATATTTTTAAAATCTCTTCTTTAATTTTCTGGTTGACCCATTCATTCTTTAGTAGGGTGTTCTTAACCTCAAGGTATTTGGGGGCTTTCCAAATTTTTTCTTGTGGTTAATTTCAAATTTTATAGCATTGTGATCTGAAAACATGCATGGTATGATCTCAATCTTTTTATGCTTATTAAGGGCCATCTTGACACCCAGCATGTGATCTATTTTGGACAATGAAGAAGAATGTGTATTCTGCTGTTTTTGGATGAAAAGTTCTAAATATATCTGTTAAGTGCTTCTGGTCCAATTTGTCATTCAGAGGTACTGTTTCCTTATTGACTTTCTGCCTAGACAATCTGTCAATTACTGTAAGTCAAGTATCAAAGCCCCCTACCACCACAGGATCATTATCTATACATTTATTTGTTTGTGATTAATTGATTTACATATTTGGGTGCTCAGATTGGGGGCATAAACATTTACAATTGTTTGCTCTTCTTGATGGATAGACCCTTTAATTATGACACAATGCCTTTCTTCATTTCTTGTTACAGTCTTTGTTTTAAAATCTAGTTTTTCTGATATAAGTATGGTTACTCCGGCTTTCTTTTGATGTCCAGTAGCATGGTACATGGTACTCCATCTCCTCACTTTCAATCTGCAGGTGTCCTCAGGTCTAAAATGAGTATCTTGTAAACTTAACAAAAGACCATGGGGGAAGGAAAGGGGAAGAAAAATAGTTAACAGAGAGGGAATGAGGCAAATCATAACAGACTCTTAAATACAGAGAACAAATTGAGGGTTAAGGGGGGTGGGGGAGAGGGGGAAATGTGTGATGGGCATTGAGGAGGGCACTTGTTGGGATGAGCACTGGTTGTTGTATATAAGTGATGAACCACAGGAATCTACCTCAAAAACCAAGAGTATACTTTACACCATATATGATAGCCAGTTGACAATAAATTATATTAAAAATAAAATTTTAAAAAATAATAAGAAATAAATAAAATATGTCTCTTGTAGGCAACATGTAAGTAGACCTTTTTTTATTCATTTTGATACCCTATATCTTTTGATTGAGGCATTTTGTCCATTTACATTCTGAATAATTATTGAAAGATATGGATTTAGTGTCATTGTCATGCTTGTGGTGATGTCTCTGGTCCTTTGTAGTCTTTGCTCCTCTCCACTCAGGATCTTCTGCAGGGCTGGTTTAAGTGGTCATGAACTCCTTTAGTTTTTGTTTGTCTGATAAAGCCTTTATCTCTCCTGCTATTCTGAATGATAGCCTTGCTGGATAAAGGATTCTTGCCTTCATATTTTTCCTATTCAGCACGTGGAATATTTTCTTCCACTCCCTTCTGGCCTGACAAGTTTCAGTGGACAGGCTTGCTACTACCCTAATGTGACTACCCTTGTAGGTTAAGGCCCGTTTATCCCTAGCGGCTTTCAGAATTATCTCTTTCTCTTTGCATTTTGCCAGTTTCACTATGGAATGTCATGGTGTTAGCCTGTTTTTGTGGATTTTTTTAAAAAATATTTTTATTTATTTCTAGGAGAGAGAGACAGAGAGACAGCATGAGCAGGGGAGGGTTAGAGAGAGAAGGAGTCACAGACTCTGAAACAGGCTCCAGGCTCTGAGCTGGCAGTCAGCACAGAGCCCGACACGGGGCTCGAACCCACGAACCGCGAGATGAAGGGAAGGGAAGGGAGGAGGAGGGGAGGGGAGGGAGGGAGGGGAGGGAGGGAGGGGAGGGGGAGGGGGAGGGGGAGGGGGAGGGAGGGAGGGAGGAGGGGAGGGGAGAGGGAAGGGAAGGGGAAGGGAAGGGAAGGGAAAAGAAGAAAGAAAGAAAGAAAAGAAAAGAAAAGAAAAGAAAAGAAAAGAAAAGAAAAGAAAAGAAAAGAAAGAAACACATTAAAAAACTGACCAAAAATCAAATCAGAAACTATGAGCCTGATTCCAAAGGGGAGGAAAAAAAAAAGGAGGGGGTAAAAAGAAAAAGAAGGGAGAAGGAAATGAAACAGAAGAAACACACAAAGCCTCAGGACAGCTGTCCATCGGAACCCAGGACTGGTGGCTGTGCTGGTCTGGAGGAGAGACTGTCCAGTTTCCTCAACGTGAGTCCCAGTCCAGGAGATAAGCAGCTAGCATGCAGAGCCGCGAGGCTTCGTGTAAGGGGGCCCTGCCTCCAGTGGGGGCCGCCGACCGGTTCCCTGAGGCCTCGCCCTGTTGGTGCTGGGGAGGAAAATAACAACACCCCAATCTCTCCTGTCCGGACCAGATGTCTCACACCACCCTGCTAGGCAGCCCTCAGGGCAGGTGGCTTGTGCTGCTCCACAGTCTCCTGTGCCTCCGGGTGCTTGCCTGGGATTCAGAACCTGATACCTTAAAGGATCCCGCGCTGCAGGACCCGGTTCTGATATAGTGACACCCCACCCTGCCAGTAGAGCTGGTGTCTCCAGGGTCTTTGGTCCTTGCGAGGCGCAATATGCCCCTTCCCACAGTACTCAAGGGAGGAGACCATTCGCTCACAGTGCACCCCTGAGATCGCTGGCGCACCCTGGGGCTGGTTCCCCTCCTCCCCAGGCATGTGCAACATGGCAGAGGCTTTGGTCAGGAGAAAGTCAAATTTCAATTCTGAAAACTCCAATCTTCAGCTCCTAAGGCCATGTGCAAAGTAGAAACTGGCTCTCTGTATTTCTCGTTCCCCCGTCTGTGGTCCGGAGAGGTTGTTCTCTTGAACTAACAATACCGCAGGCCACAAGCTTCTCTTGCTCTCCCTTTCGTCTCTCCGCGGAAGGGGTTCCCTCCCCTCCATGCCCACTGTTAGCTCCCCCAGCTCGCATACACACACCTCTGTCCCGCCAAGCTGTCTCAGGCCGCCTGTGGAGATTTTTCTGTCACTCTGCAGACTGATTTTGCGGGTGTTCCAAGTGTTCTGACCTCAGTACTGCTGTGTTGAGGGATGAAGGAAATCCTGATCCCCCTTCCTCTCCACCATCGTAACAACTCCTCCATTTTTAAAACAATGATAGTAGCCTATGAAACTCAGAACCTAACCTCTGTCAATGCCCTGCAGCTGAGACTACCAGGAACACACATCTAGTTGGGCAGATTGGGTTTATTATTCATTGCAGCAATAAATAAAACAACCAATGAGAAACTGATGGCATTTCGGTAAGAAGGTATTAGAAAGGGCTAACAAGATTTAGCTTTATGTTAGGTGATTTTTTGAGGAGAATTTAAGGAAGCTGTGCTTTGTTTTAGATTGGATGGGGTCAGTGAGCAGGGGTAAGTGATTCTATGTAACAATTCTATGAGTGGATACCTTAAATTTTATCTAGTAGGAGGGAAGACTATAATGAGGCTAATGATGCAACTGGTATTAAAAAGAGAGAGCAGTGGGGCGCCTGGGTGGCTTAGTCGGTTAAGCGTCTGACTTTCGCTTAGGTCATGATCTCACGGTCCGTGGGTTCGAGCCCCGCGTCGGGCTCTGTGCCGACTGCCAGCTCAGAGCCTGGAGCCTGTTTCAGTCTGTGACTCCCTCTCTCTCTGACCCTCCCCTGCTCATGCTGTCTCTCTCTCTCTCTCTCCTGGAAAAAAATAAAACATTAAAAAAAAAAGAGAGAGAGAGAGCAGAAAGAAAAGAAAGAGAGAGAGAGAAGCAAAAGCTGTGGTCACTCACACGGCGAGGACAGAAGGCACGATGACTTTTCTTGTGGTATGGATGATGTTCATTTTTCTTTTTTTTATTCAGACATCATTAGAGAGGGCTTGTTTCTTGCCTCGATCCATCACGGTCACAGACTGACTCTGTCTAATTTTGATATTCTGTGAAATTTTGAAAGAGACCTAAAGAACACCAAAGTCAAGCTGAGAATTCTTTTTATTATTATTTTTTTAATGTTTTATTTTTTATTTATTTCTAGGAGAGAGAGAGAGAGACAGCGTGAGCAGGGGAGGGTCAGAGAGAGAGGGAGTCACAGACTGAAACAGGCTCCAGGCTCTGAGCTGGCAGTCAGCACAGAGCCCGATGCGGGGCTCGAACCCACGAACTGCGAGATCATGACCCGAGTGAAAGTCGGACGCTTAACCAACTACGCCACCCAGGCGCCCCCAAGCTGGGAATTCTTAAGCAGCTCATGGAAACACAAAGACGGAGCTGACAGCACCAGGGTGTATCTTTCACATTAGAAAGATTAAATGATACAAAATACATGAAGAAAAAAATACACCTGACAAAAGTCACTACCAACCTATTTTTTAAATTAATGAATTAAGACTGAAAGTAACTTCCTTAGTCCGTAAAAGGGTGCCTGTATCCATTTCCTTTTGCTACTGTAACAAATTACCACAAATGTAGTGGCATGAATAACACAAATTTGTTACCTTACAGTTGGAAGTCTGATATGGGTCTCACTGGGTTAGATTCAAGATGGCAGCGGATCTGTTCCTTCTGGATGCTCTAAGGGAGACTTTCTTTTCTCACCTTTTCAGCTTTTTAAGGCCACCCACATTCCTCGCTCATGGTTCCTTCCTCCATTTTCAAATTCAGCAATAGAGTCTGGGAGTCTTTCTCATACTGCCTTCTCTCTTGTTACCTCCTCTGCCTCCTTCTTACAAACATCCTGTGATTTTACTGAGCCTATCCAGATAATCCAGGATAATTTCGTCCTCTCAAGGTCATCTGACTATCAACCTTAATTTCCCTTCCAATGTAATCTATTTCCCTTCCCATGTAACATATTTACAGGTTCCAGGGATTAGGATGTAGACATCTTGGAGGAAGGAGGGAGGAAAGCAGGATTGGACATTATCCCGCCAACCACAGCACCTTAAAAAGCACACAGCAGATGTAAAAAAAACAAAAAACAAAAAAAACTTTTTTTTTAATCAGGACAAAGAATGCTTACAATCACTGCTTTAGTTCAATATTGGAATCAAGGTTTTCAATTTGTCGCTACAGTGTTCCTCAGACTATACCACACTGCCATGGCTAGTTTCTAAAATGCAAGCAATGATCCTAATAACAATCTACTCACAGTTGCATAAGACCTGAGAACACACATTTTCAGTAAGATCTAAATCAGGACTAGCAAATGCATAGCACCGCACCTCTCACTTGACTCTTTGGCCACTGGGAGATGTTATTCACATAGCCCTGTACTCTCTCCCATGGATCGGGGACAAAGACACAGAGTATATCAATGTATCACTTGCAGGAACCACAATCTGGGATAAGGGCTGGCACGGGAAATGAAATCTATTTGTCCATCCTGATCTAGACGAGTAAACCCTGATACATAAAGGATGAGAAGAGTCAGTTTCTTTTGTTCTAAACCTCACACAGGAAAGTGGAAGTGGGAAGTTTTACAACCAGATTCAATTTCCTAAAGATGCCACAGACCTTTAAATTAGTATTTAATAAACCTCTAAATACAGTGGAATAATATTCCCTAGACTCATTTTATTCTTTATGCAAAAAGAGCAACCCCAAATTTGCAGCATAGCCTGCTTAAGCTAGCCTCATATATATATATTAAAGGAAAATATATATATGTAACATATATATATATATTAAACCTTTTCCTTAATGTCTAAGGATTACACACCAGGGTAAAGGTATTACAAGACTAGTTTATTTTTATTTTTTCTTTAATGTTAATTAATTCTTGAGAAAGACAGAGCATAAGTGTGGAAGAGGCAGAGAGAGGGAGACACAGAATCTGAAGCAGGCTCCAGGCTCTGAGCTGTCAGCAAAGAGCCTGACATGGGGCTGGAACCCCTTGAGATCATGACCTGAGCCGAAGCTGATGCCCAACCAACTGAGCCACCTATGTGCCCCACAAGACTAGTTCATTAAGGTAACTAGCTAATATACGATGCTAACAGTTCAATTATGAATACTTGATTTTATTCATAAGGAAAACAAATTGAAAGTTCAGGCAGGGGCACCTGGGTGGCCTCAGTCGGTTGAGCATCGAACTCTTAGTATCAGCACAGGTCATGATCTCACAGTTTTGTGAGTTTGAACTCCGAGTTGGGCTCCATGATGACAGCTCAGAGCCTGCTGGGAATTCTCTATTCCCCTTCTTTCTTTGCCCCTCCTCCACTCACACTGTCTCCATCTCTTTCAACACAAATAAACTTTAAAAAATAATAATAAAGTAGAGATAACAACAGTATAGTTTCTAGAATCTAGTTCGCCTTAAATCTGTGTACCTTCTTTCTGAGAAGGCTGAACCTCACTAATAAATTTATGAAAACAGAGACTGTTTTATTACCCAACTCTGTGGTATACTTTTTTTTTTTCTTTCTCTTTTTTTTTTTTTTTTCTTCTTTACTTAAGTAGGCTTCACAGCCAGTGTGGAGCCTGGTTCAAGCGGGGCTTGAACTTATGACCCTAAGATCAAGACCTGAGCTGAAATCTAGAATCAGATGCTTAACAGACTGAACCACCCAGGCACCAGTGTGGCATAGTTTTTCCATAATAACTTCCCCCAAATAGATCTATTTTCCCCAACAATTTCAATGATGAGATTGTTATATACTGAGTCTTAAACTATGATCAAGTGGGAAAAAATCTGTAGAATACCTAGGAAGCACTTTTACACACTGACTATCATATACCACTCGGGGGGAGAAAACAGATTCCACTTCTTAAAAACAGAGAGAGAGAGAGATTAAAATTCTGAAATTGTTCAGGCAGAGCCTAACTTTCACCACAAACCACCTTACCTCTGTGTAAGAAACCAAGATGGATAAAATTTTAAATTTCTCATAGCTGAGTAGAGGTAGGTAGAGTTTTTTCTTATAGGTCAAGTTTTCACAGAATGGTAGAGACTTTCTTTGGCTCTTCCCTTCCCTAAGTCTAGGAGGTTCTGGCAAGTTAGAGAGAAAATAGGATAGTAATCACAGCAGTCAGGCTAACCTGTTTTCTTTAGACCTAAGTCGGTTTGTCACTTCTTTGCATAAAGCCATCCCATTGCTACCCATCACATTTGGGGAGGAAAAAAGCTAAGTCCTTGGCAAGACCTATTAGGCATTGCCTGAGCTGGTCCCTGCCTGCTTCCCATTCTAACCTCCTACCATCTGCCACCTGCTCAATGGCCCTCCTCATGCCAGATTTTCTGCTTTCCCTCTAACTGGCAAAACTAATTCATGCCTCAGTACCTTTACACTTGCAATGTTCTTTCCTAAAACAATCTTCTCTGAGATCTTCACATCCCTTATTCTTTCACATCGTTTGTGTCACTCACTACTCAAATGTCACTCACTAACTGAGGTTCTTCTTGACTTCCCTAGCTCAGAGATCTCTATTTTCTTCATAGCACTTATTACTATGTATTTGCACATTCTGTCTATTCTGCTGAAATGTAAGTTTTAAAACAGCAGGGAGGGACCAGACACCAGAATAGCTCCCAGTACTGAGTGTATGCTTAATCAATGTGGGTTAAGTGCTTAAAATAAGTGCCATTTCTGTAGAAAAAATAAGTCTGGTGGTTTCTGCAAATGTCTCTCCCTTTTAGGTCAGTTTCCTGACTCCCTAGATTAGGTTCTGACCCTCTAAAATCACATCAACCCCTGTATTTCACTTTCCCAACTCTATTGCTATAGGTCACCCCACAAGTCATTTGGGAAATGGCCAATGCCCCTTTAATATGGTATGCCTGAATTTTGACATCATAAGAACTGCCTTTCTCCAAGAAGCAACTGTGAACTAAGCAAGGAAGCATAATGCAAGATGTGATGCAATGTAAATGTGGGGTTGTGGGCATGTTCCGATGTTCTAGCTTATATAAAAGCTTTTCTTCCTTTAATAAAAATACTACTTCCATATGGAAACTCTAAATAATATATTAGCGAAAAGTATAAAATAAAAATTGATCATAATTTTCTCAATCAGAGAGCCACTGTTAAAATCTTGGTATTGTATATTTATATCTTTGTTTTCTATTGTGCAATATGAACTTTTCAAATAAAATTTAGTTCTTACTCCACATCTACCTCTGTAAATTGCTTTATTTTAATCTAACAATAGATAATTAGTATTTTATGTCATTAATTATTCTTCCATAGCTTGATTTTAATTACTTTGTCAACAAACATGTACTGAGTTTTAATGACTTATGGTCCTTGAGGAAAGCACGTGGGGTTCTCTGGGGTCCAGGCTTTTACTGCAGCCACCTCATTGAGAGATGGCGACTCGGGCCAGTTGTTTTGTTTTGTTTTGTTTTGTTTATGTTTTATTTATTTCTAGGAGAGAGAGAGAGACAGTGTGAGCAGGGAAGGGCCAGAGAGAGAGGGAGTCACAGACTGAAACAGGCTCCAGGGTCTGAGCTGGCCGTCAGCACAGAGCCCGACGCGGGGCTCGAACCCACGAACCGCGAGATCACAACCTAAGCGAAAGTCGGACGCTTAACCGACTAAGCCACCCAGGCGTCCCTGGGCCAGTTGTTTTGTAATGCAAAAGAACAAGATGATCAAGACTTTGGAAATTCAACATTAATTTTAGTTTTATTAAGAGTTCCAAGATGAGGCTTGACAAAACACAGAATGAGTCTGTGCAGAAAAGGCAACCAAAACTCAAAATACTTTCTACCAGAATCATGTTAAAATCAAGAGCAAGATAAAAAGGACATTCAAAGGAGAGTGAGAAAGGTGGGATGGGGGGAGTAGGAGACACACAGGAAGTGTGCTCTACGTAGGAAAATAAAATCTATGGTCGAGAGCCCCAAACCAAAAGAGAGACTCATTGGAGGTATGACGGGTGAGCAGAACCCAGAGGGCCAAGTGACACAGTAAACAGCTTCAACTTAACTCACCAAGGGCCTAAAATGGGGTAGCTGCTGTCAAGCAGGGCCCACAAAAGGAGGTTCAGTGCAGATCCGTGGGAGATGTGGGGTACAGCAGGAAAATAACGAGGCCTGGGTGTTAGAGAAGGGAGAGGCCTATAGACTTCCGGAGGCATAGAGTAGTAAGTTCCTCAAAGACAGTATTGAATTCTTTAGCCATGTTCCCAGGTTCCACCAGTAAGACTACCAAGAACATGGATGAGGAAAAAGAAAACTTTATTGTTGCTTTAGCAGGAAGGTCAGTGTGGAAAGGACATGCCGTGCCTTCTGGCATTTAGCAAAGCTTTATACAAGTTCTAAGCTCTATCTTACAGGTGCTCTGGTTGGTTAGGGAGAAACAGGAAGAAGGATACAAGAACATTCTGTGCTTGAAGACAAACGCCCTGAAGGCCTCATGGAGCCTGCTGTGTGGGGTTCTCAGGTGAAGGCAGTAGGAGGATCTTTCTTTGACTTTGAATGCTGCATTCTTTTGCGAGTTACCCAAGCAGCTGGCCTTGTTCCCGAATACCTTTTAGAATGTATGTGTTTACTCACAAGTGCCTCTCTCTTCCTGGAGACTAGATAGGAGCTCCCTGGAAACAGGGCACGTGACTACACCCTGAAATGCCCTCTTACTTCAACTCTGATGATCTGTTGTTAGGTTCACTTTGTCTGAGTCTTGTCTTATCTTTTCCTTTCTTTTTTCTTTTCTTTTATGTTTATTTATTTTTGACGGAACACAGGCAGGGGAAGGGCAGAGAGAGAAAGAGAGACATAGAATCCGAAGCAGGCTCCAGGCTCTGAGCTGTCAACACAGATCCTGACGTGGGGCTCAAACTCACAAACATTTAGATTATGACCTGAGCCGAAGTCATACACTTAACTCAGCCACCCAGGTGCCTCTGTTTGAGTCTTTTTTTATGAGGAGGAAGCCTGACCTCAGAGGCTGCTCAGTCCTTCATATAAACAGACTTTTCCAGCCCCATTTACCAGGCACACCCAGATTTACTCTTCACCTGCCTCCCTACTAACAACTTCCCCACCCCTGTGCTCATCCTATACCCCCACGTGTTTGAACCCCCAACAAAGGTTAAATAGCACTGGGATTGGTATGTGAACTCCACTACAACAGATGACAATGGTTCAAGGAGTAAAACTGAAAAGCAGAGATGTCAACAAAGATAAGCTTGCCTTTGAGTTCAAATAAAGTAATTGGAACACCCATTTCTCTTGCTTCAGGAAAGCCGGTGGCCCAGCAGTCTCTCACAGAAATGCTTATTTCTCCCTCCGTCACATCTGGCTCAAACTTTCCGTATTCCCTCAACTCATCCCATGTTTGGAACATCTGGCCGCATAGTACAAGGCACCCTTTTTGCGCACTGTATCACTTCATGTTGGACGTGAAACTCTGATCTCTTCACTCCCCCAAATGCCACCAACAGAAGGTGGCATATAGAGCAGATTTTAACTATAAATTCAAGTAATGGAAAGAGTTTACAGCACATCATTGCCAAAAAAAAGTCAAATCGTAAATTCTAGCCTTGGAGCATTTTGACTGCCTTTCCACCTACTTTTCTTTCAGGTCGCCTTCCTGAGAGGAGCCCATCATATTGTGACCTCCCTCCTGCTCATCTCTGACCTCCTCTTCCTCAGATTGCTCTTATTTCTTCTGGCAGAGCCATCTCATTGGTCAGCATCTCATTGTTATACACTTTCCAGATCAAAACCTTAAGACTTTATCTTTCTCCTCTAAAGTAGTCACCTTGGTATTAATAACAAGTATCTCTCTCTCTCTCTTTTTTTTAGCAAGTATATCCATAAGAGCAACTCGAGCGCTGGTTATTGAAAGAACATTTTGTTATCTGTCATAGCTGGAGGAGATGAGAATGTTTAGAAATTCTATAAACCTAACGTTGTATTCTTCGGAAGAAAACATATTTATTTTCTTCCAACCTGGCCCCTCCTGTACAATGAAGGACCCTCAAACCATCATAGCAATGCAGAAGTGAGCTCTGGAGTGGAACAGGAAGGCACGCCTCTGTGGGTGACGTCATGTGTAAGGAAAGGTGGAAAAACAAGAGGGAAGGTGCACCTGGACACGATGAAATATATGAATCCAAAGCTCCACAAAACAGCATGAAACCCATTCTTGCTGATATAAAACCCAGTCTGTCCCACACAATCATTTTCCCCTTATTAAATAAGATGCTAAGTTACTTTCATCAGATTGGCATTTGGCCTATTCGAGAGCAATCACGAGAGTCTCCCTAAGTTTGTTTCTGGATACGAACAATGGTGATTACTGTCATTGTTTGGGGAACCTCCCTGTCAAAGTAGCTGAGTGATTGGCAATGCGCAGGCATGGTAATGGTGGAGCAGGGCCCGCCACTATCTATTGCAGTCATTTGCCAGGATAATGTGGGCTTGTCAATTATCTTGTCAGGCAGCAACTTATTTTGAATTTGAAAACAGTAAATGTCATACAAAAGCATAAGTGATTTATATATGAGAGTACAGAAGCACTTAAAATCTGCAGTGTAATGAAATGAGATACCAACAGATTGCATGTTTTGTGGTTATTACCACAGAGGGGGGAAAAACTCTATAGAAAAGAAATAACTATTTGAAAGCAATCAGTTCCAAAGCACGAACCACTTCCCACCTCAACCCCTCTCCCAATTCTTGGAACATGCAGTCGATCTATCAATCTGACTAACTAATAATGCCTTGGTACTTCACTTTAAGTAACAAACGCTACAGCACTCAAATCAAAAGTCTGCTCTCTGCTATACTTTGCAGCCTGACAATACACCATCTGACAAAATGCAAAAGGCCTTGCTAAAGGCAAGGGGAAAAAAAACCCCAGAAAATTCAAGGTAGGTCATAAGCTAGAGCTAAACTGACCGTACACGGAGTGACCTATTTTGAAAGAGCCAAGCTTCCATTTGTTTTTTGAAGCTTGCCCTTTGAAACCACATTTTTACACTGAATTGTTTGCTTCCGTTGCTAGATCTGCTTGCGAGAACAAAACAGGTTCAGAGGCTAGAAATCTGAAATCGGTCACATACCTTCACTCTTGTGCTCCGTTCCTGGCTCTGCGATTCCATCCTGGAGGCTGCTCTGACCTGTGCTTCCCATTACTTCCTATCTGTTGACAGGACTTCGGTCTCTCCCAGCCCCCCGTCCATTGCTCTTGGCTTTGTTCTCAGGATCACTATGGGGATTCTAACCCGTTTCCATAGCTATCTGACCCCCTTGATTTGGCTTCTTGTGCTTGGCTTACATATTTTTTCCTCCTTGTCCTGTCTACACCTCCGTGCTGCCTGAGCTACTTCCTGTCTTGCCCTATTGTCTTCACTACCTTTTAAATCTTTACCACTCTTTTTCCTATTATGCTTTTACTGTGCCTCCTTTAATGATATGTTCTTATAACATAGTCCACAAGCTAGCCGTCAAACTTTCAATGCAGAAAGCTCACCTCATCAAGGCACAGTCAAAATTTCTGCCCCCATGCCCAGTCTGCCTGGACACGTCTACAGGAAGCCAGGCTACTTCTGCTCAGGTAGAAACTCATCATCCATAATTTAACATAATATGGAACAATTCTAAATTATTCTTGCCCACCAGAAAGAGATGCTGTATTCTTTACTTAAAGAAATGGAAACTTGGAGCTTTCGTACAAGAGCCAAGTACATTTTTCAGCTACAAATCTCAATGGAAATATTAAGTATTGTTACCAAACAAGGGAGCTCTGTAGAGGATTTTCTTGAGGAAAGGGAAATGTAGGTGATTCCAAGTTGGAGGTTCAACTTTGATTTTTAATTCTTCCCTCACCAAGGTGATTGCAATATCAGAAGTTTATGAGGTGGGATAGTCTTCAGCACATCCTTTTTTTTGGTGTGCTTTTTATATAGGGAGAAACTGACAGACCACCATGTTTATACATCTTACAGCTGAACCACCATATCTCAGTATATCTTATATGGTTTTTTTTTTTTTTTCATTTAAAACCTGTAAGTGGGGTCATTTTCCCTAAGTAGAATGGAAATCTCTTTTTCAAATATAAGTGCTCTGTTCTGTTTGACACATACTGCTAAATTCCTTGGCGTCATCAACAAGGAAAACTAGAATATAAATTCTGGGATTACATATAATGAGCCATTATCTCTCAAGTCCTAAACTGTCCTTATCATAAGGGAGGTTCTGCTGAGAGGCACATTAAGTCCTTTATTTATCACTGAAACTCAGTCTTGATGGGTTTATATTTAAACATGACTAAGTACAGTGGGGAATGTAAGACTGAAATTGTTCATGATCACACAAGGTGTGGTTTACTTTCTCACACAGAGTGATATCACACATATAGGAAGAGATAACTACTATGCAAATAAAAATGAATAAAGGGCATTCATGGATAAGCTCTTCAGCAGAGATAAACATCCTGAATTCTTTTACCAAGAAAATTACCTAAAGTGGGAAGTGTATCTAAAATCAGACATAACAATTCAGATTCCAATTCAACCACTGCTGGCTAGGAAAACCTGCACAAGTTATTTAACTTCTAGGAACTTCTTTTCTTCTCATCTGGTAAAAAGGGATAATTTCTAATACCTTCAAAATTAAAAAGGAATTACATAGATAAAAAGGCTCATTAATGCTGGTTCCTTTTCCCTCTTCCACAGATGCTATTCAAAATTTTCATCAAACCACCACTCCTAGTGATCATTCTACACAACACTGATCCAGATTGACACCTCCTCAGGACCTTTGCACTTGACTGTTCCCCGTGCCCAGAAAGCTCATCCCCAAGATCTTCTCATGGCTAACTCCATTATTCACTTTCAGCCCATTTCTGGCCACCTCAGAGATGTCTCTCATGTTGCACACTCTCTGTCCCATTACTGTTTTATCATCTTTGTGGCACCAACTGCTACATGAACTAATCTTATTATCTGTTTCACAATTTGTTGATGAGTCTTAACATACACAGAACAATCTTCATGGAAAGAAAGAACTTGAGCATCTGGTTCACTGCCAAAATAGTATGGTCTTTATACTTGACTCTGAAAACAATGGAGAGGCAAGTCAGTGAAGACAGTGAAGTTTATCATCTTAGAAAGATCACACTCTGGCCACAGTGTAAAAAATGCATTGGCTCTGGAAAAGGTAAATGTATGGAGATGGTAAAAAGATCAGTGGTTACCAGAGGTTAGAAAGAAAGAGATATGAATAGATGGAGCACAGAGGATTTTTAGTATGACAAACTTTCTTTATGATACTATAATGGTGGATACATTGTCATTATCCATTTGTCAAAATCCATTTCATGTATACCAAGAATGAACCCTAATGTATGAACTTTGTATGAAAAGAATGTGTCAATGTTGATTCATTATTTGTAACAAATATATCACTCTGGTGAAGATGTTGATAGGGGAAGAGGGTATACTTGTGTGGGGGCAGGGAATATATGGGAACCCTATACTATCTGCACAGTTTTTCTGTGAACCTAAAACTGTTCTACAAAATGAAGTCTTTTTTTTTTCTTTATTGGATTGAAGAAAGCAAAACTTTAGACAGGGAAATGAGAATAAGACTAGAATAATCCAGAGACTCCTGGGTGGCTCATTTGGTTAAGCATCCAACTCTTGATTTCAGCTCAGGTCATGATCTCACAGTTCATGAGTTTGAGTCTTGCATCCGGCTCTGTGCTGACAGTGCAGAGTCTACTTGGGATTCTCTCTCTCCCCCTTCTCTCTGCCCCTATCCCACTTGTTGTCTCTCAAAATAAATAAATAAACTTTAAAAAACAAAAAAGAAGAAGAAGAAGAAGAAAGAAGAAGAAAGAAGAAGAAGAAGAAGAAAGAAGAAGAAGAAGAAGAAGAAGAAGAAGAAGGAAGAAGGAAGAAGAAGAAGAAGAAGAAGGAAGAAGAAGGAAGAAGAAGGAAGAAGGAAGAAGGAAGAAAAAGAAGAAGGAAGAAGAAGAAGAAGAAGAAGAAGAAGAAGAAGAAGAAGAAGAAGAAGAAGAAGAAGAAGAAGAAGAAGAAGGAGGAGAAGGAGAAGGAGAAGGAGAAGGAGAAGGAGAAAGAGAAGAAGAAGAAGAAGATTGGAATAATCCAGGCAAGATATGACAAAGGCCTAACCTACATCTAGACTCCCATACAGGCTAGGGTTTATGTCCTTTTGGTGTGTAAATGTCCTTCTCAAGCAGAATACCTTGACAGGGACACTATACCATGAGTGTGATCCCTCTGGCATCTAGCATAATGAGCCTGTTACCTGCATTGATCTATCTCTTTTGCTATATATATTAATTTAAACAGCTAGTCCCTATAATAGACTCTTAAGCAGAGTGTAGTCAACTAAATCCCAAAGATATTTTACATAATAATATACCACCAAAATACATTTTCTCCATCTTCTATTGTCAAAAATCTTTGTTTGGTTCCAAACCAATCTGTTTGGCTATCGCGGTCTTTTTGATTCCTCATTTATTCAACATACTATCAGGTTCATCTGTCTCTCTAGTGGTCACCCACATATTTTATAAGCATGCCTTCTATATTTTTACCTTATTGCAGCAAATGATTCTTTACTTTAAATTTTTTTTCAATGTTTATTTATTTATTTTTGAGAGACAGAGAGAGTCAGAATGTGAGCAGGGAAGTGGCAGAGAGAGGGAGAAAGAGAGTGAGAGACACAGAATCTGAAGCAGGCTCCAGGCTCTGAGATGTCAGCACAGAGCCTGACATGGGACTAGAACCCACGAGCTGTGAGATCATGACCTGAGCCGAGGCTGGATGCTTAACCAACTGAGCCACCAGGTGCCCCTGCAAATGACTCTTTATAAGCAACTGGAGAGTGGAGGGATTTTCAAAGCCTGCCTGTGCCCTTTACCTCTCATTTCAAGCTATGTTCTATATACTAAATTCCAGGACAAGCAAGAAGCTGCCAGGAATTTTTGCATTTCTTCCTGGAAAACATTTGTGAAAAACTGACCATTGAAAGGCTAAGAGGTCCCTATGGGACAAATCTAGAGAACTTCATCCATTTTTATAAGAATGTATTAATCTAATCACTATTATTTTAGTTGTTGAATCACATTTCTCCATCTGGTCCATGGGCCATCAGGAAAGAACTCCCTGATTCTGGGAGCTGGGCTTCCATTCTGAAACTGGATTGTGGTGCTGATTCTGCACATCTGCTGTACCCGGGCCCCATCCTAGGTGGACACAGCACTGATGAAATCTCTGCCCTCATCAAGCCTATTTTCTAGAGAAACGACATTCTAGTGGTGCCTGAACATTCTAACCTTTGCCATAAACTTCAAGTTATTCTGTTGATTAGTCTTTCTTAGAGGATTTTCAGGTCAGAATACACTTTAAGATATTCTAGATATTGGTCCTTAATTTCTCTCCCCTTCTAGTTTTATACATGCCCTCTTCAGATTCTGAGCTCAACAGGCTGATTCTGAGATGGAGGCATTGATTTCTTTACACACCTCCCTGTCTGCATACTGCTCCTGACAGCTGGGGACAGACAGATTTACCTGCAGTCCTGGCTCTTCCACTTATTGGTTGTTATTTGGGTGAATTAGTCAGCCTCTCACAGCCTTTTTTCATCTGCAAAATAAGGATAATCAGACATACTGTAGAGCTCCGTTGTAAAGTGTAAATGAGCTAACAAATATAAAACACTCAGCAAAGTGCCCAGGGCATGCAGGAATCCCTTAGCATTTATATACACAAAGCCTAATGCTCTTGATTTATGCTCTTGTTGTGAATTTCTGACAATGTCATCAGATCTCATTTTTTTTTGAAATTTTAAATTTGTGTTCTGACTTAAATGTCCCTTATTCTAGAATATCGTGGATTCCTACAGGTAGCCACTGTCTCACCTGTAAGATTGTGGGCTCCATGAGGACCAGGGGCTTGCTTTTCTGTCTTGTCCAAAACAGCATCTCCAGCAACTCATGTTGTTCCTGGCACATGAAAAAGCATGTAAATATTAACTGAAAGAACTGATCCCCTTTAGCAAATGTGTGCCTGTACTTGCTCTCCTTTACTCATACTAACTCACTGATGACAAGACACTGTCTCAATTACCATCAATTATAGATCACTAACCACATTTTCTTGTCTGTCAGAATTAAGTAATGAAAACTCTCCTCATCGATGCTCTGCATTTTGAGTGATGACACTGTCATTTTATTAGACATAGAAATAAACTATGTTCTTGAAAGCTGCACACACACTCGAAACTCTTCTTGTGGCTTTATGTTAAATTTGCAAAAGACTTTGATGGTTGTTGCCACACAGATATGTTTGAACAAGAAAATATAGGACATGTTATGTAGTTTTGATCTCCTCCTGACGTACGTTAAAATCTAACAGTGATAGTATACTGAGTAAGCATAATGCCACATAGGCCTACTAGAAGTATGAATAGTATAACTCTGTAGATTATTCGGCCAGAAAGTCCTTAAGTGTTTAGTGAGAATCTACTATGTGAACAGCACTGTAGTAATTACCAAAATAATATCAAAAGCATATCTATCCAAAGGGTAAAACTCTATATTAAAACATACAGATGACACTTAACTAAATAAATCTGAGAAACCCAGGGCTTCCTCTCTTCTTGGATTCCAGTTTTATACTACAGTCTATTCTAAGGTAGAGTGACAAGTGGTAGGTTTTATAAAAACCTACAATCTACAATCCACACAGTCCAACCCAAACATAGATCTCCTTGGTTCATTTCCATTTTCCTGTGATGAAAGAAAACTCACAAGGTGATTTCTTCAGCAGCAATATTGCAAGCATCAGTATCCGAGAGAAAAACTGGTAAGAGAATCACCAGTTGGGAAGAGGCTAGCAATGGCGTAAGAGGACATTTATGCATCTGTATGTTGATTTTCTCTCTCACTATATAAATGTATCTCCTGGTGACTGTCTATCTATAATACATTCAGTAAGTATTCCCTGTTGAATTCCTGCTAGAATTTTACAAGTACAAGCATAGAGATGCCAGGCAAGACTGTTCAGGGGGCTCTGTGTCTCTCCTCATCTAGCCTAGTCTTCTTTCATTCTCAGGACTCAGGTTAACCCAAATACAATTAGGGATCCAAAATTTACTTGAAAAGTAACTTCCTCGAAAATAGCCCTTAAAGAGAGAAAACTCCTAAAGTTTCATGTATGTTAAACTTTTAAACAATTATTTTGCACAGACATACAACTTTTTCCTGTGTATCTGATTTACAAACTGTTGTATTTTAGATGGAGGTAAGAGGAGTTGTTCTCTATTATATCATGACTGATTTTTTTCCTGTCTATTATTTCTTTGAGTTACTTAGGTGAATTATCTATAAGGGATATTTTTATAAATATTTTCAAAATGTTAAAAATTCCATGTTTGAACACCACACTATATACTTTAAATATCTTATAATTAGGTCAATTATACCTCAATAAAACTAGGGATAAAATATATAGAATATCTTCAGGGCCATTAAAAATAATTCCATGTTAGAAACACCAGCCAAAAGTATAAGCAGCTTCCTCTATAAAATAAAACCATTGGAAGTAATCATGGCAAAAGAGTAACAAATGTCATATAATATGGAATCTACCAGAATCTAGAACACCAAAATGCAACTTATGTCCCAAATCTTGTCTGTCTTCTGCTTTGGTAAATGAAGTCTCGTTGAATGTAGCCACCCTCTTGTGTACATTCTATGGCTTCTTTCTCACTACAATGGCAGAGATGAGTAGATACAACAAAATATGATACTCGAAGCCAAAAATATTTATGATCCAGCCCTATACAGAAAAAGGCTGCTGACCCTTGATTTAGATTATATAACTTTCTGTGGGCAAAAAAGAGGACAATGTATTTAGTACTGTTACAAAATATAACAAATACTAAATTAACTCTCTAGTTATCTCCAAAGCCAAATCAAATTGAAGGGTTATAGAGTATAGGCATAATAGTCAAGCTTTATAGTTGTAAAAGACCTCAATAACTCACCAATTAACAATTATAGTTGATATTTTCTCTGTTCCTACCATTGTTCCAGCTACTCTGGTAGCCACCTTAAATACATCAGTTCTGATTTTCAAAACAACACTCAGGTAACTACTGGATATATCCATCTCACATATAAGTAAGTTGAAACAAAGAGAATTTTCAGAAGGCCACAGAGATCTGCCCAGCTCCAAAGCCTGCGTTCCAGATATCTCCAAGGCATTTTAAAGAATTTATCAGGAAAATCTTTTATAAGCAATGCTAAGCATGAGTTGATATCACAAATATCTCCAACATGCTTCTACAACCTGCACGGAGAAAATACTAATATAAAAAAGTATTTCTGGAGACTTCTGATTAAAAGTGGAGGAGTAGGATCATTTCTGCTCTGCTCTCTTCTTTGAAACCAGCTGAAAAATGAGACACAGAATGAAATAGAATAAATAGAAATAAGACACAACTCCACACCATAATTAACTAAGAAAAGGCACCAGATGCAATGAAACTTTATATCTAGGTAGAACATTAAGAGTGAACATAAGAAGTTGTCATCAAATAGCCCAGGATATATTTATTTGCTAATCTGCTCAATTTGTTTTTCTTCAAGTCTTTCCAGAGATGGGCTCATTTCCCCACGATCTAATCAACTGAGTGTTATCAGTCTATACAACTGTCAGGAATGACATTAAAACCCCATAAGAAATAAACTAGCTGATCTTATCAGTTTGTTATAATTCCCTTCCATATTCAGTTCTTCCTAACTTTTCTATCTCCTTAAACCCTCACTTCTTTCAGTAGCTAATCTTGCCTCTTACTCTGCTTTGTATAAAATAAGACCGGTTGGAATAAACAACTACTTTCGTGCTCTTTATTAAAATGTTTGCTAGTGGGGCGCCTGGGTGGCTTAGTCGGTTGAGCGTCCGACTTTCGCTTGGGTCATGATCTCGTGGTTCGTGGGTTCAAGCCCCGCGTCGGGCTCTGTGCTGACTGCCAGCCAGAGCCTGGAGCCTGTTTCAGTCTGTGACTCCCTCTCTCTCTGACCCTCCCCTGTTCATGCTGTCTCTCTATCCTAGAAATAAATAAAACATTAAAAAAAATAAAAAATAAAAAAAATAAAATGTTTGCTAGTATATGAAAATCACTAGGTTGTCATGTGTTCAGTACTCTCATCACTATTGAACTAGCCTTCTGTTCTCATACTAGCAGTACTTTATTGAGGTAAAATTTACATGTAGTGAAATGTACAAATGTTCCATTAATTTTGATGAATGTGTACATTCATGTAACCATCATCCAGATAAAGAGCTAGAAGAATCCCATCACCTAGGAAGTTATCACATGCCCCCTGTCCAGACAATTTACTCCTATGCCTCAAGGCAAAAACTACTCTCATTTCTATCATCATAGATTGATTTTGTTTATTCTAGAACTTCATTTGAATGAAATCATTCCATGTACACTCTTTTGTCTGACTTATTTAGCTCAACGTGTTAATGAAATTCATCCATAAACATTCCACATGTTTATGCTGCATGTACAAGCAGCTCATTTATTTTTATTATTATAGATAAAGCATAGTTTATTCATCTCCTTTTGATGAGACTTTGGGCTATTATTAGTACAGCTAACACGAATATTCTTGTGACTCTTTTTGTGAACATATACATTCCTTTTTTGGGGGTAAACATCTAGAAGTGGAATTACTACGTGATGAAGGAATATTTGTTCAACTTTATTAGAAACGGGCAAACAAGGTGCCAATATGATTTAGTTGCTATTCTTTAAACATAAAACGTACATATTTCTCAGTTCTGCACCCTGATCCATTGTCTCTCAATTCCTAGAATGCCCTTTTAGTGCTTGTGTGTTGAATTCTATCAATCTTTTGTGTGCAAATCATTGGCCTCATCTACCATATGTTTTTTTTTTACCTCAACTCCCATCCTAAATAGCCCAAATTCATTTATTTTTCTGATGTAATCTCTCTTAACATGTTTTTGTTAATTCTAGGGGCTTTTTCACTCAACTTCTTCTGTATCACATCTCCTAAAAGCAAGATTATATTGCACACTGTTGCATTCCTCAGGCCTAGCCCACAGACAATGCTAATCATACAGCAAGTACAGATTAAAGATTTGCTGAATAAATAAATGGTTATTTTTATATGTTTTAAAAATCTTTTTCCTAAGATTATATACTCCTTGATGGCATAAACCATGTTTTGTTTCTATAATAATGTTTTGAATTCCCTGCACTAAAATAATTGAACAAATATCTGATATGTGCTTATAACAATTTATTAAAAATCCAAGGAAATTATAATTAAGTTAGATTTAGTTGATATGCAAAATAATCAGTGGATTTAAGCCTTATCACATGGTTCTAAGAGTTTCTCATTTGATTGAAAACCTACCTTTTGTTGTAATATAAGCTGAAAGTGGGAGCATATAAATATTCTCCCTCAAATCTTTATTTCAAATCAGAACTAATTTCACATAATGTTTTCAAAATACATGTGAATGCAAATGTATTCATAAAGATGCTTAAATATTAATCAAGGGTACTTAAGCATTTGGTTGCTCCAACTGATCCTCATTTGATAGGAAATTTAATTTTTTGAAAGGGCTGTTGTATTACAACTCAGTTATTTCCCAGGATATAGTTGCATTAATGTTCTAAATTTTAAATCGCCAGACATTTATTAAATGACAACAATAAAATTAATGTATAATTGAGTGAAAGCTTCTAGCTTTTAAAATAAAATTTCTCTCAAGAGAATCTTATAGGGTTATTTAAACTCAAAACGTGAGTACTCATTTTAGAAGGCAGAAGAAAAAAATAAAAAACTCTGAAATGTTGCTCCATTATCTGAACTATCCATTCACCTCCTGAACTCAGGAGAATACTTCAGGATTCTGCTAGATAAAGCTGGTTATTAGATGTCTTCTGATATTTTATTTTCTATTCCAACACTTAGCTCTTATGAGAAATGTCATAACACAAAATGCATTTTATTGTCAGCAGAAATTTAAAAGAACTGTGGACATGACATTGAATTCCAATATTTTATTTAACTAGTCTAGGAGGAGAATTTTCAAGTAGCAAGGGTAGAGAAAGAAAAAAAATGAAATAAAAAAAGCAATGCATAGCAACTTTTCTTGATAAGAGAAAATGCAAAACATAGACAACTAAGCCTTTGGTAATTGTTTTCACAAAAATAATGTCTTAAAAATTGTAAAGACTTGTTTACTAAAGGCTGCTTGAGGCAGGTTGTGTGCTTGGTCCAATGCTTTAAAAAGTTTGTTATCATCATTTAAACTAGGGGTTTCCAGATCACATAGTAAATAGTTTTTTGCTTTGCAGACCCTATGCACAACTCCTCCTTTATAGATCAAAACAGTCATAGACATATGTAAACAAATGGGCATGGCTGTGTTTCAGGAAAACTTTACAAAAACAGGCAGCAGGCTGGATTTGGTCTATAGACTGCGGTTTGCGGACCCCTAATATACATAATACAAGAAAAATAAAATCCGGTAGGATTTTTTCCCTTCAGTTGAAACAAATTCTCTCCACCTCAGCATTGTACAACTTCTTAATGATAAACAAGGTCCAAGTATACATCATTTGAGAGAGGTGAATCTACATTAACCTTTTCCTCACCACACTCCTGGTCATTCTGAGACCTGCCCTTCTAAGGAGAAGTTAGCAGTCACTATCACTTAGTTTAAGACTTTGTCTATGCTATGGCACTGGAAATTTCTAACCATCTAACTGGGTTTCTTCAGCATCTAAATAATAAACTCAATATTTCATTTTTGTGTGTGAATACATTGTCATCTTCTAGATAAGTTAAAAATACACTCACACACACACACACACATACACATATACACACAGAGAAAATGTTCTATTCAAAAATGTTAACATCAACCAACTAAAAGGTCTTGGGTACCAGAACAGAGTCCTAGAGTCTTCCTGTTGTACTAGCTGTTAACCGGTTAGTTGCCTAATCACAGGGAAGTTCCAGGAGACTGTGGGGGAGGGGTGGGAATGGACGGGATTGGCAGGGTAGGGGAATGCATGGGACTCAGGGGAGCAGCTGTTTACCAGTATTTCACTATGTTAAGTGTTTGTCAACTGCACATTACTTGCAAATCTAGTCTGAGCTGCCAGTGGGCAATGGTGCAAATAAAATATATCTCACAGAACCACATACCTCTTCAAATTGGAGCCATATTTGAGCATTCATCTCCTACCTCTAATCAGTCACAGGTATTATCATTTCTTTGTTCAGTTCAGTTTGTTGCATTTAGTGGCTCACTGTTTCATATTAGTTTTAGCTTCCCAATTGGATTATAATGTACATAAGGGCAGGTATACTCACAGTGTTTAAATCAGTGCCAGGCAAATGAACTTCAAAACCTCGGGTCAAGTGATTAAAGAAAAAAAATCCACAGAAATGGGGTGCCTGGGTGATTCAGTTTGTTAAGCATTCAACTCTTGATTTTGGCTCAGGTCATGATCTCACAGTATGTAGGATCGAGCCCTGCATCAGGCTCTGTACTGACAGCACAGAGCCTGCTTGGGATTCCCTCTCTTCTTTTCCCTGCCACTCCCTCTCTCAAAATAAATAAATAAACTTAAAAAAAAATCCACAGAATAATATTTTAAATATATACATATCTCCTTGGTAATTTACAAGGAATATATCAGCTGTTGGTATTGATACTTTTATCTTCATTTGACACTATTTTATTCAAAAATATAGCTAGAGGTAAGGCCAAAAAATACTTTTCATGAAAATAAAGAATTCAAGTTTTATTTATTTATTTATTATCTTATTTATTCTTGAGAGAGAGCATGAGCAGAGGAGGGGCAGAGCAAGAGAGGGATACAGAATCTGAAGCAGGATCCAAGCTCTGAGCTGTCAGAACAGAGCCTGAAGCAAGGCTCAAACTCACAAGCCACGAGATCATGACCTGGGCAGAGGTTGGATGCCCAACTGACTGAGCCATCCAGGTACCCCTACAGTTTTATTTTTAAGTAAACCCTTTAACTCAACAGATAGTAACAATTCCTGAAGATCACTTCAGCCCATTTGATCTTTTAATAATTCCCATTACTATACACCTCAACTAAAATGGTTCTACTAGGGAGAAAAACAATCTTGTGTAATGTATTTAAATTTTTTTAATGTTTATTTATTTTTGAAAGAGAGAGAGAGAGAGAGAGAGCACAAGCATGTGGGGGCAGGGAGGGACAGAGAAAGAGGGAGACACAGAATCTGAAACAGGCTCCAGGCTCTGAGCTGTCAGCACAGAGCCTGACAGGGCTCAAACCTGTGAACTGGGAGGTCATGGCCTGAGCCAAAGTCGGGTGTTTGACTAAGCCACCCAGGTGCTCCTGCATGATGTATTTTTAAATGACCCAATAAAGGACTTACAATTTCAGTTACAACATGAAAAGAGTTTGGAAACTATCACTTCTGTCTTTACAAATAGAAAAAGCTGAACAAACTGCAGATCACTTTTCTTAAATCAACTGAAGAAATGAGGCCACAGGGAAGTGATCATCCTAAAGTGTGAAGAGACAGGCAAATATAAAGAAAAAAATCAACACCAGCTTACCTGGAATAAAAGCCACTAGAGTCATAAACTGATAGGAAAAGTTAATTGGTAATTTTACCAATTGATGGAGGCAGAGTGTGGATTAGCTTTATGAGTAACAAATTTGTGGGGCCCGGTTTTCATGGGTTATACATCTAGGGATTCAACAGATTCTCATAGTGAAAATCTGAGGGGAAAAGTCCTATTATTTCAGGCAGGGGTGGGGGGAAAGTATTGATTTTAATAAACCCAAAATATTCTGCATAACAAATGCAAAGGTTTCTATTCAACAGAAACTACTTTATCAGAGCTTTATCTATCTGGGAGCTTTGTTTTCCTGTTTTTCCTAAGGGGAGAAAAAAATGCTAAGAAACACCTATAAAGGTCACAGCCCCAAAACTCAGGCACACTGAAAGACTGAGATTTAATCATAAGATTACAAAACATTTCTCCTCCTACTCACCTTATCACCACATCAGTAAGGCTGTAGTATAATAATAGTGAATTTCAATTGATAGGGCTCCAAGACAGACTCTATCTGAGAAGGAGCTTTTAGGGAAATCCAAAGACAACAGAGGAGGAAAACCACAAGGGCACTACCAGAAACTACAGTGATAGCAAACATTAAACATACTCCAGCTCCTAGCCAGATTAACATAAAATTCCATGTGCAAGGCCTATTTACTTCAGCTTCTATTACCTGAATTCAAGTGTGGCTTTCATCAAAAAAGTAAAACACATGTTAAAAGTCTAAAAAAATATATATGGGGTACCTGGGTGGCTCAGTCGGTTGAGCATCCAACTTCAGCTCAGGTCATGATCTCCCGGTTCGTGGGTTCAAGCCCTGCATCAGGCTCTGTGCTGACAGCTAGCTTAGAGCCTGGAGCCTGTTTTGGATTCTGTGTCTCCCTCTCTCTTTGGCCTTCCCCTGCTCATGCTGTCTCTCTCTCTCTCTCAGAAATAAAAAATTAAAAAAATTAAAAAAAAATTTTTTTTAAAATACACATATATATGAAGAGACAAAACAAGCATCAGAATAAGATATGAATGTGGCACACATTTTTGAATAATCAGCAATATAATTTCCTGTGGTTAACATGTTAAGGGTCTAGTGGAAAAAAGTAAGTAAAATCCAAAAATAGAATGGTAATGTAGCAGAAAGAGATGGAAACTAAGAAAGAATCAAAAGCAAATGCTAGAAGTCACAAACACTGTAAGAGAAATGAAGAATGTCTTTGATGAGCTCAACAGTAAACTGGACACAGCTAAGAAAAGAATAAGTGAACTTGAAGATATGTCAATAGAGACTTCCCATTGTTTAATAGAAACTTCCTATTCAGTTCGACTAGAACTGAAACACAAAGAGAAAGAATTTTTTTAAACGAATATAATATTCAAATAGTGCGGGACAATTAGAAAAGCTATAACATATGTGTAACAGGAACACTATAAGTAAAAGGAAAAGAGAATGGATCAGAAGCAATATTTAAAGTAATAATAGCTGAAAATTTCCAAAATTAATAACAAATACCTAACCACAAATCCAAGAAGGTCAGAAAACAGCTAGAAGGATAAATAACAAAAACTCTACATGTAGATATAAAAATTCAAATTGCAGAACACCAAAGCAAAGAGAAAATCTTGAAAGAAACCAATAAACCAAAACCCCATATTCATGAAGGTATAAAGATAGGAATTACATCAAATTTCTCCTCAGAAATCACACAAGCATGAAATCATAGCATGAAATATTTAATGTAGGAAAAGAAGAGAACCACCTAAGTAGAATTTTATCAGCAAAATGATCCCTCAAAAGTGAATGATAATGTAAATCAAGACCACAATGATATGTCACCTCACAACAACTAGAATGGCTATCATCATTCATAATTTTGTCTATTTGGGTGCTCTCTCTTTTCTTTTGGATAAGTCTGGCTAGAGGTTTGTCAATTTTGTTTACTTTTTCAAAAAACCAACTCTTGGTTTCATGGATCTGTTCAATTGTTTCTTTGGTCTCTGTGTTGTTTATTTCTGCTCTAATTTTACTATTTCTCTTCTTCTACTGGGTTTAGGGCGTTCTTGTTGCTCTGCCTCTAGTTCCTTTAGGTGAGCTGTTAGATTTTGGACTTGCGCTTTTTCTAATCTCTTGAAATAGGCCTGGAGAGCAATGTACTTTCCTCTTAGGACTGCCTTGGCCGCATCCCATAGATTTTGAATTGTTGTGTTTTCATTTTCATTTGTCTCCATATATTTTTAAATTTCATCTCTAATTGCCTGATTGGCCCATTCATTCTTTAGAAGGGTGTTCTTTAACCTCCATGTTTTTGGAAGTTTTCCAGACTTCTTCCTGTAATTGATTTCAAGTTTCAATGCATTGTGATCTGACAGTGTGCATGGTATGATCTCTATTCTTTTATATTTATTGAGGGCTGCTTTATGTCCCAGTATATGATCTATCTTGGAGAATGTGCCATGCGCACTTGAGAAGAAAGTAAATTCCCTGGCCTCAGGATGTAAAGTTCTAAATATATCCGTCAGGTCCATCTGGTCCAATGTATCTTTCAAGTCCATTATTTCTTTAGTGATTTTCTGTCTGGTTGACCTATCCATTGCTGTAAGCGGAGTATTAAAGTCCCCTGCTATTAGCACATTCTTATCTATAAGCTTGTTTCTGTTTGTGATTAATTGTTTTAGATATTTAGGTGCTCCCATATTCGGTGCATAGACATTTATGATTGTTAGTTCTTCCTGATGGATGGACCCTGTAATTATTATGTAGTGCCCTTCTTCATCTCTTGTGATTGTCTTTAATTTAAAGTCCAGTTTGTCTGATATAAGTATCGCTACTCCGGCTTTCTTTTGATTTCCTGTAGCATGATATATATTTCTCCATCCCCTTACTTTTAATCTGAAGGTATCTTCCGTCTAAAATGAGTTTCTTGTAGATAGCATATAGATGGATTTTGTTTTTTATCCATTCTGCTACCCTATGTCTTTTGATTGGAGCATTCAGCCCATTTACATTCAGTGTTATTATTGAAATATGTGGGTTTAGAGTCTTTGTATCTTTTGTAGGGTTCATGTTTGTGGTGGTGTCTCTGGAATCTTGGTTCCTTGCAACCTTTCCTTCAGAGCATCCCCCTCAGGATTTCTTGTAGGGCTGGCTTCGTGGTGACAAATTCTTTCAATTTCTGTTTGTTTGGAAAGGTTTTATCTCTCCTTCTATTTTGAATGACAGGCTTGCTGGATAGAGGATTCTTGGCTGCATATTTTTACTGTTCATCACATTGAAGATCTCTTGCCATTCCTTTCTGGCCTGCCACATTTCAGTAGATAGGTCTGTCACCACTCTGATAGGTTTCCCTTTGTATGTGAGGGCCCTTTTCTCCCTAGCTGCTTTCAAAATTCTCTCTTTGTCCTTGTATTTTGTAGAATGGCTATCATCAAAAAGACAAGAAATAACAAGTGTTGGTGAGGATGTGGAGAAAGGGGAACTCTCGTGCACTGTTGGTAGAAATGTGAACTGATGCAGCAGCAATTATGGAAATCAGTGTGGAGGTAACTCAAAATATTAAAATATTAAAAATAGAACTACAATATGATCCAGCAATTCCACTCTTCAAGGAAAACAAAAACACTAATTCAAAGATACCTGCACTCCCAAGTTCATTACAACATTATTTACATATAGTGAAGAAATATACAATCATGTATTATTCAGCCATTAAAAAAAAAAGAAATCTTGTCATTTGCAACAACATGGATGGAGCTTGAGGGCATTATGCTAAGTGAAATAAATTGGACAGAAAAAGACAAATACCATATGGTCATACTTATATGTAGATTTAAAAAAAAACAGCTCATAGATAGGAAGAACAGATTGGTGCTTGCTGAAATGGAGGCGAGGGGTGGACAACTCAGGTGAAGGTGATCAAAAGGTATTAACTTCCAGTTATAAAACAAGTAAGTCATGGGGATGCCATGTATAGCATGGCAAGTATAGTTAGTAATATTGCATTGCATATTTGAAAACTGCTAAGACACTAAAATTGTAAAAGTTCTCATCATAAGAAAAATAATCTCTGGTAACTATGTCTGGTGACGGGTGTTAGCTAGGAAAAAAATGAATGATCATTAAACCATATTAGAAAGACAAAAACTGAACTTATTGGACCTGTCATGCTAGAAATATTAAAAGAAATTCTTCAGAGAAAAAGTAAAGGATTAAGGTCAGAAACTGAAATCTACATAAAGAAAGGAAGTGTTTTAGGGAAGGAATAAATAAAGATTGCTTTCAAGTTTGGGCAATTATGAACAAAGCTGTTATAAACATCCATGTGCAGATTTTCAGGTGGAAATACTTTTATTTTTCTGGGTAAATAACAAGGAACCCGGCTGCTGGGTAAAAGTATGTTTAATTTTCTAAGAAACCACCAAACTCTTTCCCAAAGTGGCTGTACTATTTTGCATTCCCACCAGTAAGTTAGGCTCCAGTAAAATAGTTTCTCTTGACAGCAAGATTTATTAAGAAAGGAATGCATGTTTCAAAATGATTACTTTTCCCCTCCCTCTGAAGCAGAATAGGAGTTTTCTGCAATCTTCACTAAGAGAACTTGGTCAGGCTCCTGGAAATAAAATTTACAAAAATATGGGGACTTCCTAAGACAAGAATTTTTAATTCTCAGACCTGTCCACACAGTTACAGTTCAGCTTTTCCTCCTCCAGCACTGGTTCCTATGAAAGATTCTGCTTATGGGTTTCTGCTTCAGTAAGTGTGACTATCTACTTACCCGCCTCTCCAATTTAGGGGGCAATGGTTTGCCCTGTGACTTCAATTCGCTGACAGATGTAAGAAATGTTGATTTTTCAGTTTATCCAGACTTTTACTTGTTAGGAGAGAGTGATGACTTCCAAACTCCTTATACAACAGACCAGAAACCAGTGTCAAATAAAAACCATGCTGGACACCTGTTCAAGGCAGCGGGACGGATGCTACTCAGACTACTGCAGTACAGGACACTGCATATAACCTGAGCTGCATCCTAGGGCAAAGAGGACTGAGGGAACAAAAGAGGGTTTGAAGGGTCATGAAAAGGGGGTGCAAAAGAGGGACAGTGGGTAAATGGAAAATCATAGAAGGGGATAAGTGCAGAATTATTGAAAGTGGTTGGTAATGTAAGGTGGGTGGGGAGAATGGGCACTTTGCGGTTTGGCAGCATTATGTTTTCTTGAGCAAAACTCGGCACGAGGGTTGAGGTCACTATCAGGAACATAGTCTAGTGTGGGTGGAACCCAGGTTAGAATTTGGTCAAATCTCTTAGCACAGTGTTGGGGAAGTCCTTCGTGTCATGTGAGAGTTCAGAGTTCATACCAGTCATCCCTTCTTTTAGCTGTGTATCTGGCACATTCAATAAAACTTTATAACCCTAACGAAAATTAACCTTTAAAGCATAATAGCCTATTTGATCTGTTACATAGTAACCAGACATGTATGCAACTTACCAGTTTTATTTAGACTGTCTTTTCCAGGACATTGTATATCTGCCAATACTTCACCTTTTGAAATAGTTCTTTTTGACCTTCCACTGGTTTCATTTTTAGAAATCTATTTTAGCAAGTATCTCATCTCTTCATATCTATACCACTAATGATTTGAAGACTTATCTCAGTTTTACCTCAACTGCCTTCAGAAAAAAAATTCAATTTTTCTTTGCTTTTTTTTTCTTTATATATATATATATATATATATTTTTATTTCTAGGAGAGAGAGAGAGACAGCGTGAGCAGGGGAGGGTCAGAGAGAGAGGGAGCCACAGACTGAAACAGGCTCCAGGCTCCGAGCTGGCAGTCAGCACAGAGCCCGACGCGGGGCTCGAACCCACGAACCGCGAGATCATGACCTAAGCGAAAGTTGGACGCTTAACTGACTAAGCCACCCAGGCGCCTCAATTCAATTTTTCTTTGAAACAATGTTTAAAAAATTTTTAGCACTTTGTTAATAAGAATGATTCATAAAGACTAAATATTGACAGCTCCCTGAGGATTTAACTCTTGATAAATATTGTTTCTTCTCAAAGCAACTAGAAGAATGAAATGAATATAATCCAAATTAAAACTAAGAAGTTCACGGTTCATTCCGTTTGCCTATAAATGTCTACAAAACTTCATTAAAAAGCCACAGGGCCAGATGCATGAGAGAATTCAGAATTTTTTGAATTTTAGATAAGTAATATGGTATATACACAATTATGTAACACTCAGAGTGGAGTCTAGAAAAGGACCACAGAATGAAACTCATTTTGCTGCAAAATATATGCATATTCACACTGAATGTGAAAAATAAAAACATATATAATCTCACATCAGGTCAGATTTTATATCGAACTGCACTTTTTAAAGTTTATTTATTTCAAGAGAGATAGCAGCAGAGGGACAGAGAGAGGGGAAAAGAGAATCCCAAGCAGTCTCTGCACTGCCAGCATGGGGCTTGAACTCACAAACCCTGAGATCATAACCTGAATGGAAATCAAGAGTCAGAAGCTTAACTGACTGAGCCACCCAGGCACCCTATATCCAAATGCATTGTGATACCAAACTTATTCTAAAAACTATCACTTTACAGAGAATTTTATTTTATTTTTAAATGTATTATTTTTTTAAGTAATCTCTATACCCAATGTGAGGTTTGAACTGAAAACCCCGAGATCAAGAATCATAGGCTCTACTGACTCAACCAACCAAGCACCCCTACAGATTATTTTAGATTTCAGAATTGCATAAGAGGAATTGTGAATTTTTACTGCCATATGCTTTTTCCTTACTAAAGTGAAGTCTTTCGAAGTGAATTGAACCAATGTGAAACTGATGCAAACAAATAGAATTTAGGCTAAATGTTATGCCTCATAACTTGTAACATGACAGACTTGGAACATCTTTCCCTTCAAAATTAATTGTGATTGGTAAATGTGTCTAACACTTGATAGCATCATTCTCTTTGGGAGATAATGTAGTGTACTGACACACACTGAATTTTTTTTTCTATTATTAGAATTTATTCAAGTGAAATACTTTGTTTTAGTCTCTGTTGTAATTGTCTGCATGCTTGTGTATGACAAAGTCTGCTTCCTGTGCTCCCCCAAGCATGCAGTCTGTCTAGTTCCTTCTTTTTTTTTTTTTTTTTTTTTTATTTATTTCTAGGAGAGAGAGAGACAGTGTGAGCAGGGGAGGGTCAGAGAGAGAGGGAGTCACAGACTGAAACAAGCTCCAGACTCTGAGCTAGCAGCCAGCAAAGAGCCTGACGCGGGGCTCGAACCCACGAACTGTGAGATCATGACCTAAGCGAAAGTCGGACGCTTAACCGACTAAGCCACCCAGGCGCCCCTGTCTAGTTCCTTCTTGGCAAGCTTTCTCCCGGGCTGATATTTTGACAAGCATCTGATATGCTGTAGCTCTCAAAATCCATTTTTTATTTGGTAAAGGAGTTAGAATGACCACAGGTTTTCTGTGTCCCCTCTGCACCTCCCCGATATGTTCCTTTCAGAGGTTTCCTGTGACAGGCAGTTTGAGAAGCATTGTGTTAGGAGACAGCTCTCCTCTCAGCTCCTCAAATGCTACTTTAAAATTGGTTTGAATGTACTTTCTCTTAAGTTTTTTTTTTCCAGTGAAAGACTTCCTTCCCAATCAAGCTTTATACATGCATTTGTCATTGTCAGAAAAGATGAATGGCAGTATTATCACCCAGAGAAATATTAAAACTCAATGTTTTAATACTTTCTGATTCATGTTCTATTATTCTTTAAGACTGTTGATGAGAGTCAACAGTAAAATTGTGCCTTGATTCAAATTCTGGATTTTCTCATTACAAGATGACCTTGTACAAGTTAAATTACTGCTTTGTGTTCTTAATGTTTCATGTATATCATAGACTGAGTGTGAGGATTAAATTAATTAATGCTTAAAAGTACTAAGAATAGAGCCTGCATATAGTAAGCACTTATTAAGTGTTTTTGTTTTTATTACTATTATTATCATTAAACTGTATCTGGAACTGCCTAGAAAGCTCTATTCTGTACATAAGGCATTAAAATATAATATACATATATAAAGGGAAGAGAGGCAAGATGGTGGAGAAGTAGGGAGCTCCATACTTTTTCACTCACCCCCATCTATCAAATGGGGAAGGCCTGAAGCCATAGGAACCCTTACAGAATCACAGGAGTTTGGGAGGAAGAGGAGACAGAGTCCACTGAGGAAACAACCTTATAGGGCTACCTCAAGAAACATGCCAAAGTACACATGGTGGAGGGTCCCAAATACCACTATGAGTAGGGAAATAAAATAACCAAAGTCTCAACAAGAGAAACCAAGAGACACCAAAGAACACTTCCTGAATGGACAGGCCCTGGATAGTCAAAGAGCCTTCTTTAATACAGCAGTACTCACAGGGGCAGAGTGCATAACAAGCTTTTAAAACTAACTAGAGACAGAAAGCTAGCCAAAATGATGAAACGGAAGAACTCTTCTCCAAAGAAATTCCAGGAAGAAATGACAGCTAAAGAACTGCTCAAAACAGATAAAAGCAACATAACTGAACAAGAATTTAGAACAATAGTCATAAAATTAATCGCTGGGCTTGAAAAAAGCATGTAAAACATTAGAGAAACTATTGCTACAGAGACTATGGAGCTTAAAAATAGTTGTGATGAATTAAAAAATGCTATAAATGAGGTGCATAATAAAATGGAGGCGTCCAATGAACGGATTGATGAGGTGAATAGGTGAATTAGAAGACACAATTATAGGAAAAAAGGAACTCCAGGAAAAGAGAGATAAACTGATCCAGGAACACAAAAGGAGAGTTCAAGAGCAGAGCAATACAATCAAATGGAACAATATCCATATCATAGGAATTCCAGAAGAGGAAGAGAAAGGGAAAGGTGCGGAAGGAGTCCTTGAACAAATTATATCAGAGAACTTCCCCAGTCTGGGGAAGGAAACAGACATTGAAATCCAAGAGGCACAGAGAGCTCTCCCCTCAGATGTAACTTGTACTGATCTTCTGCATGACATATTATAGTGAAACTGGCAAAATATAAGGACAGAGAGAGAATTCTGAAAGCAGCTTGGGATAAAAGGGCCCTAACACAAAAAGGGAAACCTAAGAGAGTGGTGACATACCTATCTACTGAAACTTGGCAGGCCAGAAAGAAATGGCAGGATATCTTAAATGTGATGGATGAACAGAAAGAATATGCAGCCAAGAATCCTCTATCCAGCAAACCTATCATTCAGAATAGAAGGAGAGATAAAAGTCTTCCCAAATAAACAAAAATTGAAAGAATTCGTCATCACTAAACCAACCCTACAAGAAATCCTGAGGGGGATTCTATGAGGGAAAAGTTGCAAGGAACCCAAGGTACCAGACACACCACCACAAGCATGAATCCTACAAAGAATACAACGACTCTACACCCATATTTTTCAATAGTAACACTGAATGTAAATGGACTAAATGTTCCAATCAAAAGGCATAGGGTAGCAGAATGGATTAAAAAACAAAATCCATCTATTTGCTGTCTACAAGAAACTCATTTTAGACCTGAGGACACCTTCAGATTGAAAGTAAGGGGATGGAGAAATATCTTTCATGCTACTGGAAGTCAAAAGAAAGCTGGAGTAGCTATACTTATATCAGCAAACTGGACTTTAAAGTAAAGGCAGTAACAAGGGATGAAGAAGGGCATTATATAATTACAGGGTCTATCCATCAGGAAAAGCTAACAATTATAAATGTCTATGCACCGAATACGAAGAACCCAAATACATAAAACAATCACAAACAGAAATAATCTTATGGATAAGAATATGCTAATAGTAGGGGACTTTAATACTCCACTGCAGCAATGGATAGATCAACTAGACAGAGAATCATTAAAGAAACAATGGTCTTGAATGACACATTGGACCAGATGGATTTGACAGATATATTTAGAACTCTACATCCCGAGGCCATGGAATTGACTTTCTTCTCAAGTGCACATGGCACATTCTCCAAGATAGGTCACATACTGGTACATATAGCAGCCCTCGATAAATATAAAAGAATTGAGATCATACCATGCACACTTTCAGATCACAATGCTATGAAACATGAAATCAACCACAGGAAGAAGTCTGGAAAACCTCCAAAAGCATGAGGGTTAAAGAACACTCTACTAAAGAATGAATGGGCCAATCAGGCAATTAGAGAAGAAATTTAAAGATATATGGAAACAAATGAAAATAAAAATACAGCAATCCAAACTCTATGGGATGCGGCAAAGGCAGTCCTAAGAGGAAAGTACATTGCACTCCAGGCGTATTTCAAGAAATTAGAAAAATCACAAGTACAAAATCTAACAGCGCACCTAAAGGAATTAGAAGGAGAGCAACAAGAGCACCCCAAACCCAGTAGGAGAAGAGAAATAATAAAAATCAGGGCAGAAATAAACAATATAGAATCCAAAAAACCAATTGAATACATCAGTGAAACCAAGAGTTGGTTTTTTGAAAAAATAAACAAAATTAACAAACCTCTAGCCAGGCTTCTCAAAAAGAAAAGAGAAAGCACCCAAATAGACAAAATCATGAATGAAAATGGATTACAACCAACACCTCAGAAATACAGTCAATTATCAAGGAATACTATGAAAAATTATATGTCAACATATTGGACAACTTAGAAGAAATGGACAAATTCCTAAACACACACTCACTACCAAAATTCACATGGGAAGAAATAGAAAATCTGACCAGACCCATAACTAGCGAAGAAATCGAATCAGTGATCAAAAATCTCCCAACAAATAAGAGCCCTGGACCTGATAGCTTCCCTGGGGAATTCTACCAGACATTTAAATCAGAGTTAGTACCCATTTTTCTCAAGCTATTCCAAAAAATAGAAACCGAAGGAAAACTTCCAGACTCATTCTACAAAGCCAGCATCACTTTGATTCCCAAGCCAGACAGAGATCCAGCAAAAAAAGAGAACTACATGCCAATATCCTTGATGAATGCAGATGCAAAAATCCTCAACAAGATACTTGCAAACCAAATCCAACAGCACATAAAAAGAATCATCCACCAAGATCAAGTGGGATTCATTCCTGGATCACAGGGCTGGTTCAGTATTCACAAATCAATCAATGTGATACATCACATAACAAAAGAAAAGATAAAAACCATATGATCCTGTCGATAGATGCAGAAAAAGCATTTGACAAAATATAGCATGACTTCTTAATAAAGACCCTCGAGAAAGTTGGGAAAGAAGGAACTTACTTAAACATCATGAAAGCCATCTATGAGAAGCCCTCAGGTAACATCATCCTCAATGGGAAAAAACTGAGAGCTCTCCCCCTGAGATCAGGAACACAACAGGGATGTCTACTCTCACCACTGTTGTTTATTTAACACAGTGCTGGAAGTCCTAGCATCAACCATCAGACAACAAAAGGAAATCAAAGGCATCAGAATTGTCAAAGAAGAAGTCAAACTTTCATTTTTCACAGACAACATGATACTCTACATAGAAAACCCAACAGACTCCACAGAAGCCTACTAGAACTGATCCATGACTTCAGCAAAGTTGCAGTATACAAAATCAATGTATAGAAATTGGTTGCATTTTTATACACCAATAATGAAGCAACAGAAATAGAAATCAAGAAACTGATCCCATTCACAACTGCATAAAAAAACATAAAATACCTAGGAATAAACCTAACCAAAGATACAGGAGATCTGTATGGTTATGAAAGAAATTGAAGAAGACACAAAGAAATGGAAAAACATTCCATGCTCATGGATCAGAAGAACAAATATTGTTAAAATGTCATTACTACCCAAACCACTCTACACATTCAATGCAATCCCAATCTAAATTGCATCAGCATTCTTCTCAAAACTAGAACAAACTATCCTAAAATTTGTATGGAACCACAAAAGACCCTGAATACCCAAAGTAATATTGAAGAAGAAAACCAAAATGGGAGGCATCACCATCCCAGACTTTAGCCTCTACTACAAAGCTGTCATCATCAAGACAGTATGGTACTGGCACAAAAACAGACACATAGACCAATGGAACAGAATTGAGAACTCAGAATTGGACCCACAAATGTATGGCCAACTCATCTTTGACAAAGTGGGAAAGAGTATCCAATGGAAAAAAGACAGCATCTTTAACAGATAGTGCTGGGAGAACTGGACAACAACATGCAGAAGAATGAAACTAGATCATTTTCTCACACTATACACAAAAATAAACTCAAAATGGATAAAGGACCTGAATGTGAGATAAGAAACCATCAAAACCCTAGAGGAGAAAGCAGGAAACAACCTCCTTGACATCAACCGCAGCAATTTCTTACCTGACACATCCCCAAAGGTAAGAGAATCAAGAGCAAAAATGAACTATTGGGGCAGGGGTGCCTGGGTGGCTGAGTCGGTTAAGCGTCCGACTTCAGCTCAGGTCATGATCTCACGGTTCACGGGTTCGAGCCCCACGTTGGGCTCTGTGCTGACCGCTAGCTCAGAACCTGGAGACTGCTTCTGATTCTATGTCTCCCTCTCTCTCTGACCCTGCCCTGCTCACATTGTCTCTCTCAAAAAAATAAATTAATTTAATTTAATTTAATTTAATAATTTAAATAATTAAAAAATTATTTAAAAAACGAACTATTGGGACCTCAAGATAAAAAGCTTCTGCACAGCAAAGGAAACAATCACCAAAACTAATAGGCAACAAATGGAATGGGAAAAGATAGTTGCAAATGACATATCAGATAAAGGGTTAATATCCAAAATCTATAAGGAACTCACCAAACTCCACACCAGTGAAGAAATGAGCAGAAGATATGAACAGACACTTCTCCAAAGAGGACATCCAGATGGCCAATAGACACATGAAACGATGCTCAGCATCCCTCCTCATCAGGGAAATACAAATCAAAACCACACTGAGATACCACCTCACGCCAGTCAGAGTGGCTAAAATGAACAAATCAGGAGACTACACTTGCTGACGAGGATGTGGAGAAATGGGCACCCTCCTACACTGTTGGTGGGAATGTAAACTGGTACAGCCCCTCTGGAAAACAGTGTGGATGTTCCTCAGAAAACTAACAATAGAACTCCCCTATGACCCAGCAATAGCACTGCTAGGAATTTACCCAAGGGATATAGGAATGTTGATGCATAGGGGCACATGCACCCCAATGTTCATAGCAGCACTCTCAACAATAGCCAAAACATGGAAAGAGCCTAAATGTCCATCAACGGATGAATGGATCAAGAAGATGTGGTTTATCTATACGATGGAATACTACATGGCAATGAGAAAGAATGAACTCTGGCCATTCGTAGCAACATGGACGGAACTTGAGGGTGTTATGTTGAGCGAAATGTCAGGCAGAGAAGAACAGGTACCGTATGTTTGCACATATAGGCGGATTAGGAGGAACTTAATGGAGGACCATGGAGGAGGAGAAGGGGAAAAATAGTTGGGGAGAGGGAAGGAGGAACCCATGAGAGATTCTTGAATGCTGAGAACAAATGAGGGCTGATGGGGGTGGGGAAGAGGAGAAGGGGGTTGATGGGCACGGAGGAGGGCACTTGTTGGGATGAGCACTGGGTGTTTTATGGAAACCAGCTTGACAATAAAATATTTAAGAAAAAAAATGAAATAAAATATATATATACTAATAAAAAACACATCTCAGAACATAGAAGCTCTGAACAGTAACTCTGACTCCATTTGTCTATGGTATTATAAATTCATACGTGATCCCAATACTGATGGAAGTCATAAATTACTCCTCTGTGCACATAGCCAATGCTCAGCAATTTTCTCCTGAATCTAAAAGGGAATGACTCAAAAGGTAATTCTCCCTCTGTCCCTGAAATGGCCTTTTCTTTTATAGCTTTAAGGTTAATATTAACTATCCTATTAGACAAAAGTTGAGATTTCTTCCAAGAAGCCTTCATAGATTCCCTATCCCACCTTTAATGTGTATCTCTATGACTATTCTTCTATATTGTTTAATAATTGTCTATTTTCTCTCTTTTCTACCAGTTTCTTAAGGGCAAAGAGAGTCTTACTCATCTTTGTCTTCTTAATGATTCTTATAATGCTCAGCACAGCACTCTAAGACGGGATAAGGGACACAGCATGAGTTAGTCAAGATGCTGACTGACTGAATGAATGAATGAATGAAGCAAATCAAGGTTATTTCAAGGCGAAATATCAACAATTTCTTATCATATTGGTCTCATTTCACATACATTGCATATCTCACTTGAAAATATTTTTCTTCTTCTTTTTTTTTTCTTTTGAGAGAGAAAATGGGAAGCTCAGTGCTCAGCACAGATCTCCATGTGGAGCTTGATCCTATGACTCTAGGATCATGACCTGAGCAGAAATCAAGAGTTAGAGATTTAACCGACTGACTCACCCAGGTGCTCCTCACTTCAAAATATTTTGAAATAATTGAAAGGGCATTTAGAATTCAAGTAATTGTGACCTATCAGCAACAAGTTAGTTCATGCTGCCTCATTTTATCTTTATATTCCACTGGAATCCTCCTTCTCACAAAGAATAGCACTTCATAAAACAAGCTAATTAGAAAAATACCTTTCAGGGCACCTCGGTGGCTCAGTCAGTTAAGCATCCGACTTTGGCTCAGGTCATTATCTCATGGCTCATGAGTTTGAGCCCCGCATCTGGTGCTACACTGACAGCTCAGAGCCTGGAGCCTGCTTTGGATTCTGTGTTGCCTCTCTCTCTCTCTCTGCCCCTCTCTTGTTTGTGCATGAGCTTGCACTCTCTCTCTCTCTTTCTCTTTCAAAAAATAAACATTTTTTTAATGTTTACAAAAGAAAAGAAAAGAAAAGTAAAAGAAAGAAAAGACCGACCTTTCCCTAGGGAGCCTAGGTGTCTCAGTCGGTTAAGCATCAGACTCTTGATTTCAGCTCAGGTTATGATCTCACGGTTCATGAGATGTAGCCTGCTTGGGGTTCTCTCTCTCCTTCTCTTTATGCCCCTCTCCCACTTGTATGCAATTTCCCTCTCTCTCTCAAAATAAATAAATAAGTATTTTAAAAAAGAAAGAAAGAAAAATACCTTTCCTTTCCCTTCTCAATGATATAAAAAATAGTTGGTCTTATTGGCAAACATTATAGCATACAAATATTATAGACAAGGCATCTAGAAACTTCATTAAGAAATTCCAAATAGCCAGAATAATAGGGAAGCATGGCATCTACCTATTTTTAGTTATACCCTGACTTTCTCATGATGTAATATCCCCTTACCTTAATTTGAACTTTTCACTTTTAGTGATATAACAAATTCTTAATCGTCTATCACCTTATCCCCCATTCTAGATCTAATTCCATTTGGCCATTGCTCCTGATACTCCATGTCTTAATTGCTAAATTCTCCTAGAAGAGTGGTATACAATCTTGGCTGTACATCTTGAATCACCTGGGAGCTTAAAAACCAACTGCTGCTTGGACCAACTCCCCAGAGATTTTGCTATTAATTACTCTGTGATAAGGCTGGTACATCAGAAATTTTAAAAGTTCCTCTAGGTGATTCTAATGCACACCAGAGTTAAGAACTACTGCCCTAGTTCATGCTTTATGTATATCAGGCCTGTTTATCTCAATCAACCAAATCCTTAACAAGAACTCAGCCCTCCACCTAATTGCACATTGCACCTTGAAGAGCCCAGATCCTAGTCTTTATTTTGACAGTTTTGGGGTAGGAGAACTGTTCTTTACATCTTAATAGTGTATTAGTGCTATTTGTTCTCTAATCTTACCACTCTGTTCTTATTACTTACATTGGTTTCATGTAAGAATGACAGGTTTCTGTCCTGATATGCCCTTAAACTTGACCAAATGAAGCTCCTTAATCCTTATCGATAGATTTCTACCCCACAACAAATCGTGGTACTATTATTGTCCCTATGCTTAAAAATACCTTCTGGCAATTGGAACTTATCTTGTTTCTGGTTAAGTTCTGGCCCTGGATCCTAGGTCCCCACAATGAAATATGAGACTTAGTAACTGGGGTTCTGCTTTGTTCCCTTCTGTTTTAGAGAGAGAAAGAGGAACTCTTTTGCACTGCTGGTGGGAATGCAAACTGGTGCAGCCACTCTTGAAAACAGTATGGAGATGCTTCAAAATAATTAAAAATAAAACTACCCTATTACCCACCAACTGCACTACTAGAATTTATCGAAAGGATACAGGTGTGCTGTTTGAAGGGGCACATGCATCCCAGTGTTTATAGCAGCACTATTGACAATAGCCAAAGTATGTAAAGAGCCCCAAAGTCTATCAACAGATGAATGGATAAAGAAGATGTGGTATATATAAACATACAATGGAGTATTACTCTGCAATCAAAAAGAATGAAATCTTACCACTTGCAACTACATGGATAGAAATAGAGTGTATTATGCTAAGCAAAATTACTCAGAGAAAGACAAATATAATATTAACTTCACTCATATGTGGAATTTAAGATACAAAACAGAAGAACATAAGGGGAAAGGAAGCAAAAATCATACAAAAACAGGGAGGTGTCAAAACATAAGAGACTCTTAAATATAGAGAATAAACTGAGGGTTGCTAGAGGGGTTGTACATTGGGATATTGGCTAAATGGGCAAGGGGCAGTAAGGAGGACACTTGTTGAGATGAGCACTGGGTGTTACATGTAGGGGATGAATCACTGGATTCTACTCCTGAAACCATTATTGCACCATATGCTAACTTTGATGTAAATTTTTAAAAATAATAAATAAATATTAAAAATAATTAAAAAAAAAAAAAAGAACCACCACTCCCCAGCTGGATGCTATGAAACCCAGCACCTGCCAACATGGAGTTTTATCTACTATTTGGATGAGCAATATTCAATGACTGGACCAATGCTCTGAAGCTTTAAATAAGGAGCACACAGCCATCCTGTCTCATCTTTGGATCTACATTTGAAAACATATCTCCATATGTCTCCTTCCAAATAACCTATGCCTGACTTACTTGATCTTGTGTATGAATACAAAGCTCCCTCCTAATTCTGTGAAGCCACTTATATTCTTGTATCTACTGTTCTCATATTCTTATTCTCACTAAGAGCTACCTCTGGTAGGAAAAAGAGTGGGAAATATATAGAATATAGCATATTATGAAAATCAACTTCACCTGTTTTTTTTTTTCACTTTGTAATGTGGCAACTAGAGATTTAGAAATTATATGTGTGACAGGGTTATTCTATAATATGCCTTTTAAAGTTCACTCCATTATTATTGTTCTTAATTCATGTGGCAGAGATTTAGAGATATATATCCCAATATATCCCAGTACATGAAAGGAAGTGGTGTGTGACTTTTAAAGAGAAGGGATATCTTCTTCCATTCTTTTTGCTTCATTCCCACTACTAGCTGGAATTTAGACAAAGTGATAAACCACCTTGGACCTTGCAAATGAGAACACAAATCTGCAGATGGCAGAACAACAAGATAAAAAAAGATTGAGTCCCTGATGACTGTGCATAGCACATTGTTTCATGAGAGACATAAAATTCCATCTTTTTCAAGGCACTATTAATTTGAGTTTCTGTTGCAAGCAGTCAAAACAACAATTTAACAAGTACAACAGATCATTATAAAATATCAATTTCATGGTACATTCAAATAGCACATCTCAATTTTTCAAGTATTTCTTAGTGTCTCATTTGTCCTTCACAACAACTTCTTCCAGTCACTAGAACAGATATTACTATTCTGATTTTATAGATGGGGAAACAAAGGCTTTGAGACCTGTCAAAAGATTAGATGGCAAAATAAGTCACACAGCTGGAATTATTGCTTACTTTTCTCACTCTTACTGTGACGCTCTTTCCATTGGGCTGCCCTGCAGTGGAGTGAACCCTGGGCCACACCCATGAAAACAGCATAGTGCACATTTGATCAGGCCTTTTGTAAATGAAGACAGTAAAAGTTAAAAAAAAAAAACACAACTCTGACTTTCTATGTGAATCATATTTAAACCTGGAGAACATGAGGGCAAACATCAGGTTCTCCATAACTCATATCTTCCTTGGCACCCAGTACTCTGCCCAATGAATCCCATCAGTGAGAAGAAACACAGGGAGGATGCGAGGGGCAGAGTAATGGTCAGAAGTATCGTGTCACAGATATAAAAGCACAACACGAATGAAAAAGAATAAATACAGCGCATGCCATGAAATTAAGGCACAACCATCTACAGAATTTACAAATGAGGAAAACTAGAATTTGTCCAAAGACAGTACTATGTTCGAAAAATAAAATCATTGATACCTAAAACAAACGTTGTCCTTGTATTGAGCTATTTTCCTTTTCCATATACAATGTACTATAATTTAAGAAGAGAAAGGAAAGGGAAACAAATTAATCATCATTAAATGAGACTCCAGGAATCTTGGCAACACATATCATTTCTTGTTCACCTGACTTTTTAGAGAGGCACGACATGTAGTTTGATTCTGTGAAAACAAAATCCTCGTCTCAACAACTGAGGTAGTGGAAATTCCCATACTACTGTCTACTTAAGCTTCTTAGCCTGCATCCAAATAAAAGAATGGTTGGGGTTCTGCTCACTCTGCTTTAGCCCCTGATGCTAAGACTGCCAATAAAGTAGCTATTGAGGGATGAAGGCATTGGCTTATAAGAAATGGAATTGAGAACAGTTCATTTTACACAATATCCAGCCATCAAGTGATATAATTCAATCTCTATCAAGCCATGACAGAAGTGAAAAGTAAGGCAATTCTCTTAGGAATGGAAATCTACTCCCTACACATCTACATATTTTTAAATGTGAACATCTTTTAATTGGAATATTGGAAATGAGTACATTTAAAACCACTTCAGGGAGAATATATAAGTATGTATTCTGTAAGCTTAAGATTACAGTAATCAGGTTATTTTTGTAAAAACTGCATGCAAATCATTATACTTTGTTTTAGATGACTTTCTAAAATCATTACTTTTTTAAATCAAAGTTTTGAACTCAGGCAATGATCACTCACACACTTCCATAAATGGCTTCCAAGTCAGTAAAACCAGAATGCCTTAGGGATGAATCAAATACCAATTTCCACATTAAAAAACTCAGAAGTATTGGAGGTACTACTGACATTTGCCCTTCTTTCGTCCTTTATATATGATCAGTAACTAAGTTGTGACAATGCTCCTAAAAGCTCCAGGATCTATGAATTTGTCATCTTCACTGCCAACACCTTTGTCCAAGCTACCCTCACCTCAGTACTTGGACCACTGCAAGACATTTTTTAATTCTCTCCACATCGACTCTTGCCTTCCCTCTACTTCATGCTACCACAGAAGCCACAAAGTTCTCTAAAAACATTAATCAACAAAAATCCATACCTATGCTATGTTCACCAAAAGACAGGCACAAGATCATTCCTTGCATCATTATTTGTAATAATATCAAACCAGGTGGCCCCTTAACTTCGTTGTCCTTGGGGGACGCCATAGGAAGAGTGTAGCGAGGAGGGGGCAAGATGGCGGAGAAGTACGGAGCTCCGTACTTGCACTCGCGCCCATACATCACACGGAAAAGATCTGAAGCCATTGGAAACCTTACAAAACCTGAGAGATTGGGAGAAAAAGGATGCAGAATCCACTGAGAGAGCCTTCTAACGTGAGTGCGAACCGGGGAAGATAAAATCGGGCCGGGATCGGAGACTCCAGGGTGGGAGGCGATCCCCCTCTACCCTCTACGGGGAGTGAGAGGAGGAAAAGGAGAGAGTCCGAAACAGAAAAACCTCCGCGGGGGAGAAAAACCTCCGCTCGGTGCATAGAAAGACCGTACTTGCCAAATACCTGCACACCAGGTCCCCTCGCGCCAACTGGTCCTGGGGGGCTGAGCACACAAACTGCTTCTTTGTGCCGCTCCTGGAGGTTGGATTTCAGAGCGGGCGCGCCTGCCGCCATTGTAGCTCCCGGGCGGCTGGGGCCCCTGAAAGAGCCACGCTGACACCGGGCGTCCGCGCTCCTGGCTGGCTGGAACTCGAGAGGGAAGGCAAAGAGCTAAAAACTGGGAAATTTGCCTGTGAGTTTGTGTTTCGGGTGACGAGCCATAGAGGGACCCGGTTTTCCTCACTCCAGCGGGCTCGGGCTCAGAGCACCCGGCAGGCAAGCCCCCGCGCATGCGCGCCAGCCCGACCCAGAGAAGGAAGCAGCGATTCTGACTCCACCCCCAGAGCTCGGCAGGGGGCCTGGAATTGCCCAGGGGGTTGCCTGGGAAGCTGTGTCTAAGGCAATTTCAGCGGGGCGCGCGGACTGGGATTTGGAGATTGGAACTGGCCTGGGTTGAAGAGTGCAACCAACTTCGGCTGCGCCCCCGGTACGGGGAGTTTACACGCCCAAAAAAGCGAGGTGCAGCGCTTGGTTCAAGAAGGGACTGGAGCACCGTCACTCCCCTCCCCACAACCGCCAAGGCAGAGCCCCGCCTGAGGCATTGGATCACGCCACGCCCATCCCTGCCTGAGAGGTGCCCTCCTCCCTTTTTTTTTTTTTTTTTTTTTTCTTCTTCTTTCTCTTTTCTCTCTTTTTTCCCCAGAACACTGACCTGATTAACTCTGGTCGCCAGCTTGCTTAAACAATCACAACAAGTCCATTCTGTAGATGTAAATTCTACACCTACCAACATTTTCATCTCTTTCTCTCAGGAGTAATTAGACTATATAGTTTCTCTGGATAATTCCAGCATCCTTCTCTCACCTATCCAACCATATTCTACCCTTTACCTCTTTGAAAAAAGCTTCTTATCCCTTCTGCCTGTTCATTCTATTTCCAATTTTGCCTCATCCCCACCCTGTCTTCTCTCTCTTTCTCTATGCTCTTCAACCAGCACTGCATACACACGGCTATTTAACTGTAGCTGGGAAATCCGGTATATGCTTTAAACCGTTCTTTGTCCATCGGTTTTCTTCTTTTTTCCTTTTCTTTTCCCCTTTTTGACCCTTTTATGTATTTTATACTCCCTATTATTCGCCCTCCCTCCTCCATCTTTTCTCTTAACTTTTTCGTTTTCCCTCTCGCTTTGCATGTTAGTTGAATTAGCCTGTGCGTTTGTGTGCTCCTGCTCCCTGTGTGTTTGTCTGTCTGTTTTCTTTTCCAGGGCTACCTCAAGAAACAAGCCAGAGTACACAAGGTGGAGAGTCCCAAATATCACTACGAATAGGAAAATAAAATAACCAAGGTCCCAACAAGAGAGACCAAGGGATATCATTCAAAAAACACTCTCTGAAAGGATAGGCCCTGGACAGTCAAAGAGTCTTCTTGGATATAGCAGCAGTCATAGATACAGAGAGCATTAACAGGTCTTTAAAACCAACAAGAGCCAGAAAGCTAACTAAAATGACGAAACGAAAGAGCTCTCCTCCAAAGAAACTCCAAGAAGAAATCACAGCTAATGAACTGCTCAAAAGAGATATCAGCAGCATAACTGAACAAGATTTTAGAATAATAATGGTAAAATTAATAGCTGGACTTGAAAAAAACATAGGAGACATCAAAGAAACTATGGCTACAGACAGAATGGAAAATAAAAATAGGCATGAAGAATTAAAAAATGCGATAAATGAGATACATAATAAATTAGAGGCCTCCAATTCATGGCTTGAAGAGGCAGAAAGGAGAATAAGTGATTTAGAAGACACCATGATAGAAAAACAAGAAGCTGACAAAAAAAGAGACAAACCGATCCAGGAACAGGAAAGAAGAATTCGAGAGCTCAGCGATACGGTCAAACACAACAATATCCATATCATAGGAATCCCAGAAGAGGAAGAGAGAGGGAAAGGTGCTGAAGGAGTCCTGGACCAAATTATAGCAGAGAACTTCCCCAAAGTGGGGAAGGAAGTAAATGTTGAAATACAAGAGGCTCAGAGGACTCCCCTCAGACATAACTTGATTCGATCTTCTGCACGACATAACATAGTAAAAATGGCAAAATACAAGGACAAAGAGAGAATTTTGAAAGCAGCTAGGGAGAAAAAGGCCCTAACATACAAAGGGAAACCTATCAGAGTGGTGACAGACCTATCTACTGAAACTTGGCAGGCCAGAAAGGAATGGCAGGAGATCTTCAATGTGATGAACAGTAAAAATATGCAGCCAAGAATCCTCTATCCAGCAAGCCTGTCATTCAAAATAGAAGGAGAGATAAAAACCTTTCCAAATAAACAGAAATTGAAAGAATTTGTCACCACGAAGCCAGCCCTACAAGAAATCCTGAGGGGGACGCTCTGAAGGAAAGGTTGCAAGGAACAAAGATTCCAGAGACACCACCACAAACATGAACCCTACAAAAGATACAAAGACTCTAAACCCACATATTTCAATAATAACACTGAATGTCAATGGGCTGAATGCTCCAATCAAAAGACATAGGGTAGCAGAATGGATAAAAAACAAAATCCATCTATATGCTGTCTACAAGAAACTCATTTTAGACGGGAAGATACCTTCAGATTAAAAGTAAGGGGATGGAGAAATATATATCATGCTACAGGAAATCAAAAGAAAGCCAGAGAAGCGATACTTATATCAGACAAACTGGACTTTAAAGACAATAACAAGACATGAAGAAGGGCATTACATAATAATTACAGCGTTCATCCATCAGGAAGAACTAACAATCATAAATGTCTATGCACCGAATATGGGAGCACCTAAATATCTAAAACAATTAATCACAAACAGAAACAAGCTTATAGATAAGAATGTGCTAATAGCAGGGGACTTTAATACTCCGCTTACAGCAATGGATAGGTCAAACAGACAGAAAATTACTAAAGAAATAATGAACTTGAAAGACACATTGGACCAGATGGACCTGACGGATATATTTAAAACTCTACATCCTGAGGCCAGGGAATTTACTTTCTTCTCAAGTGTGCATGGCACATTCTCCAAGATAGATCATATACTGGGACATAAAGCAGCCCTCAATAAATATAAAAGAATAGAGATCATACCATGCACACTGTCAGAACATAATGCATTGAAACTTGAAATCAATTACAGGAAGAAGTCTGGAAAACCTCCAAAAGTATGGAGGTTAAAGAACACCCTACTAAAGAATGAATGGGCCAATTAGGCAATTAGAGATGAAATTAAAAAATATATGGAAACAAATGAAAATGAAAACACAACAATTCAAAATCTATGGGATGCGGCCAAGGCAGTCCTAAGAGGAAACTACATTGCTCTCCAGGCCTATTTCAAGAGATTAGAAAAAGCGCAAGTCCAAAATCTAACAGCTCACCTAAAGGAACTAGAGGTAGAGCAACAAGAGCACCCCAAACCCAGTAGGAGAAGAGATATAGTAAAAATCAGAGCAGAAATAAACAACATAGAGACCAAAGAAACAATTGAATAGATCAATGAAACCAAGAGTTGGTTCTTTGAAAAAATAAACAAAATTAACAAACCTCTAGCCAGGCTTCTCAAAAAGAAAAGAGAGCACCCAAATAGACAAAATCATGAATGAAAATGGACTTATTACAACCAACCTCTCAGAAATACAAGCAATTATCAGGGAATACTATGAAAAATTATATGCCAACAAATTGGACAACTTAGAAGAAATGGACAAATTCCTAAACACACACTCACTACCAAAATTCACACGGGAAGAAATAGAAAACCTGAACAGACCCATAACGAGTGAAGAAATTGAATCAGTGATCAAAAATCTCCCAACAAATAAGAGCCCTGGACCTGATGGCTTCCCTGGGGAATTCTACCAGACATTTAAAACAGAATTAATCCCAATTCTTCTCAAGCTATTCCAAAAAATAGAAATCGAAGTTAAACTCCCAGATTCATTTTATGAAGCCAGCATCACTCTGATTCCCAAGCCGGACAGAGATCCAGCGAAAAAAGAGAACTACAGGCCAATATCCTTGATGAATACGGATGCAAAAATCCTCAAGAAGATCCTTGCAAATCGAATCCAGAAGCACATAAAAAGAATCATCCACCAAGATCAAGTGGGATTCATTCCTGGGTTACAGGGCTGGTTCAACATTCACAAATCAATCAATTGTGATCCATCACATCAATAAAAGAAAAGATAAAAACCATATGATCCTGTCAATAGATGCAGAAAAAGCATTTGACAAAATACAGCATTCCTTCTTAATAAAGACTCTAGAGAAAGTTGGGATAGAAGGAACCTACTTAAACACCATAAAAGCCATCTATGAGTAGCCTTCAGCTAACATCATCCTCAACGGGGAAAAACTCAGAGCTTTCCCCCTGAGATCAGGAACACGACAGGGATGCCCACTCTCACCACTGCTGTTTAACATAGTGCTGGAAGTCCTAGCATCAGCCATCAGACACCAAAAGGAAATCAAAGGCATCAGAATTGGCAAAGAGGAAGTCAAACTTTCACTCTTCGCAGATGACATGATACTCTACATAGAAAACCCGACAGACTCCACAAGAAGCCTACTAGAACTGATCCATGAATTCAGGCAAGTTGCAGGGTACAAAATCAATGTACAGAAATCGGTTGCATTTTTATACACCAATAATGAAGCAACAGAAAGAGAAATCAAGAAACTGATCCCATTCACAACTGCACAAAAAACCATAAAGTACCTAGGAATAAACCTAACCAAGGATACAAGAGATCTGTATGATGAAAACTATAGAAAACTTATGAAGGAAATTGAAGAAGACACAAAGAAATGGAAAAACATTCCATGCTCATGGATAGGAAGAATATAGTTAAGATGTCATTACTACCCAAAGCACTTTACACATTCAATGCAATTCCACTCAAAATTGCACCAGCATACTTCTCAAAACTAGAACAAACTATCCAAAAATTTGTATGGAACCACAAAAGACCCCGAATAGCCAAAGTAATACTGAAAAATAAAACCAAAATGGGAGGTATCACCATCCCAGACTTTAGCCTCTACTACAAAGCTGTCATCATCAAGACAGTATGGTATTGGCACAAAAACAGACACATAGACCAATGGAACAGAATTGAGAACTCAGAAGTGGACCCAAAAGTATACAGCCAACTGATCTTTGACAAAGCAGGAAAGAATATCCAATGGAAAAAAGACAGCCTTTTTAACAGAAGGTGTTGGGAGAACTGGACAGCAACATGCAGAAGAATGAAATTAGATCATTTTCTCACACCATGCACAAAAATAAACTCAAAATGGATAAAAGACCTGAACGTGAGACAGGAAACTATCAACACCCTAGAGGAGAAAGCAGGAAACAACCTCCTTGACCTCCACCGCAGCAACTTCTTACTTGACACATCCCCAAAAGCAAGGGAATCAAGAGCAAAAATAAACTGTTGGGACCTCATCAAGATTAAAAGCTTCTGCACAGCCAAGGAAACAACCCAGAAAACTAATAGGCAACCAACGGAATGGGAAAAGATAGTTGCAAATGACATATCAGATAAAGGGTTAATATCCAGAATCTATAAGGAACTCACCAAACTCCACGCCCGAAAAACAAACAACCCAGTGAAGAAATGGGCAGAAGATATGAACAGACACTTCTCCAAAGAGGACATCCAGATGGCCAACAGACACATGAAACGATGCTCAGCATCCCTCCTCATCAGGGAAATACAAATCAAAACCACACTGAGATACCACCTCACGCCAGTCAGAGGGGCTAAAATGAACAAATCAGAGAACTCTAGATGCTGGCGAGGATGTGGAGAAACGGGCAACCTCCTAAGCTACATTGGTGGGAATGTAAACTGGTACAGCCCCTCTGGAAAACAGTGTGGAGGTTCCTAAGGAAACTAACAATAGAACTCCCCTATGACCCAGCAATAGCACTGCTAGGAATTTACCCAAGGGATACAGAAATGCTGATCCATAGGAGCACATGTACCCCAATGTTCATAGCAGCACTCTCCACAATAGCTAAAACATGGAAAGAGCCTAAGTGTCCATCAACAGATGAATGGATCAAGAAGATGTGGTTTATCTATACCATGGAATACTACATGGCAATGAGAAACAATGAAATCTGGCCATGTGTAGCAACATGGATGGACCTTGAGGGCGTTATGCTGAGCGAAATAAGTCAGGCAGAGAAGGACAAATATCATATGTGTGCACGTATAGGAGGATTAGGAGGAACTTAACAGAGGAACAAGGGGGAGAAGAAGGGCAAATGGTGGGGGAAAGGGAGAGAGGCAAACCATGAGAGACTCTTGAATGCTGACAAAAACTGAGCACTGATGGATGTTGGGGGGAGGGGGGATGGGCACTTGTGGGGATGAGCACTGGGTGTTATGTGGAAACTAATTTGACAATAAACTATTAAAAAAATATATATATATATATATCAAACCATACACAACTCAAAAGTCTGTAACAGTAAGGGTGCACTGGAATTCTACAGAGCACAGCAATATGGATGGATCTCAGAGACATGATGTTGACTAAAGTAAATCAGACACAAAGAAATACATATTTATAATTTCACATATGTAAAGTTCAAAATTAGGCAAAACCAATCTGTTCTTTTTCTTCAGTTTTATTGAGGTATAACCAACAAATAAAATTATATAGATTTAAAGTGTATAATATGACAATTTGATATATACTTCATGCAATGATTATCATTACCAAGTCAATTAACGTATCTATTACCTCAGAGTTATTGTGTATGTGTGAGCACCTGTGTGTATGCATGCAGGTATGTGTATGTGGTAGGAATGTTTTTTGTTGTTGTCGTTGTTTTTACATTTTTTTTAAATGCTTATTTATTCTTGAAGGAGAGAGTATGAGCAGGGGAGAGGCCGAGAGAGAGGGAAACACAGAGTCCAAAATGGGCTCCAGGCTCTGACCTGTCAACACGAAGCCTGATGTGGGGCTTGAACTCATGAACTGCAAAATCATGACCTGAGCCGAAGTTGGATGTTTAACTGACTGAACTACCCAGGTGCCCCTGTGATGAGAATGTTTAAGATCTATTCTCAGCAAATTTCAAGTATATAATACAGTATTGCTAACTATAGTTACCAGGCTCTGTGTTAGATCCCCAGAACTTATTTATCTTAGAATTGAAGGCTTACACTCTGACCAGCATCTCCCCATCTCTCACTCCAAGTCTCTTGTAACCACTGTTCTACTGTTTCGATGACTTTGACTTTTTTTTTTTAAGATGTCACATATAAGTTAGATCTTACAGCATTCATCTCTCTGTGACTTATTTCACTTACCATAGTGCCCTCAAGGTCCATCCACATTGTGACAAATGGCAAGATTTATATATATATATATATATATTTATATATATATATATATATATATTTCACATTTTCTTCATCCAGTCATCTGTTGGCACAGACACTTGGGTTGTTTCCATCTTTTGGTTATTCTGAATAATGCTGCAATAAACATGGAAGTGCATGTAACTCTTCGATATCCTGTTTTCATTTTCTTTGGGTATATAATCAGGAGTGAAACTTCTGTATTACATGGTAGTTCTATTTTTAATTTTATGAGGAACTACCATACTGTTTTCCATGGTGACTAAACCAGTTTACATTCCCACAGACAGTACATAGGGTTTCCTTTAATCCACTTCCTCACCAACACTTGCGAACTCTTATCTTTTTGATAAAAGCCATTATAACAGGTATGAGGTAACATTTCACTGTGGTTTAGATTTGCATTTCCTTTATAATGAATGATGTTGAGCACATTATCATGTACTTTTTGGCCATCTGTATGTCTTCTTTGGGGAAAAAAATGTCCATTTAGGATGTTTATGCAAAACCAACTTTTGATGTTGGAAGTAGCCTTGGGGTAGGTAATGACTGGAAGAGAGAATTCTAGGTACTACAACTTCTGTTTCTTGATCTGGGTACAAGTTTCATGAAAGCCTTCACTTTGTAAAACTTTATTAAACTACGTGCTTATGATATGCATTCTTTTCTCTACATGTTATACTTCAACAAAAAGTCTACTTAAAAAAAAACACTGGTCTGATCATGCCATCCTCCTATTTTATATCAGTCTTGAGACTAAAGGTCAAAACTATTACAACACCTACAACATTATAAGTTAAATTTTTTTTAATGTTTTGTTTTTTAATTTTTGAGAGAGAGAGACAGAATGCGAGTGGGGAAGGGGCAGAGAGAGAGGGAGACACAGAATAGGAAGCTTGTTCCAGGCTCTGAGTTGTCAGCACAGAGTCTAATGTGGGGCTCCAACTTACAAATTGGGAGATCATGACCTAAGATGAAGTCAGACTCACCAGCTGAGCCACCAGGTGCCCACAACACTACTACTTTACCTTTACAGTGCAGCTGTAGCTTGAGAAAAATCACTGTCCTTTTCTGCATATTTTTAATTTCCTCAAAAGCACAATGATCCTTCCCACTTTAGGGCTGGCTCACATACTAACTAGTTCTTCTACCGAGATGTCTCTTTTCCTTCCCTTTGCCTGGTTAACTATCACTCACCATTCAGATTTTCTTGGGGAGCCTTCCCTGACTCCTAGACTAGGTCCTATTACGTCTTCTCTCCTCTTCTTAGCACTGGTAACATTTGTGGCCTGCTTCACCAATCTCAGATTGGTCCTTTCTCTCTCTCTCTCTCTCCATTGAACTGTCCAGAACCCACCAGCATCATAAAAAAGGAAGCATGCCATCTCCTTCTTGAAGTTTCCCTATATGATCCAGACATGCAGGAGTCCAGTCAGTCCAAAGGCATTTGCTTCCAAGTGCAGAGCACAATGGGGTCCGTGTAGCCCGCCACCGTGTCACTCCTCTCTCAACAGAGGGCTGGGTCCACAAGGTTGACTGCCTCACTGTGCTGCTGTAGTGTCTGGCAGACTGCAGAGGTGCCCCAGGCGTGGTTCTGCTTTGCCAGTGGACTTTTGTTCTCCCAAACAGCACAGGTGTCTCAGGTGTCTTTCCCACATACTATTTAAGCCCCAGTGTGTGGAAGCTCACAACTTAAACTCAGCCTGCAGATCAATTTTGTTTGGCCCAAACAGTGTTTCTCTGTCTAAGACTGACCTTTATTTACTTACTTTTTATTAGAGAAGTCACTCTTTTTTTTATTTTGATTTTAATACCAACAGTATTTTTCATAGAACTAAAACAAACAATTTTAAAATGTGTATGGAACCACAAAAGACCTCAAATAGTCAAAGCAGTCTTGAAACAGAAGCAAAGCCAGATGCATCACAATTCTGGAATTCAAGTTATATTACAAAATTGTAGTAATCACGACAGTATGGTACTGGCCACAAAAACAGACACATAGATCAATAGTAAAAGAATAGGAAACCCAGAAATAAACCCACAACTATATGGTCAATGAATCTTTGACAAAGCAGGAAAGACTCGCCAATGTGAAAAAGTATCTTCAACAGATGGTTTTGGGAAACCTGAACAGCAACATGTAAAAGAATGAAACTGGACCACTTTCCTAGACCATATACAAAACTAAATTCAAAATGGATGAAAGACCTAAATATGAGAAATGATCAAAATCCTAGAGGAGAACAGAGGCAGTAACTTCTTTGACATCGGCCATACCAACTTCTTTCTAGATATGTCTCCTGAGGCCAAGGAAACAAAAGCAAAAATGAACTATTGGGATTTCATCAAAATAAAATGCTTCTGCAGAGTGAAGGAAACAATCAACAAAACTAAGAGGCAACCTATGGAATGAGAGAAGATATTTGCAAGTGACGTATCTGATAAGATTGATCTTTTTCTTTTTTTAATGTTTATGTACTGTTGAGAGACAGAGTGCCAGCAGAGGAGGCACAGTGAGAGAGGGAGACACAGAATCCAAAACAGGCTCCAGGCTCTGAGCTAGCAGCACAGAGCCCAATACAGGGCTCGAATCCACAAACCGTGATACCATGACCTGAGCTGAAGTTGGATAATAAACTGACTGAGCCACCCAGGCACCCCCTGTAATATTGACCTTTAAATGCCCGGAGATTTCACATGAAAATTTGTAGTGGCAGTTTCTCTTGAAAATTTGGAAGCTCTTTCAACAATGGTCCGACTTCCTAAAGGGCAACATGGGCTAAACCTGAGTACCAGCTGTGCCCTTTAACATGGCACGCACTCTCCAGTTTGCCACAGTCCCTGCTATTCCCAGTTGTCTCCCTAAGTTGAGGCCAAATATCAGTTTGCATTTATCAGTGTGGATGTGCTATTTTTTCTCTTGAAGAGTTCAGGGAGAAATAAACTATTTCTTACATATATTTGCCTCACATGCAGGAGAATGAAAGGCCAAGCATTTTTGCATTTCTAGAAAAATAGGAAAAACCTATTTCAACATGTAAAAATATTCGTTTATATTTATTGTACAAAAAAGTGTGTCTCTATCAAAAGAAGACAACTTAAGATACCACCATGACACAACCACAGAAATAAAGCAAGAACTGTGACCAATTAATCTAAAAGGCTTGATGAAACCTTAATGCACTAAAAGACTAAATTTTCAACTGTTTTTTTAAGTATAAATAAACTAGAGGATATGAGGCACATCAAATATTAAATAAATTGCTGAGGCATCAATACCTTTAATGGATTATTAATCTATTTTTTAATGTGTCTAATGATGGCAGCAGAGATTATGTATCCTGAAAACAAACAAACAAACACATTTCTACAAGTCTTCCCAGAAACACTGGTGTCCAACATGCTGAAGTTATAATGAGGACCTAAGGATCATGTTCTAGGATATGATGTGTGTCAGTTCTCAGAACTCTGGCTAGCTTCTCTGAACTCATCACATCAACAAAAGAAGCAGTTTGCAAGCAACCTGCCTCTTCTACCAAAAAAACAAAAACAAAACAAAACAAAAAGCTTTAATCTAAACCCAAGGTAACGACTGCCCATTCATCTTACAGTTGCATGACTCTTAGGCCTCTGAAGGTGAGTTCAAAGATGACTTTCTGTCCATGCCTAGAAGAGGCACTGACACTTTTCATGGACTTTAAAACAAAACTGCTGTCATTACCGTAATTTTAATTAAATGATTACCTGTGAAATTAGTTAATACATATCTCACCTATCACATTTAAAGTTTTGTAAGTGTCAAGGCGCCTGGGTGGCTCAGTCCATTAAGTGCTGACTTCGGCTCAGGTCATGATCTCACAGTTTGTGAGTCTGAGGCCTGCACCTGGCTCTGTGCTGACAGCTCAGAGCCTGGAATCTGCTTCGGATTCTGTGTCCTCCCTTTCTGCCTCTCCCCTGTTTGTGCTCTGTCTCTTTCTCTCAAAAATAAATATTAAAAAAAAAGGGAAAGTTTTATAAAGGTCAAAATCATTTCTATTTGCTATCACTATACCTCCAGGGTACATTCATTACATATACTGGGATGAAGCAGGTTTATTAAAGGCTATGTAGGTAGTTAGACAGAGGCAAGATCAAAGGGGTGGTTAAAATCTTATATTTCTGACCTCTTGCCACTATAAGGTGTCCACACGTCCTCAAGATTCTTGAAATGAAGACTATCTCAGCCAGCCAGCCGTGTGGGCCCCCAGCACACTATTATAAACAGGCCAGCTGCCAGCAGGTTAGATATTGGGGACCTTTCATCAGCTATATGGGACAGACTACCAGCTGCCCTAGATGAGTAGCAGCTCTCCCTCTGCACAGCTGATCTGCCTGTGTGTTCCACAGCGTCCATAATGGCTCCCAATAAACCCTGCCTCCCAATACCCACTCTCTTGTGTAGTCCTGGACACATTTTACCATAATTAGTCTGATATGTCACTCTCAAGTTAAGGTTATAGAAAGACTGTGACTTCCACCTTGGGCACTCATTCTCTTTCCTTCTCAGATGGCTTACTCTGAGGGAAGCAAGCTGCCATGTTGTGAGCAGCCCTATGGGGAGGTTTATATGGTGAGAATTAAAGTCTCCCCCAACAGCCATAAAAGAATGAGACTGGCTGATCCTGATTTGAGTCAGCTTAGAAGCAGATTCTCTAGCCCAGTGAAGTCTTGAGATGTCTGCAGCGCTCACTGACAACAGGGAACCTTAAGAGAGATGCTGAGCTAGAGCCACGTGGCTAAGCCACTCAAGGATTTCCAACCTCCTTGAACTATGCGAGGTAATAATTGTGTTAAGTTGTCAAGTGTCAGGATACTTTGTGACACACCACTAGATAAACAGTATACTCAGAATAATTTTCAAGCACAGCCCTATCAGAGTAGTAGCTCTACATTAACATCTAATCTAGTAATTCTCAGTGGTACTATTATCTAATATAGCTTGTGATTTTTTTACATTTCCCAAAAGTCTTAAGCTTTTCATTGGAATTAATATTAAAGAATTTTTTTGATGCCTCCAAAACAGTATAATGCCAAGTGCGTGCTAAACAATCAAAACAATCAAATAAATATATACTTGCTGAATTAATTTTTTAAGTGATGTTTCAATAGAGCATACTACTTGCATGTCTGTTCACCTTGATGTTGCTATAAAATTATTCAAGGTACTATGAACTAAGTTACAAATAATAAAGCCAAGAAAATATGTCTCTCTCTGAAGAACTGATTCTAAACAAACACCATTCAAATAATTTGGCACAAGGGACATTTTCATCAAATAAGACCTCTGACAAGGATCTCTGATCTCTATAACTTTGATTTTTCTTTCTTGTAGCCAAAGTTGACAGGAAAATGTGTTAGGGAAGGAGAAGCATGAACATGAAATAAAAAGGCACCGATGAAAGATTTTGACAATTAATATGAAATAGTGATAGGTTGTTGAAGTAAAGAAATGTAAGAAGAAATATCTAGAGCAAAATCTCTTAAGAAATCTCAAATACTTTGCTTCAAGCATTTAAGTACAGAAAAGAATAATAAGCAAAGTGTATAAAGTTTTCTGTGTTGAGACCCACTAGTTAAGTACACTTTTCCAAAGCATAGTATCATCGAAGTTTGTTTATTTAATGATGTTTCTATGAAGATTGTTTTATTATTTTTTTAATATTTATTTTTAAGGAGAGAGAGAGAGAGAGAGAGAGAGATTGAGTGGGGGCATGGGAGGGGCAGAGACAGAGGAAGACACAGAATCTGAAGTAGGATCCAGGCTTTGAGCTGTCAGCACAGGGCCCGATGTGGGGCTCGAACCTACAAACTATGAGATGATGACCTGAGCCAAAGTTGGATGCTTAATTGACTGAGCTACCCAGATGCCCCCATCTATGAAGATTGTTTAATTTTTTTTAATGTATTATTTATTTCTGAGAGAGAGAGAGACAGCATGAGCAGGGGAGGGTCAGAGAGAGGGAGACATAGAATCTGAAGCAGCCTCTAGGCTCTGAGCTAGCTGTCAGCACAGAGCCTGACGTGGGGCTTGAACCCACGAACCACGAGATCATGACCTGAGCCAAAGTCGGACACTTAACCGACTGAGCCACCCAGGTAACCCTATGAAGATTGTTTTAAAACAGGCAATATGCCATTTAAACGAGGCTACCAAATAAAACTTTTAATATTTACAAAGATTTATTAAAATTCTTCAATATTCTATGATACATAGCTGATTTTTCTGTCAATCGCTGTCAGTTTGATGTAGCAATGACAGATTTGTCAGATGACTGTCTCTCCTTGGGTTGCTAGATGTGGACAGCTCTTTAATCATTTTCCTCACAGATAAAGATTCCATATGTAAATAGAATGATGCAATCTTACATTGGATTTATGACATTGCTTGATTCAGATGATCACATTTAAACCTTGTAAGTCTTATTGTGCCATAAAGTTAGAACATTTTTGCAAATAGGGTAGGGGTGGGGTGCTGCAAGGATACAGGAGATAGCTTGAAGGGCATCCCATGGGACCAATATGGGACAGTCATGAATTTGTAAGCCATTAAAAAGATAGGAATCCACAAGCTCAAACTGATAATAAGCAGATTAAACTACAAATGGATAAATGCAGATTAAACTACAAATGGATAAATGCACTTGTTGCACCACTTGGTTGCCTGAGAGCCAACTGGTCAACATGGAGGAGATATGGCTGGAGCTGCAGAACCACCATTTCACAATCATCATAGGAAAGACTAGTTCAGACAAGAAATGTCAATGGAAGCTGAACCCAGGAGGAAATGTTGGATGAGAAGCAGCATACTTGCAGAGAGTCTTAAAGCGTGTCCCCACAAACTGCTTATTAAGGAGCACCTGGGTGGCTCAGTTGGTTAAGCATCTGCCTTTTGGTTCAGGTCATGATCTCATGGTTTGTGAGTTTGAGCCCCAGGTCAGGCTCTGCACTAACATCACGGAACCTGCTTGAGGTTCTCTCTCTCTCCTTGCTCTGCCCCTCTCCTGCTTGCTCTTTCTCTCTCAAAATGAATAAATGTATGCTTATTAAATATGCAAGGAAAACATAGTAAATATATAGTGAGGAAGTTGGATAGCATCTCGTCCAGGTGATCATATATCACCACCAAAGAAGGGCAAAAGGATATTGTATGCCTCCGACATCGTATCTTCAGAAGGTCTTAGCATCACTTCAGTAGGATTCCTACAAGGAACATTGAGGATAGTCATGAGGAATTACCTGACAAACCCAAAATGAGAAGTATCTTATTTAAAAGAAGATGACTGTATTCTTTTAATAGGGATGGCAGTGCCATGAAAGTCTGAGGAGCTCTTTCAAGCTCTTTCCAAGATGAAAGAGTCATGACAATTAAATTGATATGTAGTCCTAGACTGGATCTTGTACTGGAAGGAGGAAATAGTACTAAAAACGACATCACTGGGTTAATTGACAAAAGCAGAACATAGATGTTATTGCATCAATATTAAATTTATTGACATTGATAATTGTATTGTAGTTATCTAAGAAAACATCCCCATTATTAACCAATACATACTAATTAGTAGGACAATGATACTGCAACTTACTCTCAAATGACAGGAAAACTGTGTGTGTGTGTGTGTGTGTGTGTGTGTGTGTGTGTGTGTTGAAAGAGAGGGAGAGAGGGGCGCCTGGGTGGCTTAGTCGGTTAAGCGTCCGACTTTCGCTTAGGTCATGATCTCGCGGTTCGTGGGTTCGAGCCCCGCGTCGGGCTCTGTGCTGACTGCCAGCTCAGAGCCTGGAGCCTATTTCAGAGTCTGTATCTCCCTCTCTCTCTGACCCTCCCCTGCTCACGCTGTCTCTCTCTCTCTCCTAGAAATAAATAAAAATAAAAAAAAAAAAAGAGAGGGAGAGAGAGACGGAGAGAGCAAATGTTACAAAATGTTATAGCATTTAAATATTAACAATGTTAACAATATTAAGATTATGGAAATTTGGATAGGAGATTTTTGGGTTTTCTCACTACTTTCTTACACCTTTTCTGTAAATTTGTAATTACTTCCAGGTAAACATTCTAAAATGCCAAATCTTCATTTAAAATACAAATATATGGGGAAGGGAATTAAAGTAGCATATTTTTAAATATTAAAAAAATACATTTTTAGGATGTTAACTTCTCTAAGCACTACGTACGACTGGTATTAATACAGAGTAAGTTCTGAAAACACTAGCCTTCATGTATAATTTCAGTAACAATCATTTTGATACGTGAAACCTCTTTGTTTTATGATCTCTAGGATTATTTCAATACTGTCCAGGCATTTGAGGTTCACAAGCTTCAAAGCTCTGCATGAGCTTGAGTATTTTGGCCTTATCTACAGCCTTTGACCCTGTCACAATAGTACTTAATCCCAAACTATCTAAAAGTGGCATCGTACAACGCAGATGCCTCCCTTGGTATTTCTTCTCCAAGTGTTCTTTTCATGCTGCCAGTTCACAAAAAGAATGTGGCCACAACTAACCCTTTCTGGTAAGTTTACCCTTAAAGTTTTACCCTTAAAAAGGAAGGAAATTCTGTCATCTGCTACTATGTGGATGAATGCCGAGGACATTATTAAGTGAAATAAGCCAGTGACAGAAAGACAAATGCTGTATGGTTCCACTTATATGAGGTATCAAATGTAGTCCACCTTATAGAAACAGAAAGTAAAATGGGGGTAGGAGGAAAAGAGGAGATGTTGCTTAATGGATACAGAGTTTCATATTTGCAAGGTGAAAAAGTTCTAGAGATCTGTTTCACAGAGATGTGAATACACTTATACTTAAGACTACTGAACTGTATACTTCAAAAATGGTTAAGATGGTAAATTTTATGTTATGTGTTTTTTATCATAATGTTTTAAAAAAATGAGCACGCCACTCTTATTTAAATTTCTCAGTAGTTTTCTATCGCCTTTGGACAAAGTCTAAAGTCCTTTAGACTTCAAGCACTGTCTTGTACCATCGGGCCATTGTCTGTCTTTCATTCTTAATTAGTTCAAACTACACTGGTTATATCACCTACAAGTAATTCCCTCAGTTCACCATTTTATCTCATTTCTTCTTTCCTTTGCACATGAACTGTCTGGGACAATCTTCTCATCTACCTTCAAGATGAATTAAAGCATTATTTTCTCTTGTATCCCTCTTTGAGACCCCTACACTGAGGTAGGAGACACCTACCCTCTTCTCTCACTCACCCCCATACATATTTCAACTTAGCATTCTACTGCAATATAATGGGATTCATTGCCCATCTCTCCAAGTGGTGATGATCTAAGGAAATACACACACACACACACACATACACACTTGCTATTTCTGTATCTCTAGCCCTTGCACTGTGTCTTATTCACAGTAGCAAGTCAGTAAGTGCTTGGTGAATGAGTATATGAATTTCTAATCAAGCTGACTCTTAAATAATCTTTTTTTCTTTTTAAACACCCTAACATTTAAGTATTTGTCAATATCATAAAACACTTTTTAATCAAATACACGGTGTTATTTAGTAAAGGCTCTTGTAAGTATTTTTGTCAAATCAATATTCATTCTACCTTTTTAAGGAGATTTAGCACATCCTCCGTTTGATAAAGACTGGTGGAAATGACAAGGAGATCTATTCTCTTCCAGCCAATGTGGGCACATATGACCCCAGTTAGGTCAATTTATGTGTTTATTTACAGAATTGGAATGCTGAGCAGGAGGGAAAGAACTGAAAACAGCTGTGCCTAAAATAGGCATCTGTCAGCTACTCTTCTGAGATCCACATTGTATCATTTATATTTTGCCACAATAGTATTATTTAACCAACTCTAATTCCCAATTCCTTGAAAGAATAAACATTATTTGGCTCATAAATCTGCAGATCAGAAAGTGAGTGGTTCTTCTTGTCATGGATGAGCTTGTCCACATGTCTGGCAGGGAGCTGACTGAGAAGTGTGAGATGGGACGGTGGGCTACCTGTCTCTCATCCCCTGTAGGCTAGCCTGACATGTTCTCATCGTCATGACAGAGTAGTAAGAGTAAACAAATATTACTGTGCAAACACTTTTTTCAAACTTCTGATATGTCACATTTACCAACACCCTGTTGACTGAAACAAGTCCCAATTAAGGAGCAGGGCAGAACACCCCATCCATAGTGGAAGAATATTGCAAAGTTACACAACAAAGAGTGTACCAACTAGAGAAGATGAAGAATCCCAGCCAATAAATGCAATCTGTTACATATACCAATCCAATGCCACTCAAGCTCTTGTGCTTCTTGTTTTCCTTCTAGTTCTTTACCCTTCCCCTCATCCTGGGAGCTCTCCCATGCCCCTCCAGGCCTTTTCCCTTTCTGAAGTTAATTAAAATTGATTTGGGTTGCTTACCACCAAGAACAATAATGCAAGGTTTCTTGAAGTTCAACATAAATATGCTTACGATATATGCAGTTGTAATCTTTTATTTCCTTAGATGTCCTAAAACAGGAATAAGAAACTATTATTTTCAGAACTGTGAGCCTCTATTTGTTGCATTTTATTTAACTTGTTTAAATTCAAAACTGGGCTTTTGCACACTCCAAAATATAGAATCAGCTATTCAACTAGTAAACTTAATTAGCCTCTTATATGTTCTTAGTCACAGTGACACTCTTATTTTCTCCATCATTATTTTTATTATTTATCTTATAAAACTAATAAAAATACAAAATTATTCATTCTTTTATTTGTTTAGTTGCTTATTATTTGCTTTCCCCACTAGAGGTAAGCTTAGTGAAAACAAGGTCCTTGTCCATTTTGCTCACTGTATTCTTAGCATCTAGAACAGTGTCTGGCATACAGAGAACCTTCATAAATATTTGTTCTCAACTGAACAAATATTTGCTAATTGTGTAGATTCAGCATACAGTGTTTAAAAACAGTTTTTAAATTTACCAACTATTAAAAATTTTCCTTTTCTTTCTTTTTTTAAAATGTTTATTTTTGAGAGAAAGACAGTGTGCAAATGGTGGAAAGGCAGAAAGAGAGGGAGACACAGAATGGGAAGCACGCTCCAGGCTCTGAACTGTCAGCACAGAGTCTGATGCAGGGCTCAAACTTACAAACCATGAGACAGTGACCTGAGCTGAAGTCAGACGCTTACCCGACGCTTTCTCTTCATTTCCTAATTCAACTGTAAATCAAAATTTTATTCTTGCCACCCAGAGTATTAAGGAGGGAAAAAAATGAACAGCTTCACTGTAGTTATTATAATTACTAATGGATTGTGGGCTCCTAACCCTACAAAGAGCACCCCATGTTTATTGTTTTAACCATTAAGTTTTTCTGTGGTTTGTTATATACTAAAGCTACTTTTACTCTAAAATAGTAGTTGTTGACAATACAGGAGCTGAAAGTGTCACCAATTCTGAGGCAGTGAAAAATCTTTTTTTTTTTTTTTAATGTTTTATTTATTTCTGAGAGAGAGAGAGAGACAGAGTAAGCAGGGGAGGGTCAGAGAGAGAGGGAAACACAGAATCTGAAACAGGCTCCAGGCTCTGAGCTAGCTGCCAGCACAGAGCCCGACGTGGGGCTTGAACCCACGAACCATGAGATCATGACCTGAGTCAAAGTTGGACGCTTAATCGACTAAGCCACCCAGGTGCCCCTGAAAAATCTTTTAAGATGAATTTATAGGGGCACCTGGGTGGCTCAGTCAGTTTAGTGTCCAACTTCGGCTCAGGTCATGATCTCACAGTCTGCATTGGGCTTTGTGCTGACAGCTCATATTCATTCTATATTAACTTATATTCATTATAACTTATTATGTTAACTATATATAACCAATTTTATATAATTATATATGTATAGTTATATTATATATCATATATTATTATATCTTATATAAGATACAGTTGTAATATAAGTTATTATAACTGTATTCATTTTTGTACTTCTTTTAATTTTTATACTATAGCTAAGTGATTAACACATCACCATATTACAGTATTGGAGTATTCTGTATTTGGCTGTGTACTTACCTTTACCAGTGTGTTTTATATTTTCATTTTCATATTTTCATATTACTAGTTACCAGCCTTTCATTTCAGCCTAAAGAATTCCTTTCAGTATCTTTTGTAGGGCAGATCTAGTGGTGATGAACTCCCTTAGTTTTGTTTCTCTGAGAAAGTCTTTATCTTGTTTTCTTTTCTATCTTTTTTTCATTTCTAACGGATAACTATCAAATAAAGTATTCTTTGTTGGCAGTGTTTTTCTGTTAGCACTTTGAATATATCATCCCACTTTTTCCCAGTTTGTCAGGTTTCTGCTAATAAATCCACTGACAATCTTATGGGTGTTTCCTGTAAGTGACTAGTTTCTTTCCTCTTGCTGCTTTCAAGATTCTGTCTTTGGTTTTTAACAGTTTTGTTATAGTGTGTCTTGGAGAAGATCTCTTTGAGTTGGATTTGCTTCCTGAATTTTAGTTTCCTGAATTTGGATATGCAAATCTGCCACCAGTTTGGGAAGTTCTAAACCATTATTTCTTTAAATATGTTTTCTGCCCCCCTTTCCCTATGTCCTTTTGGGATTCTAATGCATAGGTTGTTCGTTTTAATGATGTTTCAATAATCCTGTGTCTCTTCCTTTTTCTTTCTGCTCCTCTAGTTGGATAATTTCAAATGATCTGTCCTCAGGTTTACAGATTCTTTCTTTGACTTGGTCCAGTCTGATATTGAAGCTCTGTTGAATTCTTCATTACAATCATTGTATTATTCAGTCCCAAATTTCTGTTTAGTTATGTTTTCTATCTCTTTGTTGAACATCTCATTTTGTTCTTCTCTTGTTTTCCTGATCTTTGAGTTGTTTATGTGTGTTCTCTTATAGCTTTCAAAGCATCTTTATAACAACTGTCAGACAATTTCTGTATCTCCTTTGTACTCAGTTAATGGAAATTCACTGTATTTCTATAGTAGTGCTATGTTTCCCTAATTCTTCATGATCCCTTTAGGACTGCATAGGTGTTACACATTTGAAGAAGCAGCCATCCTCTTCCAAACTTTATGGACTGATGTTGGTAGGAAAAGACATTATTACTCAGACATTAAAAAAAAAAAAGAATGAAATCTTGCCATTTACAATGATGTGGATTGGGCTAGGGAGTATTATGCTAAGTGAAATAAGCCAGCCAGAGAAAGACAAATACCATATTATTTCACTCATATGTGGAATTTAAGTAACAAAACAAATGAGCAAAGGGAAAAAGAGGGAGAGAGGCACACTAAGAAACAGACTCTTAATTATCGAGAACAAACTGATGGTTACCAGAGGGTAGGTGGAGGGGTGGGAGCGGAGGGAATGGGTTAAATAGGTGATGGGGATTAAGGAATACACTTGTGATAAGCACTGGGTAATGTATGGAAGTGTTGAACCAGTATGTTGTACACCTGAAACTAATATTACATTGTTAACTAACTGGAATTAAAAAAAAATCAGTTGTATTTTAACTATATAACCATCAGTTGTGTTTCTATACACTAACAATAAACTATATGAAAAAAAATATCCTATTTAAAAGGCGAAAGATTGGGGCGCCTGGGTGGCTTAGTCGGTTAAGCGTCCGACTTTCACTTAGGTCATGAGCTCGCGGTTCGTGGGTTCGAGCCCCGCGTCGGGCTCTGTGCTGACTGCCAGCTCAGAACCTGGAGCCTGTTTCAGTTTGTGACTCCCTCTCTCTCTGACTCTCCCCTGCTCATGCTCTCTCTCTCTCCTAGAAATAAATAAAACATTTAAAAAATAAATAAATAAAAGGCGAAAGATTTATACGATCTGAGGAGAAACCAGAGTATAACCCCATCCCATTTAAAATAGCATCAAATAGAATAAAATACTTTGAAATAATTTTAACCAAGTAAAAGATCTACACACTGAAAACTTTAAGATATAGATGAAAAAATTAAAGAAGACACAAATAAAGGGAAAGACATTTAATGTTCATGGATCCACAGAGCTAATATCATTAAAATGTCCATACTACCTAAAGCCATCTATAGATGCAATGCAACCTCTATCAAAATTCCAATGGCATTTCTTTACAAAAACAGAAAACAAAGCCACTGAAATTGGTATGGAACTGCAAAAAACCTGAAATACCCAAAGTAATCTTGAGAAAGAACAAAGATGGAGTCAACACACTTCCAGATTTCAAACTATATTACAAAGCTATGGTAACCAAAATAGTGGTACTAGCATAAATACAGACACACAGATCAATGAAAAAGAATCAGGAACCAGAAATAATCCCATGTATATAACATAAGTAATATTTGATAAGGAAGCCAAGAATACTCAATAGGAAAAAAATTGTCTTTTCAATAAATGGTGCTAGAAAAAGTGACTATCCATATGCAAAAGAATGAAGATAAAACCCTATCTTTAACTACTCACAAAAATTAACTCAAAATGGATTAAAAACTTAAATGTAAGTAAGACCTAAAACCCTAAAACACCTAGACAAAGAGATAGGAAAAAAGCTCTTTGACACCGATTTTTGAAATGATTGTTTTAGATATAATACCAAAACAGAAGGAACAAGAGCAAACGAAAATCAACAAATGGGGCTACATAAAACCAAAAAAAACCCTTCTGGAAAGCAAAATAAACAAAATGAAAAGGCAACCTACCAAATGGGAGAGAACATATTCAAGCCAAATAAATCTGTTAGGGGCAATAATATACAAAATATATAAGGAACTGAAACAACCATATAAAATAATAAAATAATCCAATAAAAAAATGGGCAAAAGATATGAATAACATTTTCCCAAAGAAAACATACAAATGGCCAACAGACACATGACCAGGTGCTCAACATTACTAGTCATCAGGAAAATGCCAAAGCCAAACCAAAATGTCACCTATCAGGACGGCTATTATCAAAAAGACAAGAGATAGAAAGTGTGAGTAAGAATATGGAGAAGAGGGAATCCTTGAGCACTATCAGTGGGAATAGAGTAAATTGGTGCAATCACTAGTGTGGAGATTCCTCAAAAAGTTAAAAATAGAACTACCATATGAGCCAAGAATTCCACCTTTGGGTATATATCAAAAGGATACCAAATCACTAACCCTAAGAGATATCTGTACTCTCATGCCCACTGCAGCATTATTCACAATAGCCAAGACACAGAAACAACTGGAATTTCCATTAATGGATGATGAATAAGTAAGAATGTGGTATATGAATATTATTTAGCCATAAAATAAAAAGAAATCCTATCATTTGTGACATGGCCTGACCTTAAGGGCATTACGCTAAGTGAAATAAGTCAGAGAAAGACAAATACTGTCTGATCTCATTTAAATGAGGTATCTAAAGACACCAAATTCATAGAAGGAAAGAGTAGAATGATAGTTGCCATGGACTGACTGACAGTGAAAGAAATTATGAGATGTTGGTCAAAACATATAAACTTCAAGAAGATTAAGTTCTGGGGATCTAATACAGTAGGGTAAGTTTAGTTAAAAGTTGCTAGGACTGTAGATCTTAAATGTTACCATAACAACAACAAAGAAAGTAATTACGTGAGGTGAAGAATGTGTTAACTAATCTTATTGTAGTAAACATTTCACAATATATACATGTATCAAATTATCATATTGTATATTTTAAACTTACCCAAAGTTATATCTCAATTATATCTCAATAAAGCTGTGGGTGGGGGTGGTGGAAACTGTTTTAAACAAAAATGAAAAAAAAGTCACGTATATCAGAACTGTGAAAATTGAGAATTGTCTGTATAAAGAACCCTCAAAACTCAAAACTCAAAAAATAAAAAGTCAAAACAGAAAATGGGCAAGAGGTAGGCAGACATTTCACCAAAGAGAATATATAGATAGCAACAGCAATAGTACCTGAAGATATATTCGACATTATTGACCATTGGGGACATTCTAATTAAAACCATGAAGATACATCGCTACACACCTATTAAAACAGCTAAACTCTTTAAAAAATCATGATAATATAAAATGCAAGCAAGGATGTGGAGAAACTGGATCTCTCATACACAGCTAGTGAGAATGTAGAATGGTACCATCATTCTGGAAAATAGTTTGGCAGTTTCTTTAAAAACTAACATGTACTTACCACACAACCCACCAACCATATTCTTGAGCATTTATTCCAGAGAAAGAAAATACACAGAAATGTGTACATGAGTGTTCACAGCACATTTATCATAGCCAAACAATGAAAACCCAGCACCTTCAAATGATGAATGGTTAACCAAATAGTAGTACATCTGTATCATTGAACACTACTCAGAAATAAAAAGGAACAACTACTGACACATACAAATGTTGGATGGATCTCAAGGGAATTATGCTGAGTGAAAAAAAAAAAATCTCAAGGGCTACATGTTGTATGATTCCATCAATAGAATATAGTAGTTCTCCCTTACCAGCATGGGATACAGTCCAAGACCCCGTTGGATGCCTGAAACCAGGAATACTGAACCTTACATATGTATTGTTTTTTTCCTATATATACATACCTATGATCTAGTTTAATTTATAAATTAGGCACAGTAAAAGAATAACAACTAAAGTAGATAACTATTATTTAGTTAGTATAATAAAATAGAATTATAACAGACGAATAAAAATTATGTGAATGTAGTCTCTCTTTCAATCTATCTTATTGCAATGTACTCACCCTTCCTTTTCTTGTGATGACATGAGATGATAAAATGCCTATGTGATGAGATGAAGTGAGGTGAATGACATAAGCACTGTGACACAGCGTTAGGCTACTAGTGACCTCTTGACAATAGGTCAGAAGGAGGATCATCTCCCTCCAGACAGCTGTTGACCATGGGTAACTGAAACCTGCAGAAAGTGAAACCACAGATAAGAAGGGTCTACTGTACTCTCAAAATGACAAAATTATAGAGCTGGGGAGCAGATGAGTTGATTGGCAAGAGTAGGAATGGGGTGGTGGTAAAGGGAGGAGTGTGGGTGTGGCTATAAAAGTGTAGCACAAAAGATGTTTGTGCTGATGGAACAGTTTTGCATATTGACTTCGGTGGTGGTTACACAAACCTACTTGATAAAATTGCATAGAACATACACATTCACAAATGAGGGCATGTAAAACTGGTGAAATGTAAATAAGAATTTGTAGACTGTATCACTATCCTGGCTTCAATATTATACTATAGTTATATAAGATGATGTCATTGGGAGAAATTGGGAGAGCGACACCTGGAGCCTTTGTGTTTATTTCAAAACAAAAAGTTAAAAATAATACATGACCTCTGAGCCAGTGATGCCACTTTTAGGAATTTATCTAAGACACACTCTTACACATGTACAAATTTATATGTACATGGATGTGTACTGTAACACTGCTTATAATGGTACAGAACAGTATTCATCCCAGATGTCCCTCCATAGTGCTGGCACAGCCATTGTGTGAAATAGCATGCAGCCAGTTCAAAGGAAACTGATATTTACTATATGATGTTTACTTCAGTTACAAAAAAAAAAAAGCAAAAAAACAAAAAAATGAAAAAACATACAATCTCCAAGATATACTATTAGGTGAACAATGCAAGATGCAGAAGAATGTAAATATGTGAAAAAAAAAAAAGGGGGGAGAGAGATGGAGAGAGATGTTTATATATTCATCTATTCATGTACAAAATAGCTCTGGAAGGTTCCCAGGAAATGGGACACAGTAATCACTTCCTTTTGTTATTTTTCTTTTTTGTAGCATGAAGAAATTAATATTTATTGATCTAAAGATTCCCATGACCATCACCATGGTTTCAATTAAGTTAACCACCAAAACTATCAAATAGTTCTCTCATTTTCACACAATTACTTCATCACAATGTTTTCTCATTTGCTACTTTTGAGAAATCAAATATTTATGTAAACCATAATTCCAATACATGGTTCTTCCTCATTCAACACAACTATTAGGAAGTAGTTTATCCCCCACTCTCAAAATCTCTCTTCAGCAGCACACCCCATGAATCAATCAGAATCCAATCAGGAGATAGGAACCACCATATCAGTAATTTTGATAAAGTTAAATTTAAAGAACTGTTAATAAAAGGTGGTTTAAAAAGATTCTAATGGATAAAGAAATGAGAGGCAGAAACTACTCCCTCTGAAGTGCTAGGAGAATAAAAAAGAAAGAATTATAAGAGCCTCCCCTCCCCCACTCTTACTCCAGTGAGATTCAGAACTCATTGGAGAGAGCCTAGCTCACACAGGAACATAGACGATCTTTGGAAGAAACGTGCCAGAGGGGAAGGGGAACTGGCCTCATTGGAGGACCTCACCAAGTGGTGGGGTCCACGGAGACTGTGGGTGGGCCACAGTTGGAACTTCCAGCAAGGTAACTTTCAGGAAGATGTAGGCTGTAGATGATCCATGAAGGCTGTTGAAAAAGACATTTTTCCCTTGTGATGACTTACATTGTTCCTCCACTGACAGCCTATTATTAAGCCTGTACAGGAGAAACCTGTATAGGGTCCAGTTTCAGCCATTACAAAGCAAGGCAAAGAAGGATGGATTTGGAGCTGAAATCAAGTAAACTTGATAACTAGTCAACCCTACAATCTTGAAATATGATTAATTACAGTGCACTCGTGCTATAAAAATACATGAAGAAAAATGTGAATACTTGCTCCTTATTAGATATTGACATATCTTTGCTTAGTCTCATATAGATTCCTATTATTGTTTCATTCTTTTCAAGACAATCTCTGTAATAATCCTTGCATCAGCAGCTTTCTTCAAGGTTTTGAGTTGTAGTATCGTATGTATGGGAAATTAAGATTTGGTTGTCCATTCTTAAATCAATCAGCACACAGATGACATTGATGCAAACATCTCTGTTTAGATGGTTTTAAGAACATAAAGTTTGGTCTGTTTCTTTTCTCATATGGGATAATACTAACAATGGCAAATCCCTTATGATGCTCTTAATGAGCAGAAATCACAAAAACACAAACATGTTATTTGATAAGTACAGATGTGAATTTCACAGGTGTGAATTTGAATTGTCTTGAAAGGTAAGAACACATTTTCCAGGCAGAGAGAAAATGGATGGCATGTGGAAAGACTGCAAGGCAGTAAATCTGGACCTAAATTTTTGGGAAGGAAGCAATTGATGAGGTTGAAAATATAATCTGGCTTTACATTTTCAGTCATTAACTCTCAAAATAGTGCATCCATAAATCACTTGAGAATCTTGTTATATATGTGGATTCTTTGTCTCTATCCCACAAAAAACCACTCAGTAAATTTGAAACAAAGGTCAAGGAATCAGCATTTGAAAAGTCACACAATTAACCCCCACTGGAATGCTAATAACACTCCTGATCCACACACCACTATTTGACAAATACTGTATGAAAACATTTTTACTTAATGCTACTGGTCTCCAAAGTAGTGCAAAAACACTCTAGGGAGCATGCAGGATGATTCATTTGGGTGCAGGAAGAAGACAATAAAATATATATTTGCATTTAAATTAAGCTTTATTAATAGTTAATATATGAATTGACACAGATGCCTTAACTTTATCTGTACATAGTACAAGGTGAACTGAGGGAAGAAAAGGACCTGACAATGAAGTTCCCATTCCCTCATCCAGGATAGTGGGACAGACAACACTATAGAAACTTTACAAAATGGAAAAGTGGCATAAAGAGATCTCTGAGGGAGGGGGAAAAAAAACCTTTAAAGATAACAGTAATAATGGAATCAAGTGTGAACAAGAAAATGAGTTGACCTTTCTCTTAAACCTAAATTAGATTTTTGCCAAATAACAAGGTTAGAAATTACTATGAAGTCAAATGATCAGAAGTCTGTGAATGGACAAGAAAGTAGTTATTGTTGGAAAAAAATTGTGCTATACAAAGAACATTTTAAAAATGGTTATTGGAAATATTCATTTTGTGCTTTTGTGGCTGAAAACATAATACCTAACAAAATGTTCATATCTTCACAATTTCACAACTTGGAAATAATTTCCTGACCTTTAAAAAAAAATCTCCAAAACCTTAAAACAAGTTTGCTTGTTTTCCCTAAATATTCCAAAGTGCTTAGTGGGTTTTAGAAAGCTATTTGTCAAAAATATAGAACTTCTGATTAGTTGCAAGAAGTGTGGTTCATCTTCCATGAAATCATTTTTCTCATCAGGGATGAGAAATTTAGGGTGCTCACTCTTTACTCCCTGCTCAGCTCAGCCCCCAGGTCTAGATTTTGCTGACATAGCCTAGTATTTGTAGTTACTGATGTGAGATTTTCCCACTTGAAGAATACTTAACCACTTAACAGTTCAAATTCCCAGTCACTCTAGCACAGAACACAGGTCATTTAATTTGTCATTTGTTTGAAGTTCTTAAAAGTTCTAATGTACATGTTCCTCAACTGAGATTACTTGGGAGACAGATTCTTTGGATACTTGCATATCCTTAAGATAAATGGTCTCATCTGGGAAATAGATTTAGTTGTAGTCATTCTCTACAGCCTGAAGATGTGTCTTTTTTTGCTCCTTTATGAAGTCCTCTCTTTACCCTGAAGTTAAATAATTTAAATGTCTCCTCCTACATGTCTAATGAGCATCTCAAACTCAATATTCCTCAAAACTCCTGTTTCCCTCAGCTAATACCATCCCCAAATCTGACCTTTACACAATCATTCTTATCACAGTAAGCAGAAAACCACATCCTTCCAGCTATTTAGGCAAAAGCCCAAAACAACAAAAAAATCTTATTGTTGACTCTATTATCACACATCACATCGAATCCATCCACTTGCTCCTCCCCAATAACCACACTGGCCCAAGCCCTAATCATTTCTTATCTAAATTACTGCAATATCCAATAATCTGGTCTCCCAGCTTCTGCTTTTACTACCACATAGTCTATTCTCTAAGAGCATTAGGACTCTTAAAAACTAGTCACATGAGGTCACTCTTCTGCTCAAAAACTCTCCAATGCCTCCCCTATGTACCAATGAATAAAAGCCAAGAGCTTAACAATAGCCTACAAAGCCCTACATAATCTTGTTTCTAGCTGCCATTCTGCACTCACCTCTTACCGTTCTTGCTCCCTCATCTTTGCCAGTCTTTGCGTTGCAGATATACTACCTTATCATTTTTTTCTAAATTTTTAAATGTTTATTTTTGAGAGAGAGAGAGAGAAAGGGAGAGAGAGAGAGGGAGAGAGCGCTCATGGGGGTTTGGGGCAGAGACAGAGGAAAACACAGAATCCAAAGCAGGCTTCACACTCTTAGCTGTCAGCACGGAGCCCAGTACAAGGCTCAAACTCAGGAACCACAAGATCATGACCTGAGCTGAAGTCAGACACTTAACAGACTGAGCCACGCAGGCGCCTTGGTGCCTTAGGATTTTTAAACTTCCTTTTCCTTCTGTAGTTGGGTCCCTCACTTCCTTCAAATTGCTGTTCAAACGTCACCTTGTCTCTGACCGCCCAACTAAACAGTAAGTCTTGCCTTTACCTTATCCCAGCACTGTCTAGTCACTCTGCCTCACCTTTTTCTCTATCACTTATTGACATCTGACACATTCATTTTATTATCTACCTCTTCCTACTCAATAAGGGCATGGCTCAAAGCTACGGGTTCACCTTGAATTCCAGCAACTAAAATAGTACTTATCATTGACATGAAGTAAACAAAAAAAGTATTTAAATGTCTGCCTAAGTGTCTTCCCCCTCCCCCTCCAGGCTACACAGAACCCCCAGAGTGAGAGCCCTTTCAAATCAGTGAAATTTTCCTCTAGTATTTATGAATTGTTTTCATAAGTCTGTTTCCTTTTTTTCTTCCTTATGATTCTTTACTTATTCATGTTAAATATCCAAACTTTTCAAGGTGTTTTCATTTTTACTACAATCCCACGTCTTTGGGTCTTGCTTTTCTAAAAGTAACTACTACTGCACATATTCCAGGTCTCTAATTTGGTCCTCAGGAGTGCCCATTTCCCTCTTTTTCTACTATGTTTAATGTGTTGGGGTTTTGTTGTTTAAATTTATAGAAAGTTTATTTCACACTGTGATTGAATTTCCTCATGTGCTTTTTCAAAATTCCGCCAGCAATTCTTTTTCACCACCACCCACCTCTGAATGTTCTATTTTTCTTCAGACTTCTTCACCATTTTCCTTTGTCTACTCATTTGCCCTCTGGCGCAAGTCAAACTGTGGAACAGTCCAAGGAGCAATAAACCTGTGAGCAATACAAGCAAGCCAGTTATCTCCACTTCTGTGGGCTAAGGATGGATTAACCAGCAAGCTGCCAGCACCCATACAAACAGGAACTGAGAGCCCACCATGCAGCAACCCAGCAGTACTCTGAAGGTAGAGTCTTCCTAGTACCACACCTGTGGGAGACCTAAGTCCACAGATCCTTGTGAAGCACTCACTCCCTAGAACCGTAAGATGAAAGGTGCGACAGTTTAAGATGAAAGGGTAGAAAGGTGTAAGTACAGGGTGACTGGAGGAAGACTGGAGAGGAAACCATAATAGGGCAAAACTCATGACAGTGGGGGAGACTGTGGGAGAACACATTATGAATAGACAAGTCCTTGATGGGTGACAGGACATTTAAATCTTTGTAATAGGAGGAATGAAAGAAAGGATGCTTATTATATGCATACATGTTTGTGAGATATAGTACTAAGAAGTCCATGGCTTCTGTTTCCTCTACCAAAAATAGGTAAGGTCACTTCTGGGTGAAGACAATGAAGCAAAGTGGGATCATAGCCCAATCATACTTAACAGCTGAACAATTGGGGATTGAGAGAAAAGGAGAAACAAGCCATCAGCCACCAAACAAGAAAAGATATACCACTGTACGTTAACAAAGAAACCAAAGAAAGAAATAGATTCAGGTAAGATTTAAGATTTAGATTAGGCTCAAAATAACGTCCAACCCACCTCAGTATGGGGGGTAAAGTGTGCAACATTTTAAGAATTCTCATCCAAAATCTAGAACAAAACAAACTGAGGAAATAAAATGTCCACAGAAAAGTCCATGAAAAACCCTTCCCAATATCCCATATTTTCAAGTATTCCTTTTTTCCAGTACCCCGTACCCACTCTGGGAACCATTCATGGTGTTCTCCCTTAGTAATGAGATGCACATACAAACAGAAGACCTCCGTTTGGGCTCATTATAAAACCTCAGAACAGAACAGTGCTCAGGTCTTCCAACAGACTTTTAACTGCTTCCAGTTTATCACTGAGCTACAGATGAGGCAAAGAATACAAGAAATAGCCTGATGTGGGAGCAAACTGGAGAAAAGACTCAGAGAAGATAGAAAGGCTGTTGTCACAAAGAATTTACACTTAATATAGTAAAAGCCCTCATAATCTGTCCTAATGGAAAAAGTACAGAATTTTATTTTTTAAATATTTTTATTTATTTCTAGGAGAGAGAGAGAAACAGCGTGAGCAGGGGAGGGTTAGAGAGAGAGGGAGACATAGACTCTGAAATAGGTTCCAGGCTCTGAGCTGGCAGTGGGGTTTGAACCCACGAACCGCGAGATCATGACCCAAGCGAAAGTCGGACGCTCAACCGACTAAGCCACCCAGGCGCCCCCAGAATTTTATTTAAAAAAGCACGTTGTGGGGGTGGTCACTGAAATGATTATACCTTTAAAAAAAATCTTAAAATATCTAAATGTACATCCACTGATGTCCTGATACAAAGCTGAAGATTTTTGAGCATGGATCCTTTAAAGCTCATGCTATCTAGTTAGAATTTTCCTGTTGCCATCAAGCTGAGTCACTAGCCTGTGGCTAATCTTCCCTGCCACATTTATTTCTTGTAGTTTTGTTATTTCAACACTCACATGAGTAACCATGGCCTCTGATCTTTGTCCACTTCAAAGAGCCCTTCTCCTATCTCAGTCACTTCCAAGGTTTTGACTTTTCCTCATCAATATCATATAATATCTGAAATCCTGATTTCACAGATCCAATCTTCTCACCTTCTCATCTTTTGGGCTCACTTTTAGCTTCATTTCACTGAAGTTTTTTCAGTCAATGCCACTTTCATATAATCCACCAGTTCCTCTCTACCATGTATCCCTTGAAGAGCTTAGATTTCATGTTCTAGTACTATAATCATCACTTTTGTAAATATCTTCACCTCCCTGGTCTGTTTCTACTTCTACTAAAAGTTAAAAATTTGCTTTTCCTACACCTGCCAACAAGTAGCTAAATGCTGCTGGAGAAAAATCACACCACAGCTTTGCCTAATTCATTTAAATTTATGACCAATCCCCCCAAAAGAAACATCACTGCCCAAATCCTACTTATTTTTTCCCATGGAGTTGGAGTTCCTGTATAATTTCTTCTTTCTCCTCAAATTCCTACATCAACTTCCTTAAACTACATTAACACCCCATCATCAGTAACCCTTACACTTCCTTTTTTGTACTCAATGGTGCATTATGAAATAAAAACATGTAGCTAAGAATACAAATACTTTAAAACTGCTTTACAGTCAAAATGACCCTAAACATTAGTTATGTCCAATTGGGCTAAAATAATTGAATAAGCCATGAGCAAGCCCATTTGATTCTCTCCAACCATTACACACACCAACTTGAAAAAATTTCAAACTATTCCACTTTAAAGAAAAACTATATTATAAACAATTTTAAAAAGAGAAATTGATGCCATTACCGTATTTATATTTTTAACATGGTAAACTCCATGAAGGCAAGATCTCTGAGTATACGTCATCATATTTTATCAGCTATATAGCCAATGCTGGATTTTTTGGCAAATGAATCACAGCCCAATAAAATATTCAAATGTGATTAACTAAATCTCTGATGTCCTTTGTTTTATATGGCCTGGGCCTTATTTACATTAGTCGCGTAATATAAATCAGCGTTCTCTGGAAGATGGTAAATTATACACTATAGTTGTGTACGAAGTATCTATAAATAATTACAACAAACTCGACAACATAGCCTTCTCTAGAGCTGCTTTTTTTTTTTAACGGTCACTGAAGAAAATTAAGAAGATGTCTTCCAACCCATCATAAACACTGATCACTACACAATTAAATATAAACGGAAACTGTTTTAGGAAATGAGAAGAAAAAAAGGCTTATTTGGCAATGTGCCCTTATATACTAGCACCTTTGAGCCTTAAAAAATCCAACAGTATTTACAGCTCTTGCTATATCTATTTTAGTTATGTGAATGCTCATCTGCCTAAAAGCAGAAGATCAAATGAACAGAAGAGTAGGATAAAATATTTAGTAGGCACTTACGAACTGAATGGAAATTAAGTCTGAATAGGGCCCATTAAACACTTCATTAAAGAAATTTTGTTGCAAAAGAGTTAAACATTATTACTGGCACCACCAATAATACTATGATGCTGTTAATGATTTGATTATATGCAGAATAGTTTTTTCAAACTACAAAATATTAAAATCAGGGTGCCCAAACTGCTGAAAGATAATAGAATTAAGAATGTATGTTGGCAAATTGCATTCTAACAATAAGGACTTGGTAAGTTTGGACGATAACCAAACTAAGCACACTACAGCATGTAGCCTGTTACTTTTAGGAAGAACTATGATTCTCTACATAATTGAATTCATTAACAGAAGGCTGTAAATGTACTTAACTCCTTAGTTTTCGAAGTGAAAACTTACACTGCATTTATTTTCAAAGCAGAAATACTATGCCTGAAATACTATGTTTTGGAAAGACTGTCATTCATATCCTCCACCACAATACAGTTTCTGTATAATTTGTTGAATGTGAGTTTTTGGTTAGAAGGATGAAGACTAGGGTAGAGCAGGATGAGAATATATCCAAGACTTATTTACAAGTTGAAACTTAAAATTCCACTGAAATGGACTAAGAGTGAGTAGAACATTTAATGAGGTCACATGGCCCAGATTTAAGTTCCACTGAAGAACCACTTTGCATGAGAAATATACAAACTGGTGGCTAACCAATCATTGATAGTGCCTACACCATGTAAATGAACTACATTATATATAAAGCACTATATAACCAAACTTGGAGTTGAAGTAGCTTTTAGTAAACTTAAAGTGAATAAAAATGGAATTCAGTAGCAAACAAAATTCTCAGAGAGATACATCACTTCCTGAAATTTGACATAGTATCACTCCACTTTTTGAATTTTGGCAATAAAATTGATCTAGTTTTACTCATTTAAATGGCATATATTTATAACTCCCAAGATATTCTAATAAACACTACCTAAAATAATCCAGTTAAGCCCAAACAGACCAATGACCTGAAAGTATTATTGCCTTTTATGCATTTACTAAATACAATTTTTATACACCTATTATACATTCCCGATTTTTTCCTCGGTTATTATTCCAACATATTGATACAGAAACCATGATGGCATCACTATACAGCCAAAGTGGCAACGGACAGGCCAGAACATACAGGACATGACATTTCAAAATTCCTAATCCAGTTCTTAATTTAAGTCCAATTCAGTTATTTTTCCTTTTTTATTTCTGAAGTTAATTTACTATGGTTAGGGTAACCAGTTAAATATCAAATCCAAGTGAATAAAAATTCAGTCAAGTAATATTAAGGCTCATGTAATTAAATTTATTTTCAATGTTTTAATTTTGATCAGCTTTTATAATATTTATAAAATACACTGTTGGTCTCAAGGTTTTATAAACTAATTAGTTAAACAACTAAGGCTCAGATAATTGTTATCTGACAAAGTGGCATTTATTTCTGGCCACATAATGTATATCCTATCATCATCTCTATTGTTAATACAAATAAAATCGAACTGTTACACAGTAAGAAATATGGCAACTAAAGACTCCCTCCCCACCCTCCAAAAAAGAACAATGTATCGCTTTAACTTTGTTAGGAGTCACAAAATTTTTTATTGGGAAAAATATTTCTTTCAATGTTTGATAATGAATTTTATGTAAATGAATAATTTACTTTTACTTTTCTGTGCAGACCAATTAAAAAGTATGCCTCTTTCCTTTCATAAGCAAACTCTAATTCTGCATGGCAGATAAGAAATTATTACTTTACCTTCTTCTACCTTAAAAATTAAGAAATTTTCCTCATTATGAACTCATTATTTCTATATGGATTGTTGTCATGCTGCTGTTAAAAAAAAAAAAAGTTAGTAAAGGATAAGGACACATGGGAAACAACTCATAAACTATAATACTAGTTTATAATGAAATATATTAAACATTGTTTAAATATTAAACAGCAAAATACTCCTATATTAAATAAATAAGACTTGGATTTGTTATGTGTAACTATAGGCCAATACCATCAATACGGGAGTCAGTCTCGTGCAAAGGGTGGCCACCAAAAGGAAAAATAAAAGCAAGAAACAAAGAACGAAGGAAGGAAAAGAGGGAGGAAAAAGGTGAGAGAGGCAGAGAGAGAGAGGAAGGGAGGGAGGAAAGGCGGGAGATAAGGACGAAACACGACATTTAATACTGGAATTGATTTCAACAACAAATTAAATCAGTGATTCTCAATCCTTTCTGAATATGAAATTACCTAAAGAACTTTTTAAAAATACTGATGATCAGGTCTCAGTACAAATTAAATCAGAATCAGGAATCAGGCAATAATATATTTAAAACGTCCCCCAAATGATTCTAATGTGCAGTCAAGGTTGAAGAATTATTGACTGAAACCTACAAGCTTCTTAACGTTACCTGACTCAGAAGATGTGTCCTATGAATAAAGAAAGGGAGTTTCCTTTTAGCAATGGGACAAGCAAGGGTGTCTTTAGTTAACAGTAACTTATAGGTAAATCAGGGTCATTAATGTATACCTCATTGCCGTTAAAATATCTGTGTATACCTCTTCCTTCCCTGTAATTCTGTATTTCCAAACTCCAAGACCTAGCCAAAGTACTTTTTGTAATAAATCAGTCACACTGAAAAGATCATTAATTCATGCATATAAATATTTACTGAATGGCTACTCTGTGCAAGGCACAGTGATAGGTGCTGCTGTATGACTTGGAGTCATAACGAATAATGATTGGCTGAAAAAAATTGCTTTTGGAATTAATGACTATTACATTAATTACATGGACCTAAATAAGAGACTGAACTGCTGAAAAAAGAAAAAGTACATACTAAGGGTTTGATTTTAAAATACATATAGCATAGCATATTTGTACTTTTCCTAATGTTCCTTTACAGTATTTCCAGAAGCCTTTGAATATACATAAGGCAAATTCAAGATAGAAAAATAAACCCTGTTTAAAGTAGATGTTCCCAATTTTAACCACACTCTGTATCAAGTAAATTTCATATATGACATAAGTATAAATACTAAAAATTTTTATAGAAAGGTAGTTCTTGTCCACTTGTAGTAGTCTTAACAAGTAATCTTACATTAAAATAGTACAGATTCTAGTCCTTGACGATTTCATCATGGAGAAAGTTTATACAATACATTAATTTATTCTGAAAACAGTGTATGATGAGAAATTCTAAAGTGAACAAATTTGAGTTCTTTCGTTTTCAAGAAGAGAGGATGCCCAGAAAGGAAGGGGTAGAATCTGTTCATAAATATCCTATAATCTAATAATTTAAAATGCTGACTGCTTTTGTTAAGAACACAGTGAATTCCATATGAATAAATACTTTTTTCTATTCACTATTGGTATGGACTTTTGTGATTACTTTAAAAATAAATAATAAGTGCTTCTCATTTTTATGACAGCATTAAATTCCAAAATGAAGATAGGTAATGTCAGCATAACATAAGAAGGAGCTAAGTGTTTACTAAAAAAATGCTAACCTAAGAGAGATCACTGGGGGAAAAAATGGGGGAAAAAGATGACACAAGATGAATGATCAGCAACGATTCTAATGGCAAAAACTCTTTAGGGGAGTAGAGGTTCCAGTTCCTTTTAAGTAATAAAAGGCAAAATCAAGACTCAAGGAAAATGTTCATTCATTGTACCTTGGATGCAACACTCTAGAGAAGTAGTAAAATATTTTACTAAGTTAAAATATAGGTTTTATATTTTATACGATATTGAATACACACATAAAAATACCAGTGTTTTCATCTTGTTTCTGTTCAGACACTTAATTAAGCAAATGTGTTCTTTGGTGTCTGGGAGAGTTATCAATATTTAGGGATAATGGAAGATAAGAACTCCAAGATCAACATGCCTAGAAATAGAAGACTCAAAACCTATACCACACATATAAAGTAAGATTCAAAGGTGAACTTATGAGAAAGATAAGGAAGTTAAAGTTACACTGTAGTAGGACTAATACATTTTCTTCCCCCAAACATACTCTGGCTCCCAAAATAAAAAGTACTACAGCCTATCAGGCTTTTAATCTGTCTCTTGAGATTTTTCAAGTGGAAAGATAGCACAGATAGAAATATATCATTCTAAGTTTTAAAATCACCAAAGTCAGTGAGAAGAATGTACATTCATTAAATGTATTCATTATAAGTAAAGAAGTCTTGAAAAGGCTGAACAGTTCAACCAAAGCTGAAGAATTGTTCTTGATTTTTCATTATTCTTTTTTAAATAAAGAATAAGTATAGGAATAGTTTACATATAGGTTGACATTCTGATTCATTCAAAATAGTCACATCCCTTTGCTAGTTTTGGAAGTTCCAGAGACTAAAATTTAATACCACTCATAGCATAGAATTTTCAATGAAAGAATTAGAGAGCAATGAAAAATCAGAAGCAAGATGGCTTAGAGAGCCTCATAACCTCTAAATATACACACATTTATAACCTGTATTTATTTTCTAAAGAAACAAATTTTAAGTAATGCTAATTTAACCAATGGAGAAAAACTTCTATCAAAATATACAATTTCCATTATAGACTAGAAGGCTAATATTAAAAAAATAGTTGTAAGCCAAAAAGTTTGCTTATATGGATGACAAGCATCATCCCTTTGAAGCATAAAGCATCAAATTAAGGTCTTATAAAAGATGAATCTGTGACCTCTTCAGTTTTAAGTTCTTGATAAATTCATAAAGCTTGAGTCTCAGTCTTTAGGTCAAGGCATATCCATGCTTCTTAATCCAGATCTCCAGAAAAGGGGAAACCAAGTAAAATTCAGAATCTCAAGTGGGATTTATGCTTTACCATGTACCTGAAAAATAATATTATAATAGGTTATAACAATTATAGGAATTCTAGAATTTTTAGAAATGTAAAAATAAGTTAACATTTTTTTTTAAACTTAAAATTCAAAAGTGAACAGGAAGTTCTGTTTTCTAAAAAACTGGAAACCTGATAACTATGCTTTGGGAATACAGAATAAGAGCTTCTAAAGCCAGAAGAAACACTCCTCTTATTAAATTCTATAATCAGAGCTTCTGGCTAGAATAATAAATCTTTTTCTTTAATATATTATCAGTTATAATCACTGGGTTACCTCAATCACCTCTGACTTTAGAAAACCCTTAATATTCAGCAAAAGGCTTATACCAAGAAAGTGACAGATTTTAAAGAGCACCACTAGAACAAATTCAGTGGTATTGTGAACATAATGCTGTTCTTAAATTTTCTAATCACAAAACTGGCATTTTAAAAGGACTTTAAGAATTCTGTTTATAACAGTAATTAAAATAAATTCAAAACCTGAATTCCTTTCACAAGCTACCCATAACTCAAATCCAGTCAGAGACCTATTGATGCTGGCAAAAAAACCAAAACAAAACCAAAGAAAACCCTGTTAGGAAATCACTTAATCCAAGGCCCTGGGATAGGTAGAAAACAAGGTTCAGAAAGGGTCACACAGTTCATTACAGCCAGATCATAAAATCAGTACTAAAATCTAGGTCTTCTGACTCAGAGTTTATTGTTCCTTCTAACAAGGTGATAAGTCCTTTCTCCATCTATTTCTAAATTCAGTATAACAGAGATATTTGTTAATTATCTATTGGAGATCAGCATCAGACAATGTTCAAAAAAGGAAACTAGGGGATATGTACACAACTTTAAGGAACTTAAAATCTAACTGAGGAGAAAGGAAAATTACTACGATAAAGCAAAAGTAAGTGCATTTTAGGATCAGAATTACCTATCCAATGTTTCCCAGAACCGTAAGAAAACTGGTCTATCCAAATGACGTTTGTGATAGCTGAGTTCTAATACTGTTACATCCCATTTCTGAACGTTTGGATCTAGACGAACTTCATCATATTTGAGATGGAAGGCTTTAACTATATGGGGGGAAATAATATTTTTAATTCAAACTGCAATCAAAATTATAAAAATATTTTATAAAAGAATAAAAATATCCAAGACATTAACCAAAGAAATGAATAAAACATAAACTTTTTAAAAAACTCAATCTTTCTTCAACCAAATGAAGCTACATTATAACCAAAGAGACCTTTAAAACAGATTCTAGTAAGCACTGTGGTATCCTCAAAATCATTCAACAAATACCTACCAAGGATTGGGTCACTGGGACTGAAATGAGGAATAATGCATGTTATGAAGCTAATAAAATGCATATGGTCTTGTGAAGCATAAGAAGAAGAAAAAAAAACTATTCAAAAACAGTAATGATAAAGATAGTAGTGTGCCACAGAAACAAAACAGAGTACCTTACCCAGACCATGGAGTTCAGAAAGGCCTACAAAGGTAATGATGTCTCATCTAAGACCTAAAGGCTGAGTAAGAATTAGGCAAACAGAGAAAGTGTCTTTTGTTTAACAAGAACATGCTCAACGAGAAAATGGTTTCTTCTAGGAAATAAAGAAATTTAACAGAACAGCATCATACAAAGTAATGTAAAGAATGACTAAAAGGTAAGACCAGAGATTCAGAACAATGTTGGCCTCGTAGGCCATATTAAGGAGTCTGGATTTTTTTTTAATTTGTTTAATGTTTTACTTATTTCCGAGAGACAGAAAGACAGCATGAGCAGGGGAGGGTCAGAGAGAGTAGGAGACACAGATTCCAAAGCAGGCTCCAGGCTCTGAGCAACGCGGGGCTTGAAATCACAAACCACGAGATCATGACCTAAGGTGAAGTCCCGAGGCGAAGCCAGAAGCGCTTAACCAACTGAGCCACCCAGGCGCCCCAAGGAGTTTGGATTTTTATCTAAGAGATATGGAGAATCACTGCAAAGTGTTTAGCGGCTACTACTGATACAATTTAACAATCTAAAGAAGGAAATTTTCTCAACTAGGGAGAAGATAGATGCCTAGCAAGAAAACGATTCAAGAAATAATTAGGGAGTGAGAACTAATGGGACTAGGAATGATGAAAAGGGAAAAAGAAAAATTTGGAAGGCCTCTTGAGAAGGTTACCTAAAAGTAGATAATTAAATGTTATAAAAAGTGAGTTTAGCAAAGAGTAAGAAGAGGATTTCAGGCACAGGGAACAGTTGGTAAAAGGGTTCTGAAATGAAAGCAAGCTTGGCATACACCCTATAAACAAGTATAACTTCTTTTGTAGGCAATGTCCTATACTGAAAATTTTGGCTACGGTAAAAAATCTGAATTTGTTCCAAATGGGATAGTAAGCCACTACAAAGTTTAGAGCAAGAAGATGAAATTATTATTAACAGTTAGTTCTGGTGTTAGGCAAATAAGACTCTAGCGGGCAAATCCTCCCAGCTGGTATATCCTACAAAAGGTTAACAAATGGACCATAAAATACTGACTTTGAGTCTCTCTCTGATCATCCAGTTGAATATCGTATTTTGTATTTGCAATCAGATTACCATCAGTGAAGCTTTTGTTTTACAGGTACACATGTAAGATGTTTAGCTTTTGTTCTATGTACTTTTTTTCTATGTAAGATATGATCATCATTATCATCTAGTAATAGGGGTCTCTAAAGAGAAAAATGATCGATTTCATTCATTTTTTGGTAGCTATGTTATGGATTGCTTGTTCCACACTGCTTGCTGGCCTACTAGCTTTAGATGTTAACAATGAATCGAGGCGTGATTCTTGATGGAAAGCCAAAATGAATCATTAGTGCTCACAAAAAGAAACACTTAAACATTATTTCTAAATTATTTGTTTTTATAATTAAAGGTCCCCTCACCAAACACATCATTCATTTTTTATTTAATTCAATTTAGGAATTAAACTGATTCATTAAAAGGGCTCTACATTATAGTTTCAGAAAACCCATTTTCAAAATAATTATGTGTAATAATTTAATTTAGAAAAATTTTAAATTAAATGAACTCAACAGTTTTAATAGTTCCTATTTTCCTTACAGGTTTCACTTTTCTAATTTTCTCAGTATGATTTATTTTAAATCACTCTCTTTTTTGAGAGAGAGAGAAGGAGAGAGAATAAGGGAGGCAAAGAGCTTGACACAGGGCTCGATCCCACAAACTGTGAGATCATGACCTGAGATGAGACTAAGAGTTGGATGGTTAACTGACCAACCCACCCAGGCGCCCTTATATATTTTTAAAAATTATTGATATAAATCTATAAAAACATACAGTCCCCCACTCCTTACTTTCAACAGATTTAGTTTATACAGTATTTATTCCACCAGAATAGACTTTAAAATTAAAGGTGTAGGGGCGCCTGGGTGGCTTAGTCGGTTAAGCATCTGACTTTCGCTTAGGTCATGATCTCGTGGTTCGAGGGTTCGAGCCCTGCGTCGGGCTCTGTGCTGACTGCCAGCTCAGAGCCTGGAGCCTGTTTCAGAGTCTGTGACTCCCTCTCTCTCTGACCCTCCCCTGCTCACGCTGTCTCTCTCTCTCTCTCTCCTAGAAATAAATAAAAACATTAAAAAAAAAATTAAAGGTGAAACATTAGAGTCCAAAAAGTCTAAGTCACAAATAAGAAAGCATAAGGTTTCTCTCATTATAAAAAATATTTTATTGGCATGAAGCAGTAGTGGAAAGCAAACTTACACCAAGACACTATATAAAACATCTTTATGATTCAGAAAAAGACTTTGTTTATAAACCACAGCAAAAAAAAAATAGAACAAATGAAGCTCTTTCATAAGAAAGCTAGTCTTCTAACTGGTAGCACAATGAATACTGAAGCAAAATAATTCAAACAATTCAGAATTATTCATTTTTTGCAACTGCATGAATCTTGTCAACTTTATTTTACAGGAACAAAGAAGCAAAAGAAACAGACAATATGCTCTTGAATAATATTTAGTAGGCACAAAGATGGCACATCAGATGACAAAGGGGCAACATAATTAGCAGATTATTAATGAAAAAAATTTGAAGAAATCATGACTTAGAAATCATAGTCAACAAATATATGCAGTTACCTCAAGCATAAAAAATATTTTTAAAAAGCTATACGCAGTTATAAAAGCCTCAGTTTTTCGCTATGAGCCTCAAAAGCCTCAGTTTTCTGCTATGCTATATAGACATTACCATTTTCTAAGTGTGATATGGAGCAAAGGGTAAAAATCTAAAAAAGGCAAGAGTAAAAACAAGGAGAGGAACTAAAAGCTGAGAGATAATATAGTCCTAAGTTTCTGACTTAGGCAAATTTCTATAGAAAACTAAAGGGGGGAAAGAAACAGTATGGAAATGAGGGAGAGAACAAGACAATTCCATATGGATCAGGCTGAGTTTGATGTACCAACAGACCTCACAGAAGAGTTATCTGGTAATCAGTGAAATATTCAGGCCCAGAATATAAAGCTAGAAACCTTAGAGTAAGGGGAAGGATATATATGATGATTGAGAGCTATCAGATCTCCTTGAGAGAGTCATGTCTCATTGAGAGAGTACCTATAATTAAAGGAAAAGAGAAATAAAACATTACCAGGTAGCTGAAAGCCAGAGGAAAAGTAGCTAGAGAGTTACTGTTCTGAAAAAGAGTAATACGCCTTGGAAAAAGAAGGTTTTAAATCTGATATGGAGGTCAAAAGTATCTAATAACTGGGTCACTGGTAAGTTTGGTAAGAACAGTTTATTGGAGAGCAAGAAAGCCAAACAGTGGACTGAGACCTGAATAGAAAATGAGCTAGTAGGGAAAATTCTTTCAAAATTTGATAAAAAGAAAAAGAAAACGATCTTTGAAGTCAAGTGAAAGGGTTTTTGTTTTAAAATGGAAGGGGCAAGGTACTTTCATTTGCTTTTTATTTGAGAGAGAGAGCATACACATGGGTGGGGGAGAAAAGAGAATATATTCCAAGCAGGTTCCACGCACAGTGTGGAGTCCAACATGGGGCTGGATCCCACAACCCTGGCATCATGACCTGAGCCAAAATCAAAAGCTGGATGTTCCTAGAGTATTTTCACTTTTAATTCTGACAGAAAGGATTCACTAAAGAGGGAAGATTAAAAAGAAAGAATAATTCATGGAAGAAAATCATAACTTTGTAAAAAAAAAAAAAAGTCTCGAGTTTTTATCTAAATTTCAGAAGACTAACCATCTGAACAAAACAATTACAACATCATCACATTCTAAATGAAATTTAGACAGAATTTACATCTTGAAGGCATGATCATTTTTTTTATTACAACACTATTCGACAAGGCAAGCAAGTAGATAAAAGATTTGTGTTCATGGACATTTTACTTTCATTCCAATTCTCATTCTCTATCTTTTAACTTTCTATTTATCAATTCTTTAGTTTCAGAAATACCATAAAAAGCTATCATAGTATTAGTAATATTAGAATCATTACTTAAAATGAATGAAGGTAGGAAAGAATATGATTAAAGCTTTCAAGCTTGGCAGTTTCGATCTTGGAAGAATGGGGATACCACTAACAAAACCTGAGGTTGCTTTAAGAGTCACTGGATTTTACAGCAGTACAGTCTACATTCATCATAACTGAAGCTGTCACTTCTAATAAACATATCTGTATCATGAGAATGGTTTTTTAAAAACAACTTTACTGTGATTACTTACTTAGTTGGGTACTTGAATTAAATAACTGGAATATCTCTGCCAGCAAAAAAAATAGACTAATGTGTATTTGGTCTATCAATAGGTACCAATACACCAAAAGATAGAACCCACACGAAATCCACTGTGGGTTTATGGTGTCTATGGAATGCTTCCTCCGTGCTGGGCACTCTTCTGTGCTGACAGTATAAAAGCAAACAAGGGAGAAAAGTCTCCTCCCATTAAGGAACCTGGTATTATAACCAGGAAGACTTACAATAAAGATATAAAAATGAGACAATACCAAACAGCAGCAACTGCTATCATGAAGAGAGAAGGGCTTAACGAGTAACTGGGAGGAGGTAATGGCTTTCCAGTATGGCCAGACAAAGATTCTCTAAAGGAGAGAATATATGAACTTAAGAGCTGAATGAAAAGAAAAAGCCAATCATGCTACAATCATTCCAGACAGTGGAAACAGCTGGTAAAAATCATATGGCACTTCAAATTACAGCTACACATTACTGTTAGCAAAAGTCAACCCATTTAAAAACTAGCCATCAACTTATAGCCATAAAAATATATGGATGTGCAAAAATATTAATGCTTTTGAAATTTAACACCTAAAGTAATTATATGTAACTTAGGGGATAATTCACTTTTAGACATGAGTACACAAAAAGTAATGTTCAAAAAAAATCTAAAAGTGCTTAAAAATTAAAATATGTTAATAGGAATCCTTTGATATACAAATGATATACGCAGAGCCATAGATGGCTTTCTCTTACATAAAGCGAGATCATTTCTATATTGGTAAATATAATAATATTTAAGTAAAAGTAAAAATAAAGAGACTCTTACTTTTAGCAAATATGTCAACTGGTGATCCATCAGGCAAAAGCCATGGCCAGCCTTTGAACTGCCATGCAGGACCCTGCACAAAAACTGCTACCACCCGATCCCTATCAACAGAAAAGGGGAAGGGTTAGAGTACAGAGACAGTATCTCATACATGAACTTTGGTTACTGTAAATCCATAAAGAAAAGCCTCAATTATTCATATGATATAGTCTCCTGTCAATACATCGGTGAGGCAAAGTCCATTACCGCAACTCTTCATTTAATGTTACCATTAAAATACCTTAATGATTGCTATACTTCTCATGCATTGCACCTGAGTCTTTTAAACATAATTACATACACAATCCTTACATGCAATCTTTTTAACCTTTTAATGTGCCCTTCTACTAGACTAAAGACGCACACTTTTCCAATGCAATAGGGAACACTAGTGGATATATTAATTGAAAAAGTTGGTTTTAAAAGGAAATCATTTAATTCAAGTACATCTTAAATATTTTACTTTAATTAAAAACATAAATTATAATAACTCAACAACCATTTTATGAAGTCTCAAGGCCTTATTTTTGAGTTCTGAGTATTTGGAAAGTAATCCAAGTATAGAAACCATCAGACTTCTAAAAAATTTTTCCAATTGTTTTACAACTATTTCATTCACTCTGAATTCTATAAGTGTTTTTTAAAAGAACTTGTTTTTCTAACTGTTAGACTTTATTTTCCTAAAAAGAACAAATCTTTTTCTAGACCCTCTTATTTCATTACTTCACAAAATATTTAATTAAATTAAGAAATTATAATAAGTGTAACAGTCATAAGCAGTTTAAGCCTAGAACTAAAGAGGTAGAAACAAATCCATAATAAACAGTAACAGTTAAACATTAATAAAACTTATGAACATTCACTATGTGCCTGTGCTGTTCTAAGCACTTTATACAGTTCTTATGTTAACACACTGGATCTTCCAAAGATTCCAATGAGGCTAAGTACTACTATTACCCCATTTTACAGATGAGAAAACATTAGTGTATGGACAGTCTAGTCACAGAAGAGAAACGGACGGAAGAAGAGGAGTCGTGACAAGGATAAAGGGAGCAATGACTGATCCGGTGCCCGGGTTATGTTATTGATCCTGTGTGAGAACTGATAAATCATCAGAACAGCCATTTTAGTATTTTATGGAAATTTAACCTTACAATGGTCTTAGGAAGGCCCAGAGGTCCAAGATCACACTCTAATAACCACTGCATTAGATGAAGATTCTATACATTCAGAGAATTAAACCAAAGCTACCTTCTATTCAAGTAAAAGACCTACACCAACAATTCAAGTTACTGCGAAATGCCACACCTTAAAATTCTAACCTGCTCAAAATCTCTTAAAATAAAATCTTAAATTAAAAATTTCCTCCTTTCATGGAATATATGCCTCATACTGCCAAGCAATCTTTGCTAATACAATACACTATTAAATGGCCTCTTAATTTTGTGACCTAGCTTGTGCCATGAAAGCCAAAGGTACCTGCCAAACTAAAGGAAATTTGCTGGAGAGACATCACCTAGATCCTACTGGGTCTCACAGGGTTAGCATGTAAGCAGGATAATATAAATACTACTCCTGGTGAATTCTTCAAAGGACAATTAACAGAGAAGGAAATAAGAAAGGTAAGGAAAATATTCCTTGGTTATTATACCAAGGACTAGGGACCTAGCTAGTATATATAAGCAATACTTTGTAGCACGCTGAGATGGCACTGGTACACACTGTATTATCATTTTCTGCAAATAACTGCAAACATATATAATACTAATATGGAATAACTTTCCTATTTCCTACAAGTTTTAAACTTAGTATCTGACATTCTCATATTTTACTTCTATAATAAATTTTTAACATACTAATATTCTCAATGCCCTGGCTTCCTGATGTGTGAAGACTAATGAGTACCTCAAAGGTAAATTTCAGTTAATGCTTTAATGTGTTGCATTCTCTTATGTCACAAAGAGATGCACTCTCAATACTGTAGTTTTACTCTATCTTAGATTAATAAGATAATGTAAGGTAATCCATGTATCTGAGCTAATAGACATTTTGTCATAAATAGCTTAACATTTCATTAAAGAATATTTTAATGCAATAAAAGGGCTAAACCAGCATAGGGTGATGTTATTTTTATCAAATCAGTCCCTACAATAAAAGTTAACAATACCTTCAGTTATCATTTCTTACCAAAAATGAGAATTCTCCAAATAAAAAAACTGAAACAACAGGTTTTCAAAACAACATTAATCTATTTGGAAGTTTTGTTCTAAAACCTGATCCAGAACAAATAAAGTGTTAAGAATTTTTACTAAATTTTCCAAAAGTTATTAGCATTTTTTAGAAGTAAAATAATGTTTAGCTATCCAAAATTCAAATTTATTTCAGTATTACTAAAATGTGAACATTATTAATGACCAACTTAGACACTAACATGGTTTTCAGGGACAGTTTCTATTTAGAACTCAGGGCAAAATTTGATGCATTTTAATTATACAAAAAAAATTAATGACTGCATAAAAATAGTGATAATCTTACCAGTCTTGAGGCATAAGTTTAAGGGGCTGGTCTACTACTCTATAAGGAACTGTGACACTAATTGCAGTGCCCCCTGGTTGCATCTGATCTTTTCTTCTCTGTATTAAAGTTTCATTTTCTCGTTGGCAGCCTTGTTTCTTCTTTTCATCTGATGGGACAAATCTTTGAAAAAATAGAGATGAGAAAAGGTCAAATGATTCAATGTGATACAAATTGGAAAATCAGAAATTATTTTTAAAATACTGGTAGTTTTAAACCAAACCTTTTCTTTTATTTTTTAAATGAAGCTGCTCTGCATGTACAGATTACAAGGTGTGGAGAATATAATCTTTCTTTCCATGCCAAACAGTACTCATCTCACTTAGTTAATACAACCTGGCTCACACAGAGACACAATTTATATTCTTTCATCTACCACTTAGCATTCTCCCAAGTTACATAAAAGACCATGCTAATCCTAGATTTTTCAAATGCTATTAGAAGGATATTTTATTATAAATCAAAAGGTCACTTGAAATAAGATGTGGTTTTTCCTCCCAGAAAGGTGACTTAGTATATCCAAGAGCTTCACAAAATACCCCTTTTCATGGATAATGACTAAGCAAAATTATAAAAATGCCATCTAATTTCAAAGTTGTTCAGTAAATTTTTAAGTAAAATTAAGTAAGTATATGCTAATTGTATATCTTGGTAAATACAACTAGTAATTTAGTAAAATACCAACCTAACCATGTGACTCAATTCTCTATTGTACCATCAACAGATATTCTCAGAAATAATTTAGCAATCTGCAGAGCTGTTGCCACCTCTAGATTGTTGGTATTCATAAAGCAGTCTTTTTTTTTAAACTGCATACTCCTAATACACACTCTAATAAGATACGCTATGGTCTGGCACCACCAATTAAATGGAGGCAATGCAATCATTCTGCTTCTAAACTTTAAGACTGATAAAAGGGGGCGAAGGGATGCATTAGAGCTTGCACTTGGTAAAGTCCTTTGAACATTTTCAGTAGCACATGTTGGATTCATCATTAGTAAAACTAGTCTTGTACTCATGAAGGTTTTTAGGAGATTGTAATAAACTGAGCTTCATCTCTGAGCTATCTTCATATCCATGTCAGAATCTAATGGAAAGGTTAAGATTTTCGTGCCATTTAAAAATTCCCTCCAGGGCCACCTGGGTGGCTCAGTCGGTTAAGCATCCCACTTCGGCTCAGATCGCGATCTCGCAGTTTGTGGGTTCGGGTCCCATGTCGGGGTCTGTGCTCTCAGATAGCTCAGAGCCTGAAGCCTGCTTCAGATTCTGTGTCTCCCTCTTTCTCTGGCTCTCTCTCTCTCTCAGAAATAAATTAAAAAAAAAAAAACATTAAAAAATGAAATAAAATAAAATAAAAATTTCTTCCAGACAATCATTTTACTCCCTATGGATTCTGTTTATTTATAATTCAAGCCCCCTTAGAAAATGCACTTAGAAAGTGCAGAGCCTGCTTTTGGATCCTCTGTTCCCTTTTCTCTGCTCCTTTCCATCTGAGTACATACTCAAAAATAAACATCTTTTTAAAAAAAGGAAATGCCAAATATAACCCTAACACTTTGAATAAACACATTAAAATTAATAAATATGCACTTGGAAACAATTTTAATATAAAGCTACAACAAAAAACATTAGCAAATAGTAGTACACTGTGCTAAGTTACACAATATACATAGTTGTACAAAACACAGTCCCTGCCCTCTTGAAGCTTATGTTTCAGATACAAAGAACAAAGTGCTCTCACTGGCAAGACAAAGATGCTTTATTTCAATCCTCTATATCCAGATGGGATTAAAATGTTTACATTATTAAATAGAAGACTGCATCTCTTTTCTAGCTTTTGATATTTTAAATGCTATAAAAGTATACAATTACTTCTAAACTTTAATGAATTATATATACAAATGAGTGATCTGTAATAGCCAACTTTAATGTCTGTTAAACACCTAATTCAACTTCTAAAGCATAAGGAAGGATTACATAGCATTTGCATGTTAACTTATTTGTTGATGAAAGTTTTATTGAGGTTCAGAGTATTAACATGGTTCTTTAATTAACATCTTACAATTAATGCCCTACAATTTTTACATGGCTCTAGTATTTTTAATCTCTGAATATAGCTAGGTCTTTCTTTAGAATAGCAGCCTTCTCTATAGAAAAATGCAGCTGTATTTCAAAATGCTTTTCAGTCTTGGCTTCATGTATTAACATAAGGATAGATCTTCCAACCTACTCTCCTAAACTTAAAAGTTAGAATAACAATGGAGACTTCTGTTCTTAGGAGGCACTGGCAAACTAATTAAGCTCAAACTCTTTTATTATATTTCACTGGAATAGGAAATAAAGGTCAAATTCTGCTTAAGGGAGGGAACCTAACAGAAGTTCCTTCTTTCATAAAGGCAGGACTCTCAGGGGTTAAGTTCAGTATAATGGTAAACTAGAAATAAACCCATTGCCCATTCTTTCCTGTCCCCCTAGCTCTTATCCATACCCTGGCAACTGCAAGGAAAATCAAATCTCCAAATTGTAAAATGGTCCTTCCTTGAATCTGAAGCAGGAATTAACCACCCTGAACACAATAACTGATTGAGCCAAATAAGTTATTTTTTGATAACACTACAAGTTGATATTTATAACTTACAACTTAAAGTATTCTAACAAATACAATCAGAACTGCACAACTGGGGGAGCCTGGGTGGCTCAGTTGGTTAAGTGTCCGACTTCGGCTCGGGTCATGATCTCACGGTTCGTGGGTTCGAGCCCCGCATCGGGCTCTCTGACGGCTCAGAGTCTGGAGCCTGCTTCAGATTCTGTGTCTCCCTCTCTCTCTGACCCTCCCCTGCTCACTCTGTCTCTCTCTTTCTCTATCAGAAATAAATAAAAACATTAAAAAAAAAAAAAAGAACTGCACAATGATGCGGTAGATGAGTATATGTAATTTAGAAAAATATGATGTCCACTGGCACATCCAATATTTGCAATTTATTTATTCCACATTACATTCCATGAGTGAAGAAGTGTGGGTGATATGACTAAAGTCATTACTACCTAAACTGGTACAATTCTACTGAAATAACTATATTAATATTGTCAAACAATAAAACACGAATAGTTGAATAGTTAAGTAAGTTCCAAACTGTATGTTATTTTTAAAACAGAGCAAGTTTATGAATATTTCCCAGGTTAAAAATATAGTTTTCCTTTTTCCTAAATAAAAGAAGTTGAAATTTGAAAAGTAAAGACAAGAAAAAGCAACAATGTCTCGATGTTAAAAACCCTCAAACTGAAAATTTAATTTAAAGTGATACAATACTGGCATTGCTCCCAAGTACTTTGCAAACACATATGCAAACCTGCCCTGGAGTCTCCTCCACCCCTGCCACCCACCCCACCTTCAATTTGGAACTCAAAGAATTTCCACAGAAAAAAATTCCAAGGAAAATGAACCGTAAATGAGTAAATGAAATAAAAACATTAAATGTACTTTTAAAAAAACTAAACATGCAAGGAAATGAGAGGTATCATGAATTAAACAACAGTCAAAAGAAAAGGTAACTAAGGACGTCAAATGCAATTATCAAAGATCAAAGCTTATAAAACAAGCATGCAAATATGTACAGGAGAAAAATTTATTTTAAAAAAGACAGATTTGAAAGAGAACTAAATAAACAGAACATTAAAATTGAGAAAGTCTTAAAAAGAGAAGGGGAAAAAGGAGAGGGGGCAACACTGAGGTATTATTTAAAGAGATAAGGGTCAAAACTCATAAATGATGAAAAACACAAATCCATACATTTAATTTTAATGAATCCCAAAGTGGGATATATAAGAAATCTGTATCTAGGTAGAGCAGATAAAACTAAAATGTTCTTTAAAATAACTAGGTAAAGCAGATTTCCTTCACAGGATTATCACACTAACAGCTAACCTATCATCAATAAAGGACGCTAGAAGATAGTGCAATAATATCTTCAATGTAATGAGCAAAAAATTAAAAACTTCTATGTTGTTTTGCAAAGTGGTTGAATCTTTTGGAATTACCTGTGGCTGTTTGGAACATGAACTATTCGTAGTCCAGTGTAAAACTCCAGTAATTGTTCTGCCTGCTTCTTCCCTAGGGCTCAAGCAGTTTTCTCACATGGATGTACTCCACAGTGTTTGACTAATGCAAGGGGAACCCTATGCATGTCTTTGAAGCACTCTGTATGTACAGTCTCTCCCCTCTTAAACTCAGTCCTGAGGCTACCATAATGGCTAAAATCAAGAGTGTCATCCAATCATTTTATTTTAAATAAACTTATAGTCCTAATAAAACTTCTCTCAGGATCACATTTATAAATGTAAAATGTACTTTTTAATACTCTCATAACGTTAATTTTGTTATTTACAGATATTAAAGGTGACTGGGTTTTGTTTTTGTTTCATTTATTTACTGAAGGGCTAAAAAAATGGAAGAATCCTTAATTTTACATGAAACCAAATAGAATCTATGCCAAAATGAGCTATGGGGTACAGCCAGTACTATAATTGTGTGGAGGAGGTTTCAATTATGCATTAATTACACAGCAAAGCCTCCAGCTGACTCAAACTGTAGGGGAGATGTCAGTTGCAATGAGGTGTTAAACAATGAAGGGAGTGTTTTATACTTTGAAGAAAAATTAGGCTTGGTCTACCCTAAGAATGTGGTCTATTGAATTGTTTGGTTGTAAGCCTAAAGAGAAAAACACTAAAATTTACTTTGTGATTTCTTTGCACTGTTTACGACCTACCATTATAAATAATATTTAAGATTTAGATTTGCAGTGTATTCAGATGAGCACTGCAAAGGTTCTGGAAAATGAAAAACTAAAGACAGAATTTCTTTTTTAACACTCCAAAATCTTACTGTAAATTTTCTGTAGCCATTAAGCTATTACTTATAAAAATTATAAATATAGTTGTCAATTACTAAGAATTGTGAGAGTTAGAAATGCCAAATACATAAATCATAAAAATCAAAGAGCTAGAAAGGACCTTAAAAATCACCTGATCCAAACAGAGTAAGTGCAGAAAATGCAATACCTAGTATAATGACACTTTATAGGAACTAAAATTAAGTCTTAGGTATAGATACAACTATCATATATCAAAAAAGGAATCTGAAATTAGAGATAAAGCCACCGAATGAATTCACAGCTTGCACAAATACACACAAAACTTGAGTTTCAGGTATACAAATCTGCCACTGTTCAATTTTCTCAATGTGTTCCTTCCGCTTTTCTTTTTCTTAGACATTTACTTAATATCCTTTACGAGGCAAACACTGTTTTTCAACAACAGAGATACAAATGACAACAGAGTAACAAGCCATTTTCTCTAATGAATTCACAATTTAGTTGGAACAGTGAATTCTAACTGGGTGCCAGATGCAAAACACAGAAACCATCACAAGAGAAAAACAAACCAAAAAAATAGATACATATTTCACAGAATATAAACATGAAAAAACAACTCTTGTATATTCATTAGAATAGAATATACAAGGTGGAAAGAAAACACGTGAATGCTCAACAAAAATGAAAAAAAAATTAAAGCAGTTAGGGAAATCCATTTTTTGTAAGGGTTTTTGTAATTGGATAGTCTCAGTTACACTATCCAATTTACTTCAAGGAAGAGCAAAATAATTATATTTCTTTTTTTTTCTTAATTTTTTAAATGTTTTATTTATATCTGAGAGAGAGAGAGACAGACAGCCAGCCAGGCAGTGTGAGCAGGGGAGGATCAGAGAGGGAGGGAGACACAGAATCTGAAACAGGCTCCAGGCTCTGAGCTAGCCGCCAGCACAGAGTCAGACGCAGGGCTCGAACCCACAAGCTGCAAGATCATGACCTGAGCCGAAGTCAGATGCTTAACCGACTGAGCCACTCATGTGCCCCAGAATAATTATATTTCTTATTCACCCACCTGTAGATGCCATGAGAAATTACTTAAGTAATCTACAACACTGAAAGAACACTAAATGATAGAAACAAAAAATTTCTTCTTTCCCTACTATTAACGGAAAAAAGTTCAGTGAAAATTTCATTCAAAAGTACTAAAGAAACAATACTGTATAGACATATGAGTATGTCACAATAAAGAGATTTTTATACAGCTATTTTAAGTCACAGGCACTTACTTATATTCAATATTACATTTAGTAAAACCTGAAATTAGCAAGTTTTACAACTTATTTTGTATCTCATTTATAATTAGTATTAAGTTTAGAAGCAGTACGATTTTCTTTTTGGAAGTAAGGTTGCTTTTGTTTTCTTTCTTCAAGAATTATTGTTATTTCATGGAGAGAGAAATTTATATTCATTCATATTCTTCCTTTGACTACTAATTCTGTTACTGACTGAAAATACTTTCTTAGTTACCACGAAAAATATTTAACAAGTATTTTCATTGTTAGACTAAATTACAAAATATTGTTATTGTGATTAACAGCGAATGTAAGACCTTGAATACTGCAGAAGAGTATTTTGTTCCAGAATAAAACCCAGTATCTTAATCAGAATGTTTGTTAAGAATCCCCATTATCCAAAAGTTACGATAACTAAACTGGGCATTGGGAGACCTGTTGTATTTTCTGCTCTGCAACTACCAGAGTAGATTTTAGGGTTATCTCTTAGCATTTTCACTGAGGATAAGAGTGTATTCTGAGATTCCTTTTCAGGTCTCAAAAACTAGAAAATAATAAATTTCAAGTATTTTTTTAGATTATAAAAAAAATCACTACAGTTATGTACCTTCTCACTAACACCACATAATTTATTAAAGGAGCTAGGTAAACGTTTTCATGGCAGATATATTATTGTTGAGGTCTAATTTAATTTTGAACTTATCTTCAAGCTGTGATTTAAGTTTGTAAATTGGTGTCAAAGAAAATTACACTTTCCACTATACTCTCAATAATAAGACATTAAGATTCAGTTTTATCCTCAGAAATGCTGATGCATAGGAGCACATGTACCCCAATGTTCATAGCAGCACTCTCCACAAAAGCTAAAACATGGCAAGAGCCTAAGTGTCCATCAACAGATGAATGGATCAAGAAGATGTGGTTTATCTATACCATGGAATACTACATGGCAATGAGAAACAATGAAATCTGGCCATGTGTAGCAACATGGATGGACCTTGAGGGTGTTATGCTGAGCGAAATAAGTCAGGCAGAGAAGGACAAATATCATATGTTTGTACGTATAGGAGGATTAGGAGGAACTTGACGGAGGAACAAGGGGGAGAAGAAGGGCGGAAATGGTGGGGGAAAGGGAGAGAGGCAAACCATGAGAGACTCTTGAATGCTGACAAAAACTGAGGACTGATGGATGTGGCGGGGAGGAGGGATGGGCATGGAGGAGGACACTTGTGGGGATGAGCACGGAGTGTTATGTGGAAACTAATTTGACAATAAACTATTTGTAAAAAATAAATAAATAAATAATAAAAACATATTATATATATATAAATTCAGTTTTATCCCAAATGCTGGAACATATTTTACTTCTCATAGTTGCAGTAGTGACTCCTAGCAAACTAACACCACTATCATGTGAGCTCCAAGGAGGTTGAGCTTGCAGAACATTTATCTACACAGCACTTTGATTTTTAGTTACTGTTCTATGAGTGTTGAATAAACAGACTCAATACAGAAAAATTAAATACACCTTATAAAATCCCAGTTCCAATAACGCAGTGTCCCAGTAATTATAAAAATCCTTCCAGAAATGTCAGATAAAATATAACAAATACCTGAAATGCATATAGCTGAGCTGGAAAGAAAACAGTTTTGAGTCAGAAATCACTGGTGCTGCAATGAAGGAAAATGGAAGACAGGAATACCTTCTTGAAAGCTGGTTTTTACCACCCAGATAAAGGAAAGGCACAAAGGAGCTAGAACTGTAACCCTCTAAGAGGTAAATAAACAAAAAAAAGACTTGCAGGAAAAATTTGAATCAAGGTTTTTTTTTGTTGTTTTTTTTTTTTAAGTTTATTCATTTGAGAGGGTGCAAGTGCGAGCAAGCAGGGGAGGGGCAAAAGAAGAGGAGGAGAGAGAATCCCAAGCCCCATGGGCTAGATCCCATGAACCATGAGATCACGACCTGAGCTAAAATCAAGAGTCAAAGGTTTAGCCAATGAGCCACCCGGGCACCTCTCCAAGTAAGTTTTAAAGATGTGTATCCATCTTGAACTGGTTCAAGAGTAGGGGAGGAAAAAAGGAGTCCTAGATAATTTGTCAGCCATGGCCAATCCCAATGTCACTCTGGTCTGTTCTGAATTTGAATTTATATTATGCTGGTGGACCAGAAATACTTGAATTGAGAACTTAACATAAGTCAACTTTAGATTTGTTTTTTCCTGTAGCACCTGACAATAGCAAATTTATAAAATCATTCTGTAAGGGCATGTCTTCAATCCAGAACTTCTTCAAATAATTAAAGTTTAAGCTTAGTGAGCAAAAGTCCAAATTCACAACAAATCACCAAGTGTATAAGATAACTGGACAATGTGACAACCTCTATTTAATAAGAGGTGCTATAACAGAGTACAAAACACTAGGAAAATAATGCTATAGAATACATTTAACCCCCTTCTCTCCAACTAATGACCACACCACCACTCTTAACTCCAAAACATTATGCTGGGTTCTTCTATTTCCTTTCACTAAACCAATAAAAAGCAGAATGAACTACCTTAAAACTTAAAACGCTAAATACCCAATGTTTAATATGTATTTATCCATTTTAATAATCAGTATGATTGAAAAAAATTTAATTGGCCAACACCACAAGATAGGGTAGTAGTTTCCTCAGAATAGCATCTTACTACACTTAAGCTATATGAATTCTGCAATAAATGTTTATAAATTATTCTCCTATCTTAACTCATGAGCCTCTATGTGAAAACAGGAAAAAACAAATTTTTCCCCTTGAAAGTATTCTATTAAAATGATTGTTTTCAACTTACTAAGCCTAGTACTACAAAAGCAACTCTGTTTTTAACTGTGTTAAAAAGGACACAAACATAGCCTACCTGAGCAAAAAACACTTGTGACCTACCATGCAGACATACATGCACACAAGCTCATGTTCACACACACCCCTTTCAGGTTTTAATGAAAGACGACAGTTAATTTAAGTTAATTTATACTACATAAAAGTGTGATGCCTTTGAACAAGGTCCACCCACAATTCACAGAGGCAAACAGAACACCACCAAGAACACAATTAAATCATGAGAATCTGGCATATGAAATTTAAAATGAGAGGAAAACAGTGGATATCCTTCTGTCAAAAACAAGAGCAGACACCACTAGCAACCACTCATTATTTCTCATGCTAATAATAATGTTCATAAACTTGACAGCATTCTGAAAATTGCTTATCCATGGCCCGTTTTAAGTCTTACTAATGTACATATCATAGAAAACTATTTAAAACAATTTTAGCATCACCATTTTTCTTCTGTAAACAATAACCAATATGAGTAGTATAAAGATTAAGAAATAATAATCATGATCTAGTCAGGACAAAATTAAAAATGCTATAACCGAGATGCAAACTTGAATGGATGCAAGGATTGACTGAAGAAGCAGAACAGTGAATCAGCAATTTAGAAGATAAAATTATGGAGAATAATGAAGCAGGAAAAAAAAAAGAGGGAAACAAAAGGAAAAGATCATGATACAAGACTTAGAGAACTCAGTGACTTATTAAAAAGGAATGACATCCAAATCATAGGAACCCGAGAAGATGAAGAGAGAAAAAGGGGTAGAAGGTTTACGTGAGCAATTACAGTGGAAAACTTCCCTAACCCGGGGAAGGACACAGACATCACAATCCAAGAGCACAGAGAAATCTCATTAGATTCAACAAAAACCCACCATGACCAAAGAGTATCATAGTCAAATTCACAAAATACACAGACAAGGAAAGACTTATGAAAGCAGAAAGGGCGGGGGCAGTCCTTAACCCATAAGGGAAGACAGATCAGGTTTGCAGCAGACCTATCCACAGACATTTGGCAGGACAGAAAGGAGTGGTAGAATGTATTCAACATGCTGAATCGGAAAAATACGCAGCCAAGAATTCTTTATGCAGCAAAGCTGTCATTCAAAACAGAAGGAGCGATAGAGTTTCCCAGACAAGTAAAAACTAAAGGAATTTGTGACCACTAAACTAGCCTGCCCAGAAATCATAAGGGGATTCTGTGGAGAGGGAAAAAGACAAAACAAAACAAAAAGATAAAAGCAACAAAGCTTAGAAAGGACCAGAGAAAATCATCAGAAACACCAACTCTACATGCCTGAAGGCAATACAATGAGACTAAATTCATATCTTTCAGTACTCACTCTAAGTGTCAATGGACTAACTGCTCTAATCAAAAGACATCAAGTATCAGAATGGATAAGAAAACAGTACCCATATATATGCTGCTTACAAGAAACTCATTTTAGACCTAAAGACACCTGTAGATTGAAAGTAAGGGAATGGAGAGCCATCTATCATGCTAATAGTCATCAAAGGAAAGCCAGAAAGAACAACCATGCTTATATCAGACAAGCTAGATTTTGAACGAAAGACTAAAACAAGAGATGAAGAAGGACATTATATCATAATTAAGGGGTCTATCCACCAGGAAGATCTAACATTATAAATACTTATCCAACACGGGAGCACCCAAATATATAACTCTATTAATCACAAGCATCAAGAATCTCATTGATAATAATTCAATAGTAAGGGACTTCCGACACCCCACTTAGAGCAATGGAAAGATCATCTAAGCAGAAAATCAATAAGGAAATAATGGCTTTGAATGACACTAAACCAGATGGACTTAACAGATATATTCAGAACATTTCATCCTAAAGCAAAATATACATTCTTCTCAAATGCATATGGAACATTCTCCAGAGCAGATCACATACTGGGTCACAAATCAGCCCTCAGCAAGTACAAAAAGAACAAGATCATATCTTGCATATTTTTAGACCACAACATTATGAATCTTGAAATCAACCAAAAGAAAAAATTTGGAAAGACTGAGTACTTGGAGATTAGAAAACACCCTATTAAAAAATAAATGGGTTAACCAAGAAATGAAAGAGGAAACTAAAAAGTACATAGAAGCAAATGAAAATGAAAACACAACAGCCAAAGACCTCTGTGATGCAGCAAAGGCAGTCATAAGAGGGAAGTATATACCAATCCAGGCCTTCCTAAAGGAAGAAAGGTCTCAAATACACAACCTAATCTTAACACTTAAAAGAGCTGGAAAAAGAAAAGCAAATAAAACCCAGAATCAGCAGAAAAGTTAAATAATAAGGATCAGAGCAGAAATCAATGATACTAAATTAAAAACAAACAAACAAAAACACAGTAGAACTGAACAATGAAACCAGGAACTATTCTTTGAAAGAATGAACAAAATCGATAAACACCTAGCCAGACTGATCAAAAAGGGGAAAAAGGACCCAAATAAAATCACAAATGAAAGAGGAGAGATCACAAACACCACAGAAATAAAATCGTAAGAGAATATTATCAGCAATTATATACTAACAAATTGGGCAATCTGGAAGAAATGGACACATTCCTAGAAACATATAAACTAACAAAATTAAAACAGGAAGAAATAGAAAATTTAAACACACCATGAACAGTAAAGCAACCGAATCAGTAATCAAAAATCTCCCAACAGACAAAAGTCCAGGGCTGGATGGCTTTCCAGGGAAATTCTACCAAACATTTTAAAGAGTTAACACCTATTCTTTTGAAGCTGTTCCAAAAAACAGAAATGGAAGGAAAACTTCCAAACTCATTCTATGAGGTTTCGACTCTAAAACCAGAAAAAGATGGCACTTAAAAGGAGAAATACACACCAATTTCCCTAATAAACATGGATGCAAAAATTCTCAACAAGATCCTAGCAAACCAGATCCAACAATACATTAAAAGAATTATTCACCACAATCAAATGGGATTTATTCCTGAGACTCAAGGCTGGTTCATTATCCACAAATCAATCAATCAATGTGATACATCACATTAATAAAGGATAAGAGCCACATGATCCTCTCAATAGACGCAGAAAACGCACTTGACAAAATATAGCATCCTCTCTTGATAAAAACTCAAGAAAGTAGGGATAGAAGGGCCATACCTCAAAATCATAAAGGCCATATATGAAAGACACACCACTAACATCATCCTCAATGGGAAAAAACAAAAGCTATCCCCCTAAGGTGAGGAACATGACAAGGATGTCAACTCTCACTACTGTTATTCAACATAGTGTCAGAAGTCCTAGCCTCAGCAGTCAGACAACACAAAGAAATAAAGGGCATCCAAGTTGGCAAGAAGAAAGTCAAACTTTCATTCTTGGCAGACAACATGATACTCTATGTGGAAAAATCAAAGGCTCCACTAAAAAACTGCTAAACTCCATTAAAGAACTGATAACACATGAAATTCAGCAAAGTTGCAGGATATAAAGTAAATGCACAAAACGGTTCCATTTCTATACATCAATAATGAAGCAGCAGAGGGAGAAATCAAGGAATGAATGCCTTTTACAACTGCACCAAAACCCATAAAATACCTAGGAATAAACTTAACCAAAGAGGTGAACAATCTATATATACACTGAAAACTACAGAAATCCTCAACGAAGTAACACCAGTATTCTTCACAGAGCTAGAATAAACAACCCTAAAATCTGTATGGAACCAGGAAAGACCCCCAAATGGCCGAAGCAATCCTGAAAAACAAACGAAGTGGGAGGGATCACAATTCCAGATTTCAAGCTATGTTACAATGCTGTAATCATCAAGACAGTATGGTACTGGCATTAAGAACAGACACAAAGATCAATGGAACAAAATAGAGGACCCAGGAATGAACCCACAAAAGTATGGCCAACCAATTTCTGACAGAGCATCCAAAGGAAAAAAAGACATCAGCAAATAGTTCTGGAAAGCAATATGCAGAAGAATGAACCTGGACCACTTTCTTACACCATACACAAAAATAAACTCAAAATGGATAAAAGACCTAAATGTAAGACAGGAAGCCATCAAAATCCTAGATGAGAAAAAAGGTAGTGACCTCTTTGACTTGGTTGCAGCAACTTCTTACCTGACAAGTCTCTAGAGGCAAGGGAAGCAAAAGCAAAAATGAACTACTGAGAGCTCATCAAGATAAAAAGCTTCTCCACATCGAAGGAAACAATCAGCAAAACTAATAGGCCCAATGGAATGGGAGAAGATATTTGCAAATGACAGATAAAGGGTTAGTATCCAAAATCTATAAAGAACTTATCAAGCTCAATACCCAAAAACAAATAATCCAGTGAAGATGTGCACAAAAGACGTGACTCTTCCAGAGAAGACATCCAGATGGCTAACAGACACGTAAAAAAAATGCTCAACACCACTCATCATCAGGGAAAGACAGATCAAAACCACAATGAGATACCACCTCACACCTGTCAGAATGGCTAAAATGAACAATTGGGGCAACAACAGATGTTGGCAAGGATGTGGAGAAAGGGGAACCGTTTTGCACTGCTGGAGAGAATGCAAACTGGTGCAGCCACTCTAGAAAACAGTATGGAGGCCCTAAAAATAGAACTACCCTACAACCCAGCAACAACATTACTAGGTATTTATCCAAGGATACAGGAGTACTGATTCAAAGGGGCATATGCACCCCAATGTTTACAGCAGCACTATCAACAACAGCCAACATATGGAAAGAGCACTAATGTCCATCAACTGATGAATGGATAAAGATATATACACACCACATTGGAATACTACTTAGCAATCTAAAAAAATGCAATCTTGCTATTTACAACAATATGGATGGAACTAAAGTGCATTATGCTAAGCAGAATAAATTAGAGAAAGATAAATATCATATGATTTCATTCATATGTACAATTTAAGATACAAAAGAGATGAACATAAAGGAAGGGAAGGAAAAATAAGATAAAAAGAGAGAGGGAGGCAAACCATAAGAGACACTTAAACACAGAGAACAAACTGAGGTTGATGGCAGGGTATCGGATGGGGGGGATGGGCTAAATGGATGGTGGGCTTTAAGGAGGGCACTTGCTGGGATGAGCACTGGTGTTATACATAAGTGATGAATCACTAAATTCTACTCCTGAAACCATTATTACACTATATTTTAACTAAGGTGGACTTAAAATTAAGTTAAAAAAAAAAGAAAAAAACTTTATAACAATGTATGGTGATGGATGTTAACTAGACTTCTGTGGCAATCATTCTGCAATATTAAATCTTTACACTATACACCTGGAACTAATAAATGTCAATTATACTCTGAAAAACTTCCTCAGAAAACTAAGTACCTGGAAATTTTAACACAGGATGTAGGGTTCATTTTAATTTCAACTAACTTTTACTAATGTCTAGGTTTAAAAAATATGTTATGTCCCAACCTCATCCACCTCACAAGGTATATATCTAATATATACAGAAGTTAATATCACTTTTCCCATTCTTCAACTTGAATGTGAAAAAGGAAGAGGGAGAGAACCTGAATTTGTTTTAGAACTTCCTCAAGCTCCTCAGGGAAAAGTCAAAAGAAAACAATTCATATTAAAATTTATTATAATAGTATCCTTTTCATTAGAACTTCAGCCAAAGAATTTTCCCTAAACGATCCAGTGAAAAGAATACACAGCGGACCTCTGAACCACACTGGTTTAAACTGCATGGGTCCACTTATCCATGGATTTTTTCCCCATAAATACAATACAGTACTGTATATATATTTTCTCTTCTTTATGATACTTCTAATGAAATTTCTTCTCTAGCTTACGTTATTATAAGGATACAGTATATAACACCTATACAATACAAAATATGTGTTATTTGACTGTTATGTTCTATATTAATTATATTACCAGTAAGACATCCAGTCAACATTAGGTTACTAGTAGTTAGGTTTTTGCAGGAGTCAAGAATAATACATAAATTTTTAACTGTGTGGGGTTTGGCACCTCAAAGCAACTCCTGGACTGTTCAAGAGTCAACTGTACTTTGTTTTGAAAATTATACTTCAGACAATCTATAAAGTCTATAGCATAGAAACTGAAATTCTGTTTTCTCCAAATAAGGAATACCAAATTCTTAACTACTAATTCTCAATATTATCTCCAGATCTTAAGGAAACAACACTTTAACAAATGACTCACTTCAAGTCCTGTAGAAGGTCCTTTGCATTAAGCATGGTTATTAAAGAGGTGGTAGCTGCAGGAATTATGATAATAGGTGTTCGAGATCCTGTAAAGATAAAATTTTAAAGCTACAAAATATGCTGTTATTACTAAAAGAAATATACTTTCCCAACTGAAACTTTAAGGTTTGTAAATTTATAATCTTAACTACTTGGAGCTAAAAAAAAAAAAAATTTTTAAGTCAGCAGTGATATTCAAAATATTTGGTAATGAGTATGACCTGAGCAATGACTAGTCAGAATCAATACCAAGCACAAACATCTGGTATAACTGCACAAATATAGTATCAGCCTTGATTCTGTAATCTAGCTTACTTTTATTTTTTAAAATAAACTTAGAATCAATATGTACAACCTCACCTTTCTTCTGATTTGGTGGAGGTCTTGCTTGAGAAACTGTTAAAACAGGGGAAAAACTGAGTGTTATTTTTTGTTTTTATTTTCAAAATACAAATACAAATAAGTTAATAAAGTAAAAATACAAATACGGCCTAAAACTTAGCTGTATTTACACATGACTGGTTATATGAAAGTGGATATACTACATTGCTGGACACTGAGTATCTATATTAATGGATGTTAAAGTCTAGCAAAGGAAACAAATAGTTTCATTAACTGATAACCAATGTATAAACACAAAACCAGAATATTACGAGAACATGTAACACTGGTGGAAGGACTGGGAGGCAGAAATGTGCTTAAACATTTGGGAAGAAAAAAGGTGTTATTGGGAGCTAAGACCTAAAATATTTCTTACCATTTTTGTTATATTTGGTTTTTGTTTATTAGAAGAAAACATTATAGGCAACGAGTCATGTGAAGGCCTGTATGATTTCAAACTGCCCATATCTTTAATAATTATGAATGTGTTATAAAAACACAAATATTCATCTTTTCATTATTTGTATATGTAATAGACTTTATAATGCACATACATATTTGTTGGTATAATAACAGTAGTATCAGCCTAGCTCAAGATTAATATATTTTAGAATTTGAAAATGCTACACATTCAATTTTCAGTATTTATATATCCAATAAAAACATACTGCTTTCTATGTGTGATGTACTGTGTTAGAATTTCCATTTTTTAAAATCACAAAAATAAATAAAAATTTAGGAGATTTAAAATTCTAACTCAACATCAGTTGTTAAAAAAAGACTACCATTTGTAAACAGATACATGTATTTTTGGCATATGTTCTATTTTAAAAGCAGTAAAATTCTACATTTTAACCTAATACTTTATAATAGCTATTTACTGTGGTAAAATTTTATGGAATCCAGTAATATGACTCTTCCAGACACATAAAGCAGAGAAAGATATATATATATATATATAAATACAAGTCCACACACATACATATTTATAATAGTGTCATCTCTTTCTTCTTGCTGAGAAAAAGGAAAAAAACTAAAACTTTCTTAAATCATTTTTAGAAATAGGATTCATGGATATACTTGATTAGCTAAAGAGCATCATTTGGAATATAATACAGTCTCAGTAAATATTTGGTATTTGTTAAAGAGATAAAGGAATGACAGGATGGATAGATCCATGGACAAACACGAGACAAGACTTGCTAGAAGAGTGACTAAGTGGGGGACAACAAAAAAGAAATCTTTGACTAAAACAACACTGGTTTGGTAAAGAAGCCCATGATGGACTCCTGAATTTAGGAAAAGATTCACTAAAATGAAGGCTAAGAAGACCTGATGCAAGAAAAAGACAAAATATAAAAGCTCACATATTAAAAATAAAGTTTAAAGATTTAATTAAAAAATAAATAAATTACAAAAAAATATAAATAGGTTCCCTAGTAAAGGACGGACCAAGGTACAGACACTGTGACAAAAACACTATGATAAAATCAATTTTTTAAGAGAGAGAGAGAGAGCACAAGTAGGAGAAAGGCAGAGAGAGACGAGTAAGCTATAATCCCATGCAAGTTCTGCACTGCCAGCCACTGAGCCCGATGCAGGGCTCAAACTCATCAAAGGTGAGATGATGACCTGAGTAGATATCAGACATTTAACCAACTGAGCCACCCAGGAATCCCTATGATAAACATGATCTAAAGTGAGAGGGGAAGGAAAGGGCAGAGTAACACCAGTCCATATGGCAAAGTGACTAAGAGCAAGAATCTGTACTCGGATGATCTCAGTTCCTATCCCCATTTTGCCACTTCCTGGGCAAATTACCCTAGCAAGTTGAACTGACAGACTACTCAGTCTTGGTTGTCCTCAACTATAAAACAATAATAATAGTTTCTATATCCTGAAACTGCTGTGAGAATCTTAAAAACAACAGTGCACATTAACTCCTTAATCAGGTCTTGGCACATATTCAATATTTAGTAAATCCTGTGGCTACAGCGGATGCTAAAGGCTATTGCTCCTGGTACCACTAACACTACCACATTTTTAGCCATGACTGAAAATTTACAAGCTGAGAGCAATTATTATTGTTATGTTCAATTTCAATACAATTACAGTCTTCACCTAAATATTCAGAGCCTTATGTACAAAGCACTGTTATTACTATAAGTAAAACAGAAATAATCCCTGCCTTCAAAGACTCTCCACTAAAGTAGGGGAGCCAGAGCATGAACAAGCAAGCACACAAACACATATAAACAAATGTGAACATGTAATATTAAAGAGCAAAAGGAACATACCCTGACAGAAAAGTGTCCTTTGGATAGAATGCTTACAGAAAGCCTCTCAAAGGAAGTGGCATTTAAACTGAGATTTCAAGGATGAAAAGGAGCCAACTTGCAAAGAACAAGTGGCCAAAGAGTCCAGAGAGGCAGGAGTGTAAGCAAATGTCAAAGACAGGAAGAAACTGCTGTGCATAGGGAACTGCACATGTGCACACTATAGGGACAAAAGAAAGAATGGCAGGAGATGAGGTTAAAAATCTATGCAGGAACGAATTTACACAGGGCTCTCTAGGCAATGTTAGGTTTGTATTTAAGTGCCACTGGAGAACTCCATAACTTTTAAGGCAGAAAGTGACACAGTTTGATATTCATGTCACATCTTCTGTAAAAGAAAACAATAGATTTAGATAAAAGATCAAAAGGGGATAAGTATGAAAGCAGAAAGCTCAGTCAGGACTAGTAACAACAGTCCACAATAGTGTTACTTAAATTTGGTGTAAGGGGATTTTTTTGTTTTTTAAATATCCAATCCAAGGTCAAGTGAATAAAATGCAGTAACAATGAATTGCTAGAAAATGATCATGCACTTGGATGTTGCAACAGTATCTTACTATCAATTTCTATATGTATCTTGTTGGGAACCAGAAATAAGTCATGGACTAACACTTCATGATGCACTGGTATAGAGAAATGATAATTTACATAAGCAAATGAGTTGTGGCAGTTGAGAGAGACAAATTTGAAACACAGAAAAAGTAATTTTGACAGAAATCAGTGACATATTAGATGAGAGCAATAACCAAATGTGAAGAGTGAAGGATGAAGAATAACTCCTGAAATTTTTGCTTAAGAAACAGATGATGGTGGTACCATTTATTCATGAAGAAGACATCTGGGAGAAGATATCAGGGAAGAGAGGTTTTACAGCAATTTTAAGATGCCTATGCCATATCCAAATATTAAAGACACAGTTTGTATAAGACAAAAGGTAAGAAGAGATGTCTGAATTGGGGATACAAATTTGAAAATCATCAGCACATAGATGCTGAAACTCTGGAGATAGTACAACCATCACAATCTGTTGAAAATACACAAGGGGCTAATTCTCTCTCTCAATCTCACATGTAAGGAGATAAACTAGAGCTATAGGCTACCTACCCATTTCAGACAATCTGTGAAATAAAAGTAAAAAATTAAAGCTGGAGAAGTGAAGTACACAATGTAAATGCATTAGAAAGAGGCAGGAAGCAGGGATATGTGCAAGAGATAAAATCTAAAAAGAAAATGACAGGGGCGCCTGGGTGGCTTAGTCGGTTAAGCGTCTGACTTTCGCTTAGGTCATGATCTCGTGGTCGTGGGTTTGAGCCCCGCGTCGGGCTCTGTGCTGACTGCCAGCTCGGAGCCTGGAGCCTGTTTCAGTCTGTGACTCCCTCTCTCTCTGACCCTCCCCTGCTCACGATGTCTCTCTCTCTCTCTCCTAAAAATAAAAAATAAAATAAAAAGAAAATGACAGGGGTGCCTGGGTGGCTCAGCTGGTTAAGTAAGCGTCCAACTTCGGCTCAGGTCATGATCACAGGTTTGTGGGTATGAGCCCCGCATCGGGTTCTGTGCTGACAGCTCAGAGCCTGGAGTCTGTTTCAGATTCTGTGTCTCCCTCTCTCTCTGCCCCTCCCCTACTGGTGCTCTGTCTCTCTGTCTCAAAAAAAATTTTTTTTTTTTTTTTTAAAGAAAATGACAGGGCCATCTGGGTGGCTCGTTAAATGTCTGACTTTGGCTCAGGTCACTATCTCACAATTCATGAGTTCAGTTCCCACCTCAGGTCATGATCTCAGAGGTCATAACCAGTGTAGAGCCTTCTTGGGATTCTCTCTCCCTCTTGCTCTGCTCCTCCCCCACTCTCTCTCTCTCTCTTCAAAATAAACAAACTTTAAAAAATCTAAAAAAAAAAAAAGGGCAGCATCCCATAAGCAAATACAATAAACATTCTACAGCAAAAGAAAAATTCACGCAAAATTCAGCAAAAGAAAAAATCAAGACAAAGACCACAAACTGCTTAACATCCACTTAAAACAGGTTTCACTGATGAGTGTTAAAAACTTATAAAAAATTTTTTGCTTTTTTATTTTTATTTATTTTATTTTTTGAGAGAGAGAGAACAAGAGAGGAGCATAAGGAGAGGGAGAAAATCTTTGGAGGCGAGAGAGAGAGAAACAGATAATCTCAAGCAGGCTCCACCCTCAGCACAGAGTCCAACATGGTGCTCAATCCCACAACCCCGGGATAATGACCCCATACCAAACCAAAAGTTGGACTCTCAACTGACTGAGCCATTGAGAGAGAGAGAGAGAGAGAGAGAGAGAGAGAGAGAGAGAGAGAGAGAGAGAATATCTTAAGCAGGCTCCATTCCCAGCAGGGAACTCTCCCAATGAGGAGCCCAATGTGGGGCTCAATCTAGCAACTGTGTGATCATGATCTGAGCCAAAATCAAGAGTCCAATGCTTAACTGACTGAACCAACAAGGTGCCCTAATTTTTGCTTTTAAAACGGTCTGTGTTGGGCGGGGATGCCTGGGTAGCTCAGCTGGTTAAACCTGACTCTTGATTTCAGCTCAGGTCATGATCTCACTGTTTGTGAGTCCAAACCCCACATCAGGCTCTGTGTGTTAACAGCATGAAGCCGGTTTGGGATTCTCTCTCTCCCTCTCTCTGCCCTTCCCCTGCTCACTCATATACTCTATGCCCCTGGAAAGCATTCAATTATAATATTTATTGAATTTAATTGCTCTTCCTTACACTCTTTAAATTTTTTTAACGTTTATTTTTGAGAGAGAGAAAGAAAGAGTGCAAGAAGGGGAGGGGCAGAGAGAGAGGGAGACACAGCATCCAAAGCAGGCTCCAGGCTCTGAGCTGTCAGCACAGAGCCTGACGTGGAGCTCAAACCCACAAACCTTGTGATCATGACCTGAGCCAAAGTCAGATGCTTAACCAATTAAGCCACCCAGGCACCCTGTTTCCTTACACTCTTACAATGGCTTTGGTAAGGTCATCTTATTTTTTTAATGGCTTTGGTAAGGTTGATTTATTTTTGAGAGAGAAAAGGAGAGAGAGAGAGTGCACACAAGCACACAAGCAGGTTGAGGGTCGGAGAAAGAGTGAGACACAGAATCTGAAACAGGGTCCAGGCTCAGAAGTGTCAGCACAGAGCCCGATGCGGGGCTCAAACTCATGAACTGTGAGATCATGACCTAAGCCAAAGTCGGACACTTAACCGAATGAGCCACCCAGATGATCTCACAGTTCATGGGTTCGAGCCCCGTGTCAGGCTCTGTACTGACAGCCAGCTCAGAGCCTGGAGCCAGTTTTAGATTCTGTGTTTCCCTCTCTCTCTGACCCTCCCCTGTTCATGCTGTCTCTCAGAAATAAATTTAAAAAATTTTTTTTTAATTTTTAAAAAAAGTCACTGTCATCTGAAATAAATTTATCCAATGTGCTCCAAATTTAACATGTGGCTAACAGAGCATTCTTCTTCTCTACTCCTTTTCAAAAACAGGAATGAGAAAGATTTCAAACAAATTCACTGTCATAAAAAAAAAATGTAAATACTAGTGTCAAGTTTCAAGTGTATGGATCCAGGACACAGTGAGATAACCTACAAAATTATTCCAAAATAAGCCACATATAATCTTCATACCATACTTCTAAAGTGTTTCCAAAAATATTTAGTATATATAACCTATATAATTTTAGAGTTAGCCTGTAAACGTACTATGAATAAAAAGCCCTCCAAATCTATACTATTGATAACTGCCAAATTTAAGAGGAAGATCACTTAATTTTCTTCACATCCATTTTCAATCATACTGATGAAGTAAAAAAGACACGTGGTCAAGCCTAACAGTGTAATCACGCTAAATATAAAAATATATAAATTTATATATAAAGATATAAAACACATATCAAAAGTCAAGCCCAAAACACCTAAAATGGATATAATGTTGGTATCTTCATGCATGTATAAAGATCAATCTTTTTAAGAACTAAGAAGAGGAAAGAAAAATATTTCTAAAATAACTTCAATAATGCCTTCTCTTACTTTACAAAACCTGATTACAGAACTCTGTATGCTCAATAACATGGACATCTGAAATTCTAAGCATCAAAACTGCAGAAGAGTCTATTAAAATTATGGTGCTGTGCTTTTAACGGAGGGCCAAAAAAATCACATCCACATGTACTCTCAGGGGACTCCAACAAGAAACTGGTGAGGGGATAGGTACATATATGTAGCTCTTTAAAGGAATGCCTGGGTGGCTCAGTTGGTTAAGCAACTGACTCTTCATTTCAGCTCAGATCATAATCTTCTGGTCCGTGGGTTCAAGCCTTACATGGGTTTGCAGAGCCTGCTTGGGATTCTCTCTCCGTCCCTCCCTCATGCTATCTCTCTCAAAACAAACTTTAAAAAATACATATTTTTCTAATTAAAAGTATTTTTTTAAAAACTTCTCTTTATCTCAACTATACCTATTTTTTTCAAATAAATATTATTTTACTTTATAAATACTTTAAGTAAAATTTCAATTACTTCACAGCATTATACATATCAAAAAAATTTCATTGTGACCATTAAAAAACAAACAAACAACAAAAATATAAAGCAAAGCCAAAGTTTTATATTTTTACCTGGTCTTGGTACTGGCTGTGCTGCAGGAGTCTGAGTCTTACGGGCTGACGCACCCTCCTTTAAAAAAATAAAAATTGACACATGATGCCAGAGTTCCTTTACATAATAAATACTTTCATTTAATCACTGCAAAGAAATTCCGTATTTCTTTATCTCTCATTCAATCAGCCCTTCTACTGACCATGCTATGATCCTAAGCATTAAAACAAAACAAAAACTTCACTTATATTTTATAATATTTGTCTTGAAGTAGTAACAGGAATCTTTAGTAGAAAATAAATTTAAACTGTTAATTACCACACAGTAGTTACTGTAAGCATGTAATATTTTTCTAATATTCAATGATTTGCTTAATTGTTGACAATTTTCTCAGAAATGTCATTACCCATTTTAAAATCAAGTCAATCTTCTTCTCATTGAACAGTCTCAAAATAAATAAATGATACAAAATCTCACATTAGAAATATATAAATAATGTTACTTTGGAGTGCATTAAAAAAATCCCACAAACATTTCAAATTAAATGCCTTTAAAATATTCAGGGAAAACAATCACATTTATAAAGATGAGGTCTGTTACATTTAAGAGTGGCTGTAAATTTTAACTAAATAAAAAATCTCGACTTATCACTAAGCATGTAAGAAGAAAATATGCTAAGTATTGAAATATATCAATTATATACTCAGCAATAAATGCTTCTGAAATGTTTAAGATCTTAAAAAGTTGTCTTTACTGTAACAATTTCAATCATATGCACACCGTATTTTTCATTATAACTTTTTCCTTCTCTCTCTCTTTTTTTTAAGCAGTCTTCACACTCAGGAGGAGCCCAACATGGGGCCTGAACTCACAACCCTGAGATCAAGACCTGAGCTGCGATCAAGAGTTGGATGCTTAAACCAAATGAGCCACATAGCCACCCCTTCATTATAACACTAAAAAAGTTTTTTTAGTGTTTATTTATTTTTGAGAGACAGATAAACAGAGTTGAGAGGGGGAGAGGCAGAGAGAGGGAAACAGAGAATCCAGAAGCAGGCTCCTGGCTCTGAGCTGTCAACACAGAGCCCAACGGAGGGCTCGAACCCATGAGCTGTGAGATCATGACCTGAGCCGTAGTTGGACACTTAACCAACTAAGCCACCAAAACATTTTTAATTGAAAGCTACAAATGTAAATTTCAAAACAACCAGTAATTTATGGTGATCTTATTCTAGTTGTACTCAACTGAATGAAATTTGATAAATAGCAGGGAAGTTACATAAATACATAATTATAGAAATCAGTTTCAGAATCACAGAACTATTTCTAAAGGAATGCTGCTACATATGTTAATTTTAACCATATTACATTCTGTTAAAAACTTAAGACTTTATATAATAAAATCATTTGGAATGGCAGGCTATACCAAAGTTTTTTTAAAATAAACAACTAAATTAAAGAGATTTTAGCTTTCCATACCACTGTTCCTGCATAAAGAATAAACTAGATATTATATAATAAACATGAAAACAAAATGTTTCCATATTACTTATAGAAATCCTTATATGAAAATGCTGATCCATGGAGTGTGGTTTGAGTACACACAGAAACAGAGGAAAAAAATAAATGAGGCAGAAAGGAGGACACTGAGCACACACACATGCAGACATCTTTCTGTCTACATCTGACTACAAGACTGGTTTGGATTCAAATCAAAGCCCCCCCCCCCTTTTTTTTAAAGGGTAGATGAAGTTCAAAATCACTAGAACACAGCACTATGTGCATACTGAGAACTATCCAAACCAAAACTTAATGCAGCTGACTACTAAAATATACCTATACTATATGGCTCTTATAACATGGGTCAGCAAAAGGTGACAAGCACCCATGAGTAATATGGGGAAAAAAAGTCTTTTCCATTACAAATCATAACCCTTAAGTCTTTTTATCTACTTTTGAGTACACTAAAAACTGGGACCCCTTTAAATGATAAAATTGGGTATTTTCTGTTTGCGAAGTTAAGCTATCCTTGCTTACACTGTACCTTCTCCTACTCCAAAATTACTCCGTTTTGGTTACTGGGGAAGACATATATCCTAGGCCAAGGCAAACAAGAGTTCTCCCATGGGATTTCCTTTATAAATTGAAACTAGCAAGTTATAGCTCTATCTATATACAAGGCTACAAAGCGGTAAACCAAAAATTACAGAGGATCCTATCTCTTGATTCACAGGGAAACACCGATCTACAACAGACAGGATGACACTAGTATGCAAAAAAAAAAAAAAAAAAGGTGGACTACAAGATCTCTTTTAACACCTATGCAAGAAAATAGCCTGCAAGGCCCATTCTCCCTCTACCTCTTCTTGACTACGCAGACCTTTGCAATCCCTCATCTCAACACTCTATGCACTTCTACACACATTTTTATCTCAATTAGTTGAAGAGTTAGCTGCAACTGAAAGAGTTTTATCTAATTCTGTCTTCTCAGATGTGCTGAAAATTTTGAGTTGCCAAAATCATTATAACACTGCTTAATTTGGGAGTTAGTAAACAAACACAAATAAGTATAAGTACAAGCACACATTCACACAATTTTTCTCTCACACCCACTGTATACACAGCTATACACCTATTAAATAGGAGACTATGGGCTCCATGAAAAAAAGAAGGATGATCTTTGCCTACCATTAGTTTATGGCCGTTTTAGGGCTCCCTACCCAACACTAAGAGCTAAAAGTTCATTCCACGCTGATCTGCACTCTTCTGAAATAGTTATAGAAGTCATTGCATTAAGAACCTCATAAACCGTATAAAAACAACCACCCTTTAAAGATGAAGAGAAAGAGTTGAATTTTTTCAAAGACTACAAAGTGGTATATCTGGCATACATTAAGAAACAGGAATAATTATTTGGCAGTAATATGGAAGAGACTGACAGTGCTCTGTTTTTAAAGATATTTGGGTTGGGGGAAAAAAGAATACCCACCTGGGAAAACAAAGTATCAGCAAAAAAACAGCTAAAAGAGCTGACAAGTTATGCTAACTGGAGAGGACAACTACTTTCTCTTGAAAAGTCAGAACCATTACAATTTCTAATGAGACTTGAGACATTCCCGAAAAGAAATAACTGATAAGAATGGAGTGGGGTGAGGGAGAGGTGATAGAATCATTTTGGCAAAACATAAGACAAAACAGAGTATAATGTTTATAATCCTTACTTGTCTTATTTTAGCAAGTGAGAAAAATCTAAAAATCTTCTGATACTGGGAGACAGAACATTGGTATTTGCTATTAAACAAGTAGGAAATAATACCATATAATGTAATATAATAAGACAAAGCATGTCTAACAGTTATCAATATGAAAAATAATACATTTACTTAATTTGGAAAAATGCTATTTATATAAAACTTCATGAAATACTGAAAATTCTAAATGAAGAATACAAACAGAATATACATGCAGACTCTAAGAGTTTATAATCTACCTTCCTGGCTCCTGTATTTACGATGGCAAAAATAACCTGTTTTAAATATTAAATAAATACTAATTTTACCCTTACATGATTGTAAAGTAACATATTCTCATGAAATTTGGATTTGATATTCAGAATTCCCAAAAAGCATCTGAATTTTTAAGTACACTGAGTGAATCCTTTAAAGAAAAGTATTTTGGAAAAGGTATGTACAAAAAGAAAAGTGTAACTCTATAGACAAATGACAATGAGGTTGAAAACATAAAAGATTTCAAGAACAATTTATAAGCACAATTTACTTTCTAACTATCACCCAGAAGCATATGCATTCAATGTATGCCACATGGAAAATAGCGAACACATTTCTAAAAGACATTATATCTATAAAACATACAGATTTGATATCTATATCAATTCTTGATTTTGCTACAGCATTCTCTACTTACTTGTCTACTTCTCTCAACCAGACTGTAAGCTAACTTAAGTCAGGGACAGTCTATTATGGCTCCAATGCCTGTTCCAGGGTGCCTGGTGCATGGTAAATCCTTAAAAATATACATTAACTGGGGTGCCTGGGTGGCTCAGTTGGTTAAGCGTCCAACTTCAGCTCAGGTCATGATTTCACAGTTCGTGAGCTCGAGCCCCGTGTTGGGCTCTGTGCTGACAGCTAGCTCAGAACCTGGAGCCTGCTTTGGATTCTGTGTCTCCTCTCTCTCTGACCCTCCCCTGCTCATGCTGTCTCTCTCTCTCAGAAATAAATAAAAACATTAAAAAAAAATTTTTTTAGGGGCGCCTGGGTGGCTTAGTCGGTTAAGCGTCCGACTTTCGCTTGGGTCATGATCTCGCGGTTCGTGGGTTCAAGCCCCGCATCGGGCTCTGTGGTGACTGACAGCTCAGAGCCTGGAGCCTGTTTCAGCCTGTGACTCCCTCTCTCTCTGACCCTCCCCTGCTCACGCTGTCTCTCTCTCTCTCCTAAAAATAAATAAAACATTAAAAAAAATTAAAAAAAATTTTTTTTAAATATATATACATTAACTAATTAAGATAATTCCATCTGCCTCAGAACTACTGATTCACCACTATTAAACTGTTTTAACTGGTTAAATAAAGATGGTAAAAATATCATAAAGGATTACTGACAGAATTAAAAAATATTAATTTATTCATTCCATACACATTTATCAAGAGCATGGAGTACCAAATAAAAAACTGGGAATGCATCAGTATAAACAAAAGCAAGTGTTTCTTCCTACCTTCATGAAGTTTTGCAATCTAATGGAGAAGACCAGTGAAGGAATGAAAGTTCAAAAATTATAAATATAATTATATATGTATTTACTTAATTGTAATATACATACGCATATTTTCTATAAATGTGTATGTGTATATATCTATATGTGTATGTTCAGCTCCGTTCCCAAAATAAAGAGGAACTAATAATTATTAAACCAACTTCTTTCCATAAAGAAACATTCTCTGTAAGAAAAGAAGTGGTAAACCAAATTCAGCAGCATGCTAAATTCAGTAGCATATTAAAAAGATTATATGTCATGACCAAGTAGCACTGATTACTGGAATGCAAGGATGGTTCAACATGAAAATCAACGGACACAATATACCACATTAAGAGAATGAAGGGAAAATACATGATCATTTCAACTGATGCAGAAAAAGCATCTGACAATTTAATACTGTAATGATTTAAAAATACCACACCCACCTTAACAAACCAGGAGAGAAAGGAAACTTCTACAACATAATAAAAACTAAGTATGAAAAATCCAAGCACCTAACATCCTACTCAATGGTGAAAGACTGACACCTTTCCCCTTAAGATCAGGAACAATATGTCCACTTTTGCCACTTCTATTCAACATAGCACCTGAAATTCTAGCCAGAGGAATGAAGATGAAGAAAGGAAGGGAAAGAGGGAAGGAGGAAGGAAGGGAGTAAAAGGCATCCAGATTAGAAAGGAAGTGATAAACTTATCTTTTTGCAGATGACAAGACTTTTTTATAGAAAATCTTAAGATTCCACAAAAACCTGTTACAACTAATAAGTGAATTCAACAAAGTTGCAGGATACCAAAAAAAAAAAGAAAAAAAAACATAAAAATCAGCCACATGTCTACAGGTGAACAACAAACAATCTGTAAAGCAAATTATGAAACAATTCCATGTTCAATAGTATCAAAAAGAATAAAATGTTTACAAATAAATTTCATCAAGGAAGCAAAAAAAATTATACTCTGAAAACTATAAAATATTGCTGTTAAGAAATTAAAGCCATAAATAAGTGTAAAGACATCTATGCTCATGAACTAAAGAATTAATAATGTTCATATTTCAATTCTACCCAATACAATCTACAGATTCAATGCAATCCCTATCAAACATTCAATGGTATTTTTGCAGAAAGAAAAATCCATCCTAGAATTCATATGGAATCAAGGGACCCTATGCTAATCTTAAAAAAAAAAAAAAAGGAACAAAGTGGGAGGACTCACATACATTTCCAGATTTCAAAACTTACTCAAATCTGCACTAAACAGTATAGTATGGGCATAAAGACAGGCAAAGAGACCAAAAGAAAAGAATACAGCGCACAGAAATAAACTCTTACATTTATGGTCAACTGATTTTTGACAAAGGTGTCAAGACCATGCAATGGGGAAGGAAAGTTTTTTCAACAAATGGTACTGGGAAAACTGGATATCCACTTGCAAAAGAACTAAGTTGGATCATTATCTTACATCATATACAAAAATTAACTCAAAATAGATCACATGGTCCAAATTCAAGAGTTAAAGCTATAAAACTCTCAGGAAAAACAGAGTAAAAGTTCCATGACATTAAATTTGGCCTTGGTTTTGTGGATAGGATACCAAAAGTACAGTTAACAATGAAAGAAAAAACAGACTAACTAGACTTCATCAGAATTGGACTACATCAAAGGGCACTATAGTAGAGTGAGAAGACAACCCACAAAATGGGAGAAACTATCTGCAAATCATTATCTGATAAGGGGTCAATATCCAAAATATATATAAAAAAAACTTCTACAACTCAAAACCACAAAACAAGCATTCCAATTCAAAGATGGGCAAAAAACTTGGTTAGACAACTCCCCAGAGAAAATGACTATTGTCAACTAGCACATGAAAATATGCTCAAATGTCACTAATCATTCAGGAAATTGTACATGAGAACCACAATGAGATACCACGTCATACCGATTAGGATACCTAATGTTAAACAAGCACACAAAAAACAAATTAACAAGTATTGACAAGGATGTGGAGAAATTAGAACCTTTGTGCATTGCTGGTAGGAATGTAAAATTAGCACTTGCTGTGGAAAACGGTAAGGTGGAACCACAAAAATTTAAACATAGAATTATCATATGATCCAGCAAGTCTAACTCTTGGTATAGAACCTAAAGAATTCAAAGTAGAGACTTGAACAGGTATTTGTATGCTGATGTTCATAACAACATTATTCACAACAGCCAAAAGGTGAAAATAACTCGTGTCCACTGACAAATGAATGGATAAACAAACTAGAGTTTACATGTACAATGGAATAGCAATCAGCCTTAAAAATAGAATGAAACTGTGATATATACTATAACATGGATGAATCTTAAAAATATTATGCTAAATAAAATAAGCTACACCAAAAAATACAAATACTGTATGACTGCAATTACATGAAGTACCTGAAAGAGTCAAATTTATAGAAATAGAAAGCAGAAGAGTGGCTACTGGAGGGGAGAGGGCAACAGGAAACTGTTCAATGTGTACAGTTTCAGTTGGGGATGATGAAAATGTTCAGGAGATACAGAGTAGTGATGGTTGCACAACATTATGGATATACCTAATGCCACTGAACTGTGTACCCTTAAAACACTTTTATATATGTATATTAACATACATATATATCAACAATAAAGTCTTCTTAAAAAAGCATAAAATATGCTTTAAAAATAAACACAGTCCAATTACAAATGATAGCAGACTTTTCAAGGTATGTCTACTCAGAGAACACCCAATTTCCCCTTTTCAAAGCTGGACTATACCCACAACAGATAAACTCATGAACTAAGCTGACCCAATCAAATCTTCTCTTCTTTGGAATTATGAAACCCATACTGAGATATGCCCAGCAATGTGAGCTACAGTCATCTGTAGCCAGGTTGGCTTAAAGGAGAACTGTGTATACAAAGGACCAGAGAGCTGGTGTGCAAATGCAGAAAAAGTGACAAGTAGTCATATGGCATCAGACAGAAACAGAAAAGCTTCCTTGATTCCTGACAGTTTTCCAATTTCTCCCTGTGTTCTTTAAGAAAGGCCAATTTATATTTCTCAGTCTTGGGTTCTGCGGAATATTCCTATATCATTATCATGTCTGTCCTTATCTTCCTAAAGCTGACTTGAGCAAGTTTCTACTGTGTGAAATCAAATGATCGTAAATATTTCAATCTCAATTAAGAAAAAAGAAAAATTCTATCCCTATCCAAATCCACTTACAGAATTAAAACTTTGACCTGGGAATAAATATTCATCTTCTCTATAGTCACAGACAAAACTGAGATACAAGTGCTAATGAATAACATAAGAAGATACTCATTGATTAAAAATCTAAATACCAGTTTTCCATTCATCATTTTCTAGAATGCTTTCAGAGGATAACTGCGAAGGTTATTTTATGTATCAACTGGGCAACAAAAGAATTCAGTCTCTGCCTGGCTGTTGTACTCTCTTGCCTTAGGATTCATCCTCAGACCTGAGGTGTACCATCGACTCTCCTGGGTCTCCAGCTTTCTGACTGCAAATCCTGGGACTTTTCAGTTTTCGTAACCAAACGTGGCAATTCCTCTTCCTCCACCCATCCACCCAGCCAATCCAATCCATCTAATCCATCCAATGGGTTGTTTCTCTGGAGAATCCAGACTAATACCAATATAGTAACTGAAATTGGGATCAAAAGAGAGACAAAACACAAACCTTTACAGATTTTGAATAATGTTATTCTTGAATAACGAGAGATGTTCTCCAACATTATAAATGCCAGAGAAATACAAAAATTTTCACTTTTAAAATTATGGTTCACTAAAACCCAGCAACTGTATTATTTGTGAGACATCATGTTATTTATTCGAAGGGAATAAAAATACCAGAAAAGCATGAAAAATTAAGATAAAAAAATGTAATGCAAACCAAACACAACTGGGAAGATCAAAAGTATCAAAAGAGTGAAACGGAGTGATGCCATAATCATTACATAAAACAAACTGAAACTGAAGGGAAAAATTTAAATAACTACATAGCATATTTTTCCAGTTATTTTGCTATCTATATAATAATCTACGTTTCCATTAGGTCTATTAATTCCTTCAATAAAAGGAACCTAATAACCTAATAAACCTAATCCCTCTGAAGCTTGCATATAAAAAATTCTCGAAGTATTTGTTGAATATAAGCGAATCCCTTATATATCTTCTAAGAAGTTGAGGAAGGGGAAGAAAATCAAACCCTAAAGTTAAACATTACCCCTTCCTAATACTATAACCTTTGCCCGCCTCTTTTCTGCTTTGCAAAGTTTCTTTATACTAAAGTTCCTATTTCTAATCAGATCATAAACAATCATTCTGAAGAGTCCTCCATGAATTTAGAATCAAATAATTTATGCTCCCAGTGCTTCTCAAAACAGCCCTTTGGAGAAAACATTCTATTTACTTACTTCTGACTTTTTGCTTTATCTATTTGAAACTATTAAATAAAAACTATTTTCTGATACTAATAATTCATATTTGAATAACCATGCCTCTTTGTCAAGTTTTAAACAGAGTTTTAAGTTTCAACATACTCCATCTACCTGAACTACAAATTGTTTGTTATACTTCGTAATGAATTTAATAGTGTTTAAATTTTTAAATACTACCAATGTATTTGGTTAAAGGGAGTAAGATGATTGAAATAACTTATTCAGATACTGACCTAATGGGCTTCACATACCTATCAAGCTCAATATATCCCCTTTGTGTGAGAAATATTGCACACTGACCCCTCTAACAATCTGAAATGAAATGTGCAAGTAATATAAGCAATCTATGTATGTAAATTTTTTCAATATCCTAACAAATGCAAAAATGAAATTTTATAAGAATATGATAAGCACAAGTAGTTCAATAGGAATCTCAGAAACTACACCAGAAGACATAATGAAATAATCAAATGCTAGTACCCATTCATAAAATCACAGTGAATTTAACAATTACAAATGTCCACAGACTGGTATACTCTACTGGTAAGTCAACTACTATAAGCATCACTGCTACTGGCAACAGGATTTTTCAAAATGGTGTAACTACTAGCCAAGTTCAGAACAAAGTTGAGTATAATCTTTCTCAATATACATTGTGGTTATATACTTAGGAAAATTTAGTGCATGTTATAACTTTACAAAATATACTTTGTATTTCAATTATGTTCTAGGTTCATTTAAAATTGCACCACCCACTACAGACCTCCTTCCCTGGCCTTACTCACTAAATGCCCTTCAATAACTTTGTCAACCAAAAATACTTCTTGAACACCTCCCAGGAAGTAGTATGTCCCCACTGACAAGCAAAGCACTAAACAAGAGTATCTCTTGTGTGCCAAATAACAATTGTAAGAATCTAGTTGATTTATGATGAACTGAAATAGCTACAGTACTAAGAAACTGAAAAATATACAAGCATAATATAAACTACTGATTTTCATGTTTCTTTTTTCCTTTAGGATCATTAATAGCTTGTATGAATTAAAACTATAAACGGTATTGATAATTAGTTCTAAAAGAGACCCTTAAATTTGGCTCTGCTTTCAAGTTAAAAGAAATTCTTAAGCAGTATGAGTATTTGCTGCACAAGTTAGTAAAAACTGAAGAAAAATAAGGCAGGCAAACAGTGACACTTGTGGTCATTCTGAGACTGCTAATTTACAATCAGGCTAATTCCTGCTTTGTAGGTTCAAAGAAAAGTAAAAGTGGTTCATAGATCATCTCTTGACTTCAAAGGAAAATTATAAACTATTAATGAACACAGTAATTTTTCTTCAGAAAGAGAAAACTACCTACTACTTAAAAAGCAGCCCAAAATATGCCATTTGTCCACATCTTATATATTATGAAAAATATTTCATCTGATTTTAAGTCAAAAGATATAAGCCTAGGGGCGCCTGGGTGGCTTAGTCGGTTGAGCGTCCGGCTTTCGCTTAGGTCATGATCTCGCGGTTCATGGGTTCGAGCCCCGTGTCGGGCTCTGTGCTGACTGCCAGCTCAGAGCCTGGAGCCTGTTTCAGAGTCTGTGTCTCCCTCTCTCTCTGACCCTCCCCTGTTCACGCTGTCTCTCTCTATCCTAGAAATAAAATAAAAATATTAAAAAAAAAAAAAAGATATAAGCCTAAAGCAAACATTATTATGCAGAACTGTTGACTGATCTCCATTAAAACTAAAGCTCGTCTCTAAATAACTATGTTAAATGGCATTTTTCCGAGCACTATGGTGGAAATTACACATGATCCAAAACATAAAGATTTTTCTACAGCATTGGAAAAAACAACTAGTTCTTCAGATGAGCACTGGCTGAAAAGAAAAAACTGGCTTGCATTTATGGGCCAATTCCTCATGCTAAAGCACAAACAGGAATGAAGACCAATGTAGGGAAAACCAGATTCATGTCTCCTCTTAACCTGCCATGGTTGAAGAGTTATCCCTCACTCCCTTTTCTTTTTTTTTTTTTTCAGTTTATTCATTTATTCTGAGAGAGAGTGTAAGTAGGGCAAGGGCAGAGAGAGGAGACAGAGAATCCCACACACGATCTGTGCTGACAGTGTAGAGCCCAATGCAGGGCTTGAACTCACAAAATCATGAGATCATGACCTGAGCCAAAACCAAGAGTTGGATGCTTACTGATTGAGCCACCCCGGCACCCCTCTCTCTCATTCTTTTTACCAAGGACATTTAGCTAAATTTATACAGACAGTATAATTCCATGAAATGACTTGTCATTAGCATTAGTGAGCAAATCTATACCTGATTTATCATGTAATAAAAACTCAAAAACTACTAACCACATGAATAAAGTAACAATTACTTCTGTACTCAATAGAAATTAAGAGTCAGGAGGCACTGCAAATCCTTTCTTTAAATTCAGCCTCTTGGAGAACTACTGTAGACCTACCCAGGAAAATACTAAAAAAAAAAAAAAAAAAAATACCTGGGCAGTTCTGGCCAAAACACTCAGAGTAAGAACAGCTTACTTTCCCCATCAGACACGTGTTATATGACTAAAAAGTAGACCTAGGCAAGTAAAAATTACAAGGCATTTGTAACTATAAAACTTAACAAAATAGCTGCCAATTTGCTGAGTCTGACAAAGAAATCTGTCACATTTACTGAGAAAGTTTAACCATAGAATTCAGATGTTAAAAGAAACTAGACTAAAGGAAGAAGTTCTACAAGCTTGCCTGTCATAAGATTTTTACAGTTTCTCTTGGCTGGAAACATGCAGGTTGCTAGAAAAAGTCACTAAAGGAACTTTAATCTCACGCCTGCTGTTTTTCTGTACTTTATGTAAAGTTCTTAGCTAGCTTAATTTAAACTCAAGAAACTGATGGCAGGTATACCTAAAATTTAAAATGCATTCTGATTAAGTAGACAGATGCCTTTTTATTAGTTTCTAGGAGTCTCTTTTCCTATATTAACCTTTGTCCCATAGCAAACAGGGGAATTCTCTCCAGTACTGGGAGAACCATTAACCAGCAGGTTTTCTAATGAGCTCTCTTAATAATCAAGATCTATAAAAATCCAAGGGACACTAAAAAAGAGTGAAATGAAAAGAACTAGCAAAAATAATTGTTTTATCCTTCTTAAAGAAATGATAGGGAATATGTCTAAACCTCTTTGTCTCACTAACGTTTAATAAACTCTGTCTAACTACAAGTATTGGCACAAAGTAGTTGATCAATATGTATTTGATAAGCGAAAATATAAACAAACATCCATTTACAACTTTATGAATGATTTCTGGGTATGCTGTGCCAGTCCTATAAAGAACTCCCCACAATTTCTCCAGTGTTACACAGCATAAATGGTTAAGAACAGTGCATAAAGACTTAGATAATCTTGCTTTAACTCCCAGCTGGACTCTCTTATCACTAACTAGCTGATATCTGGGGTAATTATTTACAACTCTAAGCACTGGCTCCCCATCTTTAAAATGGGTATTCTGATACTAAAACTATTACGAGGAAAAAAAGGCTTTTACCTAACAACTTAGGTACGCTTAGCATGCAATCTTATTTGGGGTAAATAATAGTCACTGATGCTAGCTGCACAAATTCTATGTAAGGAATTTCTGAAAAATACAATACTGATCTCCTAAATTCCACTTCCACTTTTGTAAAATACATTATTTTCAGTAGGCACTTAAGCATTATTCTGCTACCTACATCTGAAAAAAAAAAAAAGTAGTGAGCATGTAGTATGAGTGGACACAGGAACTAAAATAAAAAGCTGGCATTCATTCTTCTCCTTCATATTTTAACTACGAAAAGCCAAAGCTCTAGGCCTTAGGTTTCCCATTTATAAAACTCTTTAATATTCCTTCCAACATTTCTGGGAAAGTCGCAAACACTTTAAAGAGTCATAGCATTCCTACAAGTACCAAACTAAAAAATAGAAGAAAAAATTTTTAAATAGTAGAGAAAAGGTAACAGACTTAACTGGGGAAGACAGGTGGGATAAAGCAGATTTATGAACACAAATTTAGGGCTTAGGTTCTAAAACTATAAATTTTTAGGAGTTAATGTCCCTGAAGTCTCATAGGAAAAACTGATAACTCAGACTCTTTAAAGAGAGAGAAAAAGAGAGAAAGAGAGCGAGGGAGAAAGTGCGCAAGCATTCCCCAGTATTCTGCAGAAAAAAGCAAGGTGCCCAGGAGACTAACCACACAAATAAATATTTCAGAATAAGTATCTAGTCTTACTGAAAAATCTGTTTGGAGGTGAGTTAGTAAACAATCTTGAAATATTCAAATAAGTAAATATGATTAGTTACACCTTATTATCCACCAAGATCCTGTACAAGTGTGTTGTATCCACTATTATCATTTTGTTGAATTCTATCATACATATAATTTTAAAGAAAATAAAAAATAAATGCTGACATTAAAAAGTAGTTAAAAATAAAGTTTTGCTGCCTTCAAGAACACTGGAAACCACATAATAGCAAAAAAGAAGTGGGCTGTATCATATCATGTTTCATGAAGCAATCCACTCCAGCTGATTTATAAACTCCAGAAAACGGGATGGGGGTATCTAAGTTATAAAAAATAAATGGTCTAACTCTTATCTAGATATTAGTAAAATTGGAATATTTTGAGAAAATAAACTTAAAAGGAAGGGGTGCACTGAAAGGGTTAAATTGTACCCAAGTTACCTTTTCTAAAAGCTTACATTGCTATGTCCTATAAAATCATGTAAGAAACATGAAACCAACATCTAACACTGAAAACATTTAGAAAGCCTGTACTTAAGCATAAAGATAAAAAAAAGGGGGAGGGAAGAAAAAAATAAAATTATAATCATTCATAATCACCCCATTTTCATATTACACACTCACCACTATACTTATACTGAATATATATAATTTATCACAAGGAAGCAAAATCCCTATGCTTCTCTCTACCTTAGGTTTTTAGTCAAAATGAATGCAAACAATCACGTGGGATTCAGCCAAGCAGTGACGTTAAATTCTGCTCTGTCAGAGAGAGCATCTGTCAAGCCCACATTTAAACTGCTGCCTGCCTGTGCAGCAGCTGAGGAACTGTGGATTTCATATTATAGACTAAAACCCCAGTAAAACTGCTCAAAATCCTTCCTGCAGCTGCCAGGCAAAAACGAAAGAGAGTTAAATCCTATTCTATTCCAATACAATCGAAGCACTACATTCTAGCTCCGGCTGCTTTACATTGCAGCTCAGTGTTATTACTAGAAATATGGATACTGAGAAGAGAATACAGCACTGCATTGTCCGGCCAGGAAAACAGCAGATGTAAAAAGCTTCAATGCATCAACTGTCGGCAAGAGTCAACAGTGCTCCGAATAAAGCGGACAACTACAGCTCTTTTGTTTAAACAAAGAGAAAGAAAATGAAAGAAAGGAAAAATCTCAGAAGACTGGGACCCATATGAACAAGGAGGGTAACTTGAAGACAAGCAGACAGATGGACACTTTGGATACTGTGAAAAGCAATCGCAGGAGGCAGACTATTGGGGGATGTGCGCATGTTCGATAGCATCTTTTTTGCTGAAGTGATGGCGTGCCAAAAGTATTTTCAGTGGGCATAATCCTCTCCACATAAATGGCCTGACCAAGGAAGGTATGTCGATATCTTGTGTGTAATATTCATTTAAATGTCTGCTACCTTTTTATAGCCCTAAAGGCACTAATATCTGATAAACAAGTTCATCCTGTTCACCGTCCTTGAAAACTATGAAAGGGTTTCTAGATCTATGATTTTAAAATCTGTCATTGTTAAAACTGTCATTGCTATATTCAAGTAAATATGTATCTTGCAGTAATTACAGATTATGGATGTATAAAAGAAAGAAAAGGCAAATAGTAACAAGATGTGCTTAAAGGATTCTCTGCGAAATTAAACTTAAAAAGAAAAAAAGAAAAAAACTAGCTCTCTAAAGAAAACATAGCAAGCCTCTACAAAAATAGGTCAAAATGAATTCTTATGTAGTAAAATAAAGTGATCTCTTAAAAATGGCTATCAAAGAGACAATGCAGTGAAATTACATTAAATAGTATCAAAGATGATCTGAATATTAACAGCTTTTTTCAAAGTCCTTTTAAAACAAATTATTAATATATAACAGCCTTTACTAACAAAATCTTCCAAGATCCATCTCCCTAAATAAAGATAACAAACACAATCTAAAAGAGTATCAACAAATATTACTACTGAGCTGTAGGAATATTAAAAGGAAAGCATTTGCACAGGCTCACATAAGGCAGTGTGAGTTTTATGCACAGCACACCACCACAGTAGATTTGCATGTTATTACACTGTCCATGAATACAACTTTAAACAAAGAAACATCAATAGTTGGTAAAAATTTCCCCACTTGAAACAGTGAGCTTTCATTTTAAGCAACTCATTTTTAATGATCAAATATAAGATTGTTCTTGGTGATAATTTTAAGTGAAATTCAAAACATAATGTGAAATTAATCTGATATAAAAATATTCGTGAACAGCAATACAAGGACAAAAAATTAAATAGAAATGTAGTTACTGTGTTTCTAGGCTATATGAATATGTGCTAATGAACTACTATCATGTTTGTATGTGTAGGGCAGAAATAAATCTAATAAACTATTTAAACAACAATCACAGAAGAGCAACTTATGGCTCAGGAACTCAAATGTATTTCATATATTTTTTACAGTCTATTAGAGATCATGATATTTGCTCAGTCCCACAATATAACCACCAACCCATTACTTAATAATCACAAAAGGCAAACATTTTAAAGACATACATAAGCATTCTATTCTAAAATTAAGATTAAACAAGCTTATCAAGCCCTATTATTATTACATCTCAACATCAACTCTGTCATACCATGAATTTTTATTCCACTACAGAATGAAATCAGGTGGTATTCAATAAAAATATATATAGTTGTAAAAATCTCAAGTCTCTTAGTGCTTTTTCTCTTAACGTTAACACCACCAATTAAACACTTTAATAAGCTAAATCTCAAAACAAAAGTATGCAGTTTTTTTAATTCAAGCACCACTAAAATCTAGGACTGTTCCAAAAGATTATATATAAACATTTTTAAAAGCCAAACAATAAAAAGAGTGGTGTGTGTGTGTGTGTGTGTGTGTGTGTGTGTGTGTGTGAGAGAGAGAGAGAGAGAGAGAGAGAGAGAGAGAGAGAGAGAGAGAGAGCGCGCGCGCAAGCATGGGAGAAGTAACTGAACAGTTCACAGCAACATTCTTTCCATTAACTTCAATTCGTAAGATATAAATACACATTAATAACTTGAAAAAAATTATCTTAAAAAACCCTAAGAACTAAAAGTATTTCTATGCTGAAAATGGAGAAGTGACAAACTATTTAGATTGACAAAAATATTTTAACTTTATTGTCATGTGCCCACTTTTTAAGAACTAATATAACAAGAACTAACCAACCAGAGAATCATTTTAACATTTAATAAAAAGGAAGATGTTACTTTATCTTACTTAACAGAGAAATTATGATGAATACCTGAGAAACTTTTAATAAAGAAATTTTTACAACTAGACACATGCATTGTATTTATCAATGGGAGATTACTAAATGAGTATATGTGGTTTTAAGCCTGGGAAGCTTAATATTTATAAATATTAAGTCATGAGTTTAACTTAAGATGCATCTCCACCACCAATTGCTAAAAAATCTTATAGGACCATAAACTATGTATTTATGCTAGATTACACTATATAATATTATGCTGTTTTCTGTAACATGGATATACTTTAGAGATATCACTTCACGTATATTGCTTTCTTAAAAATATCAGTTTTTTACGATATTTATCTTCATTCACTTCTTCATCTATTCAAAAATCTGACCTTATATTGCTTCTTAAACCATTAAATTTACACTTTCAAAAGATGTAAATGACTGGACTTCAACCAGGTATCAAGTACATAACAACAAAAAGTTGACATATTTAATTTAGCTTTGGAATGTTTAAAATATATCAAATAAATTTAAAAGCCAACTTTTGTTACTTTTAAATATATACACATAACCCTTATGTCCACTGGCTTCTTTATGGAGTGGAGAAAGTATTGTTGCTATTTATCAAATAATTCATTTACAAATAAAAGATTAGAAAGAGTGTCCTGGTCTAAACAGAATGGGCAACTCTTAACAAGTACATGAAGGAAAAAACTGATTTTCTAAATCAGAACACTCATCAGCTTATTTTCAGTTTAGCTCACAACAGCTATGTTTTGCTGGTACAGTGAAAAGCCTTGGTCTTTATCATGGCAATGTGAAATTAAAATTCATGTAAATCAACTTTAATAAATAGCAAACTAGATTCTGGGTTTTTTAAAAACCCAAACTCAAAAAAAAAAAAAAAAAAACACTGTTCATATCTCACAGGAGGATTAATTTTTTTATTTGAGAACCATAACTTCTAAAAGTACTACATAATTTCAGACACTAAAAATTATCAAAAGCTGGCGCCTTTACTATTATACTTTGGAAATTTCTTCAAATTCCCACCTACTTGCTCCTCCTAGTGGCTTTTACTAGAATAGTACTTTCATTCATATATGTCTAACAAATATTTCAAAGTACTTCATACTACCTAATACATGAGTTTTACTATAATTATTCAATTATATGAAAGCTTCCTTGTAAATACTATTATTTTCCCAAAACAATTAAGTTTCACACCAAAGTTAAACAAATTTGGCATTAAGCATGAATTTCTTAACATCATGGACTAAACACATAGGTATGTATAGAATTTTAAATAAACAAATGCTCCTACATTAAATTTTTAAATTGGCTAGTTTCTTCTGCTTAAAGAAATAATTTTCACAATAAAAGGTTGAAAAATTAAAATTAATTATTACTCCCCTTCTCAACAAGATTTTTCTCTTTAAAGGCTAAATTGAAGCTACAGTCCCTTACTCACCTCTACCCCCCATGCCTTGATCTAGAAAAACTAAGAACTGAAAGCATGAAAAATATGTGCTATGAACTGAAAAACCTTGCTAAACGGTAACACCAGCAGTTTTTAATATGGAGAATCATGAACCTCCCTTACTGACATCTCATAATCTTGTTTTAAAAGCTAGGGTCTTAATAAGTGTCATACCACCAGAAGCCCTAAAAATGTAACAACTTGTCTACACACAAATATAGAACACAGCAAACTCAAGAATCTTTTAAAGTGCATTTTGTAAAATTTTAAATTTTAAACAGCTGCATATGACAGTACCTAGAGCCTATATTTTTAAGAAACCAGAAAAGACTGTTCAAAGTAGTTCTTTGTTTAATTCTAACATGGAAACTGAACTGAGATATGTGATAGTGTTCTGCCAAGGCCAAAGATAATTAGATAATTAGTTACTATATTTTAAAAATCAGTCTTAAGTCTAAGTAAGGATCATGATCTCCTGAATACCTCATCTTTGAAGTGGAAGGTTAAAATTAGAAAAGAGTATTTGAAAATGTTCAAAATTTACTACTGTCTTAAAATCCTGTACTGAAGTTACTGGACCCTGAAAATTAATTTTGACAGGTGCATCTTCTCATTGACTTTCTCAACACAGTAGGGGCCAATGGAAACATGCCAAGCAGTGTACTGTGACTAACAGAACCCTGCCATAATCAACCTTGCACCGTCTGTCCCACAACTGATACATGACCGTTTTACAAAAAAGGCCGCTGACTGTGCACCATACCACCAATGGTATGTCAAATCAATTTTAATTAATGCCAATAAATTTTCCATCTGCTCTCAGGCCTTCTTACATGGCCTCTCTCAGGAATCTAGTAACATTCTTCTCTTCTACATGCATACAACTTTTAAATCTTTAACTCAGGTCAAAAGCACAAATGACCAGAGCTACTCAGACAATGAAATAAGTGCAAGAAAATTAATCCATCACGTCTCTCTTTAAAGTGCTCATCCTGTTCTCAGTGATGTCACATTACCAAGGATAAACAGACTATAAACTTCATTCCTGGGTTATCATATTTTCACAACTTAAAAACTCCTATTTGCCCTATTATTATTAACATCTGATGTCTCTTTTCAGGCAGTTCTATAATATTTTGCATTTTATAAATTTTTATGCTTCATCTTTATAGAATGACTGCACAGGAGACAACGTGACTGAGTTAAAAAATGATTACCAAAGAAAAGTACTGATTCAGGAGAAGAAAACATTTTCAGCCTCCAGTATCTCATATCCCATTACTGGATTTACAACATGCTTCAGTGGAGGAGAAGACACTGCTGCTTTGCAAAGATGAGCTGGAATGCCAAGAGGTCTCTGTTCCGTACCCATCTTATTGGTGTACTTTCTCTAGTGTTTCTTTTTGCTGTGTTTTTGTTTTTCAATCATCATGACTGGCTGCCTGGCAGAGCTGGATTTAAAGAAAACCCTGTGACATATACTTTCCGAGGATTTCGTTCTACAAAAAGCGAAACAAACCACAGCTCTCTCCGGAACATTTGGAAGGAAACAGTCCCTCAAACTCTGAGGCCTCAAACAGCAACTAACCCCAATAACACAGACCTGTCACCACAAGGAGTTACAGGGCTAGAGAATACACTCAGTGCCAATGGAAGTATTTACAATGAAAGAGGTATTGGACATCCAAATTCATACCATTTCAAATATATTATCAATGAACCTGAAAAATGCCAAGAAAAAAGTCCCTTTTTAATACTGCTAATAGCTGCAGAACCTGGACAAATAGAAGCTAGAAGAGCTATTCGGCAAACTTGGGGCAATGAAAGTCTAGCACCTGGTATCCAAATCACAAGAATTTTTTTGTTGGGCGTAAGTATTAAGTTAAATGGCTACCTGCAACGTGCAATATTGGAAGAAAGCAGACAATATCATGATATAATTCAACAGGAATATTTAGATACATACTACAATTTGACAATTAAAACACTAATGGGCATGAACTGGGTTGCAACATACTGTCCACATATCCCATATGTTATGAAAACTGACAGTGACATGTTTGTCAACACTGAATATTTAATACATAAGTTACTGAAGCCAGACCTGCCTCCCAGACATAACTATTTCACTGGTTACCTAATGAGAGGATATGCACCCAATCGAAACAAAGATAGCAAGTGGTACATGCCACCCGACCTCTACCCAAGTGAACGCTACCCTGTCTTTTGTTCTGGGACTGGTTATGTTTTTTCTGGAGATCTGGCAGAGAAGATATTTAAAGTTTCTTTAAGTATCCGTCGTTTGCACTTAGAAGATGTGTATGTCGGGATCTGTCTTGCCAAGTTGAGAATTGATCCTGTGCCCCCTCCCAATGAGTTCGTGTTCAATCACTGGCGAGTTTCTTATTCAAGCTGTAAATACAGCCACCTAATTACCTCTCATCAGTTCCAGCCTAGTGAACTGATAAAATACTGGAACCATTTACAACAAAATAAGCACAATGCTTGTGCCAATGCAGCAAAAGAAAAGGCAGGCAGGTATCGCCACCGTAAATTACACTAGGAAAGACAATTTTTTTTTTCGAATGTGCAATTTGTAAAATATTGCTAAAAGCATGTATAGTTAAATCTGATTACATCCATAGGACAAGTTTTAGTTAAAACTCATCACATAAAGAAATTCAAAAAATATTTTTTTAATTTCTGAAGGTAATTGTTAAAAATAACATTATATAACAAAAAGTTATCCCAAAAGAATCTATTTAAAAAAAACTGTATAGGGGGATTCTGTGTATTAACATGCAATAAAAAGCATGCATACATCAATGGTTCAAGGCTTATGTTAAGGGCCAATAAGATGTATTTGCATATGTTTTCCACATAAATTTTAAGAAACGGAGACAAAAGACCCTTCATTTTAGATTCTGCTTTTCATTTTAACATACAATTAAATGTAAATAAAACATTATTGTCAATCTTAAAAAGAAAATTTGTAATTGTGCAAAGGACAAATTTTCTGACTTATTCTAGGGTTCTAAAACTATATTCCATGCAATAAGATTTAGTTGAATTATTCCATAAACACATTTATAAAGTTCAGATGTTTCATCAATGCAATTCTCATCTAAGTATCTACCTTTCAATAACAATTGGGATACCCATTTTCTTTTATTAGTACATATATTTTGACATGTGATAAAATGTGAAAAAACAATGTGTCTCAGGCTCAAGTTTTTATAAGAAAAAAAAGTAAATGTTTTAAAATAGTTTGTTCCCTTGTTGGTGTTAAGGGCCAAGCTAGTATTTCAATGAATTATTCCATTAGATCAGTTACTGCACTCTTAAGGAGTACTACCACTTAACTTCAAGGATATCTGTAAAAATACGTCATGTTCCTTCAACTGAAGCGAAAGTAATTACTTACAGTCACAAAGAGAATGTACTGTTGAAAAAAGATACAGGATAAAGAGTGTAGCAGCAGTTTCATTCAATACATTTTTAAGATGCATGTCTGCCAAACTGCAACATATGGGAAGTTTATTTCCTGACAGCAGGTGTACACATGCCAATACTTAATCATTTTATGGCACCTACTTCTTTCTCTGAGTGCCAAGTTTACAAACCTGCAGTTTTTAATTTGGTAGATGACAACTAGTCTGTGTTACCAATTTAAAACCTTTTTGGGGATGGATGGGGGAAACTACAAATGTCTGATGAACACCTGATTCTAGGGTGACAATGTATACAATGCACTTTTACCAAGTTTTTAATAAAAAAAAAAAGTAAACAAAAATATCTTTACTGAGTGTTACAGTACAAATATTTACAGTAATTTTGTTTGGCTCCATTACACAGTTTAAAATCAAGAAATAGTAACCCGCTAAGTTTTAAAGTGTTTTTAATTCATAAAAGTATATATACTTTTATGTTATATATATATACTTTTATGTTATATATATATATATATATATAAAACATCCAGCTCTTGGTTAAGTCCATTTTCACTTAATTTATTCTATGTGATTATAAAAACACTAAAGTTCCTAAATGCCAAAAGTCACTAAATAAAAGTCACACATAAGAGGATAATACCCAATTAGTAAGTTTCAGGAAAGACAAAAAGTAATCCTTCAATGTAGAGTAATTCTCTCATTTATACTTCAGATGTCTTTTAAAACGGTATGTGTATATACATGTATGCATCCACAATTATGTACCCAGAAACAGAACCCAAGCACTATCTACCTAAATTATGATTACAGTGCAGGATCTTTAAAAAATAGTATTTTCCTTCTGGAAAAATTCAAGTTTAAAAAGTTGACTTATGAAAAATAGAATTCTTAAGAGACAACTAAATTCCTCCTATCTTAGACATCAATTTAAAAAATTTCAATACCCCTGAGAATACTATCTTGAGAACTGACAGTAATCTGATAACATGGACTTCTCAAAGAAAACTGGATCAAATAATAAAGTTTCCTCGTAGTGCTGAAAATGTGTATTTTAAAATAAATATTGTATTAATTTATTCTTGACCTTCCATTCTAAATATGCAAGAGTAATTCTACAGAAAATAAGAACTTTTATATTATAATATCTCAACATCTCACCAGGTAGTAACTGTCCCTTATTCATGCCCAGTACTGTGTGATTATGATCACACATGAAAATAAAATTTTAAACTATATTTGCACTATATTTGGTCAAAGAAAAAATTCAGGAACAACTATGTAATCTTTATGATCAAAATGTTAATAAATATTTTAGAAGAAAAAATACCAAAACTTTCAATAGTTACACTAATTCATTCTGATCAAGTTTATAAGGTAGTGAAAGTCTAATCCAAGTAAATAATTTAAATTTCTCACCTTTTAATATACAGCAGAATCACATACACCTCAACTGGAATCTTACTGATACCTATTACCAAAAACCCCTATAAAAACAAGATCAACAGTGGAAGCAGGAGCTATTTACCTGACAGAGCATACATGATATACCTGGTACTTTTAAACCACTTTACATACATGATCTCAGAGAACTCTTACAAATGACACTAAAAGACAGGAAAGGAAGACTCATGCAAGAAGTTAGATACCTAAGATGCCACAGCTCGTAAAAGCAGCAAAGCTCCATCTGAAAGACCATGCTCTTGAACCACTATGTTATTCTGCTGTGTATTTCACATATGACACCTTCAGTAAGGTCTAAAGAGCTAAGCAAAAATGACCTGTCCTCTAATTCTACTATTCTCTGCTTATTCTTCATCTTTTGCCAGGGAAGGCTTCATAACCATTTTCTCACACTGGAGGGGCACCTGATGTTAGGTGCAAATAACCATTTACATCTGGTGGCCAAAACCTTAGAAAACCATAAGCTTATTGCTTATCTCTTGCTTTTTTGGGCTCTGAGATACATCTGTAAACAACAGGCATATGTCGCAGTTAGAAATTATAAAAAGTGACTACTTGGAAGCACAATTAGATAATTTCTAACAGACAAAAGTAGCAATGTATTTACTTACTCTACTAGTCAGTCACATACTGCTTTGGGACGAGGTGGTAAAATTCTTTTATCCAGCTGATTTCAGGGTTTTTTTTTTTTCCTTTTCAGTTTTTACTGCTCAACTACAAAATCTGACTATTAAATTAACATAGCTTTAAGAAGACATAAAAGAACATCCCTATGATGCATACATTTCTAATACACCTCACAGAATATCAGTTTATCACTTAAACAGTACTCTCAGAAAACAGGGTATGTATACAAATACATCGCTGAGTTTCAGCAAGACACCTGTCATGCACTACACATCAACACACACGCACACCCTTCCTCTAACCACGATATATATATAAATCTTACTATTTCAAGATACAATATGTCAAAAGAGGAAGAAAAATGTTTCTGTATCTATAGGAACTGTTTCCTCTCCCTTTACCAGAGCAAATATCTGTGCTAAAGAACAACTGGAGCTAACCTAATGGTCTCAGCCTGTTTATTAATCTAATCATTTCAACTTCCAACTGAATGTGACATTTTAAATTTGAATCTCACTTTCAACAGTATCCTAAACACTGAAAAAACCAGATCAACAGCGTCATAAAAATATTAAATACCACAAAACTGTAACATTATACATAAAATCTTAAATTCATGGTTTTGTGAATCTTTAAATGTTTAAAATACACAAATTTATACAATAGAGTAAAACTAATATGGGTGTATGTCATAACTAAAATGGTATTAAAACATTAGAATATAGATGACAGAATTAACATGAGATTCTGATGGCAATGAGAATTTTCTAACATACTGAAGGTTTGAAACAAGTTAATAAAAATCACATTAAAACCACATTTAAAGAAATTTAATAAAACTGTTTCCATTTATTATTTAAAAATAAATACTATCAGAAAATTAAAACTAGAAGAAATCACAAGCCACAGCCAAAATCTACTTGATTATCAGACAAAATTAAGACGAGAAATAAAAATGTTCAGTAAACCCATGGTTAGATAATGTTTTATGGCTTAACAATAGTTTTCAAACTAATTTCCTCAGGTGTCTCAGTTAAAATTAGTAAAACCAGGAGAGCTGTGTTTTAGAGTCCTGCCCTCACTTTAATACAACTGCATGTTTATGTTTAAACGAAGATTCCATGTCAAAGTTCATTTGCAAAGAATGACCAAGGTTTATTTGCTTTTTATTCCCCATTGAGAACTACCTCAATGATTCTTGAACTGAAATACAGCTACAGAAAAGAGAAAAATACATATATTTACTCATTATATAACATCCAATATATCAACTCAAAGAATAAAAGGAACTCAATTAGTCAAAAGAAAGATTAAAATATTTAAATAAGAGACTTAGACATAATAAGCCATTATACAACACAAATAATAAAAAAAAAATTCCACAAAGGCAACATTTTAAAAATAAGGGATCATAAGTAAGAGGAAATTCTCTGGTGAAAAATAAACTTTTACTAAGAGGTATAAAAATTCTGACAAGAACAGACCATTATTTTTAGTCAACAAGAATACCTACTTTTATAATGGACGTTATTACCCAACTAACATGTTTTCTTCATCTGTATTTTCTAAATACAACAGGGGAAAAACTGTTGTAATACATGTGGTCAGTGTAAGCCCAATCAAAAGAGTTTTTTTCCTAAGTTTTTAGTGTGTATGGATGAAAAATCACAAAATGATTATACAGTTAATATGGAAATAAGCATCAGTAGCTAACAAATACTGAAAGTGATCATAAAGAATTTACTATAAAGCTGGGCACCTGGGTGGCTCAGTCAGGTTAAGTGCCCAACCCTATTTGTTTCAGCTCAGGTCATGATCTCATGGTTTGTGAGTTGAAGCACATATCCGGCTCTGCACTGGCAGTGGAGACTACTTTGGATTCTCTCTCTCCCCTTCCCTCTGTGCCCCTCCCCCACTTGTGCTGTCTCTCTCTGTCTCTCATTAACAAGCTAATGAGTATCATATCATATTTGGACTATATCTCGCATTATAAGCACATGTTCACTAAAGCTATTCTAAGATTTAATAAATTTTAAATATTTTTAAAGAATTTTTGAGAAATATATATAATCAAAATTTTAATAAAATGACAGGATTAAAAGATCTTTGAGATACTTTTTTCAATCATTCAAACATCTTTTGAAAGCCCATAATATACTGGGTACAGACACTATGATGATAACCAGTTAAGATGGTCTATCTAATAAATAATGTTTGGGTACTTGGACAGCCATACGAAAAAAAATTAGATTTGTTCCTCAACCATATATTAAAAACATTTCCAACCAGATAAAAGATCTAAATGTAAATAACAAAACAAACCAGTTCCACTGGGGGTGTGTGTGTGAGAATTCCTTTGTTACTTGAGAGAAGAGTTAATTTTCCTGATTACGACAAAGCTACTTACTAAAGAAGTAGTAAGAAAGTTATAAATGTGATTGGAAAAGATTCTGAAAGAAACTCTTGCATGGCAATAAAAACATCAACAAAATCAGAAGACAAACAATCTGAGAGAAGATACTTCCAACCTACAAAAGTTTAATATCCCCAATATTAAATGATACAAGAAAAAAAGAAGAGACCAACATTCTGATAGAAAAATGGGGAAAAACTTTAGTTTATAGAGAAAGAAATGATAAGACCCCTAATCAACCTTGATGGGAATACAAACAAAAACCACTAAGAAACCAATACTCACTTATCAAATTAACAGAAAGTTAAGCCTGACATCACACTCTTGAAAGATCTGTAGGAAAATAGGCACAATCACACATAGTAGTGGGAATGGGGTAACTCCTAATAGGAGAAGGAGGGTAAATTTCATAACATCCTCCAAAAGTAGAGGCATCTACCCTTTACTTATCAACTGTGCATCTAGGAATCCCTTTCCAAAACACTTGTATAGCAATGAGATACAATAGGCTTAAAATTAATCATTAGAGGATGATTTGTAATAGTAGAGACAGAAGACAACCTAAATGTCCATACATATGGGCCTGGTTAAATAAACCAAGGCACACTACAACATATTTGGACCATATATTCCTACTAGGATATAGTCTAAGAAAAAATTACTGTATCTGATTACCTTATAGTAAACAATAATATCAGCACTGTTATTTTGAAATGCTTACTGAAAATCAAAGCCAACAAGAAATTATGCTAATATTATTAGGAAATGCTATGAACTGAACTGTTCAAGAAAATACTTTCTACTGATTAAACATATGAGCCTGTGCTTATATACATCTTCAAATGAATAGGTGTGGAAAAGCAAACTAAATGAAAAAGAACAGGTTATTACTTATTCTTAAGGATACCATCATAAAAAGGGTAAAAAAATAATGAGGGGCACCTGGGTAGCTCAGGCGGTTTAAGCTACCAACTTCAGCTCAGGTCATGATCTCAAGGTTTGTGGGTTGAAGCCCCGCGTTAGGCTCTGCGCTGACAGCTCAGAGCCTCGAGGCTGCTTCGAATTCTGAGTCTCTCTCTCTCTCTCTCTGACCCTCCCCTGCTCGTTCGCTTGCTCTCTCTTTGTCTCTCAAAAATAAACATTAAAAAAGTTTTTTAATTAAAAAAAAAAGAAAATAAGGAATACAGGTTGACTGGTTTTATACACACACACTCATACATACTTAGCAGAAGAAGGCAGGTAAGAGGATTACTGAGAGAATTAAGGGGAACTCTTGAGCATCAGAAAAGGAAAAACAACAGACTTAGATCGATAACCAATATGCCTCAACAAGGGAAAACAGAACCCTCTTCCTTTCAAAGCACCAGGCTTACAAAAAGCTGTGGTTTAAGATGGATGTAAGAAAACAGAGCATATACTAAAGAGGAGCTGCTTATTAAGCATTTAAAAAAAAAAAAAAGGTTAAAACTGAGAACACCAGATTTGAGCTAAAACTGTGTATTCTTAAACTCTACTCCTATAAAAAACGGGAGTTCCATCATGATCTTTGAAAAATTCTAGAAAATTTCCAGCACTAGCAGATTTTCCTTGGAAACCTCTTCCACCCTCAATTTAGAAAGTTCCAGGAAGACTTTCATTCAAAGTAGCCTGCCTTGCACTGGTCAAGCTAAAATAACCAAAGACCCTCTCCTTTAGTAACTTGAATCCTAAGGAAACAGACACACACACACACAGACACACACACACACACAGACACAGACACACACGAAAAAATGATTAGAGCTAACTCACTTGAACTTCAGCACCCTGAAGAAATTATCCATTAATTCTTGCTACCTGAACCCCAGAGTTGCTAAGGTTCCTGTCCCTTCTACCACTTGGTTCTCTGATTTTATGACATCACCTATAATTTTTCAGTACTTTTTTCTTTGTTAGAGTTAGACTCAATTTTTGCTAGTAACCAAAGAATGCTAACTGACAGAAAATCTACCACGAGCGAATTTTGAGTAAAATGATTCCTAGCTCCTATGATGATTCTGTAATACTGTTAAGACCATGTCCTCTGTGTGTTCTGCCACCTGAACAAATCAAAAGTACAAAGGGATCCAGGAACAACTTCTCTGCTAAAGAAAACAGACCGAAAATTGTATACCTGTTCGTCATCCATACCTATGTCCAACCCTCAAAAGAGCAACAAAGTTGTTTTCAGCATAAAACAGAACACAACTGAGACCAAGTTACTGTAATTACCTTAATGCTGAGAGACATCAGTCAAACAGTTTAGGACCTCATTTCCTATAGTCATACTACTATGAGGGAGAGCCAACACATCTGGAAAGTTACCATAAAAACTGACTGGCTGAGCCTGATATACCATAAAATGTTGTCTGAGATTAGAATGCAATGAATAGGGAGGACTGGACTGGACCATTTCACATTTGCTATTTAAAACTGTATTCCTGGGGATACCTGGGTGGCTCAGTCAAGTTAAGTGTCCAACTCTGGCTCAGGTTACAATCTCGCAGTTCGTGAGGTTGAGACCCACATCAGGCTCTCTGCTGTCAGCACAGAGCCTGCTTTGGATCCTCTGTCTCCCTCTCTCTCTCTGTCCCTCTCCCACTCATGCTCATGGGCTCTTTCTCAAAAATAAATAAAACATTAAAATAAAATAAAATTGTATTCCTTTATCAGAAATCTGTTGGTCTCCTGACAAGGTAAAAAATAAACAAGAACAAAAAAACAAACAAAAAACAGTTACAACATTCTTCCTGGTAGGTTTATTTAAGAAAGAAAAGAGAGGGGCACCTGGGTGGCTCAGTCAGTTAAACATCTGACTTTGGCTCAGGTCATGATCTCATGGTCCATGAGTTCGAGCTCCATGTCAGGCTCTGTGCTGGCAGTTCAGAGCCTAGAACCTGCTTTGGATTCTGTGTGTCCCCCTCACCCTCCCTCCCCCCCAACTCACACTCTCTGTCTCTCAAAAATGAATAAAACATTAAAGGAGAGAGAGAGAGAGAAGGAGAGAAAACTAGTAGCTGGGCAAAAATAAGATAATTTTTTTTAAAGGAAACTTCACAAGCAATCACTCCAAATTTAAACTACTTACGTCTGAGTGTCTATAAGTATACCTACATTTAACAGTATGTTTAACCTAAAGTTATCTTCTCTCACCCTAAAATTTAATCCGTTTTCATCATTTCACATCTTGGTGAATGGCTGTCCCCAGTGAGTGGCCACATGAGAACACCAAGAGTCATCCTTGCCACTTCCTTCTCTTGTTATCCCCGTATCTTTCTATCCACAAGACCTGGATTCTTAATAGAGTCCATCCACTCCTCTCATAGTTCAAAAGAGTATCTCTCACTTGAACCTGAAATACCTTCACAATTGGTTTCCTCATATTCATGCAATTTGTTTCCCATACTACAGCCAGAATGGTACTTTAAAAACACAAAGCTGTTCGTATCATTCTAGTGCTTAAAGGCTTCCCAAGTATGTTCTTAGGATGAGAACCTTGGCTAGTGACAAGATCTATAAATGGGTCTCTTCCTTGCTAATAATCTCTCTGTGCCAATCTTCTGATTGTATCTGTGCCTTGTACTTTGTTCTATAAATTACCTTTCTCTTCCTCAAGATTAATTTTCAAGGCAATAAACAACAACAAATCCTAGACTAGAACCTGAGTTGAAATCTAACTCAAAACAATTATACCTTTTTGGCTTCAAAGTATTTTTATCTTATTTGAAAGGAAACCTTTCAAAGGTATCAAATCCATTTTTCTCTACAGTGATAAAACTCATCCACTGATTTGGATATGGGCTCACCTACACTGTAAATAATAAAGCGACATTTAAGTAAATATATGTTGACCAAAAAAAAGTACAAGTATCCTGGAAATAATAACTATAATTGGTTACACCAACTTTAAATTCCTTTCAGTCATCTTGGGACTATACAGAAAAGGATTTACAAACTCCCTAGTAGAACTCAATCATAAACAGAGAAGCAATGGTGAAAGTGCTGATGATCAAGCTTACCAAAAGCCACATGTGCACTTCCTTATCAGTGCATTTCTAACCAGGGATTATGATGCCTACGAAGATCAAGAAGAGAAATGTTAACTTTCCTCAATATAAATTCAGTACAGATGAAACCACTGGGCATGATTTCCCAAACCAGTTTTACCATGCTAAAATTCTAGAACCCCACATTAGACTAAAAAGATTCTTGAGCCCAGTTCTCTTTAGAGTTGAAGAAACATCCAGAAGTCTGTTCACTTACTTGATAAATATTTACTGAGAGCCTAGGCACTGAGTCATGATCTGCAGAAACAACGATGAACAAAAAGAATCACTATATTGTTGAGATAATACTCGTTTGACCATTTATCAAATCTTCATAAAAATGAATGAAAGGACAGAGGTGCCTGTGTGGCTCAGTCGGTGAAGCATCCAACTTTGGCTCAGGTCATGATCTCACTGCTTGTGAGTTCATTTGAGCCCCGCTTCTGGCTCTGTGCTGATAGCTCAGAGCCTGCAGTCTGCTTCGGATTCTGTGTTTCCCTCTTTCTCCGCCTCTGCTCTGCTCACGCTCTGTCTCTCTTCCTCTCAAAAACAAATAAAAATTTAAAAAATTGTTTTAATGAATGAAAGGACAAATATGGTATCTGTTATGTAGAAAAAAATACACAATGCCCTACAAGCATATAATAGGGAATTTTACCTAATGTGTTTCACCTAGGGTCAGAAAGCTTTCTTTGAGGAAACATAAAAGCTAATGTCTAAGAGATAATTAGACGGAATTGAGGCAAAGGGGGGATAATTCCAGGAAGAAGAAACAACAGCTACTACAGCCCTAAGGGGGGTGGGGGGGGAACAAGGCACAAAAATAAAGATTATCAAAAGCTGATGCTAGAAAGGTTAAAAAAAAAAAAAAGGTAGAGGAGAGTGAGGAGGAGGGAGACAGGTAAAACCACATGAAGACATATAGCACATAATAAGAATTATGATTTGGGTCACCTGGGTAATTCAGTCTATTAAGTTTCTGACTTTGGCTCAAGTCATGATCACATGGGTTGTGAGTCTGGGCCCCGCATAGGGCTCTGCACTGACAGCTTCAGATTCTCTGTCTCCCTTTCTCCCCCTCCCTCAGTCACTCGCCCTCCCTCTCAAAAATAAACAAACACCTAAAAGAAGATTTATGGTTTTTAATCCTAAGAGTAATGGAAAACTATTGAAGACACAGCAATACTTGGAAAACAGAAAACCTGACGCTAGTTCATGTCTAAGGGCCTCTGTCTTAACACCTTTTGAAGCACACTGGCTATAATGTGAAGAACATATTGACAAGACATATGAGTAATAGGAGAAGACCAATTATGAGACTACTGCATAATCCTGGGAAGATATAAAAGTAATTTGGAGCAGAAGTATGGTAGCGATATAAAGAATTCCAGAAATGTTAGGAAGTAAGGTTAACAGGTCTTCATGATGTCTAGATATTGGAGGTGAGGAAGAGGGAAGTTAAGTTACAAAGGATGATGCCTAAAATTCTGGCCTGAGCACTGAGGAAATGATGATGGCATGTTTACAGAGAAAAACACTGTATGAGATCCTAACTGACCAAGGAAGGCATAATAAAGGGCCATCAAGAAATATATAAAAGGATTGTGAAGTGGCACTGAGGGTCAACTAAAGCATCAATAACAGTAACAAACTGTAACTACTACTCTGTACCTATATGAAAGAATGGAAAGTAAAAATACAATGTATATTATGAGCTTAAGACACATTCATTAATTTAATAAATACTTTTTAACCAACACCTCTCTGCCAGGTACTCTGTTACCAGACCTAGGGATATACTAGAGAGCAAGAAAGATGTGGTTTCTGCCTTCAGATCCTCATACGCAAAGAAAATCACTGTAATAAACAAATAAACCAAGATTACTGGAAGAAAAAACAGGGAAGTCTTCCTGAGAAAGTAACCTTTGAACTAGATCTGAATCAGGAGGAGCCAGTCTTATTAAGAGCAAGAGGAAGAATGATCAGGACAAACAGAACTACAAAGACAAAGGCCAGGAGGTTGAGAAAAATTTGACAAGTTTGCAGAAAAACAGGAAATAAACAGTAAAACAGAACTGCAGCAGGACCTTTCTTAAAACCTTTACTAAAGAGCAAGGGTTGTGGATCCCTAATCTGGATGGGGGAAAAAAGAAATTACAATTTTAAAATAAAAATAATTTTAAAACAAAATTGTCACTTTATTTTCACCAACCTCTAACAGAAATTAACATTTCCTTCCTTCATGAATGTAGGCAACAAACCACAGTACTATTATTAACACTGGCATGACTTTGTCACTAACTGAAAGCAGATATTTTGATATCACATGTGAACTGTTACAGGGATCTTGAAATATTATGTATGCTAACACTTTAAAATTCTGGCATTTGATTAGGTCTGTCACTACATCTTGTTATATAATGCATTAATAAAGAGACACAATAAGTGAGAAAGAAAAAGACCATATGATTTTACTCATACGTAGAATTTAAGAAACAAAACATCAACACAGAGAAAGGGAAGGAAAAAAATAAGACAAAAACAAAGACGGAGGCAAATCATAAAAAATTCTTTACTATAGAGAACAAACTGAGGATTGGGGAGGGGAGGGGAGGGTCATGGGGGGATGGGCTTAAGTGGGGAGGGCATTAAGAAGTATGTTTGTTGGGATGAGCACTGGGTGTTACATGTAAGTGACGAATCATTAAATTCTACTCCTGAAACCAGTATGATGCTATATGTTAATGGACTTGAATTTAAATAAAATCTTGGAAAAAAGACAAATAAATTAAAAAAGAAATAGCTTTAGGAAAATCAAGAAGCACAAATTAACGTCTCATAAATTTGTACTTTTAAAGTCTCTTGATACTTTTATTTCAGCACAATTGGTTATTATCTTACATATTTTATTTTATGCTTTAAAAATATTATTCAGAGAGGAATCGACTCATAGGATTCACTCGTCCACCAAATGGGTCCATGGAGCAAAAAAAGATTATGACTTCTAACCACAGTAAACACACACACACACACACACACACTTCCAAACAAGTAATTGCAACGTTTGATGCTCATTTGAGTCATATTTCCAAGAAATAAACTACAAAAAACATTTTTCAGGAAAATCAAAGAAAATGGAAAATGAACTGCATTTAACAGGATAATTTTTCCCCCGATGGTACAAAAATGCCTCTGTGGCTAAGTAAAAGAATTTAACATTTTTTATAAGTGCAAAGTATACAGGAAATACTTCAAGAAAAAAGGGAGATGTAGAACAGGTGAAGAATGGCTTAAAAACAGTAATTATAGAGGGGTGCCTGGGTGGCTTACTCAGTTGAGTATCTGACTCTCAATTTCAGCTCAAGTCATAATCCCAGGGTCACAGGATCAAGCCCTGCATTAGGCTCTGCACTGAGCCTGGAGCTTGCTTAAGAGTGTCTGTCTGACTGTCTGTGTCTGTCTCTCTATCCCCCACTCTCTGGATCCCTCTCCCTGAATCCCATGCTCTCTCTTTATTTCTCTCTCTCTCTCAAATAAAAACGGTAATCATAGTAATCTGTGTGACGATGGACAGAAAAATCATATGCTATTCTCTCTAATTATAATTGCATTTGTAGGTTTTCATAATGGGGGGAGGTTCCTTAGTTGCTCTGTAAAAAGAAGCCCCTAGAAGAGAAAAAAATTTTACAAAGAAACACTGTCTTTTGGAGAACAAATTAAGAAAGATGCCCCTTTCTCCAGTCTGATGATATCCTAGACTAGGCTGTCTGACTTAATGAGCATGCAAGCTAACTAGGATTTTCCTCTTTCTTCTCTCAAAATGTTCAGAGAAGACAGCAGTAAAAATTGCTTTCATAGTATTCATATCTTATGAGGAGGCACTTCTTGTCTAACAGCACTCATTTCAGAGAGGAAAAAAAAAACCATTTCCCATTATCATCAGCTGCCTTGGCCTAGAAAACTAGTCTTTGATCAAACTAGCACATTAGAAACAGTGATGGTTTAAAAAAAATAATAAATTATCATCTTATGCTAAGAAGTACTGATTTAGTTTAGGCTTTTGGAAGAACAGGGTAGGAAAAGGGTAGCTAGGTAATTTGTGCTTCTTTACTAATGCATTATGTAACAATGCAGTGCCAGATCACTGGAATCTTCATGACTGCTAGAAAACAAAAAAATCTGGATGGGGGTGAGGGAATGCTTTAATTAGGCAACTGGACCATACAAGATGGTTCCCAAGAGGTCAAATAATGACTGAAAAGGAACCCTTTCCATTTGTGGAATTAGAATAGGCTATATATACCTCTCGAGCTTAGCATAGGTAAGGTAGGAACACTAAGGAGGCCCTGCAACCTGCCGAAGGTGGCCTCGCCAATCCTCTCTTCCTGCCCACATCTATCACACGATTCTGTTCTCCTCACTCCTCACCTACCTGAACAGACTATCAACTGCTCCTGTTTTTGCGTTGTGTTTTCTGAGTTTGGCTGTCAGACCAAAAGCCTTATAGTTCCTCAAATATCATATTCTCACAAATCAGGAGAAATGTCTTAGCAAAACTTGATACATTCTTTTATTATGAGAAATTTTCTTTTAAAAAATACCAAAGATCCATTTTATTTGGCTTTAAACAATAAAAAAATTCCTTATTATAAAAATTAATAAAATTTTAATTTCTTCAGTACTAAGAAATAGATTGTTTCTCACTATTGTTAGTCTAAAAACCAAGTCCATCATTAATGATTCTTATTTAATATTTGTTAGTTTACTAAGCCAAATAGAAGAGTTTTAACCACAGTGCACAGGCAATAGCAATTATGCAAATAACACTACTCATAAATTTAATGTCAAAAGCTGGTGTTCTTACTTAATGACTATTACAGATATGTGTGTTTAAACAGTATACTTCTGCGGCGCCTGGGTGGCTCAGTCAGTTAAGCGTCCAACTTCAGCTTAGGCTATGATCTCACTGTTCATGAGTTCGAGCCCCGCATCAGGCTTTGTGCTGACAGCTAGCTCGGAGCCTGGAGCTTGTCTTCAGCCTCTGTGTCTCCCTCTCTCTCTGACCCTCCCCTGCTCATGCTGTCTCTGTCTCTCTCTCAAAGGTAAATAAAACATTAAAAATTTTTTAAATAATAAATAGTATAATTCCCAGAATTCATTTAAATATCAATTCCTAAGGCCATAAAATTCAAGTCAAGTATTGACTGCTTGATTCAGTATTAAAATATTACTATCTTGCATATCGGTTCATAAAAATTTAAGGCAAGAATTCCCCTACAGGGTTCAGAGGGAGCATGGCCCTGCTGACACCTTGATTCAGACTTCTGGTCTTCAGAGCTGAGAAAATAAATTAATTGTAATAAGCCAAAGAAAAAATATTATCCAAAAGTTAGCAATCTATAGCTGTAAGCCAAATCTAGGCCACTGTCTATTTTTCTATGTCCCATGGGCCATGCCTGGTTTTTATATTATTTTAAAGAAGCTTACCAACTTGACAATAAACTATTTTTAAAAAAAAAAAAAAAAAGAAAAAAGGACTCGTGACACACACAAAAAACCAAAAAACAAAATAATGATGCACACAGTAAAAAATAAATAAATAAACAAATAAACAAACAAACAAATAAATAAATAAATAAAGAAGCTTATTTATTTTGAAAGAGGGAGAGAAACCACACAAGTACACCCAATCGGGGAAGGAGGAAGAGAGAGAATCCCAAGCAGGCTCTGCACTCTCACAACAGAGCCTGACACAGGGCTCAAACTCAAGAACCATGAGATCATGACCTGAGCTGAAACCGAGAATTGGAAACTTAACTGATAGAGCCACCCAAGCACCCCTGGTTATTATATTTAAAAGTAAAATTGTTTAGTGTGTATTAAACACCTGGGTTTCACATGTTTAAGGTTGAGGGAAAAAAATCAAAATGATAGTAATACGATTTAATGACATGTAAAAAGATGAAATTCAAATTTCAGTATCCATAAAGAAAAGTTTACATTTATTGGAATGTAACCACACTCATTCATTATATACTGTCTATAACTGCCTTTGCACTACAACAGCACTTATGTACTTGAGACAGCAACCTCTCATGACTTAGCACTGCTGACTGGCACACTGCAAGAAAGCAATTATATCATTCCATTCTATTTTAATTTTCTTTTTTTTTTTAATGTTTTTTTTTTTAATTTATTTCTACGAGAGAGAGAGAGAGACAGCGTGAGCAGGGGAGGGTCAGAGAGAGAGGGAGACACAGACTCTGAAACAGACTCCAGGCTCTGAGCTGGCAGTCAGCACAGAGCCCGAAGCAGGGCTCGAACCCACGAACCGCGAGATCATGACCCAAGCGAAAGTCAGACACTTAACCGACTGAGCCATCCAGGCGCCCCTCTATTTTAATTTTCTAAAAGTTAATCACTGATATTTTGTTTCTCCTTCCTCTGTTTATCACCACCACCCCAGAGCCTATACTACTGCCCAGCATGTGGCAGGCACACAACAAATAATGGCTGAATAAATGCAAAAGAAGCACTGTGTATCCCACATTTGTCCATACAACAACTAAGCTTTAACTGCAATTTTGGAACTTCCACCTAACCCTCAATTGACAATAAATCTGAAATGTAATGATGTGCTAAAAAGACAATTATAAAGAAAATAATCTAACAGAATTAGAGAAATGCCTTCCAAATGACAAATATGCTCGGTTAATATCATATGTTCATAGACTAATACAAGTATTTGCCAATATCTATCTGTATAAAAAGGTACTTTTTCAGAGACAAAATACATAAACTTTCATTACTGATCAGTCTTAACAGATGGACATTTACAATGCTGGTGACAGAGAATCATAACTTTGAACTACAAAATGTTTTCATGCCACCAAAATATATTCCATTCTTCTCATTAGCAGATCAGTATCACACAAAATTTTACTCATTTTTTATTATTATATTGGTCATCAAAAATTTGTGTAGTTTTATTTATCTCCTGTTATGTAAGTACCTACCCTAAAGTTTTTGATTTTGCCTGTAAGTCTAAAATATTTACTATCTGGCCCTTCATAGAAAATGTCTGCCAACCCCCAATATTAATCATTACATTTAAACCTTTTAAATCATACATAATAGAAAATGTAAGGCAATAACGAAAACACACTTAAACCATACAAATTCCTTTACATTAATTACCAAACTCTACATTTCTCTGCACTCAATAAAAACAATTTCACAAAAAAAGTTTTAAGAGTTCAGCTTAGATAACAAACACTGAGTGTTTTGGAAATTAGCCTTCCCTACAGACTTGATAATTGTTTCTTAATGAATTCAACCAAAAAATTACAAGGCAAAACTGAGCTTATATGTGAAACTCATATTGTACTAAAAGGCTTTTTTTTTTAAATGGCTAAGCACCAAAAATCAATACATCATAAAGAAATAAAAGCCTAAAAAAAGTTTTTCACTGTAGACCAAATACAAATGTTAGCACACTTAGTTTAAATGTACCAATGAAGATTTCAAGCACATTTTTATCAGAATTATTCGTGCATTTATAGGGGCCAGGGGAGCTTGTGGGGTATGTGTACATTTATATGTGTAAAAGAAAATTAGCTTCCTTCTCCTACTACTGAAAATAGTTCTAGTAATTTGTCTAACTGAATGTTTTATAAAAATATAACAAACTGGTGTGCCTGGGTGGCTCAGTCAGTTAAGCCTCCAACTCTTGATTTCAGCTCAGGTCATGATCTCACCATTGGTGAGATCGAGCCCCATATCGGGCTCTACACTCATATCAAGGAGCCTGTTTGGGATTCTTTCTCTCCCTCTCTCTCTGTTCCTCCCCTGCTCGCTCTCTCGCTCTCAAAATAAATAAACTTAAAAAAAAAAGTATAGCCAAGTAAACCGTGAACTAAAATAAAAATTTCTATACGATTAGTTATCCTTATAAAAAAAAAATCCTTAGGGTTGCATGGTTGGTACAGTCAGTCAAGCATTGGACTCTTGATCTTGGCTCAAGTTATGATCTCACAGCTCATGAGTTCGAGCCAAATATCAGGCTACACTCCATGAGCACAGAGCCTGCTTGGATTTCTGTCTCTCCTTCTCTCTGCCCTACCCTCACTTGTGCTCTCCTCCCTCCCCCTCTCTTTCTCAAAATGAATAAACTTCAAAAAATTATTTTTTTAAATCCTTAGTACTTAGCATTACACTATATACATCCATCCATCTTTCACTATGCCAAAGAAGCATTAAACTACATAAAATGTTTATCCCAAAATAGCATGATTACATATTTATACATAAATTCTACAACAGTACTCATATGAGTACATCTTCATTTGTACTTTAATTGTATTTGTGTTTGTACTCATTCTGACTGCATTCTAAGGATTAAATTCTTTTATACAATGCCAAGAAAACACTTCAATTGTAATATCTTTGTAGTAGTGAAATTATTGAATTAATCAGTAGAGTGAAATTTAAGTTACCTCATTATCACTCTGAGAATAAGTGGAAGATAGAAATAAGTGACTTTCAGACTCCTGTAGAAAATTCTTGCTCCTGGTCTCCCCTTCCAAATCAACAAAACTAAATAGGACTAATCCTAGATCTACAGCTCAGACTTCTAGCCAGGCCATCTAGCAATGCCTACTCTCTCTAGTGACAAATCAGAACTTCTGGACATCTACATCATGAATTTTAAATGAAAACACCTAGTCTCTAACCAACATTTTTTAATAAATCAAACCGAACAGAATGAGATATCAGTCTTAAACCTGAAACAGTAAACTAGGCATCTAACAGGGGCACCTGGGTGGCTCAGTCAGTTAAGCGTCTGACTTCGGCTCAGATCATGATCTCATAGCCCAGGAGTTTGAGCCCCACATGGGGCTCTGTGAGGATGCTTTAGATTCTATGTCTCGTGCTCTCTCTGCCCCTCACCTGCTCGCGCGCGCTCTCTCTCTCTCTCAAAAATAAACATAAAAAATTTTAAAAATACATCATATCCACTTGGAGAGGAATCAGACACACCAATAAGAACAGAAGTTACAATGTCAAATGACAAAGCCTCTCTAAGCAATGACCAAGGAGAAAGGTCCTCTGGCCTTGCAATAGGTCTGTTTTTATTAAAAGAGATGCAGGGGCGCCTGGGTGGCTCGGTTGGTTAAATGTTGTCCAACTTCGGCTCAAGTCATGATCTCATGGTTCATGGGTTTGAGCCCCGCATCGGGGTCTGTGCTGACTGCTAGCTCAGAGTCTGGAGCCTGTTTCAGTCTGTGACTCCCTTTCTCTCTGACCCTCCCCTGCTCTCGCTGTCTCTCTCTCTCTCAGAAATAAATAAAAAACATTAAAAATTTTTTTAAAGATTTATAAGAATATAAAAAATAAAAGATATGCAAACATCAAACAGTTTTACTCTAATACTATTCAACATTCAGAGGATATAATGTAACATGTGTTTATTTTTTTATTTATTTATTTTTTTAAAATACTACTGGGTTTCTTTTTTTTCTTTCTTTTTTTTTTTTTAATGTTTTATTTATTTCTAGGAGAGAGAGAGAGACAGCGTGAGCAGGGGAGGGTCAGAGAGAGAGGGAGTCACAGACTGAAACAGGCTCCAGGCTCTGAGCTGGCAGTCAGCACAGAGCCTGACGCGGGGCTCGAACCCACGAACCGCGAGATCATGACCTAAGCGAAAGTCGGACGCTTAACCGACTAAGCCACCCAGGCGCCTCTGTAATACGTGTTTATAGTGCAAACTTTTCATTATACCATGATCTCCCATGAGCTTCTCTACACGGAGAACATATACGTGCTAGATATAAAAGTTCTGTGTCCAGTGCTCTTGGCAATTATGCTTCTCAGTGTAAATTAATAAATCAGCATTTAGCATTTCAAATGCTACTCTCATAAGCTTGAATAACAAATCAATCTCTCACAGTGCATTATTATTACCCAGTTTCTCAGCCTTTCTCTGGGCCACAGAAAATTAATAAGGAAATGCCACTCTATTAGGCAACCTGGGCTCCATGCAACTAATCTTCCAGGGGAGCATAACCTTCTGCATCACTGTTCATCATCAGCAGTTAATTACACTTTGATCTGTTATATAACAAATTTGTTGGCAAAATTCTTAAGGCAATTAGAACCAAACTATATGACCATGGACTAGCCTTCAGTAATCCACATGAGGGTTCCAATATAAAATGTAAATGTAATCCTACCAGGATGCCATAATGAAGCATGTTTTTGTAAAATCTACCATACTATGACTTTTATGCTGATGTTTAAAGCTTTAAAAAATAAAATTACACAAATTCTTCAAAAATATTAATGACTCAGAATGTTCAAAAATAAACCACATGTATACCATGGATCTCCCAGAATTTAGTATCTACCAATTTACTAGAAGATATTAGATTAATTATATATCTTACATTTAATCAAGATAAAGGAAAAATGTTACCAAAATAAATTTATTTAAATAAGTTAGGCTTTTAATGTTTACCTTTCCTGTTAAAGTTACTTTTGTAGACGGAAAAAAAATGTGACAATATATATCAAAGTTCTTTCTTTTTTTAAAAACGTTTTATTTATTTTTGAGAGATAGAGACAGCATGAGCAGGGGAGGGTCAGAGAGAGAGGGAGATACAGAATCTGAAGACAGGGTCGAACCCACGAACCATGAGATCATGACCTGAGCCGAATTTGGACACTTAACCAACTGAGCCACCCAGGGGGCCCTATGTCAAAGTTCTTGATGAATTACACGGTACCCACAAATTTACCATCAGAATGGTTGGGTATTATGGTGTAGCTCCATGTTAAAACTCAACAATTCCTGAGTACAATTAAATATTTTATAGAACCTTTTAAGACAGATTATATTTTAATCATATCAGAATCTAAATTTTGTTTTTTTTTAATAAAGAAAACTAAAAGCCTTCAAATTCTTCTGAAAGGTAAAAAAAAAAAAGTGCTTAATTTCAATTCTCAAATGTGGTACTAAAATATGTAGGAAATTCAATTCGAGAATGTCTATAGCAGCACATATATAAAATAGAAATGACAAAAAGACACCGCAAGTCTGATGCATCTATCAAATTTAGGAAGGTAAATCATTAGATTGGTAGTATCCAGAATTCACTGTCTGTAGACAGTTATTCTGTCTAAACAGATTCTGGTAAATCAGTTATTTCTGACTTAAAAATTTGTAAAATACTAATTTGACTTGATTTCAAAATAACTGTTTGAACCTTATACACTACTGCAAAAATCTAAATGCAAAGAACAAATGCTTTTTCAATGACAACTTCAATTCCAATTACCTGAGTTTTATGCTATGATTTTTATCTCCAATGAAATAAAAAATAAAAATATTAAAAAAGCTTTAATTCCTTAGCATTTCAAATTAATGTCTTCAAGTTACTCACAGCAAAGCACCGTTCTGAAATTTCAAAGAACGTAGTTTTGAAACAGTAAGATTTGTCCAGACCAAAAGTAAATAAGAGTTTAAAAAACAGATAATTAAAATAAACATGGGAACAATCACTCACAGAGGAACATGAGAAGCAGGAAAGACAAGAAGAACAACACTAAAAGAAACATCCATCAAGAAAAAGACCTGGAAAAGAAATCAAAACTTAGAATTAAAGATCAAATGAGGTTTGGCAGGATTGGGGAGAGGGAAGGGAAGGGGGTGAACTAACTAGAAATGCAATGAATATAGAGACAAATATACTAAGACAACAAAGAAAATAAATGTAGATATTTATATAAAAGATTGGAAGTTCACTGAGGCTTTAAATCAACATATGTAGACCTGGAAATTGATACAGCAAACTAAAACTCAGTCAACAATAGCCAACAGAAAACTACCAATCTAAGAAATATCTAAATACTCAATTATAAAATGTCATTAAATATACTAGAGTTTTTTGTACGAATAAACAGATTCAAATCATTTGTTATGAAATGAAAGAAAATATTAAATATTAACCTTTGTTCCTCAAAATAATGAAGAGAAATATATAATATATAAAATAAAATCATGTCTATGTTATACAACAATGGTGGTTAGTCTAAAAAAATAGTTAAGGAGTTAGAATTTAAAGGTGAACTATGTTCAATGGATTAAAGCCGTATTGATGAAGATAACTAGAAATCAGAGTAAACAGCCACACTATAGTATGTCCAAAACAGAATATTTAAAAAATAGTCTGCTTTTCTGTACATGAGTCATAAGTAACTATAGCATTATACATGGAATTACAATTAAAAGATTTTATGTAATTAAACTGAGATTTCATAGTATAAATTTTTATCATGCTGTTAATGAAATACTGTTATTTCCAAACTGGTTTCTATTTTTCTCCTGTTCTTACATTAATCAATGTTAAAACACTGAGAAAAGGTGACATTAATATTGTTATTAAAAATGACCCAACAGTTTCTAGATTACTTCTGACATATGTGCCAACATTAACTTGGTCTTTGCTTCTTTGAGAAATAAGTCTCAGAAGTTGTGTGACCATGATATTAAACATGGTCATGAGTAACTTAATTTTAAAGATCTAGATATTATTACAATCTCTAAGACACTTTGGATAAACCAATAATTAGTCTTTAAAGAAATGCAAAGCCAAATTAATGCAGTTTAACTAAATCAGCTTACACCAAAAGTATTATCTACTGTACAATGGGTTTTCAATAAAGCTCAATAAAACACATAAACTAAAAGAAACATAACAAACATTATAAAAATAACATACTTTATATGCATTGAAAGTTCCTAACACCTATTAATATGTTTTTATAATTCATTTTTATGGAGTTATATTAGAATCAAATGTTGATTATGCTATGATAAATAAATGAGACTTTAGTATCTTTCACCACAAGAAGGTATTAGCATAAGGAGACTAATACCCAACCATCTAAATAAATGTTCAGTCTAAATACTACCCAACTTAAAAAAGGGAAGACTGTTTTCTGTATTACTCAGTATAAAGAGTTACAAATGTTACATATGTCTAATATAAAAATATTTCCATAATAACTACAATTAATTCAGTGCTACAAGCAAACAGCACTGAAACAACGTGAACAAGGTACACCTGCACACTTGTAAACCTCAAAACAAATCCGAGGAAGTTATTATAATACCATTTCTCAAATGAAATGAAACTGATGCCTCATTTGCTCCAACAAATAGGCCAACAAATAATAAGAGGAAGATCTCTCTTGTACTTTATCTCCCATGTATATAGACACAGTCCAGATCTACAATGAGCATATTAAAAAAAAAAGAAAAAAATGTAGGAAAAAACACTAGGGCAAAGCTACTATAAAAGGGATAGGAGGGAGTACAGAGAATTTAGGTGAACTCTTACAAAAGTCTACAAAAAGACATCTAAGTAAATTGTATAAAATATTAATATGTTTTAACACTTAAGTATTACTTCATTGTAACAGGTACTAAACATATAAAATTAACTTTCAAAAGCTTAAGACATAAAATGAGTCACTGACAGAAACTAAATAATGTTTTGTTTCACTTAGGGGGTACACCTTTATATTGCTCAGAATGACAGGACAGAATCACCCTGTTCCCTGAAATACTAAGATAGTAAACAAGTTCCGAAAATTATGTCAAGTGCAATGTAATATCCAAGAAGAATAATATGACTAACCAAATCAGACTGCAGACAATTAGGAATTATAAAACTAATATTTTTACTTATAATTCTGTGACCATGTATTAAAATCCCCAATACTTATTATGTGTTTGGTTTAATTTTTAAAATTTTAATTGAAGTATAGTTGACATATATTAAAGCATTTTCAATATGAAAAAGTGATTCGATAATTATATATATTAATAAATGCTTATCATCATAAACATACAATACTGACTCTAATCCCTAACTATACTTTTCATCTCTGTGACTTACTTATTTTATAACTGGAAGTTTTTACCTCTTAATCCCCTTCACCCATTTCACCTATTCCCCAAATATCCTTTTTGAACAAATTAAATAATTTAAATCTAAATAAATTTCATTTATTTTTAAAAACATTTTTTAAGTAAGCTCTATGCCCAATGTGAGGCTTGAACTCATGACCCTAAGATCAAGAGTCGCATAGTTCGCCAACTTAAGCCAACCAGGTGTCCCTCATTTCTTTTTACGAGCCTCAATGGGTACATAGAAAAGCCTAACCTAGCTATTACCCTCTATATGATAACTTCTTTGCAGCAATTTTCTCTTTCATGATAAATAATGCTAATATAAACATACACAGACACAGTAAAAATATCCCAATAACTAGAGAGGAAAAGAGTTCTCATAATATTTAAATAGTCTTCATAACTTTTAATGAACATGTTATCATTAAACACATAATAGCAAATACACCAAGGAAGCTACAGTTGCCTATATTTACACCTACTTAAAACTGAAATCATATATAGTTATAAATTCATAATAAAAGCAACCATCATTTATATTGAGTCCCCTTTTGCTAAGCATTTTACACACTGTCTCTTTTACTCCTCACAATACTCTGATCTAAGTTCTATTATCTTTATTACGAAATAAAAACAAGACTACTCATAGAAAGGTTAAACAATTTCACCTTAATTAGTGGCACAGTGGATGGAAGAATAGGGACTCAAAGCCAGGACTGACTTCAAACACTTAAATATGTTATTTCATATGTGCTTTCAACTTACTACCCTTCTCTTTAACAAGACAACACTACCTTTATTTAGATCAAGAATTTCAAACTGAAAGGCCAGTAGGGTCTAAGAAGGTGGTACAGTTAAACCTTTGAACAACACAGGTTTGAGCTGCATGAATGCACTTATATGTAGCTTTTTTTTATAGTAAATTTTTACAGTAAATAACTACGTTCATAAATTTTCTCTTCCTTACTTCTAAACATTTTTTCTCTAGCTTACTTTAAGATAGTTATAACACATATAACACACAAAATGTGTTAATAGACTGTTATCAATAAGGGATCCAATCAACAGTAGGCTATTAGTTCATTTGGGTGAATCAGAAGTTATACACAAATTTTCAACTGCATGCAGGGGATGGAGTGTGTCAGTACTCCTAATCCCCGTGTTGTTCAAGGGTCAACTGTATAAATAAGTCAAGATGACCAGATCAAAGACGACAGAGTAATGAGGCCTATGGGCAACCTACAGAACACATTCCCATCTAAAGAAGGTAGCCACTGCTTTCTATCAGCGTGACTCTTGCTGTCACAAGATGTGGACCCAGTACCCAGTCATGCCAGAAGAATTTTCAAAAGAAGCTGAAAATCCAGACTTTGTGACATGCTTTATTTTTAAATCTTAGTGCATAAAATAAAAATTTAAAGGACGCTGATGCCTACTAAAACATATGTGGGGCCACATTTAGACTGGCAAAATGAATGATCCTGAAAGTATGCTGAGAGGCATACAATGTCAGTGCACTAGCATGTCTAAACAGACAGGATGCATCTAACTCTAGGAAGAAATTTTCCCATAGGCACCCTTGAAATCTGCATAATAACATTACATAAGCTCTCAAAAATTACTTGCCAAAGAAAAAGAAGGGAAGGAAAGAAGAGTGTTCAGTAAGAAAGTCTTAATCAGTGGTCTCCATCTTCTGCTGACCTAGACTCTAGACACAACTCTAGAGCATTACTTACTGCTACAATAGTACTCCCATAACATTTCAAGCAGAAAGGAACAATTAACAACTAAATGAGAATGAAGAAAATTTTATACAACAGAGGAGCTGGTGGGTTACTAATATACGCATTCCTGCTTAAGAATATAACTTTGTAGGGGCGCCAGGGTGGCTCAGTCAACTAGTGTCTGACTCTTGATTTCAGCTCTGATCATGATCACACAGTTTGTGAGCTCAAGCCCCACATGGGGCTCTGTGCTGACAGTGGGGAACCTGCTTGGGATTCTCCCTCTCTCTCTCCCTTCCTCTCAGCCCCTCCCCCATTGGCACTGTCTCTGTCTCAAAATGAATAAACTTAAAAAAATATATAACTATTTATAGAGAGATTATGATTTTGGGTTCTTCTAAATAATCAAAGTTGATAGTGATTACATCTCTGTGTAGATACTGAACATCCATCTCCGTTCACTATCAGGAAAATGGTTCCCAAAAAAGGCTTAAAATATTAAAAAAATTACAATATCTGTTGGAGTCAATTCAAACAACAATCTTAAAGGAAAGCTTTAGATCTGCACAATTTCAGAGTGCAAAATGTTTCCTCAAAAATGCAGACAGCAAGGTAATTTAGAGTGATATTCAATAATAACTAAGAAAATAATAAAGAATAAATAGGGAACTGAGTATGTGACCTTCCTACCTAAACATTAACAAGTTAGACTGGAAGGCTAAAATGAAATAGTTCTCAATTACCAATCCTCACAAATAAAAACAGTGAACTGTGAACCTATCTTCTTATTCCCCCTCCAGTGGAACCACAGATGAGTTCTTTACTACTACACGACAAAGAACTATCTTCATCATTTCCTCTTATTTTCTATATAATGAAAAGCACTGTCAAGTGGCACTTTCCTAGTCTAAGATGGCTCCTTTCAAAAAAGGAACCCATGTAAATATTCTCAACCCAATGGTTTCTACTCCTAACCCAAAACTACTAAGACAGATTCACTTAACTAATCTTATGCAACTCTAGCTCTTCTCAGTATTCTCAACAGGAGGGAGGAAAGGGGCAAAAAGGTCTGGAAATGCGTACATATTCTTGTCTCCCAATTTACATATTCATATATTAAAAATGATGAGATTCCTATACCACAGAATGTTTAATCTAGTATTTCTTAAACATTATACAACCTAACTAACACATTTTGGGGAAAATCTCCCAACTTGGAAAAGTCCTTTAGCAATTCCAACATCCATGTCTTTTTTTTTTTTTCTTTCATAGTCTGTCAAAGTTGGTTTCCATGTAACACCCAATGTTCATCCCAGCAAGTGTCCTCCTCTATGCCCATCACCCCCTCTCCCCTCTCCCCCACCCCATCAGCCCTCAGTTTGTTCTCAGTATTCAAGAGTCTCTCATGGTTTGCCTCACACCCTCTCCTCAACTATTCTTCGCCTTCTCCTCCCCCATGACCCTCCATTAAGTTTCTCCTAATCCACCTATAAGTGAAAACATATGGTGTATGTCTTTCTCTGCCTGACTTACTTCGCTCAGCATAACACCTTCAAGTTCCATCCACCCAACATCCATGTCTTATGCCTGTTTTTCTTGGCCTGACTCAACTATACAAACTTTTAACTTTAAATATACCTGGGCTTCTATTCCTATAATGAACTTCTCTAAATTACTCTCTTCATAAAATATTAACAAATATTAATACGTGCCAGACCCTTAATTTTTATAAATATCAGTATTTTATGATTCTTATGAAATTTTATTGTTCAAACACATACTCCTTTCTCTGTAACAAATGAAGACAAAAAAAATCAACTGCATAAAAATTTTCTAGCCATGTGATAACGTGGTTAATTTAGTCTTATATCTAATATATATACTGTCTTGAATTTAAAAGATATGCAGACCAATCCTAATGTAGATTGATCTTAATTTTAGTAGATCAACTAAATGTGTCAAAACCCTGAAAAAGAGAGGTAGCTAAAATGAGCTCATATGTAAACTAGAAAGGAAGTCATACCTGTGCAACAAACCCTTTAACATACATTTAACTGCTTTGTGTATCTGGGTGGATATCCCAAGAGAAATCTTCTTAACTGGAGAATAAGAAAGTTGGTCAAACTCACAAGCTCATAATTCCGAAAGAAGTAAGACAAGGAAAAAACATTACATTGGAAGCATAAGACTGAGATTCAAGTAAAAGAAACAATTATCAGAGCAACTTCAGAACTTTCAAGTTCAAACCTCTCCATGTATTCTGTAACAACTGCTAAAATAAATCAAGTCACAAACAGTACAGAGATTCAATGGGGTATTAAATTATGAAAAGTACTAGCAATTTGACCATTTGCATTCCTACACAATGTCTTTATGTGATTTTTTTCTGTAAAAACGAACGCCATAAATTTGTTTAAATTCACGTCTCTTGTAAGTATATATAGAAGCAAAGCCTAATGAGAAAGCAGAGCTCTAACATTCTCAGACTGTTTAATTAAGATGCTATCCTTGGATTTCAGAAAAACTGTTCTATAAAGAACATCACTATAAAAACTATCACTGATTTTACTATTTCCACAGAAGCTCAGTAATGAAACCAATTGTCTCAGAGACAATGACAACCACCACAAAAAACTTACCCTGATGTTTACCTAAGGATAACAACTGCAGTTCACAATAATTCAATTAGGGAATGGTCATTCCCAAGAAAATGTCAATAAATGAATCTTCTAAAAATTTAAGTTAAGGGGTGCCTGAGTAGCTCAGTTGGTTGGGTGTCTGACTCTTGATCTCAGCTCAGGTCATAACCTTAGGGTGTGCGAGTTCAGGCCCTGCATCAGCACAAAGCCTACTTGGGATTCTGTCTCCCCTTCTCCCTGCCCCTCACCTGCTTGTGCTCTCACTTTCTCTCGAGATAAACTTAAAAAAAAAATTTTTTTTAGGCAACATTTTATAGCCATGAGCTACATTTTGAAGTCAGGAAGAACTAGGCAGATCTTGTAAGATGACTGTATCTACTCTTTTACCACCTTCACCTCATTCATTAGGCCATGGAGACACTAGCCTTCATGCTGTTGCTCTAGTGGGCCTCATTCTTGACCCTTGAGTTGTCTTTCAAAGAATGCTTTTCTGCAAGATCTCTGCTCAACAGTCACCTACTCAGAGAGGCCTCTCTGACTACTCTCTCTACAGAAGCCTTGTCTAATTCACAGTTACAGTCCCAACAACTAGAACAGGGTCTGACACAAGTGCTCGATAAGTACTTGTTAAATGAATCAATGAGCTCACGTACAATTTCAATACAAAAACAAATCTGATAACAACTAAAAAACAAATATATTAGCATAATCTCTAATACTCAATTCCAATTTGAAGTCCAGAAAAAAAACAAAAGAAAAAAGAAAGGTCAACTTTTAATATCACATTCTTCACATTTATTTGCTATCTGCTCTGGAAAAGCATGACAATATATATCTTAATTCTGAGAAATCACAGCAAATATATATGATGATTCCATGTCATACTGAGTCCTCAAAGATCTGATGATTTGTAAACAAAGACAAAGTACATTTGGTATTAGCTTTAAAATATACAGGTACTCTAATATATGTATACATATACACACACAGTATTTTAAAGTATAATAATCTATAATATAAATATGCAAAATCAGGTTAACAGAATTCCTGGTCTACATCATCAAATCCTATCACTGACTAAATAAAAATTAAGTGTTAAATACAACCTAGTCAGAACATCCAAGAATAACCATTTTTAGGGGGGTTAAAAAAATATAAAAGAAAGTCTGCTAAAGGTGAGCCAAAGGTTTATAATTGTGTACACCTAAGACTCTGGTCCTGACAAGTACACATTTTGTAAGTATTACATCAACCATTATTACAGTGTCTCTTTAAAGAGCAAAAGGCATTAAGTTTTAAAGAACAGAAGATATTATGGAAAACAACTCTCCCAAATTGGACCTTGTAACTCCTCACTGACATTAAACACTCTAACCAGGTAGCATCCATCCTACTTGCAAGTTAATCAAAACAGCTTTTATTTATACACACTACTCAGTTAAACCAAAAGGAGGATATCCGCAAATCAAATAATCACCATACAGATCTATCAGTACAATTAGTCATTAAAGATAAATGTTTGAAATAAAAAATAATGGAGAACAAAGATTTTCTTCAACATCTGCTACTCACATAAAATGCCTGGAACAAAAGAACCTCTGTAGTCAAAGCGACTTACCGTTACAGATTTCAGCGTCATACCATGGTAGGTACCCATAGTGTCAATTTTGAAGCCTTCCGTTTCTATAAAGAAAGAGAGTTTGTGATTAGATGTTATTTATTTCGTGATCAATCAATTTCATGATCAGTTTACTATAGTAAATCTATAGTAATCATCTGAATTATAATCTGAAAGTTAAATAGTGTAACAAAACATCCAACTTACTAGACATATAAAGTTAAGTTACATACCTTGAAGATAAAAACTTTATAAGGGATACTAAGTCTCAAAAATATATTCAATACACACCAGCCAGCCCTTTGTGTAGAAGCAGCTGGTTAAGACTATTTACAACTGTGTTCAATAGTCATATAGTTGGCTGGGAATATCAAAAATTAGACTGGATAAAATAGTTTATAATCTCCAAATTATATACCCTAATACTCAATTACAGTAGCACTAAAAACTTATAGTATCATGAGAAGGCCTTAAATTATAAAAAGTTTCAATATTACAATCATATGCATATGTTACATAATTTGTAGAAAAACAATCCATAAATAGTGATAAAGGTTCCAGGACAAAGTCTCAATATATCTTTCTATACAAAGTCATACATTAAATATTTTACATATTGCAAGCTATATGTCTTATCACAAAACTACTAAATTTTGCAGTTATAGTACAAAAGCAAGATCAACAATATATGTAAACAAATGGGCACAGCCTGATATGGCCCAAAAAGGATCAAATTTGGTCTGTGGGTTGTAATTTGCCAAACCCTACTTTACATAATCATTCCTCAAGAAAAACACTGCAGTGAATAAAAGAATGAACCACTGTATTTCTATAGCATGTATTCACAGTACATGCCCATATGTAAATGAAGTTAGCACACAAAATTCACTATATAGAAGGAATATATCCTTTACTAAAACTTAAGTGGAAATTTCAGATTTTACAGAGAAAAATCATGAATGTTAAACTTACAGTTGCTTCTATCTCATTTCTTCCCCCACAAATTAAATCAAGATAAATGAAGATCTCAAATGAAATTACAATGACATTAGTGTCACTTCACTAACCACCACACTAATACAGAAATGGTTCACTACTGCATTAGCCAGTATACCATGTAGACTACAACAAAGTAAGTCCTTATATAGTTACTACAATCTATGCTTTCCAAGTTTGCAATGTATACATTTACAATTTGAGAAGTATGATTTGATATATAGAACCTCCAATCTAAACTTTGAGAAGCAGAATATTAATAACAGCAAATATTTATAGACAGTTTATTATATACCAGTCCCTATTCTAGGGACTTTATTAACCAGTTCAATCCCCACAATAATGCTAAGAGATAGACATTACTACTATTAGTATTGCAATGTAACACAAGAAGAAACTGAAACAAGAATGCAGTTAATTTATCAAAATTCACGCAAAAGGTTAACTGTGATACAGGCAATCTGGATCCAGAATCCAGGCTGTTAACCAGGGGTTGGCAAATTTATTCTGTACAAGACCAGATAGTATTTTAAGGCTCTGCAAGCCACACAATCTCTGTCACAACTCAACATTTCTGTCAGCACCAAAGAATCCTATATAATACATAAATAAATGTCACCCTGTTTTAGTAAAAGTTTATTTATTTATAACCATATGTGTTGGGCCAGATTTGGCCTGCAGATATTTGCCAACACCTGCTCGTAAACATCAGGCCACACTACCTAACCAAGTCATCACCACCACAGTGAGGCAGATATAAAAATGAAGTAACTTGCCTTCTTTTCCTTTGAATCTTTCCTGGTCATATCTGTTGTAGGCAGCCGGGATAGGCTGTTTGGTACGCAATGTGGGATCCTGTAGAAAAATTGGGAGTTATAGGTTAAGATTTTAACTTTCTACTTAAAACTCAGAATAAAAACTACAAGTATATTATTTTCTAAGCTTTTCTTTCTTACAAACAGCCAATAAGACAAAAGTGAGGAGTCATATGAATCTTATTTTCAAGACAATGTTTACTGCTAAATAATTACCATTCCTCTAAGGGACAAGAACAAAGGACTCCAAGTAAACTTGTATCAAGACAAGATGCAACACTCTTAGGAACTGTAGAAAGAAAATAGGTGTGCTTCTGCTAGGAATTTACCCAAGGGATACAGAAATGTTGATGCATAGGAGTACATGTACCCCAATGTTCATAGCAGCACTCTCCACAATAGCTAAAACCTGGAAAGAGCCTAAGTGTCCATCAACAGATGAATGGATCAAGAAGATGTGGTTTATCTATACCATGGAATACTACATGGCAATGAGAAACAATGAAATCTGGCCATGTGTAGCAACATGGATGGACCTTGAGGGTGTTATGCTGAGCGAAATAAGTCAGGCAGAGAAGGACAAATATCATATGTGTGCACGTATAGGAGGATTAGGAGGAACTTAACAGAGGACCAAGGGGGAGAAGAAGGGCGGAAATGGTGGGGGAAAGGGGGAGAGGCAAACCATGAGAGACTCTTGAATGCTGACAAAAACTGAGGACTGGTGGATGTGGGGGGGAGGAGGGGTGGGCATGGAGGAGGGCACTTGTGGGGATGAGCACTGGGTGTTATGTGGAAACTAATTTGACAATAAACTATTTGTAAAAAAAAAAAAAGAAAAAGAAAAAGAAAAAGAAAAAAGAAAATAGGTGTGCTTAATAATTTCATTGTGATTAATTTCTTTATGAAATAATAAATTTTCTCCAATTATGAATTGTTTTTAACAAAAAAATTTAATTCAAAGTTTACTGAACTGACATTTTAGAAACTTTTAACTAAATTATTTTCCAAACTGTTAATCCTTAAAAAATATGACAACTATGACAATAAACCCATATAAATGTACGAGACTGAAGTGAAGGTGTTATTTTGTTAAAATACTTAGAATAAGTTGCCAGTCTAATGATATAAACTTAATTCACAACTATTTTATCTAAAATTCACAGTCCATAATAACCTAAAACAAGGTTATTTTTTAAATAAGTATTAAAAAAAGCATATTTAAGGGAATATTCCCAAAATATTCCCCAAATCCATGGTATTCCAAAAGACTAAAATACTCCTCATTTTGTTACAATAGGATACTACCCTAGTATTAATCCAGATAAAAGACAGTTCATTCAAGATTATCACTAAGTATATACTTCTGTAGTTAAATGCCAGAATTAAAATTTGTATATATCTTAATGATTATGGAAATACAGAGAAAACTCAATCACAAGGATTAACTGTTTTAAGATCTGACCTAAGTTTCCTACCAATTGCCATTCAAAACATTAACCAATTCATAATTATAAGCACCATGTGTTTTATCATCCTAACAGTTGTTCACAAGAATTTTTACTCATCTGTTTGTTCTACTAGACTTTAAGCTCAAAGAGGGCAGCTATCACTTCTATTTTTGTTAGCACACTGCCTGACAAACAGTAGGCACTTAAGTACTTGCTGGGAAGTCAACTCAAAGTAGTAACCTAAATACCCACAAAAGTCCAGTACCTCTAAAGAATTAAATACCAATGATTTCATGAACAAGCAAAACTGCTATATCTTGCTAAGGCTGTATTAGTGCTTTCAAATTTTAATATATTTTTAAAAACTATATAAAATGAAAACAATTTTATTTGTATTTTTGATCTTTTGTTGAATCATACGATTAGCTCGAAGGATTATCAACAAAACTGAAAGGCACGTTTGAGTTTAAATACAGGCTATAGGTCATTCGTGATATTTACTTTGGAATAATCCTAAGTGGCAACTCAATGAGTGACACAGTCAACCCCCCAAATGGCTAAAACTAAAATACAATGAAAGAACCAAATGATCTGTGATCAGGAGAAACACAATATATGCACCAAGAAGTCTGACATGAATGATTTCAGAAAAAGCTCCCAGAGCGGACTGTTAATAGGGATTTGTATCTCTAACAATGGTAATGACTCTCCCAAGAAACAATAAATAAGCACATTACTTTCTACAACTAATTTACCCCTTTCAGATCCTAACCTAAGTATGTCTCCAGTTAACAATTATTGCTGAAGTAACTTTTTTTTTTTGTTTTGGTTGCTCGGGGTTTTTAAAAATTACTTTGTTGGTTTATCTTTTGACCCCCTTTACCTATTGCCACGCTCCCACCCACCCCCACCTCTAGCAACTACCAGTTTGTCCCTGTATTTATAAACTTGTTTTGTTTTTGAATTACACATATATAATAGAGAGAATAAGGTATTTGTCTCTCTCTAACTTATCTTGCTTAAACATAACACCCTCTAGACCAATCTATGCTGTCACAAAGGTCAAAGTTACATTTTATTTTATGCTAAAAAATATTCCATTGTTTGTATATAACACAATTTCTTTACCCATTTATCCACTGAGGATCGCTTAGTTTGTTTCATATCTTGGCTTTAGTATACAATGCTTCAATGAAAATGAAAATGTATATATTTTTTCATGTTAGTGTTTTCATTTTCTTCAAATAAATACTTGGAAGTAGGATTGCTGGTTCATAAAATAATTCTATTTTTAATTTTTTGATGAACTTCCATTCCCTAGTGGTGACACCAATTACATTCCCACCAAGAAGGTATAAGGGTTCCTTTTGCTCCACATCCTTGTTCACACTTCCCATCTTTTTGATAAGAGCCATTCTAACTTGTGTAGTGCTATCTCATTGTGTAAGTTTCTTTTTTTTTTTTTTATCCCTATGTCCCCCATTCACAATACAGACCAGGCAAAGTACCAGGGCTGGGGTGTATATGGGTGGATTTACTCTGCCTCCTCTTTCTGTACAGTCAGTGTAAGAACACAGCCTGTGGTAAGCACCAGGAGGCTTCATTGTGTAAGTTTCAATAGTGGGGAAGATGTTCATATCCTTCAGGATTGCTGAAGCAGCAAAAGGTTTAAAAGCTACTGATTTAAAAACTTTAAGATGAGATGTTTTCAAAATTACAATATTGAGGGGCACCTGGATGGCTCAATCAGTTAAGCATCCAACTCTTGGTTTCGCCTCATGTCATGACCTCACAGTTCTGGGGATTCGAGCCCCATATTGGGCTCTGTGCTGAGAGCATGGAGCCTGCTTGGGATACTCTCTCTCTGCTCTTCCTCTGCTCACACTGTCTCTGTCTCTCTCAAAAATAAACTTAAAAAAAATTTTAAATCAAAATTATAATACAAGAGTCATTTCATTAAAATTAATCCAGAAGCAAGAAAACATTCTCACCACAGGTGCTGCATTTGGGGCTGGTCGCTGCTCAGGTGCACGTCCCTCTTCTCTGGCTTTTACAGACTGAAGAATTGCAAAAATATTCTTGGAAAAATTCTAAAATATAAATGGATCTTAATTAGCCCACTTAAAATTAAATACTCAAAGACAGTAAGTCTACTTAGTAAACAGTTTCAGACTGTTTTCTTCCTATCAGTTCTTCCTTACTACATCATTCTGAAGTGTTTAGTAACACATAAATAAAAATCAAACTACTACTACTAAAAAACTGATCCAAAAACCAAATACTATGAACACATTGTTTATTCATTTATTTTCATTTTACTTAAACTGTTTAATTAGCTATAAATGTATTCATATTCTGCATCTCTTGAAATATGTCCCTGGAAACAAGTTAACATTAAAATAAAAATGATAGATTTGTTATCAAAAGAGGTTTCTTAATTCTTAGATCAACTACTACCTCTTCCAGGTATAAGAAACTCTAATACTGATCTCAGGTTGCTACAATTTAGATGAGATATGGAAAGTTTTGAAATATTGTTTGTTAGGAGTCAATGTACACTTTTCAAAGATTTTTTTTTTTTTTTTTTAAGAGGGAGAGAGAGAGCACACAGAAGAGGGGAGAGGGGCAGAGGAAGACAGAGTCTTAAGCAGGTGCCATGCTGAACCTGGAGCCCCACACAGGGCTTAATCCCATGACCCTGGGATCATGACCTGAGCCAAAATCAAGAGTCAGCTGCTCAACTGACTGAGTCACGTAGGTACATATAAAAGATTTGTAAAAACTTGACTCATGCCAAGATGCCAGCAGTTAACCAACCACTGCTTTTGCACCAGCAGTACAAAGGCCAACACAGTGACAAATGTAAGAAAACTGTTAATCCTTTTATGAAAATCACTGAAAATATCTGAAAATCAAATCTCATTACTTTAATAATAATAAAGTACTGTGTGAGGGGCACTTACTCTAGAAGAATCCACATTATCAGTTATTTCTGTGTGGTAGAATTATAGATGATTATTATCTTCCTGTTAATGATCTCTTCCAATTAATTTTTCAACAAGGAACACTACTAATTTATTTAAGCTTAAAAGTATGTTTTTAATGGCATTATAAAACCAGGTTTCTTTATTTGGGGGTGCTTGCAATAATAATATAACTATAAAGTAACATACTTATTTTTCTCATGGCATCTTGAACCTTTTATTCAAGAAACTCGGAAAGTAAGAAGGCACTAATTTCGGGAATGATGAAGGTCTATTTAAAATCATAGGGCCTTGGGGCACCTGGGTGGCTCAGCTGATTAAGCATCTAATTCTTGATTTAAGCTCAGGTCATGAGATCATGGTTTGTGAGGCATTGGTACAGAGCCTGCTTGGGATTCTCCCTCTCACTCTCTCTGCCTCTCCACTGCTCACACTCTCTCCCCCTCTCCAAATAAATAAACATTAACAATAACAACAAAATAAAATAAAATCACAGGGCCTTTCAGAGTATCTAAGAGGGTTTTTAGAGGTTAGAAGATCAAAATGGGATAGAGAAAAACTATTAACCAAAATAGTTGCTTCTAGTTTTTAAAATTGTTAATACTCACAGAAGCAAACCTAGCCAACAAACAATTCTTAAACCACTAAGTTATTTCTTAAATTATACTGTGGTGGCAATAACACTAAATTAAATTAGAACCCTAAGTTCTGAAATGATGGGAAAATCCTGCCACCTAGAGCTCAAAGAAAATTGTTCATCTCAGTTTCTCGAAAATTCAATGTTTGCTCTACAAGTAAAATGGAGCATAGCACCTAAGTTTCACCTTTGCTAGCAGAGTCAAACTTTTTGGTTACTATAATGAACACTGGTAGAACATTAGCAGGTTGTAATATTCAGATTTTAACCATATTAGGCAGTGAAAATTAGTATCAACAGATCACTTTACAATAAATACAAAAACTGAAGTTTATTTACATTTTCAGAGTTCTCTATATAACTCAAAGCTCTGGAGAATGATTCCTAATCTTGACCCCAAGTACTTTGTAAAACATGTTCAAAATACAAAAGGACAAAAACTCTTTCCTTCATATATTCTGTTTAAGTAACCTGATTCCTACTAATATGGCACAGTAAACTTAAGGCCAAAATCCAAAATCTACAGATAAAGCACAGTCCACCTAAACCAATGTTAAAATTTTGCTTTCACTGTCAATCTCACACACTCCTGCAAACTCCCTTACCAAATCACCACTGTTAACAACCGTGCATCAGTGGAGTTAGTATTTAAGAGAAAACTGGAAGGTGGGGAGAGAAAGACAGATGGAAATGTGTAAATCAAACAGAATCAATGCACTCTTTATGGAGATCCATTAAGATACCTAACATCCAGGGCCACCTGGGTAGCTCAGTCCTGGACTCTTGGTTTCAGATCAGGTCATAATCTCGCAGTCTGTGTGTTTGAGCCCTGCATCATGTTCTCTGTGGTCAGCGCAGAGCCCACTTTGGATCCTATTTCCCTCTCTCTCTGCCCCTCCTCCACTGGTGGGTGGGTGTGTGTGTGTGTGTGTGTGTGTGTGTGTGCGCGCGTGTGTGTGTGTGTGCGCGTGCGCGCCTGCTCTCTCCCTCTCGAACGTTTAAGGAAAAAAAAGTGGGGCGCCTGGGTGGCTCAATCAGTTAAGCCTCTGGCTTCGGCTCAGGTCATGATTTCGCGGTTTATGAGCTCGAGCCTCATGTCAGGCTCTGTGCTGACAGCTTAGGGCCTGGAGTCTGCTTCAGATTCTAGGTCTCCCTCTCTCTACCCCTCCCCCAGTCATGCTGTCTCTCTCTCTCAAATATAAACAAACATTAAAAAAAAAAAAAACCAAATATCCAGTATCTTTCAAATTGTTATCTTTCAAACTTAAAGTATACATCTCCATTAACCAGAAATTTTCTTCTAGCAATTAAATCTTTTGCTGTATACACATAAATGCAAAAAGGTATATGTGCAAGGATCTTTTTAATGCATTATTTGTAATGAAATGAGACAGGAGACAAAGAAGGAAAGGAGAAGGGGGAAAAAAACCACACTCTATAGCCAAAGAAAACAAAATAAAACCACCTAACACCACTAATAAAGAATAAATATTGCTACACCCACACAACAGAATCTATAGTATAAAATAAACAAATGACTGATGACTTTCATAAGTTTTTACTTTGGGGGGGAAAACATTAATAATGATATTAATAACCACACAGCTGGCCATCAATATTCCCTGTTCATTACGGTAAACCAAAAATCTGATCAACTAGAAAACTGGGCTATTCTTTGGATTTACAAATGACGTGTAAATCAAGGAGCTTGCACTGTGATTCAGACATTTCATCACCTTCTTTGGTGACCAAATATCACTATAGACTGGAATGGTATAGTAAATATGGCCACTTAGAAATTTGTATTATTATTGATCTTTCAGACATAAAACTTAAATATTGCTAATAGCAAATTTTAGCCAATTCTATAACCAATCATGGATTTGATACCCACACTCACTCTAATGAATGAGTGAAATACTTTAGTTACCTTTCCTGTGCTCTGTAAGATAGTTGTTCGTGTCCTCCATACTCTCTCTCTGCTGACAATATCTCGTGTCACATCTACCTCAGCGTCCACAAAACTCCTCTGTTTAAGGGCAGTTATATCATCATCTAAATCAGTCTTGATAGTAGATCTTTTCTTAGCCATAATTTTGGCTTTGATTGCAGCAATTTTTTCCACTGACATAGCTTCAGACAAAGACCTGAAAGCAATTTCTTCTTTTAAAATTTTTACAGCAAGGATCTTTTGAGCACATCATAAATATATTTTGTTACATTTAGAAGTTCTTGGTAAAAATGCCTTAAGTGGCACTAATTAAGATTTTCTTATCTAAAACTTACATACTTGGTATTTAATAATCAATCACATTAAGACCTTAAAAAGTCCATGTAGAAACATCACTCAATGAGTAAATCAGTAATTTCTTAGAAAGGTCAATGCAAAAGAAATCTTCACATGTGTTCAGCTCATCCACCCACAAAAGGCAGAACCCATTAATACAAGTGCTTTTCTTAACATTTTTTTCCCCCAGACTTTTAATTGCCAATGCCTCCCTATCGACACAAACTATAGATCATACACAAACACATGTCACCTTGCCGGGGGGGGGAGGGGGTGAGAGAAAAATTCATTCTGTAAAGAATTCAAAGCTTAGTTTTTCCTTGAAATTTATTTCAAGGTTTCAAACTTATATGTCATAAAGTAAACATACCCATTTTACAGGTGATGGAGGCTTTTATATACCAGCCACATAATCATATACTCCTTTTACTATCTGAAAGATTAAACCATATTTTGCAGTTTTCTTTTTCCTTCCTTTACTTGATTTTCAAGTAATGGCAAAAAAACAAACGGGCTATATTTGGAGACTATAAAAAAAAAGACTTAAAACAAAGTATAAATTTCATTAAGAAGAGAAGTTCTGTGTCTTTTTTTACAATGTAAAATGAGAGAAAAGAGTTTAAAAGGGTTTCAGTACCTTAACAGTTGACTTTAAAACTATAACTCTAATCACAAGAAGACAATCTTGAAATACGTTTAAGCAACATCTGGAAAAAGGATAGGAATTCCTACAGGTTTAAATATGGTAGTATTATATAGTACACTAATGTATGTAAGATATGAAGGTACTTTACAGCAGATGCTCAATATGCACCTGGTATTTAACTCATTTTTAGAATGCTGTGTAATTTTTCCATAAGATCTAAAGTATACCAGCATATCTTGAATCAAATTTAAATACTTTCCTAAATCATAAATAAATGTGAATTGCACTTTCAAACATTGGAGTTTTACTTCCAGCTAAAATGAAGGAGCAAGGACTGAAATAACCCTCCTGCTTTGAAACCAATCAAAAATACATTAAACAGTAACTTACTAAATACCTGATATCAAGCAATAAGAGACCATGATCTCTGACAAATGAAAAACAGAAAAAGTGAGCCCTATGAATGCTGCAGTTTATACCTTTGAAAGTTTCCAAAAATGGCACAGGGAGGAAAATCCAGGCAAAACTAAGTGGATTACCTGATTTGAGAAATGGAGCTAAGAGTCCAAAAAAACCAAAATGGCTGGAATTCATAGGCCTAAGTACCTGAGAAGAGCTACACTGAAGTACACAGTATTACAGGAGGACAGGAATATGAGGAAATAATAATTGGGTATAGAAACCATCCAACAGGATTAAAGGGAACAATGCCCAGAGTTCACAGAGGGGGAAGACTAGTTCCTGTTCCTACAAGCAGAATGAAAACCTCACATCCCTGGGGCAGTAGGTACTCTGAATGGTCTTGTACAGGCAATGGGTGGGGAATAATTATCCTAAGTGAACACTGCTCAAATAACAAATCTTAAAACAAGATACAAATGGAACAAACTATCTCCAAGTGATTTAACTATACCCTAAAAGAAAATTTAGAAAAATTCAAAACCAATTATAAATGGACACAGACGTAGGATTAGCAAAGACATTAAAATAATTATAATTACTCTATTCCACACATTCAACAAATTAAAGAGACATAAAGTATATATTTAACCAACTTTTAGAGATAAAAAAATACAATGCTGGAAACTACAAATACATCACAAATATAATCACGGAAGAAAAGGTCAGTGAATGCCACAATTACAGAAACTAGACAAGTAAACAGAAAAAAAGAACCCAAATATCTGAAGAAACAGAAATTTTCTCAATTCAATAAAAATTATAAACAAAAAGCTCAAAAACCTCAATGAAGAAAACACTATGAGGAAAACACCAAGCTTTGAGATAATTAAACAGTGCAAAACCTATTAATAGAGAAAACTTTTAAAGTAGCCAGAGGAAAAAAAGACACATTTCATTAAAAAATTTAAAAAACACAGATGACAGCAGACTTCTCATGAGCAACAATGTAATTGAGAAGGCAGTGGTACAACGTCTTGAAAGTGCAGATGGTCCTGACTTATGATGGTAAATAACTTACAATTTTTCAACTTTATGTGATGCAAAAGACATATGCGTTCAGTAGAAACCATACTCCAAATTATCATCTTTCTGCAGGCTAGTGGTATGCGGTATGAGGCTCTATCGTAATAAGTGCAGTGGCAGGAAGCCACAGCTCTCAGTCAGCCATGCAATCACCAGGATAAATAACTGATACACTTAAAATCATTCTGTACCGATACAACCATTCTATTTTATACTTTCAGTATAGTATTCAATAAATTACATGAAATAGTCAACACTTTATTATAAAATGGGCTTCATATTAGATGACTTTGCCAAACTGTAGGCTAATGAAAGTGCTCTAGGCATATTTAAAGTAGTGTAGGCTAAGCAATGACATTTGATAGATTAGGCATATTAAATGCATTTCGGGTTTATGGTGTTTTCTACTTACAACAGGTTTATCAAAATGTAACTCATCTTAAGTCAAAGACTTGTACTTAAAAAGATGTAACTTAAGAATTTTATATCCAGTCAGAATTCCTTAAAAAAGAAGGCAAAATAAAAGCTTTTTTACCAATAAAAAGTTGAGGGGCACCTGGGTGGCTCAGTCGGTTAAGTGACTGACTTCAGCACAGGTCATGATCTCATGGTCTGTAAGTTTGAGCCCCTGCCAGGGACTCTGTGCTGACACAGAGATCTTCTTAAGATCCTCTGTGCTCCTCTCTTTGCCCCTCTCCCACTTTTGTATGCATACACTCACTGTCTCTCAAAAATAAATAAGCATACAAAAAAAAGACTAGAAGAATTAATCACCAGCAGATCTACACAAAAAGAAATGTTAAAAAAAGTCTTTAAGGAAGAATGGAAAAAATAGGTTAAGAGGATCTGCACCAAAAAAAATGAAGAATAATGGAAACGGCATCTATAAATACATTAATTTTTTTTTTTTTAATTTTTTTTTTATTTATTTCTAGGAGAGAGAGAGAGACAGCGTGAGCAGGGGAGGGTCAGAGAGAGAGGGAATCACAGACCGAAACAGGCTCCAGGCTCTGAGCTGGCAGTCAGCACAGAGCCCGACGCGGGGCTCGAACCCACGAACCGCGAGATCATGACCCAAGCGAAAGTCGGACGCTCAACCGACTAAGCCACCCAGGCGCCCCACATTAATTTTTTTTCTAACTTAAATCCCTTTAAAAGAGAACTCTTTAAACAAGAATATGGATATCTATGTTTACAACACATGTCTACATATTTTAAGGCACCCATACTTGTATATGAAGTAGCCTAACACTTGCAGGTAGACTGTGATGCTATAAATCACACATATAAAAAACCCTAAAGCAAACACTATAACAAAACATAACTAATAAGCCAAATGCAACAAGAAAAAAAAGAATTACAACAAATAATCATTCATCCCAAAAATAGGCAAAGAAGAGACCAATAAAAAACAATAAGAAAAATGAACTAAAATTAACCATATCAATAATCACATTAAGTATAAAGGATCTAAACACACACAAAAAAGCACTTAAACTGTAAAGACAGGTTAAAAGTAAAATGATTCCCGTTTTCAAGAAGAGTGTTTATGGACATGGTTGCACAGCAATATAAAAGTACTCAAGACTCTGAACTGCACACTTTAAAATAATTACAACAATAGGGGCACCTGGGTGGCTTAGTCAGTTAAGCATCCAACTCTTGATTTTAGCTCAAGTCATGATCTCACGGTTCATGAATTCAAGCCCTACCTACATTGGGCTCTGCACTGTCGGCACAGAGGTTCTCTCTCTCTGCTCTCTCTGTCTCTATTCTGCTTGCTCTCTCTCAAATAAACTTAAGAAAAATTTTTAAATAATAATAATTAAAAAATAAGTTACAATGATAAATTTTGTGTTTCTTTACATCTTTTTGAAAAGGAAAAGGAAAAAAAGATTTACTATGCTATCATAAGCCAAAAGAAAGCTGGAGAAGTGTCTAGGTGAATTATAAGAAAAAGTAAAATTTTTCAACAAAAAATGCTAAGGATAAAAGTCACTCTACAATAAGAAGATTCATTCATCAAGAGAACATAACCCTTGGGGCACCTGGATGGCTCAGTCAGTTAAGCGTCCAATTTCTGCTCAGGGCATGATCTCACGGTTCGTGGGTTCAAGCCCTGCATTGTGCTGATAGCTAGCTCAGAGCCTGCAGCCTGCTTCAGGTTCTGTGTCTTCCTCTCTCTCTGACCCTCCCCTGCTGATGCTGTGTGTCTCTCTCTCAGAAATAAATAAAACATTAAAAAAAAAAAAAACCATAACCCTAAACATTTACACCTAGTAACAGAGCTTCAAAGTAGTCAGAGAACAAAATCTGACAGAAATGCAAGAGAAAAGTAGACAAATCCACAGCCAAAGATTTCAATAATTCTATCTCAATAATGATACAAGTAAGACAGAAAATAAGGTATAGAAGACTTCACTGACACTACCTACAAAGTTGACCTTTCTGACCATTGCTAGACACTCCAAAATTAACAGGAGAATACACATTCTTTTCAAGTGCCTACAGAAAAGACCTTATTTGGGGCCAAAAACCAAGTTTTAATACTTATCAAAGGATTCAAAATCATGTAAGTACAACCATACTTTGGAATAGATTGGAAATAAGTAACAAAGATCTCTAGAAACCCCAACCATTTGGAAACTAACTCATTTACAAACAAACCATGAGTCTAAGAAGAAATCACAAGGGAGATGAAAAATTCTGAGCTGAATGAAAATGAAAACACAACATACCAAAATATGAGATGCCATTAAAGCAGTACTTACAGTGGAAGCTGAGGTTATTGATTTCCCTCTAAGAAACTATAAAAAATAGAGCATATTAAAACCAGAGTAACCAAAACAAAGTAAATCATAAAGATCAGAGCAGAAACTGAAGAATGAAAAAGGAAGGAAAAAAAAAACTAAAGAGGAAAATCCCAATCTGGTTCCAATAAAATGGATCAATTTTGGCCAGACAATACGAAAACTAACAGAAACACACAACTGCTAATATCAAGGAATGAAAGAAGGGACATCACTACAGATCCTAAACATCAGATAAGGACATTATGAACAACGTTACACCAATAAATTGGACAATGTAGATGAAATGGACAAATTCTTTCAAAGAAACATTCAAAGGGGAGAGAGAAAAAAGAGAGGACTAGAATAGACCTATAACTATTAAACTGAAGATATAGTTGAAAATTTTATGTGAAATACATGAAAATAAGTAAAACTATACTACAGATTACTTCACTAATAAATTTTCCCAAATGCAGGAAGAAATAATACTAATTCTAGGGACGCTTGGGTGGCTCAGTCAGTTAAGAAATAACTAATTCTAAACAAACTTTTCCAGAAAACTGAAGAAAAGGAAATACTTTGCAACTCATTCTGAGCTGGATTATCTTGATAGGAATTACCTTAAGAAACAAGACAAAGACATCATAAGAAAACTACATGAACACAGGTGCAAAATTTCTATATAAATTTTTAATAGTTCAATAATATATAAAAAGAATACATCATGGTCATGGTAAGCAACTACTGAAATGTTATTAACAATATCCACCTCTTGGGATTCACACCCATGTGTTATCCCCTTTCCATGTGTATGTGTGGGCTAAACCTTGCTTCTAACAATTAGAATGCTGTACAAATAACAGGGTGTCCCTCTCAAGATTTGACTACAAAAATTTTCTATCTTGCTTAACAGCTCTCCTGCACTCTTACTTGCTCACTCTGATGAAGCAAGACGTAATACTATGAAATGTTCCATGGAGAGACCAAATGTGGCAAAGAACCAAGAGAGTCCACCAGACTAACAACCTGTAAGGAACTAAATTCTGCCAACAACCACGAGTGTGCTTGGAAGTATATCTTTCTATCAAGCCTATACATGAGAACACAATCCTGGTCAACACCTTAATTGCAACATTGTGAAAGGCCCTAAAGCAGAGTCATTCCAAGACTCCTGACCCACAAAAACTGTAAGATAATAAATGTGTTTTGTGGGGCACTTGGGTGGCTCAGTCAGTTAAATATCTGCCTCTTGGTTTCAGCTCAAGTCATGATCTCATGGTTCGTGGGTCAGAGCCCCACATTGGCTCCATGTTGACAGTGCAGGGCCTGCTTGGGATCTCTCTCTCTCCCTCCCCCTGCTCCCTGCTCACTCACTCTCATAATAAACTTTAAAAATAAATAAATAAATGTGTGCTGCTTAAGCCACCATGTTTCAGATTAATTTGTTATGCAGCAAGATAACCAATAAAATAATGAAGTAGAAGGATGTCTGGGTGGCACAGTTGGTTAAGTGCCTGACTCTAGATCTCGGCTCAGGTAATGATCTCAGTGAGTTCAAGCCCCACCCCGGCTCTGTGCTGATGCTGCCACAGAGCCTGCTTGGGATTCTGTCTCTCCTCTCTGCCCCTCCTCCACTTGTTCTCCCTCTCAAAATACATAAACTTGAAAAAAAATTTTTTTAAATAATGAAGTAGGGTTTATCTATGAAAATGCAAACATCAAAACATTAATTTACCATATTAACAAAAAAGAAAAACTATATATCAATTCAATAGAATCAGAAAAAGCATGTGACAATAGCCAACATTTCTTTCTGATAAACTTTTGGAAAACTAGAAATAAAAAGATACTTCCTCAACCTGTTGAAGCATATCTAACAAAAAAACCTAAGCAACGCTTAATGGTGAAAGACTGCTTTCCCCTAAGATGAGGAACAAAACAAAAATACCTAACCTCAACGCTTCTTCAACAGATTAGTGAGCAATTAGTGAGTCTAGCCATTGCAAAAGTATGTAGACAACATGATTATCTATATAGAAAAACTAATGATAGCTATAAAAAAAGTTACAAGAACTTATCAATGAGTTTAACATGACTGCAGGAAACAAGATCCATACCCACAAATCAACTGTATTTCTATACTAGCAGTATACTAGCAGTATAGAAAATCATGAAACATTAAAATAAAGGTCTAAATATCTCTCCATTAATAGATGGGGAAATAAATATATCTTGTTCAAAAGTCAGAAGACTCAATATTTCTTAGATATCAATTTTCCCCAAACTGGTCTACAGATTTAATGCAGTCCCAATCAAATCCCAGTAAGCTTTTTTTTTTTTTTTTTGTAGGAACCCAAAACTCATGTATAAATGCAAAGAACCTAAAAGAGCAAAAACATCCTTGAAACAGAAAAACAAAGTTGGAAAGCTAACACCATCTGATTTCAAAACTTTTAAAGAAACAGTTTGGCACTGGCAAAAAGACAAACAAATCAACAGTATACAATGGGTCCAGAAACAAACCTACATAGGAACAACTAATTTTTCACAAAAGTGCAAACAATTCACTGGATACCACTAGTGCTGAAACTATTAGGACAACTGTAACAAAACCAAATTTCAATACCTATATCATAAAAAAATAAATGAACTTTGAGCCATACTGTGTACTCCATACAAAAAATTAACTAAAGTAGATCACAGACTTAAATGTAAAACCTAGAGGCATCTGGGTGGCTCAGTCGGTTAAACTTCCGACTTCAGCTCAGGTCTTGATCTCACGGTTTGGGAGTTCAAGCCCCGCATCAGGCTCTGTGCTGACAGCTCAGAGCCTGGAGCCTGCTTCAGATTCTGGGTCTCCCTCTCTCTCTGCCCCGCTCCCACTCCCTCACTCTCTCTGTCAAAAATAAGCATTAAAAAAAATAAAATAATGATAAATGAAAATAAATAAATGATTTATTTTGTACAACAACAACAACAACAACAACAAAAATTGTACAAGAAAATACAAGATAGTCTTAGGTGACTTTGCTCAAAGATTTCTTAGATACAGCACCAAAAGACTATTTACAAAAGAATACACTGATAAATGAGCTGTCGTAAAAATTCAAACAAGCTGCTCTTCAAAAGGTAGCTAGAGAATGTAAAGACAGTCACAGACTGGTAAAAACACCTGCAAAGCCCATGTCTGAAAAAGGACTTCTATCCAGAACATACAACAAACTTTCAAAACCCAATAATAAGAAAACAATCCAATCCAGTAAAAAAATGGACAAAAGTTTGAACACCCTTCACCAAACATGATAAAAGATGGCAAATAAGCACACAAATAGATACTCATAATTTCATTAGTCATGAGATAAGATACCATCTCATATCTTTTAGCATGACTAAATTTAAAAAGCCTGACCACAACAAGTGTTAGCAAGGCTCTGAAGAAAAGTAAGACTCATATATTCATGGTAGAAATGTGAAATGGTACAAGCACTCTGAACAGTTCGGTGATTTCCTAAAAAGAAAATTTATAACATTACATGATTCAATCATTCCTCCCCTAGGTATTTACTCAGTAAAATTTAAAACATATGTCCATTAAAAACTTGTACACAAATGATCATAGCTTTAGCTGTAATAGCCAAAAAACAGCAACATGTAAAATGTCCGTAAACAGTTGCCTAGGAAAACAAACTGTTATGCCTATCCACTGGAAAAGAATGAACTACTCAGCAATAAAAAAGAATGAACTATTGACACATCAGCAACATGATGAATCTCAAAATAATTATGCTAAATAAAAGAGGCCAGACCTCCAAAGAAGTATATACTATATAACTCCATTTATATTTAACTCCATAAAAAACCAATCAGCAGACCACTGGTAGCCTGGAGAGGGAAGGATGCAGGGATAGGCAGAAGTGTGGAATCATAAAGGTACAGAAAAAATGTATAGCAGTGATGTTACATTCATGATCTGGATTATGATGGTTTCACAGATGTATATGTATGTAAAAGCTTATCAACTCTTACACTTCAAATATGTGCAGCTTACTGTTACGCCAATCATCCTCAATAAAGCGTTTAAAGATCCACATTGAACTTTTTCATTTGGATAGAACTTCCAAAGCATTATATTGTGCCAAGGAAAAACTATGAAGGGATTCTAATTATACTAAAAATCAGGGATCAACAAAATAATACCGCAGGCCATATCTAGCCATGCTAATTCTTTTATGAATGAAAGCAATCACAGATTGCTTTCCCTACCACAAGTATTAAATAGTTACCAAAAAACCCCACATTACCTTCAAAGCCGAAAGTATTTAATTTGTGTCATGCACAAAAAAAGTTTGCTGACCTCTGCTATAAGTCAACAAAAGATCACAAAATAAATTAGTGGCTTGCTTATGGAGTAATTTTAAGAAGGAAAGATCAATATGGTAATAGAACCAAGAAGTCTTTCCAGAAAGCATCATTAGGTTTCAATCTCTCCTACCATAAAATAGGCCCACACATCTTTTAAACTTAGGGCACAGAAACACATAATAAATGCAGTAAGTAAAGGTAAATGTAGATTGCATATTATCTCCTTTTCCATATACACTTACATAACACTTTCTACTAAAGAAAATCTTACCTAATCTGTTCAGTCTGTACAATCCCTTCTTTGTGACCCTCCAAACGAGCAGCCAATCTCTCTTTATCAAGGCGCACACACTCTTCATCCTGAAAATAATCACTGGTTAGTGAAGATTTTAAATTTTTATTTAACTTTTATTTATTTTGAGAGAGACTGTGTACAAGTGGGGAGGGCAGAAAGAGAGAGGGACAGAGGATTTGAAGCAGGCTCTGTGCTGACAAGCAGACAGCAGTGTGCCCGATGTGGGGCTCAAAATCATGAACTGCAAGATCATGACCTGAGTCCAAGTTAGATGTTCAACTGACTGAACCACCCAGGTGCCCCTTTATTCAACTTTTAGAATAGCAACAAAAAAATTACATGTAACTTTTCCTTACATAAGTTCCTGCCTAGAACTTTCCACTTATCACTGGCCTTGAATCTACTCAACTTTAAGATTACTTTTAGTTACATAAGGACAACAATAATAAGTAACAGTTGTGGGGTGCCTAGGTGGCTCAGTTGGTTGAGTACTGGATTTTGGTTGAACAGGTCATGATCCCAAGGTGGTGGGATCAAGCCCTGCACCAGGCTCTGTGATGAGTGCGGAGCCTACTTAAGATACCCAGGCTCTCTCCCACTGCCCCCTCCCCTGTTCACAAACTCACTCTCACACTCTTTCTCAAATAAAATAAAAAATTAATAAGTAAATGTTGGATCACACAAGAGTAGAAGAGATTAAAGGCTTACTAAAGAACTTCAGCAACTCTTTTCAATATTTATTTATTTTGAGGGAGAGATGGAGAGAAGGTGTAAAGGAGGGCAGAGAGACAAGAGAGAATCCAAGCAGACAGCACTATCAGCCTGTCAGATGGAGCCCAACATGGGGTGGGGATCAATATCACCAAGCCTGAGATTATGATCTGAGCCAAAACCAAGAGTCAGACGCTTAAAGGGCGTCTGTGTGGCTCAGTCAGTTAAGCATCGGACTTTTGATTTCGGCTCAGGTCATGACTTCACAGTGCAGGAGTCTGAGCCCCAGTCAGGCTCCCGTGCTGTGGATGCGGGGCCTGCTTGGGATTCTGCCTCTCCTTCCCTCTCTACCCCTTCACCACTGTGTTCTCTCTTTCAAAATAAATAAACTTTAACGAGTCAGATGCTTAACTGATTGAGCCACCTGGGCATTCCACAGCAACTTTTTTCCATGATTAAATGTTAGTCTCATAATGTATCACAGCTACTTTTACTGACAAAGATACACCACAAATAAATTTCTTCTCTTCAGGAAAATTTATTAGTAAATTTTATGAAAAGCTTTCACCACAGTCAAAAATTTTGTTTTGGAGCTAGTTTTTTGCATCTGTTGCCTCAGGTCATGAGTCTATTAGCATTTCTGATTACCACAAGTGAAACTTTAATGGTTTTCAAAGTATGTTCCTTGGACCATTAGACATTTCCTACAGAGTGACCCATGGGCCACTTCTCTGAATTTAACCTTGGTAGCTTAGCTTTTTTCTAACCTGCATGTTAGAATTTCAGGTAAAATTTAATCTGAAATATGTTCATTTAAAAACCAAACTTGATCAGGGCACCTGGGTGGCTCAGTCAGTTAAGAGTCCAACTTTGGCTCAGGTCATGATCTCACGGTTTATGAGTTCGTCCCCTGCATCCGGCCGGCTCTGTACTGACAGCTCAGAGCGAGGAGCCTGCATCAGATTCTGTGTCTCCTCTCTCTGCCCCCTTCCCCACTCAACCTTGCCCTCACACGCAAGTGCTCTCTCTCTCAAAAATAAAAAAATTAGGGGCGCCTGGGTGGTTCAGTCGACTGAGTGTCCAACTTCAGCTCAGGTCATGATATCGCAGTTCATGGACTGGAGCTCCTCATCAGGCTCTGTGCTGACAGCTCAGATCCTAGAGCCTGTCTTTGGATTCTATATCTCCCTCTCTCTCTGACCCTCCCCCTGTTCGCTCTGTCTCTACCTCTCTCTCAAAAATAAATAAAACATTGGAGCACCTGGGTGGCTCAGTCGGTTAAGCATCCGACTTTGGCTCAGGTCATGATCTCATGGTTCGCAGGTTTGAGCCCCGTGTCGGGCTCTGTGCTGACGGCTAGCTCAGAGTCTGGAGCCTGCTTCCGGTTCTGTGTCTCCCTTTCTCTCTCTGACCCTCCTCTGTTCATGCTGTCTCTCCCTCTCTCAGAAATAAACAAAACATTAAAAAAAATTTTTTTAATAAATCATTAAAAAATTTTTAATTAAAAAAATAAAATAAAAATAAAAATATTAAAAACAAAACAAAACTTGATCTAGTTCAATGCCCACATTCAACAAATGAGACAACAGGGGCGCCTGGGTGACTTAGTCGGTTAAGCGTCCGACTTTCGCTTGGGTCATGATCTCGCGGTTCGTGGGTTCGAGCCCCGCGTCGGCTCTGTGCTGACTGCCAGCTCAGAGCCTGGAGCCTGTTTCAGTCTGTGACTCCCTCTCTCTCTGACCCTCCCCTGTTCACGCTGTCTCTCTCTCTCCTAGAAATAAATAAAAACATTAACTAAAACATCAAGTCCATGTCTCAGAGTTTGCTTAATTAAAATCACATTGTTTTAAAATTAATTGATTAAAATTACACTGTTTTAGCACGAAATTTTGTCAATGTTTATACAAAGCATACACATCAACAACCCTGTCCCTTTAACAGTCACATTTTTATTCTTACCTGTGGATGCTTTGCTGTTTATGTAGTAGGCAAAAGGTACAACTATTTGCTTTTTATACAAGTGTGAAAAGGAGATTTACGGTTTTCTAGTAATGTTAAATTAGTGATGACTACAAGTATTATTTCCTATATTGTTAACTGATATTGTTACTCATTTCTCAGATTTTAACTGTATCTCTCGTACATAATCTTCCATTTGCATGGGGTTTTATATGTAACTGATCTGGGACTTGTTAAATAATGTAAATACAAGTCTCATACTTGTATAATTAAAATTTCTAAGGCTTAATTATCTTATACAGTATGGTAGCTGTTCAACAACTCTTCTTTCTAAAGATAACTGCATTTCTTATACAGTTTCTATTTCATTTGAACTATCTTTATTTACCAATATTAGCATTCTACTGCTGGCTGTAAAATACTACAAGGTGCCTGGGTGGCTCAGTCAGTTAGTTAGGCATCTGACTTCAGCTCAGGTCATGATCTCGAGGTTAATGAGTTCTGTGCTGACAGCTCAGAGTCTGGAGCCTGCTTTGGATTTCGTGTCTCCCTCTCTTTCTGCCCCTCTCCCACTCACACTGTCTCTCTAAAAATTAATCGTTTTTTAAAAAAGTGTTTTTAATACTACAAAAAATAAACAACCTAATACATAGCTATTTTAAGAAGTAACTATAAGCACTTCCTGTTCACAGTTCTTAAAAAAAATAAAAAAGGCATATTCTAGGGGCACCTGGGTGGCTCAGTTGGTTAAGAGTCCTACTTCGGCTCAGGCCATGATCTCACAGTTTGTGACTTCAAGCCCCACATCTGGATCTGTGCTGACAGCTCAGAGTCTGGAGCCTGCTTCGGATTCTGTGTCTCCCTCTTTGTGCCCTTCCCTGCTCACACCTGGTCTCTCTCCCACTCAAAAATAAACAAAGATTAAAAAAAAAAAAAAAAAAAAAAAAAGAGTACAGCAAATTCTCACAATCATCTTATTTCAGGGATAGGCAAACTACAACCCAAAGGTAGACTCACCATCTGTTTTATAAAATTTTATTGGAATACAGCCCTGTCAGTTCATTTACGTATGGCTTATGCCTGCTTTCACACTACGATAGCAGGCTGGAATAGTTGGACAGAAACTAAATGGCCCAAAAAGCCTAAAATATTTACTATCTGGACTTTCATAGAAGAAATTTCCCAACTCCTGATGAAGCCGAATACTTGCGTCAATAAACAAAGAAAAATAAAGTGATCTGTCCATTACATAGTATGTAAAAGACCTTAAACTGTAACTCAAACTACTATTAATCAAACATTCATAATACTACAATAATTTTTCCAGATAAAAGCTCTTAGGACTATTATGAAAAAGACTTTTTATTCATATACAATGTATTCTGTACACTCCAATTCACATTTAAAATAAAGTTCCATTACCTCAATTCGTGGTTTCTTTGCTTCTGCTAAAACTTCGTCTGCAGCTCGTTTGACTTTAAGGGGGAAAAAAAAAAAGTAACTGTATAGTTTTGGAATAAGTTTTTTAAAGTTCAATATAAATACACAGCAAAACATACCTTGGGTAGATCGCTGAAGACCTATTTCTAGAGGGGCACTTCTATCTATGCTTGCCGACGTTGCTGAAGATTTAAAAAGATTTAGATGAGAAGCTCAATATTTGAACACATATACTAGACACTACTACAAATAAAATGTTCAATATTTGTTATTTCTTACTTTACATACGGTAATTTCCTGAGGGGGGAAAATGTTTTAAAGCAGCTCTGTAAAACATTTTATTATAAAAGATCGATCTATGTTTAAAAGTCTTTAAAGGACAAATTATTTTTAACAACTTAGCTTACAAATTACTGTGATAATAACTGAAATTAACTGGTCACTTCAAAGAACATATACTCCATTACTACACATGCACATAAAATGTAACTGAATGTAAATACATAGACATATACAATAAAGAAAAGGCTTTTAAGTTAGTATTCACTTAAAAAACGTAAATTTAAGTTATTCACAATTGGTAAAAAACAAAAAACTGCATATACCTTTTTTAAATTAATTTTTAAATTAACATTTGTTTATTTTTGAGAGACAGATAAAGTGTGAGCAAGGAAGTGGCAGAGAGAGAGGGAGACACAGAATCCAAAGCAGGCTCCAGGCTCCAAGCTGTCAGCACAGAGCCCAATGTGGGACTTGAACTCAGGAACTGTGAGATCTTGACCTGAGCTGAAGTCAGACGCTTAACCAAATGAGCCACCCAGGTGCCTCTACAATTACTTTTTAAATTAAGTCATTTAAATTGTGAATGGCTGGGGCGCCTGGGTGGCTTAGTCGGTTAAGCGTCCGACTTTTGCTTAGGTCGTGATCTCGCGGTTCGTGGGTTCGAGCCCCGCGTCGGGCTCTGTGCTGACTGCCAGTTCAGAGCCTGGAGCCTGTTTCAGTCTGTGACTCCCTCTCTCTCTGACCCTCCCCTGCTCACGCTGTCTCTCTCTCTCTCCTAGAAATAAAAACAAAAAATATTAAAATAAATAAATAAATTGTAAATGGTTGAAAATAGTGAAACTAACAAAAGGGAGTACCACTCCCATCCACTTAGTTCCCACCACCCTACATGACTATTTAAGTCTCTTGAGTATCTTTCTAGAAGTTCTTACTGTAGATTCAAGAAATACAATCTTAGACTTTTATTTGACCCTCTTTTTAAAATTTTTAAATGTTTATATATTTATTGGGCCGGGGGGGGGCCGCAAGACAGAAAGGAGAGAATCCCAAGCAGGTTCTGTGCTATCAGGGCAGAGCCCAATATGGGACTCAATCCCAAAAACTGTGAGATCACAATCTTAGCCAAAACCATGAGTTAGATGCTTAACTGACTGAACCACCCATGTGTCCCCTTCCTCTTTTTTAACAAAAAGGATAGCACATTATATACACTATCCTGACCTTTTCCTTTTTATCCTAACAAAAGAGCTCTAACACACTGATACGTGGTGCATTCTTTCTTTTTAAAGCTACATAGCATTATCAACATAATAGAAACTGGTTTTTTCAAAGAATTAACAAAACTGAAAACCCCAACCAGACTTATCAAAAAAAAGAGGACTCAAATAAACAAAATCATGAATGAAAGAGGAGAGATCACAACCACCACTGCGGAAATACAAGCAATTATAAGAAAATATTATGAACAATTATATGCCAACAAATAGGACAATCTGGAAGAAATGGATAAATTCCTAGAAACATATAAACTACCAAGACTGAAAAAGAAATAGAAAATTTGAATAGACAGGGCGCCTGGGTGGCTCAGTTGGTGGGAGTGTCTGACCTCGGCTCAGGTCATGATCTCCCAGTTTGTGAGTCTGAGACTTAGTTTGAGCTCTCCACTGTAAGCACAGAGCCCCCACTTCAGATCTTCTGTCTCTTCCTCTTTCTGTCCCTCCCCCCGCTGGCACTCTCTCAATAATAAAAAAAATTTTTTTTAATTTAAAAAAAGGGGTGCCTGGATAGCTCAGTCGGTTAAGTGGCCGTCTTCGGCTCAGGTCATGACCTCGCAGTTCATGGGTTTGGGCCATGCACTGGGCTCTGTGCTAACAACTCGGAGCTTGGAGCCTGCTTCAGACTCTGTTTCTCCCTCTCTCTCTGTCCCTCCCGTGCTCACACTCTGTGTGTGTCTCTCTCAAAAATAAGTAAATTAAAAAAAAATTTTTAATAAAAATTAAGAAAAAGTAAATTAAAACAAATTTTGAACAGACCCATAACCAGCAAAGAAACTGAATCTGTAATCAAAAATCTTCCAACAAACAAGAGTCCAGGATAGGATGGCCTCCCAGGGGAATTCTACCAAACATTTAAAGAATTAATACCTATTCTTTCAAAAAACAGAAATGGAAGGAAAATCTCCAAACTCATTCTATGAGGCCACCATTATCTTCATTCTAAAACCAGACAAAGACCTCACTAAAAGAATGACAGACCAATATCCCTGATGAACATGGATGCAAAAATTCTCAACAAGATACCACCAAATCAAATCCAACAGTACATTAGAAAAATTATTCACTGTGATTAAGTGGGATTTATTACTGGGCTGCAAGACTGGCTCAATATTCACAAACCAAACTACATGATACACCACATCAATGAAAGAAAGGATAAAAACCACATAATCCTCTCAATAGATGCAGAAAAAGCATTTGACAAAATACAGCATCCTTTCTTAATAAAAACCCTCAAGAAAGTAGGGACAGAAGGAACACACTTCAATATCATAAAGGCCATACACAAAAAAGACCCATAGCTAACATCATTCTCAATGAGAAAAACCTGAGAGCTTTTCCCCAAAGGTCAGGAACACGACAGAAATGTCCATTCTCACAACTGTTGTTGAACATAGTACTAGAAGTCCTACCCTAAGCAATCAGAAAACAACAAAAAAATTAAAGGCACCCAAACCAGCAAGGAAGAAGTCAAACTTCACAGTTCACAGAAGGACATGATACTCTATACAGAAAACCCGAAAGACTCCATCAAAAATTTGCTAGAACTGATAAATGAATTCAGCAAAGTAACGGGATATAAATTCAACATACAGCAATCTATTACAGTTCTATGCACCAACAATAGATCAGCAGAAAGAGAAATCAAGGAATTGACCCCGTTTACAATTGCATCAAAAACGAGAAAATAACTAGGAATAAACCTAACCAAAGATGTAAAAGACTGGTACTCTGAAAACTACAAAACACTTATGAAAGAAACTGAAGAAAATACAGAGAAATGAAAAAAATATTCCATGCTCATGGACTGTAAAACAGATAAATGTTAAAATGTCTATACCACCCAAAGCAATCTACATATTCAATGCAATGCCTATCAAAATAGCACCAGAATTCTGAACTAGAACAAACAATCCTAAAATGTGTATGGAACCAGAAAACATCCCAAGTAGACAAACTAATGAGGAAGAAATATAAAAGCAAAGTGGAAAGCGTCGCAATTCCAGACTTAAGCTGTATTACAAAGCTGTAATCATCAAGACAGTATGATACTAGCACAAAACACACAGATCGATGGAACAGAATAGAGAACCCAGAAATGGACCCACAACTCTATGGTCAACTAATCTTCAACAAAGCAAAAAAGAATAACCAATGGAAAAGAGTCTCAACAAATGGTGTTGGAAAACTAGATCATAATGAAACTGGACCACTTTCTTACACCGTACACAAAAATACACTCAAAATGGATGAAAGACCTAAATGTGCGACAGGAAAACATCAAAATCCTAGAGGAGAACACACAGGCAGCAATTTCTTTGACCTTGGCCATGGCAACTTCTTACTAGACACATCTCAGGAGGCAAGGGAAACAAAAGCAAACATCAACTACTGGGACCTCATCAAGATAAAAAGCTTCTGCACAGCAAAGGAATCAAAAAAACTTTTTAAAAGGCAGCCTACAGAATGGGAGAAGATATTTGCAAATGAAATATTGTATAAAGTGCTAGTATCCAAAATCTATAAAAAGAACTTCTCAAACTCAACACCCAAAAAATAAATAATCCAGTTAAGAAATGGGCAGAAGACATGAACAAACTTTTCTCCAAAAAAGACATACAAATGGGTAACAGACATACGAAAAAATTTCAACATCACTTATCATCAGGAAAATGCAAACCAAAACCACAATGAGATACCACCTCACACCTGTCAGAATGGTGAAAATTAACAACTCAGGAAACAACAGGTATTGGAGAGGACGCAGAGAAAGGGGAACCCTCTTGCACTGGTGGTGGAAATGCAAGCTGGTGCAACCACTCTGGAAAACTGCAGAAGTTCCTCAAAAAGTTAAAAAGAGAACCACCCTATGACCCAGCAATTGGACTACTTTAAGAATAACCACTCAATAAGTGCTTACTGAATGTTCAGAGGACAGTACAGAAAGATAATACTCTTGATCATGGTCTTCCCATTATGCAAGAGATTCTATGCAAATCAGTATTACTGTTAAAGTCACGGAATGCAGTATGTGACAAGACAGGTGTTAATGACTTAAAAGTAGTAAACACCCCAAAGGAAGGTTAAAACCAGTCACCTATTGATTTATTCATACTATCATGTGATTATATCAATTTATTCATACTCACCAATTTATATTCTACCAATTGTACCAACTTATACCAATTTGTTCATATTCTTTAAGACAGCAAATTAACGATTACTCATTTATACCGGTAACCACCTACTATTAACCACTGTTCTAAATGCTGGGTATTTAACAACTACCTGCCCCCTTAGAGTTTACCCTCTAATAGAGTAGACAAATATATTAATAAGCCAATATATAATTTCAAGTCAATGTAACGGATTTGACAAATATAAATTAGGAAGATACTATACACAGATAGATGTATGTGGAAAAACAATGCTATTTTCTTTTTTAGAGTGGTAAGTTCTTTCTGACAGAACGTTAAAGCACAGATTAAGGTGGTAAGAAGACCTGTGACAAGGTAGAGAAACAGAACTGAACACAGAGAAAATACCAAGAACAAAGGCTTGAAAAGTTGGGATAGTTAAAAAATTCAATAAGACTGGACTGTGAGCAAAGGAAGGCTGGAAGCAGATGAGGCCACAGACATTGAGGCAGAAGCAAAATCACACAGGTCAGGATGAGGAGTGTGAGCTTTATGCTAAATGTGATGGGAAGCCACAGGATGGCCTTGAGCAGGTAAGTAACACAATCAAGTTTGTATATATTTTCCAAAACAGGTCACTCTAGTGAGTAGGCGAAGACTATACTAGAAAATAGAGTAGGCACCTGTAAAAAGGCTATTTAAGTCTAAAGGGGAAGGATGGAACACAGTGAGGGTAGAATGGTTAAGAAACTCATGCTTTTAGGGGCGCCTGGGTGGCTTAGTCGGTTAAGCGTCCGACTTTCGCTTGGGTCATGATCTCGCGGTTCGTGGGTTCAAGCCCCACATCGGGCTCTGTGCTGACTGCCAGCTCAGAGCCTGGAGCCTATTTCAGAGTCTGTATCTCCCTCTCTCTCTGACCCTCCCCTGCTCATGCGGTCTCTCTCTCTCCCTCTCCTAGAAATAAATAAAAAAAAATAAAAAAAAAAAAAGAAACTCATGCTTTTAAAGTTAAAGAAAAGGACTTGCTCACACAATGAGATGTGAGAAAAAAGTAATCAAAGATTTCCCCAGGGTTTCTGGCCCCAGCAACTACATGAATGGAACGCCATTTACTGAGATGGGAACACTGAGAAACCAGACCTATTTTGTTTGAGGGGAGGAGGGAAAGAGGAAATCGGCATTCTATTTCAGATATGTCGGATTTCAGATGCCTATTAAATATCCAAGGAAAGATGATGTGGAGAGTGGATTTATAATTTGGAACTTAGGAATAGGATGAATATAAGGAAGCAAGCAAAAGAAAATGAGATGGACAATGAATAGAAAGAGACCAAAAGAATCTGCTGCCCCAAATGCCAAGTGAAGAAAGGTTTTCCAAAAGGAAGCATTCAACAGTATCTAATTCTGTTGAGAGATCAAGCAAGATATGGGTATGAGAGACCAAAGGAATAAGTAACCCTTAAGTTAGTGTTGACCTCACAACAGTGATTGTAGTGGGATATGAGCAGGATAGCCAAACTGGAGTGGATTTAAGAGGGAAGCAGTGACATCACACAACTGTTACAAAGAATTTTCCAATAAAAAGGAAAAAACAAATGGTATCGTACATAGCAGGAATGGAGGGGGTCAAAAAACCATTTTTAAATGAGACGTCTTACAGTATGCACTTTAAAGGGAATGATGCACAGGAAAAGAGAAAGATGATGATCAAGACAGAAGCAATAATTTACAAAGGCAGAGACTTTGAGAGTGTGGAAGGAAATGGAAGTGGTGACGGGTCTTGGGGTGAAGACCATACCATATGGTGTTACTCACTATAACAGGAAAGAAAGGAGAATATGTACACATAGCTGCTAGCAGGTTAATTTTTTAGTGGAAATATAAACTCTCTTCCCATTGCTTCTTATTTCACAGGGGAGAGAGAAACGATGGCTATTTAAGAGTGGGAGCAATTTAAAAATTACTCACATGCTTCACCGTTGAGATATCCAAGTAGATCTTTTCGGTCAGGTCTTCTAACTACAGGAATATTTTCAGTCTGAAATCAAAATTCTAAATTAGTTATCAAATCAATAACAATTACAAGAAATGTAATAAATACAAATATAATGTAACGTCTGAGCTTTATTCCAACATATCTTGATAACACTTAGAATCTTACCTTTAAAGAATAACTAAGCTAAACAATCTAAGTCTCCAAAAATTTTAAGCATATTAATTTTTAGTAACTTCATTATTGAAATTCAAGTAAGATACCTAAAAGATAACCATTAGAAACAATGACCCAGCCCTCTTCAAAATACCAATTCCAGTCTTTTTTGTTCCCTTGGCTTAAATATTTTATGTTACTCATGATACTTTGCATATTTGAGGCAATTATATTTTTAGCCCCATTGCTTGCTCATTATATGCAATGTTTCCAAAGTGCTTTCTTTTCTCAAACACAAAACAGACTTCCTCAAAATACTCTACTTGAACTCTAAAATACACTAACATAGCCATAAAAACTAAATTTTCATAACAATAGGTATGTTGTTTAAGCATGGGGAAAAATTTAGGAGATTATACAGCAAAACACTAATGGCAGTTGCTTACTTTCCATGCTACACATTTCTTTTTGATCTCTAAGTACACACAAATTCTGTATGGAAAGGGAAAAGCTTAAAAAATTAAATGTGGAAAATATCTATTTTGGTAAAATGGGTAATTTTCCTTTATTCTCCTACATTAGCAGTTTGTAAAGAGGTGTGCAAATAAAGCTGTATACTTTAGTCACCAGGTCATCTTCAGGTCATGAATTCAATGAATCCTGTAATTACCACAATTTTCCATATCATTTTTATAATGTAAACAAACAACTAAGTAAAAGAAAGATTGGTGGCTGCAAGATTATTTAATTAAAATCCCTCTGTCACTTTATATACGCAACAATGAAATAACCAGAATCCTTACTACCTTTGGCTAATTGTGTACTAATTACATTTCACTTCAAACATTCTGTACATACTCCATGACGACAGAGATAAACTATATTTAATCATTTAAAATTAACTTTTTTTTAAAAGGGTATACTAAATTTTAATTTCTGCTAGGAGTATAAATATTTAAGAGCCCAAAGGTTTTTGTGTGCTTGTTTTTAAAAACTCTATGATAGTCTACATAGAGTATCATAAATAGTTAAAAGATTTAAATTAATTTTCTTTAAGTTACTGTTTTTAAACCTGATAACATACCTCATTATTTGGTTAATAATGAATTATCGACAAAATACAGCCAACTGAAGAAGATATTATAGGAGCTATGGGTCCAGAAAACTTATTTCATACACGGTGTGGTCACAAGAAGGAGCAAGTAACACAGAAGAGGCAAAAACAAAATTTGCAGAACCCTAGAAATGTACAACTCTGCCCTTTCAATCTGTCAAGTATTTTAGAAAAACAAAAGACTTAAATCTTATGTGAGCAAGAGTCCTAAGGTCCGTAGTAACAATTATAACCATCAGTTATGTTACAACCACTTCCACTTCCCAGGAACCTAATCATTGTATCTAAACCAAGCATCTGGATCATCTTTATTACCACAAAAGGAATAGATACAGCCAACAAAACATTCTAATTACTGTCTAACTCAGTTTTTAAAGATTTAAGATGAAATAACATAACTTTATAGAATGCTGTTATTTTTATTCCACTATTTCCCAAATCCTAAGTAGTTTCACCCTACGTATTATTTTTTTCTGTATGTATTAGATGCTGAATATTTATTTCCTATTCAGAAAAGCAGAGTTCAAATACTGAGACAATGAAGGCAGGAAAAACTGAAATCAAATGAATTTATCAATAAAGTATAAAAAAGGTTTATTAAACTGACCAAAAGGTAATTCTAACTTTTTTCCTTTTTTTTTTTTTACATTTATTTTTGAGAGACAGAGACAGACAAAGCACAAGAAGAAGGGCAGAGAGAGAATGAGACAAAAAACTGAAGCAGGCTCCAGGCTCCGAGCTGTCAGCACACAGCCCAACATAGGGATCAATCCTGCAAACTGTGAGATCATGACGTGAGCCGGATGCTTAACCAATTGAGCCACCCAGATGCCCCTGATTAAAAAATAATTTTAGGGTTGTCTGTTAGGAGGATGTAGGTGGCTCAATCAGTTAAATGTAGACACTTGATTTTGGCTCAGGTCATGACCTCACGGTTATGAGACTGAGCCACACAATCTGCGTGAAGCCTACTTGGGATTCTCTGTCTGTCTGTCTGTCTGTCTGTCTGTCTCTGCTCCTCCCCTGCACATTCACATGCATTCTCTTCCTCTAATAATAACAGTAATTATACTAACAATATGTTAACCTTGATTCTGATACCCAAAAAAAGGTTGTTTTTTAAAGTTTACTTATTTATTTTGAAAGAGAGGGAGAACGAGAGGGAGAAGAGCAGAGAGACAGAGAATCCCATACAGGCCCTGAGCTGTCAGCACAGAACCCCACAGGGGGCTTTAACCCACAAATCATGAAACCATGACCTGAGGCCGAAATCAAGTCAGACCCTTAACCAACAGAGCTACCCAGGTGCTCCCCAAAAACGTATTCTTGAGATCAGAGTTCTGAATATCAGGGTCCTTCTACAGACTTATACTTTTTTTAAATACTCCTATAAATGTCTTCAAAACTTCTTTTCTTGTAAATAGTGCCCACATTTTACATGAAAGTCACAGATCTAAAAATATGCATAAAATCACAGTGATCTAATTTTGAACTTCCAGTAGGCTGTCAGACAAGCCTTTTATTCTTTTGATTTGAAACCCATGGGAAGTGATCCATGCCACATAATACCTACTATCTGGAAAAAAAAATCGTTTTATAATGAATTTTACTTACGGCAGCACGTCGGACATAAACAGGATGAGAAAGGTGAACATTATTAAGTAGAAACAAGATAGAATCCAATGTGTAGTACTCTCTGGGTTGGCCTTCCTTTCCAGTCCTGAAATAATTAAGATTTTTACTCAATTTTAATATAACTCCTTAGACTTAATTATATGTACGAATTTATCTATATTCACTTTGCTACCCAAGAATGGATTTAACATGGTTAACAGTAATATATATAAAGTATGAAATCTAGTAAGTGGAACTGTCATTAAAGCAAAACGACACACAGGCAGACAATGAAAAAAGCAAGAAAGCAAGCACACTATATCCATACTCTAAGATACTGTACACTTTTTAGAATTTGACCCAAATTTCATTCTGGTCTTTGTTAATAGAAAAACCTAGTCAGTTAGAGTGGAAAGGATCCACAAGAGAAAAGCTGATTAGAAGAAGCACAACTTTTAACTTACAAGAAAGTCATCCTTTGTCTCCTAAATAAGATACTGGTAAACAACATCCTTAACAACATTCTTACAACAAATACAATAATAAATTTCAGAGATATAATTCTTACGACATCCCTCAGATTAAACCAATGATGTAAAAAGAAATCATAATGAATTCTACCTGTGGTAAAGCAATGCTTTTTCAAGGCGCTTTTTAAATGTTTGTTTGAGAAAGAGGGGGAGGGAGAACACAAGAGGGAAAGGAGCAGAAAGAGAATCCCAAGGAGGCTCTGTGCTGTCAGCTCGGAGCCTGGTGTGGGGCCCAGATTCACGAACTGTAAATCATGACCTGAGCCAACTCAAGAGTCAGTCCCTTACCCACTGGACTACCCAGGCACCCTAATACAGTCTAGAGGTTCAAGCTTTTTAATGAAACCACATAATACTATTAGCTCAACAATAGTTGTGTTCAATTTCACCCTTCTTACTATATTTTCATCTAAAACATGTCAGTGTATTATTTGAACTCATCTGAATACAGCCCAATATATTCAGCCCTAACTGACATCTCTCTAAGCCTTCATTTCCACTTTTCCTATGAATTGACATTATTTCAAACCATACACCACTACCAATTATTGTACTATGAAATGTAACATACAAGTAACCAAGTTTTTTTTTTAACAATACATAAAAGCAAAGTAATAGAACATACTACATGCCATAATGATAAGTATTCTTTAAAGTAATGAAGTTGGACATATGTACATGTGCATAAAGATGAATAAATGAAAATATATTTATTGGTGCAATTCACTATTGTTAAAAATTTGAAATCTATTCTAAACATCCCCTTTTCACTACTAGCTTCACTGAACCACTATCAAAACATTTCCTTTCCACCTCTCCTGCCTTTAAGCATACAGTTCCCTGTCCTTTAAGACCTAACCCATCATGTCACCTTCAAAGCTCTTAACCTACTCTTCAAAGCTTCTCATTTGTTCATGAAAAACTGGTAGCATGTCTACGTGCCAAACATACTTCTATGAAACCTTTCCTAATATCCCAAGCTAGAAGCGATTACTCTCATAAGAGTCAGAATGCAATTCTTCCCAAGTTATGTTTTATTTCATCTACTCTGATGAAGTTAACCTCCTCTGAGTCAGGAACCAAGCTGCTAAAAATTTTCTACTTCCCAAATAGAACCACCCTGGGGCACCTGGGTGGCTCAGTTGGTTAAGTGTATGACTTCGGTTCAGGTCATGATCTCACAGTTTGTGGGTTCGAGCCCCGTGTCGGGCTCTGTGCCGACAGCTAGCTCAGAGGCTGGAGCCTGTTTCAGATTCTGTGTCTTTCTCTCTCTCTGACTCTCCCCTGCTCATGCTATGTCTCTCTCTCAGAAATAAAACGTTAAAAAAAAAATTCATTATTTAAAAAAAAAAAAGAAGAAATAAATAGAACCACCCTACATCCTGAGTACTCCTTAACCATTTTTTAAAGAAAAAAATAAACCCGTTAAAATTCCAAAGATAATTCTGTCTGTGCAAAATTTTTTGACAGGCCAAAACGCAAGAAACTCAGAATGATGTCACTGCATCAACATTTCATAAAGCTAATCAAAACATAAGCCCTCAAGGCCAAAAAACTGAAACCAACAAACTGAATTTTCCCTAGCTTTTCATCAACTTTTCAGAGCTCAGTGCTTTCATTGATCAAGCAAAATGAGTATGAACTAGAACGTTCATACTGTTCTAGCCCAAGGTTCTAATTATCCTAATGAAACACCAATGAGAGATTACCTGTAAAAAGGCCCCCAAACCATTATCAGACCTATCTATAGACAGTTTCCTTAATGGCTTCAATTCAAAAAAAAAAAAAAAAAACCCGCGTGGATCAAACGTTCCAAAATATTTACCTTTAAGCCCATTTCCTAAGATCACACAACACCATCAATACCTTGCTTAGCTCCTGAAAGCTCGCTCCATTTTACCAATAACTTTCTCCCTGCAGAAATGCCTGGCCTCGCCTCCAACACGGGTTTTGAGGACTCTTCCAAAGTGACCAAATCTTTTTTCCGTTCTCAACTTCAGAGAGTCGGTTCCCTTCTCTCTTCCTTGGGGAATTTTGAAAGGAAAAAGAAACAGACCAGGAGCTTGCAAGGGGCAGCAGGGATAGTTACAACACATGGTAGCCTCGAAGAGAAAGAACTAAAGAACACAAAAAGACATCTGCAGGACCGGGCGGTCCGCCTGTTTCTGCACCTACACACATTGCCAACACTCGACACACACCGGTAAAAATGAACTAGGAAAGTCACAAACTCCTGTGGTACCTTTCCCCCTTGGTGTCCCAAAGACTTAAAAGAAATGGACCGCTCGGGATGCACCTCCTCCGGTTCCCTCCTCACCTAAAAGTGTAACTTCTTTTTCTTGAGAAAAACTTTTACCCAGAGACCCGTTTTTTTCTCCATCCATCCCCAAAGGGAATCGGGGGGAGGGGTTAGGAAAGAGGTCGCCTGGAGGCGCCCAACTCTGCCCGGCCACCCCCAGGCCACAGCCAGGCCAGACTTACCCCCAAACTACATAGTTGGTCTTCACATTCTTGGGCCAGGAGAACTCGCCGAAGATCACTTCGTCTCCCTTCACCACAATCTCCTTCTTCTGGATGTTGTACTGTCGCAGGACGCTCAGCACGTCCGCCATCTTCCCCCCCCTCGCCGCCGCCGCCGCCGGCCCCGGGCGAAGCCGCCGCCGCCGCGCCTGCCTCCTTCTTCCCCTGTCGCCTCGCCCTCTTCCTCCGCCGCCGCCGCCGCCGCCGCCGCGAACCAACAGCAGCCGCACTAGCTGCCGTCCTCGCCTACGACAGCAGCAGGGGCACTAGACACTAGGCCGCCGAGGACCCCGCGCTATAAGGCAAGGCCCCGCCGCCGGCTGCCCGCGGAGAACGCCTGACTGCGCGCCTCCAGTGCCGTAAGGCCGCCGCCAGGGGGAGCCGCGACCGCCCAGGAACACGGCCCTCCCAGACTCCCACTCGGCTCGGGGCCGAATCCCGGCCCGGAACTCGGAGCGCTGGGACACCGCGCCCACGTACGGCGCACGTACGGGGAATACTGCCGGGCGCATGCGCGGACACGGCCTCGGCCCTCGGCCCTCGCAGCGCGCACGCGGCTAGCGACAGGTGCGCGCGCACCTGCAAAGAAAGCCAGTAATTCTGCCCCTAGAACGCGCGCTGGGGATCGCCCACCCACCTTGACTGCGGCCAAAGGCTCTCAGGTCGTTCCTGTGGGAAGAGTGGAACTTGGCGAAGGGTTTCCAGAACGCTGGGATTACCTTCCCAACTAAATGGGACCCATTAAATGGCCTCTAGGTTTTAGTGATCCGATTAAGCACCTTTAGAAGGGTGAGGTTTTGGAGGCGGGGTTTGGTTTGGGGATTGTTTTTTGTTTTTTCTGTATTTAGGTAGTGATAAAAACCTAGTCCGGAGGAGACCACTCCCGGGTACCTGTATTTGTTAGCTGCGTTTGACCTTGGACAAGATGCCAATGCCTTCTCACGGCATTATTTGGTTCTTGGAGAAAAGGACTTAGTATGAGAATAAGATGAAAGAAAGCATCTAGCAAATCTTCAAAATATCGTAAATGTTGATCTTCCTCTTCAGTTTCTTAGATGATGACTGTTTCCATTCTGGCCCCTTCTCCCTGCCATCCCCAAAGAGTACGCTTAAAAAGCTCTGTTCGAAGATTCTAATGAAAACTCAGAGAACGCGAATCAAGCTGTGAGAACACTTTGGGATTACTTGATTTTTTACTGGTACTCAGACCGCTAAAGGTGTCCTTGCTGTGCTGGAAATAATGAAATAAATTCAATATACTGTGGCCTGTATACCTTAAACTGAACATATTCCGTGGGAACCATAATTTTTTTTATTCCTTTTACTACCTCAGAAAGGGAAGGGGAGGCAACTTCTTGATTGACATCCAAATATCTTGATCTGCCTCGAAAGGGATCCATTTTCATTATGTTCACTACAGAGGGATATAGAAGCGTATGGTTCATTTCCTATACTATCTATAGCCATTTTCCAAAGGAATTTGAGAAATTTTGTCAGTTCTCCAAATGTTCCATCCCTGTGGTAGATTCCTGAATCTCACCATAAAAACAGGCACTATGAAGTACTTACTACTCTAATCTCCCATACTGCTTTATTCATACTTGTATGAGAGTACCCAGTATTACTTGACAGCCCACATTAGTTTCCTTGCCTGTCTCCTCCTACAAAACTGAAGGGCAATAGGCCTGTGTCATCATATCCTAGTGTCTAGCACATTATTTGGCACATTATTGGCTCCTAGAAAATGTTAATAAATGGATAGGTGAGTTCAACAAACTCTGTATTTGATGGGTAGAAGAGTCAATGATAGTCTCTCAGGTGACTCTTAATTTTATTTCATACACGGAACAAATCTTAGTCCATTCAGACTCCTATAAGAGAATACCGTAGGCTGGGTGGCTTATAAACAACAGAAATTTCTTTCTTGTAGTTCTAGAGGCTAGGATATCCAAGGTCAAGATGCCAGAAGATTAATTGTCTGGTCAAAGCCTGCTTTCTGGTTCATAGACTTCAGACTTCACATTGCATACTCACATAGTGTAAAGAAAAAAGGAGCTTTCTGGGATCTTTTTTACAACGTCCTAATCACCTTCCGGAGGCCTCATTGCTAACACCATCACCTTGGGGTTAGGATTTCAACATATGAAGGGGGATGGGTGGGTGACCACAAACATTCAATCTATAAAAATGACCAGTCATTCTTTTAGGAAAAAATGTGGTTCTGAGGATAGTAATTCTTCAACTCAATGTAATGAGATATGGCATTGGTAATTTGTTGCTTGTAACAGTTCAAGAAATGGGTGGATCATTTTGTTTTTACTTAAATCCTGTGGGATTGCCCCACTAATATTGTTTCGGTAATATTGGTGCCAAATTACAATCAGTAAAAGACAAGATTAGTACTAGAACTGAAAACTTAGAAAATTAACTAGAAAAAAGTTGGAAAAATCAGTCTTGTTTCTTGTCTTGGGCGAAAGCTGCCACTTCTCCAGCCATCAGCTTCTGAAAAATTCCTAACAATTCTCAGTTTGAATTCTCCTGATAGAGTAAACAGCTAGCAATCAGGAGAAAGTGGTAAATCTTTTTAGTTGAAAACCATGGATGAGGGATGATTATCTTAGAGTTTTGCTGCTATTACTATTGTTAACAATACCCCATAAGATCCTTTCCATCAATGTCCAAGAACGGTTGTATTATGATACTTTTTCCAGATGACTAAATCTCCAGGTTTTAAATTAGGAAGGGTTTGTTTGAGTATTTTGGAAATGCAGCTTGAACTCTCTAGTGATAATTCTGGAGGGATCATAAATCACTTGTATTTATTTATGTTAGTCTCTAATGGATAGAATCTAAGATTAGAAGTAAATGTTTCAAGGGCATCTGAGTGGCTCAGTTGGTTAAGCGTCAACTCTTGATTTTGGCTCAACTTATGATCTCACGGTTGATGGGATCAAACCCTACATCAGTCTCTGTGCTGACAGCTCGAAGCCTTCTTGGAATTCTCTATCTCCCTCTCTCTGCCCCTCCTCAGCTTGCTCAACTCACTTTCTCAAATAAATAAATAAATATTAAGGAAGGCAGGCAGGCAGGCAGGCAGGCAGGCAGGCAGGCAGGCAGGAAGGAAGGAAGGAAGGAAGGAAATGGGGCACCTGGGTGGCTCAGTGGGTTAACCGTCTGACTCTTGATTTCTGCTCAGGTCATGACCTCATGTTTCTTGAGGTCAAGCCCCACATTGGGCTCTGTGCTAACAGTGTGGAATCTGCTTAAGATTCTCTCTCTCTCTCTATTTCTCCTCTCTATGCTTTCTCTTTCTCTCTCTCAAAATAAATAAACATTTTTTAAAAAGCAGATGCTTCAAATGCAAGGGACAGGGGTAAATTATTAGATAGTCTATGGGTTTCAAAGAGGGTAAATCTTACTGCCACCAAGATCAATGGCAAATTTAAGGCTATCAAAGTTAAAAACTTTCTGAGAGCTTTGCTGATTTTAATTTTAGGATCCCATTAATTCTTTTTAGTTTTCCTAAGGTTTGTGGAAGATAAAGATATGGAGCCATACTTTCTCAGCAAGGAAAAACCTCTGCCCAATCCCTAAGAGTGAGCAAATAACCTGAATATATTCATAGCTTATTAGTAGAGAAATTTGTGTAAAATCCATTTTGCAATGTTCAAAGGGGCCTCAAGACTTTGGCTTCTGTCCATTTCCTTTGTTTACAGTCTTGCGTGGATTATGTCCTTGACTGATAAGAGGCACATTGGAAACATTCTCAGCAATCTCTTTACAATTACTCTGCTAACTTTGGTTCCATATTGTTGTTAGTTTCTCTCTGCTATGTTGTTTAGTGTCATGGGGCATTCCGGTTAAAATCCACCTTTTAAATTACCTTGTCTTTAGGTAATAGTAAAGCATCTAAATGTTTTTAACTTGTCCGTTTTTAAGGGTTACTGTAGAGGTTAGGGATTCTCTTTGTTTTCAAAGCACTCCAAAGTCATGGGATAATTTATGTATTATCACACTTGATATACACACACACACATACATTCATGCTTGAAGATTAGTATTTTATTATGAAGAAGAGCACATAGTATTTAAGCTTATCATTATTGAGATTTAGAAAACACACACAAAATATATACATGTATACATATACATATGTATGCACACATATATATATACTTTTACCTTTATAAGGCAACCCGCAACTGGATTAGTTGTGAGAGTGCTATGTGAGGGAAACCAAGTGCATTTTACAGGAGGTTAGCAAAGTACGTGAGAAACGTCAGGTGGTTTTGTCAATGGAAATGTCTAAGCAACTTACAGAACGATTAGGTTTAGTAGAGACCCTAGAACAATTAATTGAAGCTTTCCCATGTTTTACCACCATTTCTTACAGCTCTCAGACAAGATGAGTGTACTTTGGCTACTGGATCTAATGGAAGTCTGAAATAAGTAATAAACTTACAGAGTCAGTGCCCCAGTGCTATTTCAGACTCTTCATGAACAAAAAGAAAAAAGGATTTTTGAATCTAAGATCCTAGAAACAAAATATTTTGATAGGCTTCTTTTAACTTTAAAAGTATACGGTCATAGAAAAATACTTTCATGAACACATTTTATTTATCTATAATTAACCGAAGATGAATCTCATTTTGTGTTGTCAGTTTTTTCCTAACTTTTATAAACAACAATTTCTCATAATAATTTTTTAAAACTTGAAGAATTCTAGAATATCTAATTATGTTTATTGTCCTTTCAGGTAAAGGAGCAATTATTTTTGTTTCCTAATGGCCATTTTGGGAGACCTGATGAGAGTTTAGGCATTATTCTGGATCTGGGGCCTAAACTGAGAAAAAGAAAAATTAAGAATAGTTATTAGAGTATACAAGAATTTTCTAAGTATCTAAAGACAACAGGGGTACCTAGGTGGCTCAGTCAGTTGAGTGTTCGACTCTTGGTTTCTGCTCAGATCATGATCCCATGGTTCGTGAGATTGAGCCCCACATCAGGCTCTGTGCTGACAGAAGCAATGGGCTTCCGTCTCTCTCTTCCTCTCTCTGCCCCTACCCCATCTGTTCTCTCTCTCTCTTTCTCCCCGCCTCTCTCTCTTTCTCACAAAACAAATAAATTAATAAACATTAAAACAATGTATAATTTAAAAAATTCTCTCTCCCTCTTTCCCTCTTCCCTCACTAGTGCACTCTCTCTCTAAAATAAAAAATAATAATGATAAAGGCAAGAAATATTTATAGGCAATATTGTAAAAACATAGCATTAGACAATAATGCTATTAGGAACAGAATTTTTCAAAATTAAGAATGAGTCAGGGCAACTGGCTGGCTCAGTTGGAAGAGCATGCAACTCTTGACCTCTGGGTCATGAGTTCAAGGCCCACATTACGTATTGAAATTAGTTAGTAAATAAAACTATTTTAAAAAATGGGGGCATCTTTTCAAAATGTTTTAAGAATATGTGCTAAAGCACCAAGAATTAACAATTATTTTGGTGACAAAAAGGAATCTCTACATATTTGGGCACCAAATAGCTGAATAATTTTACAGAAAAAAAACCACCGAAATTCTAGCCTTACTTTTTCTGTACATTATTCACAATAACTTTGGCAATATAAGATTTATAAATGTAACTTTACATACATGTGTGTTTTGGCACAAATGAATATATAAATATACAAATAATATATTTAAAGTTTTTAACAATAGCCTTAAATTATGTATATTAAAGGAAACAACGTATATACCATATTAAATTTAACATCTTGATAAGCAATACTACCTCTCCAGAAACAGTAATCATATCCTTTGTCTGCCATGGATTCTTGTATTTCTGTGTAATTATTGTCACCTAATGTACAACCAGTCATATTATCACACTTACTGGGGCACCTGGGTGGCTCAGTTGGTTAAGCCTCTGACTTCAGCTCAGGTCATGATCTCTGGCTTGTGAGTTGGAGCTCCATAATGGGCTGTGTGCTGACTGCTCAGAGCCTGGAACCTGCTTCAGATTCTGTGTCTCCCTCTCTCTCTGCCCCTCCCCTGCTTGTGCTTTCTCCCTCTCTTTCTCTCCCTCGCTCTCTCTCTCTCTCAAAAATAAATAATAAACATTAAAAAAAAGATCATACTTACCCAAGTAACTGTCTTCTTTTTTTAAATTTTTAAAATCAGGCTTTAAATAATTTTTAAGTTAAATAAATGTAAATAAATTTAAAGTTCTAAATTAAGTCCATAATAACCTGAGAAAGAAAACAATGGCGCTAAAAAAAATTTATGACATTTTAAAAACCATTAGGCAGGCCTGGGTAGCTCAGTCGGTTAAGTGTCTGACTCTCAGTTTCAGCTCAGGTCACGATCTCACGGTTTCATGAATTTGAGCCCTGCGTAAGGCTCTGCCTGACGGTGCAGAACCTGCTAGGGCTTCTCTCTCTCCCTTTCTCTCTCTCTGTCCCTCCCCTGCTCATGCTGTCTCTTCCTCAAAATAAATAAATAAACTTAAAAACCTTTATATGATTATGTAAATTTTTAAAAAGTTTTTTTAAAAAGTTTTAAATGTTTATTTATTTTTGAGAGAGAGAAGAGAAAGCATGCAAGTGTGAGCAAGGGAAGAGCAGAGAGAGAGGAAGACAGAGAATCCAAAGCAGGCTCCAGGCCCGGAGCTGTCAGCACAGAGTCAGACAGGAGGCTCAAACCCACAGACCATGAGATCATGACCTGAGCCAAAATTAGATGCCTATCTGACTGAGCCACCCATGTGCCCCCAAAAAAACGGTTTAAAATTTGAGTATAGCTGATACACAATGTCACATTAGTTTCAGGAAAGTAATCATCTGCCTTTTCTCCAAACAAAAGGGAATACCCGAGGACAAAAAATTATGAATAATTGCTTAGGTATTTTCTTCTTCAGGAATGTGCATTTTATATCATTTTAACAGTTTTGAGGTAGTAAAAAGAAGCACACAGATACATATATAATGTCACCCAGAGATATTTGTGTATTTTGTTAAAGTATTGGCATTCTAGGAAATAAGAATAAAAGAAACTGTTTAGTAACCAATTTTTTAAAGTTTATTTTAGAGAGAGAGTGTTCAGAGGAGGAGCAGAAGGAGACAGTTTTTTTTTTTTAAATTTTAGAGAGAAAGAGAGCATGAGTGAGGGAGAGGAGAAGGGGATGGGGGGAGGCAAAGAGAGAGAATCTCAAGGAGGCTCCACGCTCAGTATGAAGCCCAATGTGGGGCTCGATCCCAGAATTCTGGGATCATGACCTGAGCTGAAATCAAGAGTCAGATGCTCAATCAACTGAGTTACCTTGGCACCCCAGAGAGAGAGAGAGAGAGAGAGAGAGAATCTTAAGCAGGCTACATGCTCAGCATGGAGCCTAATACAGGGCTCCATCCCACTATCCTGAGATCATGATCTGAGCTGAATTCAAGAACCAGATGCTCAACCAACTGAGTCACCCATCTGTCCCAGTAGCCAATTTTTTAAATCTACATTTTACTTAGAAATTGTCTAGCATCAAAAGATTACTTAATGGTTAACAATTTGTTTAAAGTCTTAAAATTAGGGAACTGGAATTTAAAATCTTAGCTAACATATTAAATCCTTATTATTTGTAGCATTGTAAGAATTTCATTAAATTTAACCCTTGAAAAGATATCTGTTATGATCATATCACTTAAGTACAATTACATATATTTCAATTATATATATTTATATGTATGTACACACATACACATATGTAATGTTAGTCATATTATAAAAACAATGTTAATTTATTGAACTTATAAAACCAACATAGGAAATTTAGGAAGTTTATATCATAAAAAATGACCTTAACCTTAGTTCTGTACAAACAAGATGTATTGACACTATTTTTAATGCAGTAAACTAAAATATCAAAACTCTGAATCATACCAAAAGCTCTTTTATTTTGGATCTAATTAAACCTTGTCATTTTGTCTTGTAATGCTAACAAAGGCTATTCAGTAATGCTTTTCAAGGTTCACAAAGTAAACACTAAGAATTTGACAACTGTTTTTTTCTTTTAGATTTTTTATATTCTCTGGACTCAATATTTCTAGAATGAGCACATAATAACTAAATGTTTTTGTCTGTTTGCTTGAACCATCAGTTAATCCTTAAATTTTCCAAAGAGAAATATAGAACACAATGACAAGGAGTCCGTTTGTCATATATGAAGTCACCACTGTGAAAGGCTAATCTATATTTTCTATGCAAAGAGAGAAGAGAGAATTTGATATAGAAATACTAACTTCAGGGGCCTGGGAAACTCAATCACTTAAACTTCCAGTTCTTGGTTTCTGCTCAGGTCATGATCTCATGGTTTGTGAGTTCAAGACCCGCATTGGGCTGTATGCCGACAGTGTCGAGCCTGGTTGGAATTCTCTGTTTCCCTCTGTCTCTGCACCTCTCCCACTTACATGTGCATGCGTGCACAAATAAGCTTTAAAAAAATACTCATTTTAACATGTACGTACACAAAAGAGTTTTATTATAGTTGACTTACAACTTGCGCACTTGACAGTTTTCTTTAACCATGAAATTTAAAAAGCTAGCCTTTATTAATCTTCATAATATGGACACAAAGGAAGGGGTATTTCCTACCTTAAATAAAAAATTCTTTTTCTCTTATGTAAACAAGACAATTTCTTCATCGGGGCTCTTCCTTTTTTTGTTCCACAGCACCTCCTAAATGAATAATCTTGTTCTTTAAAAAAAATTTTTTTTAATGCTTATTTATTTTTGAGAGAGAGAGAAGGGGGGTGCAGAGAGAGAAGGAGACACAGAATCCGAAGTAGGCTCCAGGCTCCAAGCTGTCAGCACAGAGCCCAACATGGGGCTCAAACTCATGGACCACAAGATCATGACCTGAGCCAAAGTCAGATGCTTAGCCAACTGAGCCACCCAGGCTCCCCATGAACAATCTTGTTCTTGTCAAAAGTAGCTAAAGTGACTAGTGTAATTCCAATTTTTTCCTGGTCTAATTGTGCCAGTTAAGGAGAGAAACACAGGTTAATGTTACAGCGTGAAAACATTAAGGAAGTAGGATTTAGGCACGGAAGTGGCAATTTTCACTTGAGAAGAGCCTATAAAAACCACAATGTTCCAGAGGCACCTGGCTGAGCATCTGTCTTTGGCTCAAGTCATGATCTCACAGTTCATGAGTTCAAGGACTGTGTCAGTCTCTGTGCTGACAGCTCAGAGCCTGAAGCCTGCTTCGGATTCTGTGTCTCTTTCTCTGTCCCTCCCCAACTTGTACTCTGTCTCTCTCTGTCTCTCAAAAATAAATTAACATTAAAAATTTTTTTTAATAAAATAAAAATTAAAGTATTTGGGAAAACAAAAAAGATTTGATAAAATATAGAAGATGCAGTGAAATAGAGTCCATACTAAAGTGAATTTACTTTATATCAAGATAAATAAGTACAAAAGCATAAAATATATGTGATGAGAATAATTATGAAAAGAAAAGAAAACATGCAATGAGATGTTTTTGCTATTATCACTAAAGAAGAATTTGCATCTTGAAGTTTTATTCATAATAGCAGATTTTTAGTTTGAGAATTATGCAGTTGTTTACTTCTGGAACCCATCTCACATAGGCTTAACGTCTTTCCACTTGAGTATAGATAACTTCAGGTTCCTAACAAAATCAGTATCTCTTTGTGTTCTAAAACATCAAACTTTTGGGATCCCTGCGTTGGTCACTTGGTTAAGCATCTGATTTCAGCTGAGGTCATGCTCTCATGGTTCGAGAGTTTGAGCCCTGCAGTGGGCTTGTGCTGACAGCTCAGAGCCCTGGAACCTACTTTGGGTTCTGTGTCTCCCTCTCTCTCTTTCCCTCCTCCCCCATGCTCTATTTCTGTCTCTCTTGCTCAAAAATAAACATTAAAAAATTAAAAAAAAAACTTTCCATACTGTTAAGTAAATTTTTAGTCTCAAATATGACTACATTCACCAGTAAAGTTGAAAACATAGTTCCCCCACTCATTCTCTCTCCTTGAATTTGTAAGAAAAGTAAGAATAAAAATGCACGGTTAGCCTCCTTTTGACAAAAAGAAAATAAGACTGGGCAAAGTGACATTGATCTCTCCAGAGAGATAGAAAAGACAAAACTTCAGAATGCAAAGGTTAGAAACATCTGTCACATAATGCTATTTGTTCAACACCAGATGGCACTCTGAGTTAGTTATAAATTTGTCGAGCACAAGGCTTATAGAGATCTTTAAAAAAGTAATTTGCTCACACTTCAAAAGAAAACCCATTTTTTGGTTTTATCGTTCTAAGCCTATTGACCCAGAGACTTAAAAACACACATTTTATGGGCACATTTTATTCTATTTTCATAGAAGGAAGGAAATAGTGCTTGGCAAAAAATAAAAAGCTTCTTAGATAAATATTTTTGCTACAGCGTACTGGATGCTAATTCTTCAAAGAACTGAAGTAGTGAAGTTAACCACATTCTTTAATAGAAGTCCCCCTAATACATGATGTATCTCTCATTTCCTTCATAAGTACACTTGGGACATACTTAGTTCAGGAACATCCTGTTCCCAACTCTTTGATATAATTCTATATAATAACTCATTATCTAGTTTTCCTTCTCCTGTTCACTGGGCTCAGAGCATTTAAATATATTTCAATCTGACACTTAAAAATTCTGAATAAATCCTTAAATAATCCTTTCCATTCTTACCCTTCTGGTGGATATTCTACCTTTTTTTTTCAAATTCATTTTATTTTTGAATTAGGAGCCTGAATTATGTGCTTTCTGAATATGAGAACTTCAAATAACATTTGACACGTCCATTTGTTATGGCTTTTTATCCCTGAGTTTCTATAAAAAGACAAGATAGATTTTTGTGGTGTAATAAAAATATAAATATTTGTGTTTTTAAAACACTTTTAGGGTTTTAATTTTTTAAGTAATCTCTACACCCAACGTGGGGCTTGAATTCACAACCTTGAGATCAGGAGCTGTATGCTCCTCTGAATGAGTCAACCCAGCACCCCTGTAACTGGTTTTTGCCCTGAGTTTGGTCCTTGGCTTCTATAAAAACTTTGGAATTTCCCGAGGGATTGAAGTGTCTTTTGTTATTCATAACAAGGCTCTTTCCCTTACACCTGAGTTTTTGCTAATGAAGTGGTTGTTGGTGGACCCTTAGTTCTGAGGGAGGCGCTGGCTGTACTTAAGGGACTTTCAATTCTGCCTCCTCCCCCATCCCTTACCTTTCACTGGTCAGGGGAGGAGAGGGGGCTGGTGATTTAATTCAAGCACCTACGGCAAATGATTTAATCATTCATGCCTATCAATGACACTTTGATGAAAATTCCTGAATGACAAGGTTTTAGGGGAGCTTCTGAGTTGGTGGACACATTGATTTGCTGGGAGGCTGGTGCACCTGAAGAGAGTGTGGAAGGTCTGCACCCACCCCTGTCTGAACATCCCTTCCATTTGCCTGTTCTTGAGTTGTATCCTTCATAATAAAGCTGTAATTGTAAATACAATATTTTCCCGAGTTTAATGAGTTTTTCTAGCAAGTTTTTGAATCTGAGGTAAGGTCATGGTAACACCAAATTTTGTAGTTGGCAGGGCAGAAGTGTGGGTAGTCTGGACACCCCATTTGTGGCTGGTGTCTGAAGTGGAGGCAGTCTTGTGGGACTGAGCCCTTAATCTGTGGGTCTATACTAACTCCAAGTAGCTCTTGTCAAAATTGAATTGAATTGTAGAACAGCCAGTTGATAAGAGAGCATCCAAAAATCAGTTGTGGTTTGAAAAAGCAAACAGTCCTTCTTAAGCCTTCTTGTGAAATAACAATACATTGTAATTTTTGTACTTGTAGAATGAGAAACTCTATAATGCTAAAAAGGGTTATAACAAGTTTCAGTAATGGCTTTAAACTAATGTGGTTTTAATTACAGCTATAGTGTATTTGGGGAAAAACATAAGGGGGAGACATTGTTTAGTCTAAAACAACGGATGGGCACACCTTTTCAAATGGGGGTATTTACCAGTGATACCAAAGTAGAAATACGGCACATCTTTATAAACCATGAATTTTATACGATGTTTAAAAAAAAACTGGAGGAAAGACAGAATTGTTTCTCTTATGGGCAGGGACCTTCTCTGTATCCTGTACCTAGACCAGTGACTGATATAGTAAAGGATGAATGAATACAGTAAAACAAAAACAGAAAATGAGTAAAACATAAAGTTCACAGAATTTTAACAAATTACATAGGACAATAATGAAATATCAGGCTTTATCCAGGCTGTTTGAGTATTGTCATTGTGATAAGCTAAAAAATGATCCTATATATCCAGGTCAAATCCCTGGAACTTGTGAATGTTACCTTATTTGGAAAACTGACTCCTTTTAGATACAATTAAGTGGAGTTTGAGATTAGATCATCCTGGATAACCCATGTATGGCCTAAATCTAACCACAAGTGTCATTATCACAGACAGATGAGAAGGCAATGTGAATATATGGGCAAAGACTGAAGTGATGTATGGGGTGCCTGAGTGGCTCAGTTGGTTAAGTGTCCAGCTTTGGCTTGGATCATGATCTCATAGTTCCTGAGTTCAAGCCCTGCCATCAGGATCTCTGCTGTCAGAACAAAGCCTGATATGGATCTTCTGTCCCCCTCTCTGCCTCTGCCCCTCCCCACTTCATAAAAAAATTAGAAAAAAAAAAAAAAGATTGAGGTAATGTGGCTACAAGTCAAAGAAGCCAAGGAAACCTGGAGGTACTAGAAGGTGAAAGAGGAAGGAAATGAATTCTCCTTTATAGTAGCCTCTAGAATGAACACAGCCCTGCCCGACTTTGGATTTCTGGTCTCCAGAACTGTGAGAAAATACATTTTTGTTCTTTCAGATTTGTGGCAGTTACAACAGCCTTAGGATACAAATACAATAACTGATCTTTGTGGGTTCATAATTATGGTTATTTCTAAAAAGTTTCTTTGGAGGCAGAATTTATGAAGGTTTCCATGTGGCTAAGGGCCACAGGTTGGACCCAGAAGAGAGGACCTCCCATAGGAGTCCTTTCATGTAGAAGATCTCATAATTTACTAATCTTAGTGTAAAAAAAGAAAATAACACGTCCCAATGGAGTCACTTGTACTAAGTCCTCATCACCAAACAGACTTAGTATCTAACCTAGGTGCAGTTTCAGCCTTTTCCAGGAATATAATCTTAATAGGTCAATCAGGAATTTCCCGGTGAGCGCTTGTGACATAATCTGCCAGACCTCCTTCTTCCTCAAAGATAGGTTTATGACTTCCTTGTCCCACATCCTTTGTGCCTTTTAAAACCTTACATTTTGTACAGGATTTTAGAGTTCCTTAATATTTGTTGGATGAGATGCTGCCCAATTTGTGAATTGTTGAATAAAGCCAGTTAAATCTTCAAATTTACTCAGCTGAATTTTGTTTTTCAATGGTAGCTTTCAATCCAAAGCAAGGGATAAACTTGTTTTGGGGTCACAAACAAAAGGCATGAGATTTACTTGACAATTTAAGCAATAAAAAACAAGTTTGGGGGTGCCTAGGTGACAGTCAGTTGAGTATTCCAACTCTTGATTTTGGCTCAGGTCATGATCCCAGGTTTGTGGGATGGAGCACTGTGTCAGGCTCCATGATGAGTATGTAGCCTGCTTAAAAGTCTCTCTCTCTCTCTCTCTCTCTCTCTCTCTCTCCCCGTTTATCTTTCCCCACTCTTTCTTTCTCTACCACTGTCTCTCTCTCTCTCTCAAAAAAAATTTTTGAAAGAATATCTAAGGATATGTCAATGCTTTTCATTGATATCATGTTGAGTCATGAAAACAAAGTATAAAACTCATAAGGGTGCATTTACCCATATATTCTTTTTTTAATTTTTAAAAATCTTTTATTTATTTTTGAGAGACAGAGTGCCAGTAGGGGAGGGACAAGGAGAGAGAGGGAAACACAGAATGCAAAGCAGGCTCTAGGCTCTGAACTTTCAGCACAGAGCCCAACTCAGGGCTAGAATGCACCATCACCAACAGGGAGATCATGACCTGAGCTGAATTCAGATGTTTAACTAACTGAGCCACCCAGGTGCCCCTTTACCCATATATTCTTTTTTTTTTTTAATTTTTTTTTAATGTTTTATTTATTTCTAGGAGAGAGAGAGAGAGACAGCGTGAGCAGGGGAGGGTCAGAGAGAGAGGGAGTCACAGACTGAAACAGGCTCCAGGCTCTGAGCTGGCAGTCAGCACAGAGCCCGACGCGGGGCTCGAACCCACGAACCGCGAGATCATGACCTAAGCGAAAGTCGGACGCTTAACCGACTAAGCCACCCAGGCGCCCCATATTCTTGATCTACCTATACTGGCCATCCCCCATTATGTTCACACCATACATTTCAGCGAACAGCCAACAGGCATACTTGTTAATGTACTATCACAGACCTCACAATTATGACCAAAAACCATCACCCAGTGAAGCACAATGAAGTTGAAGATTATGAATATATTATGCTTAATTCAGACATAATACTTCTGTATTCAGATCTAAGTACTTGTATTTGAGGATCCCCTTTAAAAAAAGTCTGTCCTTTATATGGAAACCAACTTGACAATAAACTATATTTAAAAAAAATCTGTGAATTCTGTGCTTACCATAGGCTGTAATATATTAAAATTGAATTGTGACATAATTGTTTCACTTCATAATGGCCTTTATTTTGTAAAACAATTTGACACAATAAGGTAAAATTCTACTTCAAAACAAAAATAACAAAGTAAATTTCCTATACAGCTTTCTTTGATTCAAAATAAATCAAAACTCACAACACTATAGATACCATATCTTAAATTTTGGATTTATGAAGAGTGACTTCACACCTTTTGGAGTATTTGTTTCTGCAACTAACTTTCATCCTTTTATGAAGAAATGAAACAACTCACTAGAAAATAGGAAAAGCAGGTCAGAAACAGACGATCTAAATTTACAAATACCACACGAATCTTAAACTTAGCTAGTTGAATATGAAGGTTCCAAAAAGGTCTGTGTTCCAATAATTGCTTAGAATTTTAAAAATACCGTATTTGCCTTTTGACCTTAAATAGATCTCAATGTCCTCAGTAAATAAATATAAAGGCCTAGCCCTCTCAACTTGCATAGCAACGCGCCAAGGTCTATTATTACCACGAGTGGCACAATGTTGTCATTAACAGCACTTCCCTATTTTGAAAGCCATGGCAATACACCCCTGTAACCATGTCACGTTTTATTTCCTATTTTCATTTTTTTATAAACACAAGTTTTGTTTTCTTTGGAATGAGCGTTCTGCGTTGGGTTCCTTTTTTCTTTTAATTCTGGATGTAAATCTAAGAGTCCCACGATTTATACGGGTTCTTGATCAGTAGCCTAATTTAAAGACGACGTGGTCAGGCTCTCACTTCACGGACAGAGACACCTGTCCGACCGGAAGTTGCGAAGACGCTACCATCTTGATGTAAACATCCCGGGCATTTCGATTCTCTTTCAGTCTTATTTCTTATCCGTTTCGCCAGAATGTTGGCCACAGTCCCCGCGCGCTGTTTCCACCGGCCAGTGAGTCTCCTTGCGCGTCCCTAGCCCCATAGGGAAACCGGCGCGGGGCCGAGCCGAGCCCCGGCGGCCGGCAGGTGAGGCGTCGCGGCGGCCTGCGCAGCCGCTCAACTGCACGTGGGCCGCACTGAGCCGGACTCCGCGCTCCGGGCGGCGGGGCGGCGGGGGCCGGGGGGGCGCGCGCGGCCGCGCCGATGAGACCGGCGGCGGCGCGGGCAGCCCGGCGGGGCGGGCGAGGCGCGCCCGGCGCACCCGGGGCCGGGCGTGCGGCGGGAGGACCCGCCGGCGGAGGCGAGCGCTCCCGGGCCGCGGTCGCCGCTCTCTCCGCTCGCCGCGGGCCGGCGCTCCGACCATGTCCTGGTGCCGCGCGGCGCTGCCGGGGACTCGGCTGATCGCGCGCGGGAGCGGCTCCGCGGGCCGGTTAGGTCGGGCACCCGGAGCTGCGGCCTCCGGGTACGGGGCGCGGCGGGCAGGAAGGGCTCGGCGTGGCGCGGAGGCCTCGCGGGGGTCTGGACCGGACGGTGGGCGCGGGCGCCTCTTCCCCTGACGCCGGGGTGGGGGGCCCTCGAAAGTGGAGGGAGCCCAGGAAAGGTGGGGGGAGAATGGTGCCCTAAGCGGTTGTGTGGACTGTTGGATCCTGTGACTCTTAGGATGGAAATACCCGAGTCGTGGTCACTTGGAACCCTCCCCCGCCGCCCGCATAATAAATAGGGATTTCAGATAAACAGCGAATATTTGTTTAGTCTTCGTGTATCCCACACATTGCACGGATCATACTTAGACTAAACAGTCACTTGCTTTTTACGTGAAGTGCTAAACTTAGAAGTTCTAAAATTCGAGCCTTCTGCATTTTTATTTGCTAAGCCTGACAGCGCTGCTGGAGGAAGCGAAGGAGCCCGCTTCCTGCTAAATGGCCAAGTCTTTGAGGATGGGGACTGTGACTTACGTTGATGTCGCCTCTGGCTAGACCGATGAGGATTGCGTTGCGTGTGCCTTCCCAGTGCCATGGAGTATCCACTGCCTGGGCTGATGCTGTGTCACCCTCAGGCCCCAGCAGCTGCCCCAAGGTGGTTCTGCAAGTTGGAAAATCAGTGTCTGCCACTTTGCATCCAACCTTCTGTCTTGGAGTCTCTTCCTACTTACTTGGTTTGGTAACTCCGACCAGTTCTGCAAGACTCCACAGACTTTTTCCTATTTTTAATGTTTGTTTGTTTATGTATTTATTTTGAGAGAGAGAGAGCTGGGGAGCGCCAGAGAAAGAGAAAGAGAGGGAGACAGAGAATCCCAAGCAGGCTCCATGTGGTCAATGCAGAGCCTCAGGTGGGTCTCCATTCCATGAGCCCTGAGATCATGACTTGAGCCAAAATCAAGAGTCCCACGCTTAAGTGAGGGAGCCACACAGGCACTCCAAGACTTTCTTGGCTAAGCAGGTGACCCAGTTGGGAAGGTACTAATCACGTGGTGTTAATTATTTGACTGTCAGATCCTTGAGTGTTTTTTCTAGTGATATCTATCCCTGGGGCATTTAGCATTTTGCATATTTAGTGTGTAGTAGGTGCTCCATAAATGTGTTATGGCTACTAGGTACAAGAGTATTGAAGTGAAACATTGCTTGTGCACATCTCTGTTGATGTCTTTTTCCTTATTGGGGAAATAACTTTTTGCCAAGCTTAACCAGAATGGAAGGAGAACGTTGCTTTCCAGAAACTTATTCTTTTATTTGGGTGGGTAGAGGGTGATATTTTAGATGTACCTCCTACTTCCTCTCACTGCCCAGGGAAACATTCCTGTATAGGTTCTACTGGAATAGCTTCAGTAGTAAATATGGTAGTAGATGGTTTGGGAACGATGATTAGATGCTGGACTAGAGATGAAAGGAACTTGTTTTCTTGGTTGATAAACCAGATAGGTTGCTGATTTATTACATTACAGCACCTTCTTAGGTCCAGGTTAGTGCTGCTTAGCCCCTTTCCCCCCCCTCTGGTTTAGGCTCCAGGAACTCAGCCTGCTTTTTAATTTGCACCCTTTGCGGTCTTCCTAAATTGGCCGCAGTCTCCCTAGCTTGCCACTCCTAATCCGTTCCCTGAGATAAGCACACAGGCCCTTTTTGTTTTAAAGATTTCCTTGTTAACCATTGGGAAGCAAGGATTAATAGATTGTGAACATTGGGGAGTTCTAATGTTATGATGTTCCTTGAATAGTTTCTGTCTCTGACTTTGTGATTATTGAAGGTGATGTTTGCTATAGCATCCTTATTCTAAGTGTCTAGGCATGGCTGTATAGATCAGCTGCTCTTCTTCCAAGGATAATATGTAAAAAATCTATTTTTTTTAAAGTAAGTTCTGTGCCTGATGTGGGGCTCAGACTCACAACCCCAAGATCAAGAGTTGTGTGCTCTACTGACGAAGCCAGCTAGGTGCCCCCAACATTTAAATTTTAAATACACTCCCAGTGAATGAATGAAAGGTTTGGAGGGAGAATTTTTTTCTATCAAAACTTGAGTTTTGAACATAGTCATAAGAATATTTTTTGAAATATTTGAAGCTTCAGTTCTTTATCTTATTCTCTTAATCTTTAGATAATTTGAGTAGTTCTCTTTTGAAATCTGTATTATTTTATGATTCTTTTGTAAGATTTGTAATTTTACTGTAATTAGTTTGCATCTGGATGCTGGATATGGTTTGCACAGTGCGGTAGGTGCTGGCTGATGAAGGATGGAGTGGATGGGGAAAGGTTTTAGGCATAGACAGAGATTTGGTGATACAAAACTAGTCAATTTTTAGTGGATATATTCCTATTATAATGAATGCCTCCTTTTATAAGCTCCTAACAGCTAGGTTTTAGATAATAAATATCTAGAGGGTCCCTGTAATCAGGGAATGATAGGAATAATGTTAAACATTACTGAACATATACTGTGATCAAGGCACTGTTCTACTTTTTATCAATTCATTTAATCTTCATAAAACCCTTTGAGGGAGGAGTGACTATTGTTCCCACTTTACGGATTAGGAAACTTGGAGTTATGGATGGTATGGTTGAGATACGTTAGTTTCCTTAAAATCTTTGAATCTCTGTAGGTTCTCTGTTATTCATGGAGATTTGGCATGTTTTAATAAGAAAGTGGAAACCATTAAGCGAATGGTCAGGTCATAAGGTCAGTCTTTAGGACAGTCTATTTGAAATTCTGTGTTCAGAAGTAAGAGTGTACCAGGCTTTAAACACAGTAAATGTGGTTTAACCAAGTAATTAAGGATATTAGGAGGCTAGTTAGAGAAACACATAGTCCTTTTTGGTTTTAGTAAACAAGTACTTGGTAAACTGCTATTTTCTAATAAGTAAAACTCTTTTTTTCTATTTCATAGATTTGGATATATATCTGCATATCAGGTTTTCATCAAATGGGTCTCATCTGATATATTATCTTTAATGATACATTATCTTTAATGTTTAAAGCTGCACTGCCTTTTAAAATTCTTTTTAGGATGGGGAACAGCACATCATCATCTTTGGGGAAGTCAGCAACTGCTCCCGTGAATCAGATTCAAGTGAGTGATGTGGGAGATGTAGGAAAACACTCTCCTTTGTGGAAAAAGAATTGTGTCTTACACATTGAAATGTACTTTTTCAGTATCCAAACTAACATAGCTCAACAAATGGATTACTAAATATATATTTTAAAATCTGTTATCAGAATGATCATGTGGCGGGAAAGTTCTAGATCATTTTGGTAGTCAAAATTTATGAGATTTATTATTAATAGAATCTTTACTCCCTCTAAGTTCCGTCTGTGGGGTTAGCTCCTCCTTTCCATCAGACCTACTTCAGGTCTACTGTTTCTGGCCAGCAATCGTGTCTGATTTTGGCCTGAGAAGCTGTTTAACAGCTTTCTTCACTAACACAGAACTTTGTATGTTGTAGTTACTCAATAAATGGTCCCCTCAGGAACACCGTGTGCTCCTCTGTACTATTTTCCCCTCTTTCCATTGCAAAACCCAGTTAATTCTGCCTCAAAAAACTTCTCTTGTATGTATGTTTTTCTTCGCTTGCAGTCTACAACACATACTCATGTTTTTCTTTCTCTGGTCTTCACCACCAACTGCCACCACATATGTAACAGTTCTGCCTTTAATTTATTTGGCTAAAAGAGTATTGACTCACAGCTGACGAATGTAACAGCAATGCTAGAAGCCTGTTGTAAGGGAATTACCTCTGAAAACAAGAATACAGAATCATGAATACTTAGCAAGGTTGAGCTTGAGAGAAGGTGAGAAGGATTGTTTGAAGAACTGTTACTGTCACCTTGAGTTTCAACTCACTTTGGAAGCTCTTCGTCACTGTTTTTACTACATATCAGCACCCAGGATGCTCAGCTCTCTCTGACTGACAGTTTCAGTGTGCCTACAGCCTGGTGGACGAAAGAGCACCCTGGCTGTGGTGTTGGGACAGGTTGCGTAAAATCCTAGTATTGTTAACTTCTCAGCCTCAGTGTTTTCATCTGTAACATGGATTCATTAATACATTTCCAATGTGGCTGGCTTTCTCTGAGACAGACTTCTATACTGAATGTTATGAATAAGGAGAAGAGAAAGCACAAAAGTAGACCCGCTTGCAGACAGCAAGCCTGTGCCTTAAAATCCTTCTGACATCCAAGGATGGATGTACCTTTAGAATTACTTTGCCTCAGTACTTTACTCTTTGATTTTTGGCTTTCATCTTGAAGGTGTTGCTTATGACCCACATGAGAACAACTTAGACAGATGCTTGGGGCTAGACCTGTCTGTTCAGAATCTCTTGAAGGATCTGGACACTCAAATATTTAGAGACAAAAAAGGAAAAATTTCACAGGTGACGCAAATGCATAGCAAAGTCTCATGGTCTTTGTGATAAAGACCTGGAGAGTCGTTTCCAGACCAGGCTGATTGTAGAATCATCTGGGATATTTTTTTTAAATAGTTTCTTTTTTAAAATTTATTTTCTAAAGTTTATTTTGAAAGAGAGAGAGCGCACACATGCATAAGCAGGGGAGAGGATCCCAAGTAGGCCCCACACAGTCAGTGCAGAGACTGTGGGGCGTGAACTCACGAACCTTGAGATCATGACTTGAGCCGCAATCAAGAAGCTTAATCCACTAAGACACGCAGGTGCCCCTTTTATAAGTATTTCTGACTTCTGCCTGGAACCCCTTGAATCAGCATTTCTGGTAGTAGGTTTTCCAGGAAAAACAATATAAGAATGCTTTTTCAATACTGTAATACAAACACACACACACACACACACACACACACACACAGTATCTATCTATCTACTTATCTATCTATATTTTTACTATAAACACACAGGAAGGACTAGAAGTTGAGGGGCAGGCTGTTTTTTTTTTTAAGTTTATTTTTAAATTTATTTATTTATTTTAAGTTTATTTATTTAAGGGGCAGAGAAAGAAGGAGAGACAGAATCCCAAGCACTGTTGGTGCAGAGCCTGATGCTGGGCTTGAACTGATGAACTGTGAGATTATCACCTGGGCCAAGATCAGGAGTTGGCTGCTTAACTGACTGAGCCACCCAGGTGCCCCAAAGCTTTACATCTTTTTTTTTTATTTAATTTTTTTAATGTTTTTTTATTGATTTCTGAGAGAGAGAGAGAGACAGCATGAGCAGGGGAGGGTCAGAGAGAGGGGGAGACACAGAATCTGAAACAGGCTCCAGGCTCTGAGCTAGCTGTCAGCTAGCAGGGCTCGAACCCATGAACTGTGAGATCATGACCTGAGCCGAAGTCAGACACCCAACTGACTGAGCTGCCCAGGCACGCCCCCCCCACCCCAAAGCCTTACATCTTAAAGAGAAATCATAAATCAGTCCTCACGATTAAAATTAAGGAAGGTAAGGCGTTAACTTCTGAATATCTGAGTATTTAAGAGACAGTGTAACAGAGTTTAAATGCCTGGACTGTAGAGTTATACTTGCCTAGGTTAAAATCCCATCTCTCCAGCTCTTACTAGATGAGAACCATGAGTAAGTCACTTAGCTTCCTCTGTGCCTCACTTTCCCCATCTGTAAAGCAGAGATAATAATTGGACCTTATCTCAGGATTATAGTATAGTGAGGTTTAAATGAGCTAGTAAAGGTTAGGTGTTAAGAATTGTGTCTGGCACACAGAAATGTTTGCTGGATATAATGGTATGATTATTGTTACCACTTCATGTCAACTTTCCATGTTACATCTTTTTCCCTAAAAACATCCCTTTGAAATGAATAATATTCTCAACGTACAGATAAGAAAATAGATGATGGGACTGAATTTGAGCACTGTATCATGAGACTCCAAAATCCATACCCTTTCCATTATAATCATGATTTCTTTCCAGAAGATAATGCCTAGAATTAAAATAATTATTTTCTTTGTTTGACTTCAGGAAACAATTTCTGATAATTGTGTGGTGATTTTCTCAAAAACATCTTGTTCTTACTGTACAATGGCAAAAAAACTTTTCCATGACATGAATGTTAACTATAAAGTGGTGGAATTGGACCTGCTTGAATATGGAAGTCAATTTCAAGATGCTCTGTACAAAATGACTGGTGAAAGAACTGTGAGTATCTCCTCTGTGGTGCTTTTCCCCCAAATAGATGGTGACTGGGTCACCTAGAGCCTAGACCCTCTTGTGAGGAAAAGTGAGCCAGGCGTTTACTCATCGTCTAAGAATTTTGTATTGATAAACAAATGGCAGACTTGGGAACAAGATTCAGAGACTGGGATACAGCAGAGTTCATTCATTTTATTTTTATTCTTGCCATGTGTGCATATGTGTGTGTTAGTGTGTGTGTGTTTTGACTGGGAGGGTGGGGTAATAGTGTTGTCATGAGTGTTTATGAATCTTTAAGATCCTTCTGGAGACCTTAAGGTGAAATCCCTCCCTTTACTTGAACACTACAGACCAGGGGTCAGTCTTCAAGTACAGTGCTAATAGGAGTGCTTTCGTTCTTCATGTTTTTAGATTCCTGAAATTTGTCTAATAATAAGCATTTTTTTCAATGAATTCATTGTCAGGAAAATATAGTGTCGCTATTTCCCTTCTTGTTTCTGTTTCCATGGAAGATGTTTAATAGCATGATCTTCCCTTTTAGTAAACAAAGAACCACCTACGAAATAACCACCTAAACATATAAACAGTAATTACAGACTGTACTAGGTTACCTTTTATATGCCATAGCAATTAGTAGGATGGGCTTGAATGTCAGATTGCCCTTGATTTAAATCTTAGCTCTCTCATTTACTATCATTGTGACTTTGGGCAAGTTCCTGTGCTTCATTTCTTTCCAAAATAAGGCTAAAAATAGTACCTGCCTCAAGGGTTGTGAAGATTTAAGTATATACTTTGTGCAAGAGGGTAGTCTGACATCCGGCGTATAAAAGTGCCCAGAGTGTGAGCGTCTATTACTATTATGTGAAATGGTCTTATACCTCTAGCAATAGAGTGACACTTAATCTTTTCTTTATTCAACAGGTACCGAGAATATTTGTCAATGGAACTTTTATTGGAGGTGCAACTGACACTCACAGGCTTCACAAAGAAGGGAAATTACTTCCACTAGTTCATCAATGTTACTTAAAAAAAAAGTAAGAGGAAGGAATTTTAGTGATGTTGGTGCTCATAATGTTGCTAATAAAATGTCAGTGATTGAAAATTATCATGCCTGATAATGTCTTTTAAATGTTTGATGACATTTTAAAAATGTAAATTATCTTTATGAGAAAGTTCTTTTTTTTTTTTTTTTAATATTTTTATTTATTTCTGGGAGAGAGAGAGACAGCGTGAGCAGGGGAGGGTCAGAGAGAGAGGGAGTCACAGACTGAAACAGGCTCCAGGCTCTGAGCTGGCAGTCAGCACAGAGCCCGACGCGGGGCTCGAACCCACGAACCGCGAGATCATGACCCAAGCGAAAGTCGGACGCTTAACCGACTAAGCCACCCAGGCGCCCCTTTATGAGAAAGTTCTAAAAGTAATGAGCAATAAATTGCTTTGGAAATCTCTTCCTACTTGCCAACTCTTGAGAAGAGGAGATGATATTTAAAACTAAATGGGTGGAGTTGTATCAAAAGATAAAGAGAGGCTGTGTTTTATTAGGAATTTAAATATGGGGGTACCTTGGTGGCTCAGTTGGTTCAGTGTCTTGAGTCTTCATCTCAGCTCAGGTCTTTATCTCAAGGTCATGATTTCAAGCCCTGCATTAGGCTCCACTCTGGATGTGGAGCCTACTTAAAAAAAAAAAAAAAAAGCCTTTAGGAATTTATATATGAATTTTACAACCAGAAGCCAGAAGCTAAGCATTTGGGATTCTTTATTCTGTGTAGTATTCAGAAGGAGTTAATTCCTTACCTTTCATGGCTTTCAGTGGTGAGGACTGCTTTGTAATTTCTCTTTAAAATGTAAGGTTTTCCCAGATATGGCTGTCAGCTCAGTAGGGATATCCTTGTACTATATTGAGACAAACCTTCACACTTTGTACTTCCAGGGTAAAAGAAATACATTAACCTTGTCAGATGGAATGAAATTTATTTCAGAGAAACCAGATTACTCCTTTAATGACGTAGTAGTTCCAGGGAACAGAACTATACCTAAGGGGCAGAAATTATAAGGAGAAAGATTTCAACATTTTATGAAGAGGAATTTTTAAAATAGTTCAGAAATGTACTTGAGATTTATTGTGAAGTGGAAAATTCTACTTTCCAAACTGTGTTGAAAGGGTGTTGGAAATGTTCCATAAGAGATCAAAGTATTGGATGGGGAGATTAAGCTGTCCCTTAAATAATTTCTGATGTAGATAGTCTTCGATTCTATGACTGATGTAATCTTATCTCAGATAAACGTAAGATTTGTCTTTTGGAAGTCTTATTTTAGAAGAATTAAAAATATTTTGAATATATTATTAATCACATCGCTATTTCAGGCTCCTCAGTAAGAGTTAACTGAATTTTTAAAATATTTATTTATTTATTTATTTTTTAAAGAGAGCACGAGCAGGGAAGGGGCAGAGAGTGGGAGACACAGAATCTGAAGCAGAGTCCAGGCTCTGAGCTGTCTGCACAGAGCCTGGACACAGGGCTCTAACTCAGAACCTGAGCCAAAGCCAGATGCTTAAGTGACTGAGTCACCCAGGTGCCCCTCAACAAGAATTTTTTAAGTGCGCTTCCTAGGAAGCATTTTCCTAGCTGACCCCACAGAGCCACCACGGCAGATGCCAGATGTTGGGAAGAGAAAAATCCTTCTCAAAGGTGGGAGGACTGCATTGTAAGAGACGAGAAGTGCTTTTGCATTCTGGTCTAGATGGACAAAGGAACCTGGGATAGTTCTGCAGAAGGCATCTGGGAGCTTCTCTGGCTCTATGCCATCAATGGTGCTTCCTCCATGGACTTCTTAAACTGCCATTTAGGAGACCTTGAAGAATCTGGACTATTTCATTCTCATATGGTAAATTATAACACCGGAATGGAACGGAGAATGGAATGTCCTTTAGCCCTTTATTCTACATTATGTCATGAGAAATTTTATATGTTTGCTGTGTTGTAAAATTTTTGTTAGAGAGTAGAGGAAATCTGTTACCTTGTGTTACTGTGATTTATAATAAGAAATACATATTTGGTCTTAATCCCATTCCTGGCATACAGCCTCTAAAACCCTTGGAAGTTCCTGTGATGAGAGTGATAAAGGTGTCTTTAATGATAAGAGTTTTGAGAACACCCAGAAGGATGGGAGCTGGTTGCCAGGAGAAGCAACCTTGTGACGACAGTGTAGGAACTTTCCTATACTGTAGGTGAGGAAGAGGGACTGGACATTGATTGCCCTCATTGGCCAATGATTTAACCAATCATGACTATGCAATGAAGCCTCTATAAGAACCCAAAGGACAAGGTTTGCAAAACTTCTTTGCACACAGGGTTGGTGGACATGTAGACATTTAGGAATGAGAGTAACATTCCCAGAAAGAGGATGGAAGCTCCCACCCTTTCCTGATACCTTGCCTTATATCTCTTCCATCTGGCTATTCTTGCTATGTCCTCTTATTTATTTATTTTTCATTTAAAAAAAAATTTTTAAGAGCCTGTTGGGGGACTTGGACTCATGAACTATGAAATTATGATGTGAGCCGAAATTGGACTGAGACACCCAGGTGCCCCCTTGCTATTTCCTTTTAAAATAAGCCAGTAAATGTGGTACCTGGGTGGCTCCGTTAGTTAGGAGTCCAGCTCTTGGTTTCAGTTCAGGTCATGATCTCACAGTTTCTGAGACTGAGCCCCAAGTTGGGCTCTGTGCTGCTGGTGCAGAGCCTGCTTGGGATTCTCTCTCCCCCTCTGTCTCCCCCTTCCCTGCTAGAACTCTCTCAGAATAAGTAGACTAACAACAGCAACCACACCAGTAATCTAGTAACTAAAATGTTTCTCTGAGTTCTGTGAGCTTTCTAGCAAATCAGTGGACCCAGGGACTGGGTCCTTGAAACTCTCATCTATAGCTGGTCAGTCAGAATAACAGGTGATACCTAGTGTCGGGCAGATTGGTATCCTAAGGGGGGTTTGAGGGACCGCCTTCTGGGACTGAACAGGTGCCCTGACATGCCAATCCTGTTTGGCCAAGACTTTTAGTTTTTTTTTTAAGTTTACTTTTTCTCGAGGGAGACAGAGACAGCACAAGTGGGAGAGGGGCAGAAAGAGTGGGGACAGAGAATCCCAAGCAGACTCTTGGCATCAGTGCAGAGCCTGACGAGGGGATCAAACCCACAAAACTGCAAGATCACAACCTGAGCCGAAATTGAGTAGGATGCTTAACTGACAGGGCACCCCAGGTGCCCCTTGCGAGACTTCTAGTTTTAACTGAAATGGGCTAGTTGCAAAGCCGGGGGGGTGGGGGGGGTGCGGAGGGATTCGTATAGGGGACTATAATAAACTATTAAATTCTCAGTGAAAAAAAAATCAATACTAGCAGTTAACAGTGATTATATCTATTAAAACAGATTAGTATTCACGTCACAAATCACACTTAACTGGGTGTGACCAGTAAGTAGGTGATAATTTCTTTGAACGATAATTTTTTTTTTTTTTATAAAATATGGATAACATTGTCCTTAGTATTTAGAGAAATGGAAAGAACATAAATCACACAGCATGGTGCTTAGTATATAGACTTCTCAATATGTAAAATGGCTATGATAATTACAATGGCTCAGAGGGATGTATGGTTTTCTTGTGGACCCATCAGGGTTTTCTGAAGTTCTAGCTAAGATTTGGGGTGGAGGGGGTGGATTTCCATTTCTTCTCCCTTCTCATATGTTAGCTTGGGCTGCCATAGACTGAATAGTTTAGATAGTCCAAATATTTATTTCTCAGATTCTGGAAGCTTGGAAGTCCAAGATCTTGGTGATGGCCCCCTTCCTGGTCTCCAGATCAGAGAGAAAGCAAGCTCTCCTGTCTCTTCTTACAAAGGCACTAAGCCATCTTGAGGTCTCCACCCTCAAGACCTAATTACTTTCCTAGAGGGCCAATCATCATGTACCATCACACCAGGGATTATAGTTTCACCATACAAATTTTGTGCAGACTTCAGTCTGTAACATCTTACAGCTTGATGAAAATATAATATAAATCTCAGGCAAAACTGGGTAGAAGTTGTTTCTGTAGCTGTTTTTCCCGACCTATAGGCTAGAAAGGATGACGTTGGGTTTAAGCACAGAGCCCAACACAGGGCTTGAACCCACAAACTGAGATCATGACCTGAGCCAGTCGTACACTTAGCTGAGCCACCCAGGTGCCCCAGTCTATTTAGTTTTTAATGTTACAATTTGGAAGCTAAACTATTTACTGTAGCTTACCAATATTTTAAAAATGGGCCATTTGTTTCTCATTTTATTACTAATCAATTTATTCTTGAATCAACAAAATAGCTACTAGGGAAGGTGAAAAGCTGTTAAGAAAAAAAAAGCTTTTTGTCTAAATATATCTGGATTGTTTATTAGTATTATAAATATTACTACTTGGGGGCGCCTGGGTGGCTTAGTCGGTTAAGCGTCCGACTTTCGCTTAGGTCATGATCTCGCGGTTCGTGGGTTCGAGCCCCGCGTCGGGCTCTGTGCTGACAGCCAGCTCAGAGCCTGGAGCCTGTTTCAGTCTGTGACTCCCTCTCTCTCTGACCCTCCCCTGCTCATGCTGTCTCTCTCTCTCTCCTAGAAATAAATAAAACCATTAAAAAAATTAAAAAAATAAATAAATATTACTACTTGAACAATATTTTTTAAAGTCACATCTTCTTGATAAGGTTTAATATTGTTAAATACTTTTTGTCTAGTTTTCGTCTGTTCAGACATGTATGTGTTCTTTCTCCATACAACTGCTGACCGTCATCTTGAAATGGAGAACTATAAAGTCAACAAAATGTTCAAATTTTTCGTAGGTACATTCTGATGTAACTTACTCTTTTGCAGAGCCTACAGCTTAGATCTGAGTTTTCAGAAGTTTTATGGGAATTCAGAGAAAAAATAAACGTCTGCATTGGCAGGCACTGAAACCAACGTTTTGCTGGCATAATTGACTTTTGGTGTTAACATCACTTTTCCCAAGTGTAACTTTGAGTAATTTTTTCACAAAAGAATACGGTTTTAAAACTCTCTTAGAATTTGCATTTTGGTTAAGTCCACAGATCCATTAGAAAAGAATCCTCAACCACATGTATTTTAAATATAGTTGTCTACAGTTAGAAGCATTTTTTTAAAGGCCAATGTTAATTTCATTTTATTCAAATATCCTAACACTAAGTGCCTTAGATTTAATAAGACATATAACCTTAAAATTCTTAGTTTTTTAAAGAAAATAAAGACAATTACTTGATGTGCATAGTGTTTATTTGGTGTATCTATCAATTTCTACAATAATACAGTTGACCAGAAACAGTTCCCATAGTGTAAGTCTGAAACCTGATTCTAAAATGATGTATTCAGTATGGTATTTTGCAAGGCTAGAAAAGGAGAGAAAATCAAGATTTCACAGTATTGGTGAAAACTTTTATCATGAAATTTAATTCTTTAGTATTTCATCCATTTTCTATCAGAAAACAGCACAATTACATTGTTAGGTATATTATTTACAGTGAAAACTTGGAAGACTCAACAAAGCATCAGTAAGTTTATCAACAGAGCTAAGAAATACCACCCCACCCCCACCCCCCAGGGTCCCTTCCTTTGAAATGAAACTTGTATATATCCTTAAGCACCAGCTTGACAATTTAAAGTTTTCTTTCAGTTCTATAAAATATTCCTGCTTTGAAAGGCAAAGTGAATGTAAAAATGTGAATGTAGTTAAACAGATCACTGGCCTGGATACTCTTTATTGCAACAATTGCAATGTTTTACAACTATATTCACTTCTTTGAATGAATTTGGTTATAGGCTTGAAACAAAGTATTTGCCTTTTGTTTTCAAAAATTCCCTCAAAAAATTAAATCATTTTTGAAACTGTACATCTGTAATTTTCATTCATCGTGTTTAAATATGCAGCTTGGTCCTGGAGATTATGTTACATAAAGTCCAGCTTCTTGGATAATTTGTTGTACCAAACAATAAAAAACCCTAAACTACCAAAAATATTACTGATGTTAACAGTCATGTATATAGAACATATCGGTGTACCCAGATTGTCCTGTTAATAGGTGCTTACACTACTAATGTACAATCAGTTTATGAAACTTAACAGTTAAATTTCCATTCATTATGTAATGAAAGCTCTAAAAGACCCTCAGAGTTCCTGTACTTCAGAAACACCAACACTATTAAGGCATTACTTAATGAACAGACCCTACGGAATGTAACTAATATGCCTATAGGAGAGCTAGTCATATTTTAAGGCAGTCAGAAGATTCATTTTTTTTTTTCACTTTAAGGCTCTTGCACACTTAAATTTTATTCTATGCAGGCATTGTTTTGTGTAATTTAAATATTAAGTGTTCATTTATGGAAATCAAAGCCTTTATATAAAGCAAATAGATGGTTTAAAAACACCTCTCCCCCAACCAATTTTTTTTAAAAAAGAGGATTTCATATCCCTTTGGAGAATTTCTTCATTATCAGAAGCTGGCAATAAAGTTAGAAAATATAACTCAAGTGCATTACAAAAGCTTTGTCTAGTCATACCAAGCCACATTATATGCAGTCCATATTTAAAATAATACAGCAACAAACATATCTTTTTGATTACTGTTCATTCATTGTATACTTCAAACTTAATTTGGCTGAATATAGATTCTACAGTTTACATTGCAAAAAAAAACCCTAGTATTTTAAACAAAAGCTTCAATTTCTATCAATTTTGTGGTAATAATACATAAAACAGCAAGGCTCTACCCTCATTTACTACACTCAACAATCCAAGTGTTCATTAAGTGAAAACAGCAGAAATGTAGTTAACTTACTATTTGTTTTGTTCAGTTTTCTGATAATTTCTAAAAGTACAGAAATCTAAGTATATTTTAAAATTAAGTATCAATTGTGTTCATAAAATTAATATACATGGTGCTATATTAAATAGAACCAAAGGGAAAAATCGCTTTAGGCTCAGAAAGAGCTTTTGTGTATTTTCATTGTATTTACAAAATTCATAATCGTTGAAAATAATCGCCTTAATTCAGCAATAGAATTTTGCAATGTAACTTCTCTAGTTTATTTCTCTATCAATTTCCAATATAATTTGCTACTTTCCGGGTTTAGGAAAATGTGTCACTTACTATAATTTTATTCAAACAGTATGCTTAACTACATTAGATTTCTACATGAAAAAATATTACCATGGAATTTTAAATTAACTTCCTAATGTTTCAAAAGCAAATAAACTTACCAATTAAAAAAATGTTAAATGTGAATATAGGTTATTTACAGGATCTTTTATGCTACAAACAATGTATATACAAACGCAGTGAAGTACTTAGACAAAAGATTTCAAAGTGATCTTTATATGGAAATATGAGCCTAGAGATGTGCTATTTTCTGAAAGAGTATTGAGTTCATTATTTTTCTAAGAGCAAAGTAGATCTATAATTGCAACCAATGGCTAAATAATCTTACCCAAAGGCCACAAAATTTCTGCAAACATCTAACACAAAGGGTATACAACGTAACTTGATTTGGGGAGAAAATATACTAATCTAATTATTGTTCCAAGAGACCTGCCCATTATTAATTTGAAAAAATATGATCTTAAATCTATATGGAGCAAATGGAAATCTGCAAAAAGATGAATCCCAAACCCAACTATGGGTGATTTTTCTGTCATTCATTTTATTATCCAGGTAAGAGTAGGACAAGAAACAGAGGACAAAAATGTCAGAATAAAGTAATTTCAAAAGAAAAAATGAGATATAAAAGTAATCTTCCAACAAATAAGATTAGGAAGCAGATATCAGGAAAATACTAAATAAAATCTGTACAGTAAATGCAACTAAATTCATAATGTTATCTTTTTTTTCTTCCTTATTCTTCCTTGTGCATGTTTACAATGAGCCTGTATGACATTTCTCTAGAGAGGACACTGCCTTCACCAATCACCCCAAACCTGTGGTATACAAAAATAGAATTATTCACTTTTGATAGCTTACTGTAAGGGCATCACTTTTTAAGAAATTTTTATTTGTAGGTATGAAATATTTAGGTCAAATTAGGGTAGGTCCAATGAGTGATAACAATGATTTTCCTACAATTATGGTTTAGATATACTTTTTTTTTTAAAGCCAATCTTTTTTTTCTTTAACTTTTTTTTATGTCTTTTTATTTTTTTGAGAGATGAGACAGAGAGCAAACGGAGGAGGGGCAGAGAGAGAGGGAGACACAGAATCTGAAGTAGGCTCCAGGCTCTGAGCTAGCTGTCAGCACAGAGTCCGACGCGGGGCTTGAACCCACGGATTGTGAGATCGTGACCTGAGCTGAAGCCAGACGCTCAACCGAATGAGCCACCCAGACGCCCCTAGATGTACTTTCTAAAATGTTTTGCACTGAACTGTCAGATCCTCCAATTCATTCAGGAATTTTGCCTTAAATTTCCAAAACAATTTTATATTATTTTGCAAAATCTCATAAAATGAGGGCAAAAGCCTGACAAAATTATATTCTATCATTTGTGGATTTACCTGTTATTTTAGAAGATTAATCAAACGGTTATTAATAGTGTTTCTTCACTTAGAGTATAAATTTGTTTTTCTAGGTCTATCCAAGTGGATCTTAGAATATGTTCCTTTCCTTGATCAGAGAATATTGACTTAGTCAACACTCACCTTCACTATAAACATTTTTCTTCCACATTTTCCCGTTCAGAACAGGAAGTTTGTTAAAACAACAAATTATTGAGCCTACTGAATGATTTTTCTAAAAGTTTATTCAAAATACGTTAACTCCTATGAAGAATGTTTTCAATTAAAAAATTTCTAATTTGTATTGCAAGCCCTCCTAATTTAAACTTCTATATAAATATTAAATAATTGATTCTTCTAAGATCCAATCATCATCTAGGTTACATTTTAAAGATAACAAAATTGGTATGTTAAATTGGTTGACTATAGTCACACAGTAAGTTAGATAAAACAAGAGGTTCCAAAGAGGTACACTAAATTCCACTCACTAGCATCTTCCTCACTTATGTTCCCATAAAACTAAACTAAATAATATATAATGGTGTTAATGGAATTTTCAGGAGGTTTCAATTAATAAGGAAGGTTAGGATTATAAGATTAATTTTAGTTTCACTAATTACAACTATATCCTGAAAATATTTGCATATTTTCTAGGAAATAACGTTTAGTTATTTTAATTAGGATTGATTTTTAACAGCAACATTTCCCTAAATATTAATGTAGCAATAACCCTAAAAGTAATTCAGAAAATAAAACTTTTTTATCACTTGAGTACATTTTACTCATGAGGTAAAGTTTTAAAATTTTTTCTATAGGACTATGTTATATATAGCAACACAGGTCATTAAGACATTGTGCTTGAGAGCTACTATGAACTATAAAAGTATACATGTTCACAATTTCTGTTTTTCTACTCATAAATCAATCATGTATATACATTATTTCCTAAAACCTAAAAAGATAAAAGTCTTGAATAATTTTATTTCACCCATTTTGTGGGGAGATGAATTCTGGAATGGGAATGAAGAGCCCAAGATTGCTAGACTTAGTGCTCCAGAGCCATAGTCTTAGACCTTGGATCCTTAAGCTACCTATAAAAATTAACTTTTAAAAATTTCTAAGGTTTCTTCCAGCTCTAAAATTTCATGATTTGAAAACAGAGTTCCCTTCAATAGCGGCCCCCTTTAGATTTTTTTTTTTTCTTTCCTAAATCTTACCCTAATCCATTTAATTAGATGTACCTAAAGATTTCAAAAAGGTGACATCTAATCTTACTCCTCTGATGGACTGAATATTACTATTTGTGAACACCTAAAAGCACTACAGGACCAGTACATAACTGAAGGAAATTAACTTTTATGCTATATTCCAGTTAACATTTCTATTAGGAATAAAAAGTTAGACCATGTTATAATTTTTACAAATCTTGGTTTACTTTGAAACTTCAAGTACTATTATATATACTAGGCTCCTTAAATTTTAAGGTCAATCTGGACATAATATTTTAATGTATCAAATGTGGCTAACACCTTACATCCAATGCTTGACAGAGTTAAAAACAGAATGACATCTGAAGCAATGTGTGGAGGAGGTAGTGGTGGTGGTGGTGGTGGTGTGTGAGCATTACTTTGCTGACAAAAAAAAAATCCCCAAAAAACAGATAAATCACATTTATAAATTGCTACCAGCTGCCTTGAAGGAATGGCTACATAACAGAGCCAACATTAATATGTCAAATAAGTTTGAAAGGTACATTTTTTTGTCACTTCCAGAGCCCAAATTTCTTATAAAACAGAAGGTATCTTCACAAATTCTAACACTACTAGTTTCCCCTTTGCACTCAAAATCTCTAATTCCCAAGTACACAAAAGGCCATAATTCAAATTGACTACTTTGACTTTTCACATGACAGTGAGAAGGGCCTTATAAATCCTCAATAAATCATTAATTATTATGAAAAGTACATAAAAATTGAAGTTTTGTTATTTTAAACAACCATGATTTAATTATGAGCAGAGATATTGGCATTTCAATAGGTTAAACCACCCCAGAAAGAAGGGACATTTGCTTAAGAAAATAATGCACTTTAGTGTAGTGAAAAGGAGGTTTATACACAAATAAAATAGAAAAAAAAATTTCTTACAGACTAGTTAGTGGTAATATGTTACTCCAAAGTTGACTTTCAAACCTGAAAGACCTAGCTTGCTTTATTATTTGTCTTACACTATCAAAAAAGAATGTTTTGTCATAAATGAATGGACAAAATGATATGTCACTGACATGTTTACAATTAGGAAATAACCTAAAACCAGTTTACAACTGGCTAAAAAAATAAAGGCAATTAGAATGATATTTATTTTAAAGGAAAAAGCTAATCTGATTATAGTTGAGAGTTTAATGGTCATACTTTCAGATTTATGAATGGGGGAGTTAAATGCTTAAAACAGTGTATGTTGTTTTCATTTAAGAGTGTGTGAGAAAAGTGTATTTACCTGTGGATATGGTATTATATTTTAGCAAAAATTGTGAAGTCATGCTCTACTCACAGCAATAAAATGCACCAAAACAAACAAAACACAAACCAAATAGACCCTCAGCTGACACAAACTTTAAAGAGTTTCTTCTCAGGGGTCTCCACCATGTTTCTGGTTAATGTTAACAATCCTACAAGTGTAAATAAAATATCAGATTCAAAGTATCTTTTTCATTGAGTATGAAAGCTATTTATGTGATCTTAGAAAACTCCAAGGAATTTTAAAACTCATTCATAATTTAATCAAATGTCTTTTTTTTTAAACCCCTTGGTATAAAAATTTACAGATGAATTTCATATTCCATCACAGTTACATGGTCCAGTGCATTTCAAAGTATTTGGACATTACCAAAGCTGTCCTTTCCCAATGCAAACATTTAAGAAAATTTTAAGCACTTCTTAAACAAGTGGCATGATATGGAACTACTTACACTTTTGGCTCTTACTTCTTTTAAGTATAAATGTGATTATTCACCACAGCAAAACTGCTTGACTATTTTACAGTATCTATCAATAAGAAGTTCTCTATTAAATAGAGGGAGCTACAGTGTATTCTGAAGCTATTTCCCAAGAGCTAGTTTAGTAGACAGAAAGAACTTTGGGCTCATCTTATTTTTCCTTCCTTTTTGTTTGTTTTCATTTTTGTTTTTTGGTAAGGTAAAATTTCCATTATGCACCTACTGCACATATACATTATGCACCTATCATCTTATCATCTTTCACTGGATTACGATTAGCTGGGAAGTAGCTACATATTTTTAGCGAGATCACTGATGGCAATGGACCTCTTAGATCATGCTGGTGCTTATGGTTAAATCACATCTAATGTGAAATTTCGAATTACATCCAGAGCTCCAGTATCAAAGCCACACATATCCAACATGCCTCTGTCATCTGGGTCTGCAATGGTAAAACCATCTGATGTCATTCCACAAACAATCAATTTAGCTGGAATGTCCATTTTCTGTAGGAAGATCAAAATACACATTTAAAAAAATGTAAGCAAAAGCAAATAACCTCCAAAATTAAAACACTTCAAATCCTATGATAACTTTTCATTACAAAGTAGATTTTTTCCCCCTGTTCATCTTTTAAAGTTAGTTTTTCTGTGATTTCAGAAAAACAAAAACAAAAACAAAAAAATTGTGTAAACCATCTGCCTGAAACTCCTGCTTAGGTTCTGTCGGCCAGAGTACATTCCTGAGCAGCCTAGAGACTTTCGACTTATGAAACCTGTCAGGATATTTGGGGGCATCAGATATTTTTACCAATATATCAAACACTGGGGCCAGTGTGCGTGGGTATATATAAAGAAATATTTCCCTGTGATTAATGATTTTAGGCCTATGACTTTGTTATATGTATAATATATGCATGTCACATGTAAGAACCTGCTCTCTATAACTTAAGGTTAAAATAATTGATTTTTGGAGAAAAACCAACAATCACTGAGTATGCATTATGTCAGAAACCATAATGAGCTCTTTAAGTAATTTATCTAATGTAATTGTTATAACAACTCAAAGAAGGTAAGTAGTACTATTTTTTTAAGTTTATTTATTTTGTGGGGGGAGAGGCAGAGAGAAAGATAGGGAGAGAGAGAATCCCAAGCAGGCTCTACGCTGTCAGCACAGAGCCTGATGCTGGCCTCAAACCCACGAACTGTGAGATCATGACCTGAGCTGTAGTCAAGGGTCAGATGCTTAACCAACTGAGCCACCCAGGCACTCCAGTGAGTAGTACTATTAATTACTGTGACCTATACTATAGTAGTAATATACTACTATGACATATATCAGTTGAACAATTTGTTTAGGTTTACAGTGAGTAAAACAGACTCAAGACTCTGAACCCAGGCTGCCTTGACTCTAAATTCTCTTCTCTCACTTGACCTCAAACTTAAACATACATCAGCATCTCTAGCAGAGTTTAGTTAAAACACAGTCTGACTCCAGTTTCTGATACAGCAGGTCTCCTACAGGGTCCAGGAATCTGCATTTCTAACAAGAACCCAGGCTAAGCTGCTGGTAGGAAAACCACACTTTGAGAACCAGAGCTGTTCAGCAAGTTGTTTCTCTTTCCCGTCCCACTAGCCATAATTCAAGGGCTCGATAGCCATATGGGACTAGTGGCTACCACAATGGATTCCGTAGATAACGCTTCCATGATTTCAGAGCTCAAACGAAGAGCACTTATTAGAACACAGAAATAGCCATAAATCTTAAAACACAGATTATAGCTTTGCTTTAATTTTATGTAATCCTTTAACAAAACTCACTAATGATATTTTATTTTGACTATTACCAAAAACAGTTTGCAGACTATATTTTTAGAATGTACAGAATTGGAATTAGTTGAAATAAATCATGTATGTATAGCCAATACTTTTTATTTCAAGTACTGCTGCATCCAGAACTGGTGCTGTATTCCTATACAAAGCTACAGAACTATCTTTGGTATCACTGGAAAAACATAGTGAGTATTTCAGAACTGTGTCTTATTTGGGGTGAGAAAGAATATTTAAAATTTTACCTTTCGATACTCCCTCAGAGCAACAGCAGGATGGACACTTCCAGCAAAGGTCTCATTATCGGTGAAGACAATGAAGACATCAGCAGCTGTGTTTGTTATCTGAGCCCAGATCATTGGAAGAGAGCAATCAGTTCCACCTGCTGGGATCTAATGCAAGAACAAAAACATGGATTAGAATAAAAGTGCCCTAATTTCCATACTGAGATGTCTGACATAATTAAATATTTAAAAATATTATTTTTTACATTATCACTTTGCTTAGAGCCAATACACAGACCTTCTCAAAGCATATGTGTGTATTTTTATTTTGTACTCATGAGAAAATTGAGATGAAATAATTTGTTCTCATGAATTTACTGTCTCATGAATGTACCAGTCATGACATCAATATAAGATTATTATATAACATATGTTAAGTAAACTTAATAAAACCGTTCTTTACCTGACTCATAGCCATTAAAACCTGCTGTAATGTCATATCTGTAGTCACTGGACATGGTACCATTTCATCTGAAAAAGCAACTATATGAGAATCTTTTTCTGTTCGCGTGACAACCTGAAAAATTCAAAGATGGTGATTTTTAGCAGATTAGAGTGAAATAAATACAGTATCTTAAAAGTTCTTAAAATTCATCTTTTTAAAAATATTTATTAATTATTGAGACAGAGAGAAACAGAGCATGAGTGGGGAAGGGGCAGAGAGAGGGAGACACAGATTCCGAAGCAAGGCTCCAGGCTCAGAGCTGTCAGCATAGAGCCCGATGCAGGGCTCGAACCTACGAACTGTGAGATCATGACCATGTCGGACACTTAACCAACTGAGTCACTCAGGCACCCCTTAAAATTCATCTTTAAAAGTTTTATAAATATACCTACATTACCATTTGCATACAAAATACTTAAAACCTTAGATACGAAATATATAATGAAATGAAAATGTGCCAAATAAAGTGAAATGACATAACAAATGAAAAGATAATCCTTGATGATATCTAACTTTGTAGTTTTCCCCCATATTTAACATTTTTTAGGGTGATAAAAATTCTGAAATGGTCTTAGGCATTCTCACCATGCACATTGCTGCTGCAACTGTGCTAGCGCTGAGCACACTACCCAAAACTCTTTGGTTCATAGAAGCACTGACATCAACAGCCAGCAAGAAACGCTTTCCAGTTGGCTCCACTGTCTAAAAAAAAAAACCAAACCAAACAAAAAAAAAAATCATTAAAAACAATCATAGAAATTACCTTTAAATTTCTTCTTTTTTAAAATGTTTTTATTTATTTCTGAGAGAGAGAGAGAGAGAGAGACAGCGTGAGCAGGGGAGGGTCAGAGAGAGAGGGAGACACAGAATCTGAAGCAGGCTCCAGGCTCTGAGCTAGCTGTCAGCACAGAGCCCAACGTGGGGCTGGAACCCTGAATTGGGAGATCATGACCTGAGCCAAAATCGGACGCTTAACCGACTGAGCCACGCAGGCGTCCCTACAATTAAATTTCTAAGACTCGCATTTACTTATCTTTCATTCAAAAGACTTCTAAGATAAAAGGGCTTATTTTTGATTTACCAATTGACAAATATTTGAAAATGTTTAGCCTTTTTTCTTGTTTTTATTTATTTTTGAAAGACAGCAAGAGGGAGACACAATCTGAAGCAGATGCAGGCTCCACACTGTCAGGACAGAGCCCGCTGTAGGACTTGAACCCACAAACCATGAGATGACCTGAGCTGAGATCAAGAGTCAGATACTTAACCTACTGAGCCACCCAGGTACCCCTAGTTGCTATTATTTTGCTGAATGGCCAGAGTATTTTACAACCAAATATTTTAACTTACGGCTCTAATGTAGGATTTTCAGTCCTTAAAAAAAAAAAAAAATCACTTCCCATAAAGACAGAAGAGATGTCCCACTGATTAACAGAATGACAGAGGACCAAGTCAAAGGGAATAAAAAATTTTATATTCAGTATTTCAAAACTTACCAAAATGATCTTATAAGATAATTGGGTATTATCCAAAGATAAGGAGAAATTCTTTACTTAAGCTTACAATGTTAATTATATATCCATATTTACATGAACTATGGAAAAACAAAGGAATATCTAATAAAAATGGTGAAGCTATTAGTATTATCTTTAAAATGTGTTTTTATAAAATATATGAAGTCCGAATTGGGTCATTTGTTATGAAACAAAAAAATTGAACCATTACCTTAAATGTTTTGTAAAAAGCGGTATCCAAAGCTTTCAAAATTTCTTCATCAGGGCGCCACTTCAGTTTTCCTCTGAGCCCATGACCTGTTTTATAAGTTTCTGATGCAATTAAAACGTGAAATGGATGTATACGAGCCTAGAAACAAGACAGAGACAAAATCAAAATTCAAATAAAAAATACTCATTATGTGTCTTTAGATTTTGTTATTGTAGCTAATAAATGTTTCATAAAGAAAAAATGAGGACATATAAATCTTAGATTTCAAAGTCAAAACGTAATTTGGTGTAAATCTCAGAACACCTAAAAAGGCACCGACTACACTTCCAAAATTTAGGTGCTGACTTTTTCAATTAGTAGTAGTCAACAAAGGTCATTGACGCTTACCTTTTTTAACAGCTTTTCGTTACATAGTTTTTCACATACTAAAGATACTTCTGAATTTCCTGGTTCAAGCACTGAGTTAGCAGTCATCTTTCCTAGATTCCTCAGTAACGCAGTGAGAGGCATCTCTTGTAACAAAGCCTTCCATACCTATTGCAGTAACACAGATTGAAATGTAAGGAAGAGGAAATGAATCAGTATAGTAACTGTATCAATAATAATAATATATTCCTTAAGGCTTTCTTTTGGGGTTCAAGTATTTCCTAAATAAAAATTTGTCCACATTGGTCATAGACTTATCAAATTAACTTGCTCTTTACTAGAATAAAAACATGAAGTATATTTTATGAAGGAACTGCATAGACGAATTTTATTTATTTTTAATTAACAAGGCAAATTAATCAGCCTTTCTGAAGCAGAAATAACACTTAACTGAATGCTAACTCCTTCTAGGCATTGTATTAAGTGTTTTAAATAAATATTAATTTCAAGATATATTTTATATTTTTGTTAAAAAGAACTAAATGTATAGTTATCCATATAAATCACATGGCATAAATTACTTTTATACATATTATAAATTTTAATATCTGATACATATCATAAATTACTCATGTTTAATCACATGCTATAATATACTATAATTTACTTACCTCTTTAGACTTTAAGTGATTTGTTAGAAGATGTTCCCTAACTAATCTATGCTCTTCTATCAGATGAATGACTTCCAGTTCATCTTTTGTGCGTTTCACTTTCTCTACAGCCTCCAGATACTTTAATAATTTTTCAGTCTCCACAGAAAGTGCTTTTTCTTTATACAACTCATGGACTTCTTTCCAGCCCTTTGTAATATATTTGGTCACAATAGCAAGTCCTTTAAGAAAATAAAGAATTCAAGCAGCATGAGAATACAGAATGTGATCGGCATAACTAGATACAGGAGCTTTAATTTTTAAGCTATGAGGCTGCTTTCTGTGATATATACAAACACATTTAAGCCAATGGAGTCAAATGACTTTGGTTATTCCATCATAATTATTTTAATATGAGCCTCTGGAGAAAAATCTCCTATAACATAAATCATTTTATTATAAACCTTTTTTTCGAGACACTGGCATTAGAAATTTGGGTAGACAATACCTATCTCAGGTCCACAATCTCAGAACAATTCACAAAAGGATAGCTCTGTCTCAGCTAATCTCCTTTCACTTGTCCCTTTCTGCCACTAAATAAATAAGCATTTATAAATAGAAGAGGTAAGTGGAAGTGGACAGGTATGTAACCTGTAATTTTTTTTTCTTTTTTTTAAATGTTTTATTTATTTCTAGGAGAGAGAGAGACAGCGTGAGCATGGGAGGGTCAAAGAGAGAGGGAGACACAGACTGAAACAGGCTCCAGCTCTGAGCTGGCAGTCAGCACAGAGCCTGACGCGGGGCTCAAACCGCGAGATCATGACCCAAGCGAAAGTCGGACGCTCAACCGACCAAGCCACCCAGGCGCCCCAATCTGTAATTTTTTTTAATAAATGACAAAGTATTATAGTCCAAATTAAAAAAAAGGAAAACAATGTCTTCATTTCTTCTATAATTTCTTTAAAAATTTTAAAATGTTTATTTTTGAGGGGGGAGTGGCGGTGGGACGGGCAAGGACAGAGTCTGGAGACAGAATCTGAAGCAAACTCCAGGCTTTGAGCTGTCAGCACAGAACCTGATGCAGGGCTTGAATCCATGAGCGGTAAGATCATGACCTGAGCAGAAGTCCAACGCTTAACTGACTGAGTTACCCAGGTGCCCCATCTTCTAACTTCTTTTAATAGTTGAGAGAGTTCTGGAATTGCAGTGTGAGGAAATTTGGGTTCTAGCCTATATTCTGCCAATAGATGGCCATGTGATTATTCTAGGTCTTAATTTTAACTTCTGTAGAATGTGGAAGGAGAGATTGGAGTTTACCAGACTTAAAAAGATCTGTGGGGTAAATGTTGGCAAAATAAACAAATGGAACAGGTCAGGGAATAAAGAGTGGTTAAGACTGGAACTAGAGGGGCATCTGGGTGGCTGAGTCAGTTAAGCGTCTGACTGTTGGTTTCCACTTGGGTCACGATCTCATGGTTTTTGAATTCGAGCCCCACATTGGGATGATAGCACGGAGCCTGCTTGGGATTTTCTCTCCCTCTTTCTCTACCCTTCCCCTGCTCATGCATGCTCTCTCTCTTAAAATTAATAAACTTAAAAATAAAAATAGGACTAGAGAGTATGCCCTGCAAATGTTTTAGTAAAGTTTTGGCTTAGTGCTGCCAAAAAGGGTATTTTCAAAAGTATCTGGAATATGTGTTTTTATGTGATGTCTTCTGAGTTTTTTAAAATGATATTAGCAAATAATTCATTTTTTTCTAAAATACTGTGCAGGCCAAATAAAATCCATCTCTAGGGCAGATTGAGCCTATGTGTTATCCCTGGTCTCTAATTTATATAATTTTATCAAAAGTCAATATTAACATGTAGGAACTTCTAAAAGTACTGTGACTTGTTATTTTCCAGATTTTAGTGCAAAATCTTATATTGTCTTAAATTACTAAATGTTTCATATGTAAGCACGTCTTCTATTTTGTCTTTACAACTAAAATAAAACTTTCTTAAAGGCAGTCTTATTATTTTTATCCTACCCAAGTTCTATGATGGCAAGACACTAAGTACTCAATAAAACCTGATTAATTAAATCACATTCTGGCTTGTTTTATCTGTTTTAAATACACATTTCAGTTAAAGTATTAAAATATTACTTAATTGGGGGAAGGGCACCTGGGTGGCTCAGTTCGTTAAGTGTCCAACTCTTCTTTTCAGCTCAGGTCACAATCTTGCATTTCCTGAGTTTGAGTCCTGCATTGGGCTCTGTGCTGACAGTGAGGAACTGGCTTGGGACTCTTCTCACCCTCTCTCTCTCTGCCCCTCCCCTGTTCACTCTCTCTGTCTCTCTCAAATTGAATAAATAAACTCAAAAATATTAAAAAATAAATAAAATATTAAATACTTGGTGGCTTAGAGTTTGATTCTAAATTCTTTTCACTCTAAGAAACCTAGGGATCTCTTATGCCTGAACATCCTGCTATTATTCCAAGGTTTTAAGTATGAGTTCTGCTCTCAAGAAATGTACAATTAAAGGAGCGCCTGGGTGGCTCAGTCGGTTAAGCGTCTGACTTCGGCTCAGGTCATGATCTCACACTTCGTGGGTTTAAGCCCCGAGTCGGGCTGTGTGCTGACAACTAGCTCAGAGCCTGGAGCTGCTTCACGTTCTGTATCTTGCACGCTCTTTCTCTGACCCTCCCCTGCTCTCTCTCTCTCAGAAAGAAATAAAAACATTAAACAAAAAAAAAAAGAAATTTAGAATTAAAGAACACTGTTTGTGGGAACAAGTTTACGGAACATTTACTAATTCCTCATTTTATCGACCAGGAATTCAAAACCCAGAATAACTATTTGCACAAAATAAGAAACCAATTTTTCCAATTAGAACTAGCACTTAGGTCCACACCACCATCTAGTGTCTCAACAGACAAATAAAGGTGGATCCCTACATTCTTCTCATACTGAATCAAAAATTTTAAAGTATAAAATTAAAGCATGAGTATTTGAAGGAAAAAAATCACAGGTAAATATTTTTATGACTTTAGGTTGGAAAAGGCTGTTCTAAATCTAACAAAAACCAAAAATCTATGAATAAAAACATGTAAGTTTCATTACATTAAAATTCCAAACTTCAGTGCGCCAGAAACCCCAATTGAAAAAATTGAAAGACAAAGAAAAAAAGGGAGGAAAGTGCATGACAATAAGTTATTAATTTCTATGTATCCCAAGTTCTTAGAACAGTGCTCATCCATAGTAGGTGCTCAATAAACATTTGTTGAATGAATAGTGATGATCAATATTAAGAATAGCAACTCAGTGGATAAAAGGGCAAAGATACAATATGTTCCACAACAATGTACAAATAATCAGCACCACATGAAAAGATGAACTTTTGCCCACAAACACAAATTCAAGGAAGGTATAATTTTTCACCTATTCTATTGGCAAAGATTAAAAAACACTGGTAATAGCCACTGTTCAAATGTCTGGAAACTGGCCACTTCTATTTACTCTTTGTGGGTTTAGTCTTTATAAAAATATTTACATTATGCAAATTTTTTCACTGTGGTATTTTTGTAATAGTTTGAAAAAACAGAAGCTACTTCACTATCATCAATGAGACTACCTAAATAAATGATCATATATTCATTCAATGGTATACTTGCAATGATTTCCACTGACTTGAAGAAATACCAATCCGCTTTTAACTGAAACAAAGAAGGCCTAGGGGCACCTGGGTGACTCAGTCGGTTAAGTGTCCAATTCCTGATCAGGTTAGGTCATGATCTCATGGTTTGTGGGTTCAAGCCCTGCGCTGGGCTCTGTGCTGACAGTGTGGAGTCTGCTTGGGATTCTGTCTCCCTTTCTCTCTGGCCCTCCCCTCCAACTCAAAATAAATAAACATTAAAAACAAAACAAACCAAACAAACAAAAAAACCAAAAAAAGTCTATGAAAAATTTTCAATACAGCAACGTATTTTTAGGAAAAATCTGGAGTAATGTAAAATATATACAGTGATTTCTTTTGAGGGGCAGATTCTACTTTCTGTATTATATTTTTAAGTATTACCCAGCTATTTTAAAACAAGTATGTAATTTCTAGTAAAAAACCAAAACATCCATGTGTTTGTATATATAAGTATTTGCAACAATTTACTGCTAATATTTCATTTTATTTTTATTTATTTATTTTTTATTTTTTTAAATGTTTTATTTATTTCTAGGAGAGAGAGAGACAGCGTGAGCAGGGGAGGGTCAGAGAGAGAGGGAGTCACAGACTGAAACAGGCTCCAGGCTCTGAGCTGGCAGTCAGCACAGAGCCCGACGCGGGGCTCGAACCCACGAACCTCGAGATCATGACCTAAGCGAAAGTCGGACGCTTAACCGACTAAGCCACCCAGGCGCCCCGCTAATATTTCATTTTAAAAAGTCCACTCATAATAAAAAAATGACAAATTAGGAATTCATGAGGAGCTGTCTTTTCAAGTTTCATTTCTGGTATTAAAAAAAAGCAACTTTTGGACACGTTGATTTTTATGGATGTTCATACATTACATTATTCTTGCCCAAAAGTTTATATTTTCCTTCCAAGAAGGACTAAGTAATTATCGTACATCCAACTAACTTCTCAAAAGTCTCTTCCCATAGACACAGAAAAACTGCCCCAAGTTACCATGTCCCCTGGCTGACTGCTTGGAGACAATTAACATCCTGAATTGTTAAGTTCAGCACTATTTCAGGTAGCCTTTAGGTTCCATGGAACATATGTCCTAGGAAGACAGGGAGGGAAAGAAAAATCATAAGGGGCTAGAGCAGGGCAGCCTGGCTATCTGCCATCTACTGGCTCGGAGCCGCTTTGCTCCCTATAGCTTTAATCATGTCCATGTTGCTGTCACTGTCCATACTCACTTGGGCAAGCATTCTAGCTAACATGGTGACAATCTGAGATCTAGAATACTAAATTAACCTGTAAATTTGTCATTTGATTCTTGATTAGTAATATCTGGATTGCCTGTGGGAGGTGTTTAATTCCAGGGTGGCATTCAACATTTGAATTAGTTAACCAATGTGTTTTGAGAATGAAAGGCTATTTCAAATAAAATTTTTCTATTTTTCGGATATCTGCAACCTCCCCCAACCCAAAGATCTTATGCTTACCTTCACTGGAGGGTTTAAGATGTGACAATCTTAATAGATCTTTGTGAGACCAGCCATTTCTTTGTTTATACTTTGTCACAGCCAGAGCAAGGGCCATGCCCCCCTTTTCATTGTACCAGTCTGCTATAGCCTTCCGGAGGGCACGACCCCACATGCCACATTTCATGCTTTCCTTCAGATCTTTCTTAAACTGGATAAAAGTAAACAGATGCGTAGGAATGCGACAAACTTCAGAAACAGCTTTGAATGCTGCTTGTTTTGTGCTCACGTCGGAACACTGGGAACAGATGGCAAGTGCGAAGAGCATAGGCTCCTGCTTTGCTGTTCTGCCTTCTTGACTAAATGACTTTATTTCCTGTATCACTTCACATCCTCTGCCGTCTTCAATCAATCTAATTAAAGCTTCAGCATTCTCAAGGCCCAACTTTTGTTCTTTGATATAATAAGTACCACCTTCAGAACCAAAACATAAGAACCGCTGTAGTCGATTCATATCAGTGACTTGCCATACATATCCATCTTCGGAGTTGGTTATCTGCGTCTCAGTCAGCGGGTGCATTTGGTTTACGGATTTCTCCATTGTTCTGTCTTTCAGGAAACCTATCAAAAAGCAAAATGTTATTATAGTAAGCAAGAAACAATAAAATTGTAAGAAGGGATACATTTATTTTTATTTATTATGTTTTGAAAACAGTATTTATCAATGTATGCTTTTTGAAATCTGTTACAAAGTCTTTTAACTTAAAAGCAGTTTTTAAGGCTTCTTATTAATGTGTTTTTTTAAAAATTTATTTCTGAGAGAGAGAGATAGAGAGAGACAGCGTGAGCAGGGGAGGGTCAGAGAGACAGGGAGATATAGAATCTGAAGCAGGCGCCAGGCTCCGAGCTGGCTGTCAGCACAGAGCCTGACGCGGGGCTCAAACCCAGGAACCGTGAGATCATGACCTGAGCCGAAATCAGACGCTTAACTGACTGAGCCACCCAGGTGCTCCAGCATTTTTTAGGCTCATTAAGTGGTAGTATGATAACCAGGAACAACAATAAAGAGGTTATATTTTGGAGGTGTAAGTCTGTTGCTTCAGGTGTAAGCATGCAGTCTGGAGGCCCAGATAGGGAATTAAAAGGGGGTAAAGAGAGCAGCTGTGGTAGCTGAGGCTAAGAAAGGTCTTACTCCCTGAGTAACTGTGTATACAGTTTTGGTTGCATATCCAACATCCATTCCTTCCCTCCCCTTTCTTCCTAGTAGTAATGTCCTTTAGGGGAGGCCAGATCTTTTTCCATCCCTACGGGATGAGTCTTGATTGCTCTAAGCCAGTGGCTCTCAAACTCTGTGAGCATCGAAAGTAACTCAATTGCTAGTTAAGACGCAGAATTGTGGGTTCCATCCACCACCCCTAAAGTTTCTTCCTTAATTTACTATGTCTGGGGTGAGGCCTACACATTTGTACTTATCACAAGTTCCCAGGTGATGCACTCATTTCTTTTCCCATGTGATAAGTATAGGTAACGGGCATGTAACTGGCCAATGTGCAGTAAGTCCGCAGAGAATACTTCTCAGGTTTTCTTCACTCTTAAAAGTGGGTTTGGGCTCTTACTAAGAACGCTCCCTTTCTACCGAGACATTCATTTAAAGTGATGCTTGTGTGGCATCTATCTTCAGCCACGGGGAAGCCAGTTGAGGAAGATACACTCATTTATAAGGATGGCAGAACAGAAAAAAAATTAGAAGGAATCTGGGTCCGTGATATCATCAAACAACCTGGAAATGCCTCTCTTAGAAATTTCCTAATATATCATAAATGTATCCTTATTGCTTAAGCCGTTTGTAAGTTTTCTGTTACCTGTAGTTGAGAACACACTGATTAACATCCTACTAACTGTGCTCAGTTGTAATTTATGTGATCTCCAACTACCTATACTCTCTTCCTTCCCTTATCTCTAAAGCTACTAGCTGTACTGCAACAATATCATTTCGTATCCTCCTAATGGAGCAACCACAACTGTCCACTACTTTATCAGTCCACTGCTACTCTTACTATAGTACAGCTGCCTATCTAGATGCCCCAAGTCTCCGGTCTATAGCATTATAGTGCACCGGGTTTCTCCCCATGGCAAACAAAACAAAACACAACCAGAAAAAAAAAGCTCAACCAGCGTTTATTGCATATTAGGTATAAGACACAAAAAAGAGTCCTGTCCCACTAAAAAGATTTTTTAACAATGTTTAAGAAAGTGCACACATGTGTGTGTGCATGTGTGCATGTGCGGGAAGGACAGAGAGAGAGAGAAAGAGAAAGAGAGAGGGAGGCAGAGAGGGAGAGAGAAACTCACGCAGGCTCCATGCTCAGTGCAGAGCTCAATGAAGGGCTCAATCCCACAACCCTGAGATCAGGATCTAGGCCGATATCAAGAGTCAGAGAGCTGGGGTCTCCTGAGTGGCTCAGTCGGTTAAATGTTTGACTTTGGCTCAGGTCATGATCTCATGCTTTGTGAGTTTGAGCTCTGTGGCTGGCTCTGTACTGACTTCAGAGCCTGAAGCCTGCTTCAGATTCTGTCTCCCCCTCTCTCTGACCATCCCCGGTTGTACTCTTGTCTCTTGCTCTGTCTCAAAAATAAACAAACATTAGAAAGGAAAAAAAAAGCTGGCGAGTCAGATACCACAGAGCCTGCTTGGAATTCTCTGTTTCTCTCTGCTCCTACCCTGCTCACACTGTCTCTGTCTCTCTCAAAATAATAAATGTAAGGGACATAGGTGTCTACACCTAACTGACACCTAATGAACACCTAACTGACAAAGCCATCCAGATGTCCCTAAAAAAGATTTTTTTAAATGTTTTTTTTCCCCTGCTTTCAAAAAAGCCCACATTCTGGTAAAGTAGAAATATACATATAATACAAATAAAATGTAATTAAGTGCTCTAATAGAAATGTACCGTGAGTCAGCTGAGAATAAAATAATGCTGTCTCCATAATATAGGAAGACTTGAGCAGAAAAGGCAAACTGAAAAACTGGTACATAGAATTTTGGGGAATGTAATACAGAAAGGGACTTCTGAAATCTTGCTGTCTTTAGACTTAAATTATTTTTTAATGTTTTATTTATTTCTGAGAGACAGCATGAGCAGGGGAGGGTCAGAGAGAGAGGGAGACACAGAATCCAAAGCAGGCTCCAGGCTCTGAGCTAGCTGTCAGCACAGAGTTTGGTGTGGGGCTCAAACCCACTAACCGTGAGATCATGACCTGAGCTGAAGTCGGACGCCCAACCGACTGAGCCACCCAGGCACACCTGTCTTCAAATTTTAGAAAAAGAACTAAGTATATTGGCATAGCTATAAAGAAATGTTAACAGATATGATAGTAGGTTAAAGAGCAATACAAGGTAAAAGACATTTTGTATTGAAGAGGATACAAGCTTCAGCATGTTTATATATTGTAGTCTTCCGACTTAGATGGAATCTTTGTGAATATTAACAATTAAAAGCTAGTGAGAAAAGGGACCTTTAAAGGAGTAAGAGAAGGGGGGTTACATAGACTTAAAGTAAACCAGGAGCAGTGGTATCATGGACCACAGGGAAGAGAATTTCAAGGAGTCAATAGCTGTGATGTCAAATGCTCAGAGATGAAGTAAAGTAAGTCTGGAAAATGACTACTGGATTTATCAAACAGGACTGTGATAACAAAGGGTAACTGTAGCAGAGTCCTGCAAGAAAGAGCCTGAGCAAAGTGAGATTAGGAGAGGCGCCTGGGTGGCTTGGCAGGTTAAGCATCTGAGTCTTGACTTTGGCTCAGGTCATGATCTCACAGTTGTGAGATAAAGCAGAGCAATGAGCCCAGTGTTGGGCTCTGCACTGGGCAGGGAGGCTGCTTGAGATTCTCTCTCTTCCTCTACCTCTTCCCCATTCATGCTCTCTCTAAAAGAGAGATGAGAAAGAAGACTTTGAGGCTGAAGTTGAATGATTTGATTTGGAGTGGAAGACAGTAGAGAAAGGATGTAACTGAAGGGATGAGATCACTAAAAGTGAAACAATGAGCTTTATAGCATCCAGGTTGATAGTGGCCTACTGATAGCAAGAGAGGCATCTCTTTACTGAGCGTGAAGATGATTCTGAGAAAAGAGAGGAATTAGGAGATTGAGGGAAGTCTGGCAGGTAAGGGTGCAATGAGGTTGGGTCTCAGAGAGGAGAACACATCACACCGTGGAGATAAATGCATGGAAGAATGGAGAGCCTCACATTTTGAAGGTGACTGGGGGCAGGGGACAGTAACTTGATTTGTGTTGGAAATAATCAGTGTCATTATGAGGCCTATGCCTCAGGTGGTATCACAGTGTAATGATCATATTATATTAATCACTAGGGCCTGATTTATAGTTACTGAGTGCAGCATAGGCTAAAACTGCTGCTGCAGTAATGATGCTTCTGAATCCCTTTTCAATATGGCTTTTTAGCTGCCTTTTAATCCAAAAAACTTTGAGAAGGATATGAAGCCTCTCAAAGACTGACACCTTAACTACTAATTCCAGTAGAAAAATTTCTTATTATTTTGACCTTTACACTGCATTTGACATTGCTAGACTCACCTTTAGCTTTTACAAAAATACCCTTGGGTAATACTTTAACCTGGATATTCCTGCTAATTAGCTATATTTTTTAGATGAATCATATTGAAATGATATTTAATACCAGATTATGCTAATACAACAGCTTTCCTGAACCAAAGCCCAAGAAGTGGGACTTAAAGGTACCAATCCAGATTTTGAAGTTCCCTCCCTTCTTATTATTTTTTGTGAGCATGTCTGGCTAATATCTTTAGTTCCACTAAGAGCAGGGACTGGGTATCCCTTCTCTGTGTATCCATTCTCCGAACGCAGTACATCACTTTTAAGTAATTAGTAATATATACCTAAGGGTAACTGAGCAACATTAAAGTAATCTTCTGAACCATCTAAGAATTATGTATGATTGCCTTTTTTCCCCTCTAGCACTTTTAAAAGTCTCAACATGTAACTCAAGCCTTTAAGATAAATTCTGTAGTCACACACAAAAAATGTACTGTATGCAACAAATGGATATGCAATAAAAAAAATACATGAAATAGTGATGAAAAGGAAGTAATGAACACTGAGTAAAAACATCTTCTGAGAATAGTATTTCTTTGTAAGTCTTTCTAATGCATTTAGTATTAGGTAGAAGTATCTTGTTGAACAAGCAGCAAAATGAACTTTTAAATTTATGTAAGATGCCTAAGAAAATTCCCTAAATGTAACCCCTGTAATCCCTACTATAAGAAATGTAGTTACTTATGCACAGCTGTGTCAATGGAATCTTGCCCTTGCAAGAACATGAATGACAACGATGAAGACAAACCCTCTCAACATTTCTACAGGAAAAAATGCTCAACTTTTCACATGGTTCTGACTGTTCTTTCCAGGATGCAACATAAAACAGTGGGACAGATAGCATGAATGGCTCCACTCTACTCGCTTGTGTAAATTTATCAGAATCATATTTTTAAAGTTAAATATGAAAAGCAGAATGGCAGTACTTCTAAGCTACTCACCCTGCACCTGAGTGCCAATATAGAAATTACTTCAAAACTGTTTAGGTGGTTAACATTGGTATAACAAGGGATATCTAGTTTTTGTTCACGTTTCTTGGCAGAGCTTCAAAAATCCTTGGAATTTCCAGATTGATAAGAGCCTTTTTGTTATGCTAATGTGGTGATTCATTCTGGGCTTCCGGATGGGGGCTGGTCACCAGACAGACTAATCATTTGATTTGAGGGTTGGAATTTTGGGTCACATCAAACTCCTAGGAGGATTATAGGGCCCAATATTGGGCTCAACCAGAGTCAACCAATTATAATCAATCATGCCTAGTAATAAAATCCCATATAGAAACTCTGAATATCAAAGTTCAGTGGTGCTTAACTGGTGAACAAATTGATGTGCTAGGAGGGTGAACAGCCAGGGTTCCACACAGAGGGTATTCCCCTCCTGCCTCCAGACCTTATATGTGTCTTCCATTTGGCTGGTCCTGAGTCATATCCTTTATATTAAAACTGTAATCATTAGGATAGTGTTTTTAGTGAGTTATGGGAGTCATTCTAGTGATTTATCGACTCTGAGGGGGTTTTGAGAAGCCCTGAATTCGTAGTTGGCTGGGAAGACTAGGGACCCTTCTTACAACAGGTGTCTCAAGAAAGGGCAGTCTTGCTGGGAATCTTGCCCTTTAACATGTGGTGATGCGGGAAACAAAGGCAGAAGAAAAAAATTAAATTTCCTTACAACTTACAGGCCATTGACAAGTCCTCAAGACAGGCAGATTGTCATTCCTCTGGGAGCTCAGCTGCCTCGAAGTTGACTTTGCTAAGGGCAAAAGGCAATCTTATTAGCCTGACCCCTCAGGATCCTAGAAGTCTACTTAACATAAAAATTCCTTTGGAAACTTCCTTTATCGCTGCTACCTGCTCCCCTACGATAAATATTGGCAATTATTCTCCAAGCTTATGGCCCCCTGAGAGATGTCTGAAGGGTCTCATTCCTGAGTTTTTACTAAACAGTAATAAATGACCTCTCCCTAACAGCAGCTGGCCTCTCAAGGTCCTGAAATCCTTGTTTCCAAAATACCTTCAAGACTAAGTCCCTCCTCCCAACCTGAAAGTATATAATCAGTTATTCTCACAACCCCAGTGCAGCTCTTTCTGCCCCCAGGGTCCAGTCCTCATGTTTTAATAAAACCACCTTTTTGCACTGAAAACATCCCAATAATTCTTTCTTGGTTGTTGGCTCTGAACCCCAAAACTTCAAACCACATCAGTGGGATCTTAAGCTAACTTTGGAACTAAACTGAAGTGCAGGACACTGAGTTTGTGTCAGAGAACTGGTCTCAAAATAGACACCAAAGGCACAGGGATAAAAGAAAAAAAAAAGATAAACTGGACTTCATCAAATTTAAATTTTTCACTAAGAAAATGAAAAGAGATCCCAGAGAATGGGAGAAAATACTTGCAAATAATACTATGAAGAACTTGTATCTACAATATATAAAAAACTCATAAGTCATTAATAATAACCTAATTAAAAAATAGGCAAAGCATCTGAGTAGGCACTTCTTCAAAGATGTACAAATGGCTAATAAATACATAGAAAGATGCTAAATATCATTACACATCAAGAAAATGCACATCAAAACTGAAATGAGATCCCACTTTACATTCACTAGGATGGCTACAATCAGAATGACAGTAAATAGGGGTGCCTGGGTGGCTCACTAGGTTAAGCATCTGACCTTGGCTCAGGTCATGATCTCATGGGTTCAGTGGTTCAGTTCTTGAGTTCAAGTCCCAGGTCAGGCTCCGTGCTGACAGCTCAGAGCCTGAAGCTTGCTTCAGATTTTGTGTGTCTCTCTCTGCCCCTCCCCTGCTTGTGTTCTGTCTCTCTCTCAAAAAAATAAACAAAAATAAATTTAAAAAACGACAATAATAATAAGCGTTGGTGAGGAGCTGGAGAAATTAAGACCCTTAAAGATTGTAAAATGATGGATCATATGGTAACTCCACATTTAACCTTTTGAAGAAATGCCAGACTGTTCTCCAAAGTGGTAAAGGGCTTCTTTTTGGGGTGATGAAGATGTCTGAAATTAGATAGTGGTAAACGCTCACAATCAGATAGAGTAACTAAAGCGACTCTATGAAGAACTGCATTTTTGCTCCTTTTCCTGCTTACACTTGCTTGGACCCAGCCCCCACCTTACACATACTTTACACTTCTAATACGAATAATGTATACCCTTTCTGTAAGGGCCAGGGAGCTAATGATTTCTTTGGAGTCTGCCAGCACCACAGATAGAAGGGAAAGGGCAAGGCTGTCATGTTTTGCAGAACATGGACCCCAGACATTCTGCTGCCAAGAACCCTGGCTCCAGGGCACAAGTGACTTATGCAGGACTCATCCTTGTTCTGACCAGTTTCTGGATGCCTGAGAAGACACGTAGGCCAGACCACAATCCTTAATGAAAACACCAGAGCCCAAGCAAAACTGAGACTACTCTCCTTTCCTTTCCCAGTCTCTCAGATACTCTGTATCTGTCCCCTCTCCACATCTTCAATAAACTCTGCTCTCACTTCCTCTCAGCTAGTGTTTGATGTCTATCCTTCCTAAAGCCAAGGATCTTCTTGGCTGGTCCTGCGGGACTCCCTGTGGGTCCACAGACCCAGTCTGCCTATGTCAACACAATTCTCTGAATATACTAAAATTCACTGTACTGCATACTTTAAAATAGTGAATTTCACGGGGTGTCCCACTTCAGGTCATAATTTCACAGTCCGTGGGTTTGAGCTCCAGGTTGGGTTCTGTGCTAGTGGCTCAGACAGAGCCTGGAGCCTCCTTTGAATTCTGTGTCTCCCTATCTCTCTGCCCCTCCCCTGCTTGTGCTGTCTCTCTGCCTCTCAAAAATAAATAAACATTAAAAAAACAATAGTGAATTTCATGACATGGGAATTCTGTCTCAAAAATCTGTCATTAAATGAAAACTAAAAATTGGCTATTTAAAAAGTTATTTGGCAAGTTATTTAAATAGGCATTCAAATGATATTTAACTCTGTATTCCCTATATTTGTCTTCAGAAAGCAATTTGAGATACACACAGATGTATAAAGTATCTTAATTTCCCCTCTCCCCAACTCCCATCAGAGCTTAAGCTCCACTGTCAGTGATTTAGAAGGCAGTTGGGCAGTGAGTGAGGTCAGAGCCTGGTCATCAATTAATCCACTCCTGAATAATCAAGTGTTGTAAATCCAGATTAACAGAAAAAAAAAAAAAGTTAATTCTTTGGGTTGGCGTGTCCTATCCAGAGCTCTTAAAGCACACCATTCCAAAGACTCCAACGCAGCTAAAGTTCTAAACTTCTGTAAATTAAAATTTGGGGAAGAATTAACCAGATCACAGTATTTTTAAAGTCACAGCCACAATCTGAAATTGGTTGTGGATATTTTATACATTGCCCACTTCTATATTTCTTAATACTGACTGCAGAATCAGCGAATGCCAGCAACTATCATTCAGACTGCTGGTGTATCTGAGTTGATCACATCACATGTGACGCAAGAAAATGTGGTGAGGACCTGTGGCAAACATGACAGCATCCCATCCTGAAGGCATGCATCTTCAGCCAACTGGTTGCCATGTAGTGTGGACTTTGTATTACCAAATCTTCTCATTTTTCTCAAAGACCCAGAAATCTGGATTTTTTTAATGCAAATTTAGGATTAAATGTAAAAATAACTGAAGTAATTTTAAGCTCTCTTTCTGGCTACTTCTAGGTTGTGTAAAGGGCTAATTTTTCAGTTTGGTCTTTCTACCACAGCCACATATTCATAAATAAATGTTAATTATGATGTATTCAGCACAGAAACCACTTTCAAGTTCATGGCAATATTATAGATTAAAAAATACCACACATTATCACAAACAGCTTTGGGCTCTAATGATACTCATTCTAGGTATAGTTTATTAAGGAAATACAGTTAGACTCCTATGCCTCACACACTTTTCCTTGGGGGTAGAGTCCCTTGGGACAAATGTCCAAAGTTTCAAATTTAAAGAAAAAGAAAGCCAAATCAAACACTTGATACAAATTTTGATTTCTACTCCACAATATAGCCATGAGATTGTTTGTTTTTAAGTAATCTCTATGCCCGACTTGGGGCTCTAATTTAACAACCAGGAGATCTAGAGTCCGATGCTCCACCGACTGAACCACCCAGGCCCCTCATAGCCGTGCTTGCTTTAATATAAAAACTTCTGCTGATTCCCTCAGTAATATTTTGTCACGTTTATTTTGTGGCTTCACCTAGTCCATAACACAATGCTCGCTAACTCTGATGCATAGGACACCTGTTTGACAAGCAAGGAATCAGTTTTGCCTACTAAAATATTTTTTTTCTGGAAGCCAAAGGTTATTCTTGGAGCTCAGAGCTTTAAGGAGCGATGCATAAACACACATACTCTTAGAGATTAATAATCTTAACACAGGTCTGCTGAATGGGGGCATTTTTGGTTTCTGGTTTCACTCATCATTTAATCTTAGAAACATTACAAATGATTTTCGATTAATACATGACGTTTCCTCAACCTAATTTTCCGAGACATCGCATCCCCTTACACTGGTCTATCATCCCCACGGATTACAGAACAGATTTTACTCTTCTCGTCATTCCCTGGAGAATAAGTTCGCCTTCTGTCTCTCCACCAAGGTCCCTCTTCCCAAACCCCAGAGCCGGGGCAACGCCTCCGCGGGAGGAGGAAGAGGAGGAGGAAGAGGAGGAGTAAAGCGGGCCCTCGGGACGCTGGCCTGTGGACAGCTATGGAAGCACAGCCGGAGCGGTCCGGGATTTGGGATGGGCCCACCCTCGGGAGCGTCCCAGCCCCGCCAAGCGAGGTTATGGACACAGCGATGCTGGTTCCGCTACCCAGCAAGGGCAGGACGCGGAGGCAGGGCTGTGGAGAACGATGGTTTGGCGAAGTGTTTGCTCCGGCCTCGGTCGCTGGGGTGCGGGATGAGGGACATGGAGGATCAGCCAAACCCTGCGCGTCCACGGGGCCGCTCAGACCGCACAAAGGGCCCCAGCCGGCCTCCCGCAGTTTCCTCACCTGTGCTTGCCGGCCGACCCTCCGAACCCGCCCCGCCACCGAGAGAAGCCCTGCGAGGCGCGGGAAGACGACTATAAACGGCTTCAGCCCTTGGGGCAGCAACTGCTCCAACTCCACCACCTCGGGGGCCTGCAGGTTGGGCTCCCGGGAACGAGCCCCGCCCCTCCTCTTTTGCCCCGCCCTCGCTCCGGACTGGCGAGGATCCCGGATGTTACCTCCTCCGGCGCACTGAAGCCCCGCCCTTTCTTCTTAGGCCCCGGCCCCTTCCGAATCCGCTACGGGTCCTGCACGGCCTAGGAAGAGTTTCGCTGTCTCCTGGGTGGCTAGAGCGTCCTCCCGCGCTTAGTCGCGCTGCAGGTGACGGCGCCCGGAGGCTGTCGGGAAGTAGGCGGGGTGACGTGGGGTTGACGAGCTCAGCGGCGGGTTTGCTGAGATCAGTGGCCCGGCGGCAGCTGGTGCGGGGGGCGGCCAGAGCCTGAGGTGGAGCGGGGCGGTGTGTGGCCGGGGCCATGACGGCCAATGCCGGGGAGTGGTGCCTCATGGAAAGCGACCCCGGGGTCTTCACCGAGCTCATTAAAGGATTCGGTGAGAGCCAAGGGGACCGTCCTGGGACGGGGGTCACGGGAGGAGGCCCAAGCTGGGCATAGAGTGGTTCTCTGCGGCCACCGCCGGCCTCGCGTCTGCAGGGAGGCGACTCCAGAAACCTGGATGGCAGAGGGCTTCCGTCCCCCTCCACAGCTCTGGGCAGTCGCGTTTCCGCAGTGATTCCACATCACGAGGGCAGGGATCGTAACTGTCTTGTGCAGTGTCGTATCCTCAGGACTCGGCACTTAGTTACTTGCTTCATTGGCTTGAGCGCCCACCACCCCGCGCCCCCTCCGCCCTTACGTTCGTATCTTTCCCTTTCCACCGTCGCTCTTGTGCCTAGCGCTCCGCATGCCCGGCAGGTGTGCCCAGGTACACGTCTCGGGCCATCAGTTCTGCAAGAAAACCTCGGGTGTGCCTCCTTGACAGTGGGGTGTATGGCCCACGCCGCGCAGGAAGGACCCCGAGACACTAGTTACTCAAAGCAGAACACCTTGAGTGTGTGGTTAGCTCTTCGGACGTTCCCACGCGCTCGCTGCGTGGGACTGACGAGCCACTTCGCTGCTTATTCTCCCTGGTCGTTTTTTGGCTTCCGGTAAAGTGTGGTTTCTTGAGCTAGTGCTCCAGACTAGAGGCCACATGCTTTCCGCAGCCTTTTTTCTGGCTGCGATCCTGGTCTTACATCCTAAATAGTCAGCGGATTTGACTTTTTATCCTTTCCTGCCCTTGTTCCCATCCTTTTCTTTGAGCAGTAAGTCTATTTGTATGGCTACATTTTTTCAAGTATTATTAATTCTAGCTATTATGTTAAAACTTGTTTCGAGATACAAATTAAACGTTGATATAGATACTGTGTATTGTACATAGCTGAATATTTGGAATATAATTTATCAAGCGTATATTGTTTACCTACTGAATCTCGGGCACACTGGTAGGATTTGGGAGATTTCATTGTGAATAAACCACGAGTGCTCTTCTAAAGGTCTGACACTCCAGCAAATATGGTGTATTAATTTCTGTGTTAGAGTGTGTACAAAATGTAACGGGAACATAGGTCATGGAGGAGCACAGGCAGAAGGAAAAACAAACAGTAATAATGTTTAAGTGTAAGGCATAGGAAACAGCTAGCAAAGTGACTTAAAAACACATTATGTGACAGACCAGAGGAATATTTGACTCCGACGCTGAAAAATAAACAGGCTAGATTGTTTGCTGAGTTATATAGTTTGGATTGCCCCGTAGTTACTGGGGACTTAACTGTCAAAGATATTTGAATGCTGAAATGACGTTTTTGTAATTAAAAAAGGTTTACTATGTGTAGTGTGCAGAGTGGAGTGGAATGAAGTGAAAGAAGCTAGAAGTCTCTTAAAATGGTTGGAGTCAGGTGATTAGCTTGATATAAAATAATGTGTTAGAGAGGAGGAGGTAAGTGCAATAATTTTGCTCTATTTAAATCAGTAGGACTGCTGACTGACTGGATGTAGGGGAAAAGGGGAAAATGACTCCATGGTTTCTAGCTTGAGTGGCTGATGAAGTGTAAGAGAACAAGCTTGAAGGACGAGAAAATGTCTGCAGGTTTAGCCATAAAATTTACCTTTAAAACCTTAACTATTATGACATGTTAAATATAACTTTAAGAAATATTATACTAGACAACTTTGTTTTTAAATTAATCCACTCCATTAACAGTTACTGCTTCAGTGCCATATGTATAGAAAACTTAGACTTGAAAATGATTATGAAAGTCATGCATAAAAGAATGATATGCAAATGTATCTTCTTACACGAGGATATATGAAAAGTGAATTGCTATTAATAATTGGCTCCAATAGCAGAAAAGTGTTGCGAAAAGTTAAATGATGGTGGTGGTATATTATCATCAGACAGTTTCAAAGAGAAAACAAGTGTATTCCACTCATTTCCATTTTTTTCTTATTCAATTCATGGCTTTTAAGAAGCTTTTTGAAGTTCATTTTTTCAAAAGTGGAAAATCTTACTGTGTTCTGAATGCTACTGTAAATTTATTTTAAAAGGTTAATTGGAGGAGAAATTATTTGTGGAGTCAGTGAATATATAAATACAAATTTTAGTGGACTATAGCATCATGATAAAACAAAATCCTAATTAAGTAACTGATGGAGCAGAACATACACTTTTCATTGGTGTGGCACATAGGTAATTCATGAATGCAGCAAAACAAACTGTTATGGTCTACCAATTAAAAACAGAAGCTTTAAACTTGTTTCCAGCCATGATGGAATAACAGGGACCTCATTTACGTTTCCTACAATAAATCAATGACCTTAGGTTTCATTTCAAAAAACTAGAAAAGGAGTAAGTAAAACCGGAAGTAAGCAGATGAAAGGAAATAATAAGGATTAGAGTTGAAATTAGTGAAACAGAAAAGAAAAAAATAGTGGAGAAAATCAATGAAACTAAAAGCTGGTTTGTCAAAGATCAGTAAAATGGACAAACCTCTAGTCAATCTGGTTAGAAAAAAGACAGGAGAAGGACACTGGCTGGCACAATTGATAGAACATGCAACTCTTTAATTAAAAAAAAAATTTTTTTTTTTCCTGTGAGAGAGAGAGAGAGAGAGAGAGACAGGGACAGTGTGAGCGGGGTGGGTGGGGGGCGGTCAGAGAGAGAGGGAGACACAGACTCTGAAGCAGGCTCCAGGCTCTGAGCTGGCTGTCAGCACAGAGCCTGACACGGGGCTCTAGCCCATGAACTGTGAGATCATGACCTGAAATAGGACACTTAACTGACTGAGCCACCCAGGCGCACCATGCAACTCTTTCAAATATTTATTTTTGGGAGAGCGCAAGTAGGGAAAGGGCAGAGAGAGGAGGACAGAGGATCCGAAGCAGATGCTGCGCTTACAGGGTGCCAGCAGCAAGCCCAGTGTGGGACTTGAACTCACCAACCACGAGATCATGACCTGAGCTGAAGTCAGATACCAACCCACTGAGCTACCCAGGTGCCCCAGTAGAGCATTTAACTCTTGATCTCAGTGTTGTAAGTTCAAGCCTCATGTTGGGTATGGAAATTTCTTAAAAATCTTAAAAAAAAAAAAAAAGAATAAGTAGAGGAGACAAGAATGACCAATATTAGGAGTAAGATGATACCACTATGGATTCTATAGATTAAAAAAGGTAATAAGGGAATATTCTAAATATTATGCCAATTAATTTGACAACTTGAGTAAAATGTCTAAATATCTTGAAGTACTTAAATTACCAAAGCTCATACAAGAAGAAATGGAAAACCAGTATAGTCTTACTTTATTAAATACATTGAAATTGTAACTTAAAATCCCCCCACAAAGAAAACTGTAGACAAAATTGCTTCACTGGTACATTATTTCATCTATTTAAGGATTAAGTAATACCAATTCTGTACAAACTTTTCTCAGAAAAATGGAAAAGAAGGAATATTTCCCAATATTCTGAGGGCCATCATTATCCTAACACCCAATACAGACAAAGACATTGCAAGAAAAGGAAACTACAGACTTAACTCCATCATCAACATAAATGCAAAAATTCTTTTTTAAAAAAATTTGTTTAGGGGCGCCTGGGTGGCTTAGTCGGTTAAGCGTCCGACTTTCGCTTGGGTCATGATCTCGCGGTTCGTGGGTTCGAGCCCCGCGTCGGGCTCCGTGCTGACTGCCAGCTCGGAGCCTGGAGCCTGTGATTTTTTTTTCTTTTTTTTAAATGTTTTATTTATTTCTAGGAGAGAGAGAGACAGCGTGAGCATGGAAGGGTCAGAGAGAGAGGGAGACACAGACTCTGAAACAGGCTCCAGGCTCTGAGCTGGCAGTCAGCACAGAGCTCGACGCGGGGCTCGAACCCACGAACCGCGAGATCATGACCCAAGCGAAAGTCGGACGCTTAACCGACTAAGCCACCCAGGCGCCCCTTTTTAATGTTTATTTTGAGAGAGAGAGAGAGAGAAGGAGACAGCATGAGCAGGAGAGAGGAAGAGGGAGAGGGAAACCGAATTGGAGCAGGCTCCTTGCTCTGAGCTGTCAGCACAAAACCCATTGTGGGGCAAACCCATGAGCCATGAGTTCATGACCTGAGCTGAAGTCAGACACTTAACTGACTGAGCCACTCGGGTGCTCCACAAATGCAAAAATTCTAAACAATTTTAGTAAATCAAATCTAATAATCTTTTAAATGGACAATATGTCATGACTGAGTGGAGTTTATCCTAGGAATTCATTGTTGGTTTAATATTTGGGATTCAATGTGATTCACCAGATTAATACTCTAAAACAAAAACAAAAACAACAAAAAACTATATGATTATCTCAATAGACACAAAAAGCATTTGATCAAACCCAGCATATGTTAAGAGATATGTCCTATTATACTTTACCCTATTTACATGCTAACAAGTTACCCTGTTTATATTATAAAGGATTGTATTATTGATATATTGTTCAAGAGATAAAGGACTGTATTAGCGTTGGCACTGTAGGCAGCAGAAGATTCACATTTGCCTTGGTCCCCTTGTCCTACAAGTCCATGGGCGTCCAGGTGGTTGTTGCACACATTGTTCTCTGTTGTAGCTAAGGAACCCTGAGCTTAGGGAACTCCCAACTCTATCAAAGGTTGCTAGCAAACGAACTCAGCCTTTGGCTTTAGGAAGATACTATGGACAGCAAGTAAGTCTTGTCTCTCCATCAGAGGGAGATATCATCTCTATATTTCAAGTCCGTTTATTAAAATAACATCCTTGAAAAGATAGTCCCGAACTCCTCCCAGAAGATGAGCAGAAACAGGAGAAACTATTTGAGAGTTGTCTCCCAAGGAAATCCATTCTTCTTTCTACACCAAACATGCCATGCCTTCAGCTTCTCTGACTAATCTGACCAGACACACAGAGCTGGGACCACATCTGTTTAATTTATTTCTTGTAGTGTTCACATTAGAAAGCAGGTGGCTTTCTCCTTAAGTTTTTGTTTTGACCTTTCAACTTGGCTCAAGGTCTTAACTCAGGTATAGCAGAATATGTTAGTAATTTCAGATTCCTCCTGGACTTGCCAGGAGGGAGTATTGCAGAATCCAGGAGTTGAGACAAATCTGAATGACGTTGAGGGAGCAACATAGTGTTTCCTTGACATGGAGGTCTGTTAAGAGTTCTCCTGAGGTACATGTTTCCTTGTTTGGGGGAGAGAGGCACGTTAATGCTTGGCTTTCATACAAATAGTCAAAGTATACAAATGAGAGTGCACTTAGTATCCCTAGAAACATGTATTGCTTATAATTGTTTAGGACTCCAAAATGGAACCTTCTCATTAGGGATACAGATTAACAGCTCTCCAGTTTGGGGTTCCCAAATAGTTGAGGCTAGTCCTTGTTTTTGGGGTGATTGCCCACAATGCAGTTTTTCCTACTTGGTGGCATCACTAACTAAATGACATTTGTTCCTACCATGGAATGACGTGGTTAGGGAAGATACCTGGAACTATTTTTTGTAGGCGGTATAGAAGCTGAGGGCCATGTTTTTACTTCTCATAGACTTGGTGAGGTTAGGGGAATAAGGAGTTGTCAAAACGATTGGAAGATAACATTACATTTAAATTTAAAGCACTAGCAACAGTTAGGAGGGTCCTACCAGGGTTATTTTTCTTGAGGAGAAAAGCTCCAGGTATATTTTTAAGAAAATTATTTTTGAAATTAGTTTTAGAGTAGAACTATTTTATGGAGCCACCAGTATCATAATACAGATGTGTTAGGCAATACATAAATATTTCAAACATTTTAATTTTAGTACTTCCTTTCATTTTGGAGCAGTGACCTGACTTGGATGACAAATTCTGTGGTCATCTTATTTAAGACCCAGTTCAACTATCCGTGAAAGTTTCTCTGATCAGCAAGGAGAGTAATGATCTCTCCTACTTCATAACTTCCAGAATGCTCTCTAGTGGACTTCTCATAGGCATATTATGCATGCTGCACTTTGAGTTGTATATACTTGTTTTGTACTAGTTTTGAAGTTTTGTTTTGTTTATTTTGAAGCAAATAAAATGTGTAGTAGAAAACATGTGGAGCTGGAACTCAGGACCCTGAGATCAAGAGTCACATGCTCTACTGACTGAGCCTGCCAGGCTCCCCTTAGTTGTGAAGTTCTTGAGTATTGCGACTGTTGTTTATTATTTTCTGTCCATGCCAGGATGTAGTATCATGCTTGGCACATAAAAGATATCTGTAAAATACCCAGCATTTCGTTAACTTTTTAAAGCCTTCTCCCCACCCCCAGCTTTTTACTTAATATATGTTAGGGAGTCTGCATTAAGAGATTCTTTGTATTTAGTGTTTGATAATGTATACCTCACAAGAATTATGTGGATTGGATGAAGCATCTTGTTTTCTAGATGAGGAAAGTGAGGCTCAAGGACATTATGTTCTTGCTCAAGTTTAAGAACTTTAAGGCAGTGCTGGGATTGGAATCCAGGCCTCTTGAATCATTGCTTCTCTTTCCTATACCATGCATTATTTGAAATTGAATGTACATAAGGGAATTATTAGATACTGAATGTATATAAGGAGATAGATATTAAGAGTTGAGTGCTATGTTTTCTGTATACAAAGAACTGTGAGTTTGTTTAGCTTAAAGTTGTTTAAACAGGTGTCACCACTTGAAATTCTACCTGTGCCAAAGATTTGGGGACACTTTTATTCAGTGGACTTTTGTTGTTTTAGTATGATATGTACAGTGTTTTAATGTTTGGCCTTTTTATAATTGATTTCCAAGAGCAGTAACTAGTGTTAACAATGGCATTAGTGTCATTTTGTGCCCTTTTCAGTGCTCATAAATATAGGTTTACATTTTGAATGTCTATGAACACGTTTTCTACTACAGCCTTATAACTCTCCTTGCATATATATCTTTAATAGAAGAATGAGTTCTTAATAGATACTTGCTGAATACAGCAAATTGAGTCCTGAGATGGTTTGAATGCCCAAGGTCATATTGTTTATTGACTCAACTTTTTTTTAACTTCTTTTTTTTTTTTTTTCTAGATAGGCCAAAGGCTTCTCTAGCTTTTACTTAATGGTAATCTGGAATATTAAAAACTGTCTAGACTTTGGAACCAGATGTGGATTTTAATTAGTTGGGTTTTTTTTTTTTTTTTTTTGGCATATACTAGCTGTAGTGAATTTAGGCAAGCCACTTAGCATCCCTAAACCTCTTCTGTATATTTGCCTTGCAGTGATTAGAGAAAATGCATTTAAAGTACTTTACACAAAGAAGCCACTGGTAAATATGGCTGTTTTTTTTTTTTTTTTTTTTTTGTATTTTGATAATACTAGCTGATATTTAGTAAACTCTTAGAGTGTGCCAGACACTGTATTAAATGTATCTCATGCATACGAAATTATCTCATTTATTCCTCACAACAGTTCCGTGAATATGAGGAACAGAGAGGTTGATTATATCGCTAGTAAATGGAGGAGCCAGGATGTAAACCATGGCATTTTTGAGGCCAACCTCTTAACCAGTATGTTGTTACTATACTATCATCCGTACTACTAGGGCAGGTTTCTCAGTCTTGGCAGTGTTGACATTTTGGGCCAGATAATTCTTTGCTGTTTCAGCTGTCCTGTGCAGTGTAGGATGTTTAGCATTTCTGTCCTCTGTCCACTAGATGCAAGCCCTTCCCACAGGTGATGATTGTGATGGTAAAATGTCTCCAGACATTGTAAAATCTTTCCTAGGGAGGCAAGGGACAAAAAAAGGTCACCTGAATGGGAACCACTGTCCTAAGGAAGAGTATGTTTGGAGGACTCTGAGGTAGTTGAAAATAAAATTAAATAAATTAAAAAAAAAAAAGACTATAAAGAATTGGAATTTAGGAAAAGGGTCAGAATTAAATATGTGATATGAAAGTTACTGGTAAGTGGTAGTTCTTTATCAACACTTAAAAAAAAGTGTACAGTAAAAGAAGAGAGCCAAGGTCAGAGTGGGGAAAACAGCAACTGAGTAGAAAGAGTGGTTTGTAAAAGAGACAGAGATTGAGAGGGACTGGGAAGTTGGGGTGGTATTTCAGTGAAAATAAACTCATGAAACATCTTTCAATTGTAAAAGTAATATACTTCCATTATAATTACGAAGTAATAAAGGAATTAAAAGAATTTGGCTGTGAGCTTTATCAGTTTTACCATTTTAATTTGTCATGTCTCATTGCCCCTAAATGTGCATTCCTTTCAGTTAGTATTTTATTTAATGGTGATGAAAAAAAGGAGTTATTTTGTTTTCTGAAGAAATGGTTTCTTATTTCAGGTTGCCGAGGAGCCCAAGTAGAAGAAATATGGAGTCTAGAGCCTGAGAATTTTGAAAAATTAAAGTAAGTATAATCTTAGTTGTCTTAAAAATAGTTGTCTATACTGTAAGCAGATTGTTGTCTATTTTACTTGGATTACAGTAGGCTGAATATGTCATCTCCTTAAGTCTTTTTCAGTCTTGTGAGATAGATATTATTACACTCATACTATAATCAAGACCTGAGACTCATATAAGTAACTTGCAAAAGATTAAAAATGAAGTCTCTATAATTCCATGTCAGGATGGTTGGTTAATTTATTACAATATTCACTTATAGATTAATGGGACTAGAAGATAGAACATGTTTTCACATTAAAAACATGAATACATGAATATTAGCTTAGTCTACAAAAGCATATTTAGTACATAACATATGTTAATAGTAATTCAGAACTTGCCTATACATTATCACATTCCTTCTTGGTGAGATTACAGTTCAGATTCCAAATGTAGATGCTAGGAAGTTTGTTCCTTTCCCTCATGCTTCTGACTGGAATCACCTCTCTGAACCTCTTCTTCCCTCCAATGTTGTGCCCACAAGAATGGACCCTTTTTTGCAAATCGAGGGCTAGAGGAATTTTCTTTGGAGGGAGAGTTCTTGGATTCTTGGAATGTGACAAGGAGTAGGGTTTATTCATATATACTGGAATTCAGTATAGGGTTAACTGCTTCTTTTAGTTTTACTGTGTTCTTATTTTCAGTTTTTAAGTGAGGTGATACAAAGTAGAAGTGACTAATCCAGATTTGAGAATAAACCTTTCATTATAATTCTGTTTTATCTGATGTAATTTAAAGGCTTATTAGCATTGTCTTAGGCAACATTTTAATGCAATGAATAGGAATAGAAATCTTTAAAAATTTTTCTCAAACTTACTTCATTCGCAATGTCTGTTAAGTAACTGACTGAAATATATTATATTGACCATGTGTTAAGAAACAAGCAAGGTTTGGTGTCGCTAATTTGTGTCTTCTTTTGTAGGCCAGTTCATGGATTAATTTTTCTTTTCAAGTGGCAGCCAGGAGAAGAACCAGCAGGCTCTGTAGTTCAAGACTCCAGACTGGACACAATATTTTTTGCCAAGCAGGTAAGGTCCTTGGATGCTCTGAAGTCTTGAGAGCAGTCCTTTTCATAAACAAAACTCTATTTCACTTTGGTGTCTTTGGTGTAGTAGTCCTCAAACTTTTTTGTCGTAGGATCCCTTTACATTCTTAAAAATTATTGAGGTCTCCAAGAGCTTCTCTGTTTATGTGGATTATATTTATCAGTATTTATTATATTAGATATTAAGGCTGAGGCATTTGAGTGTTATTATTTGATTTAAAAGATGACAAATGCATTACATGTTAACATAAATAACACACTTTGTAATGGAATATAAACACATTTACCAAAATAAATTAGTAAGAAGTTTTACGTCTACATTTTATATTGTTTTACAGTCTAATATTGTAAGTATTGATTTTGCAAATCCAGTGTCTGGCTTAATAGTACATAGCTGGATTCTCCTATCTGCTTCTTTATACTCCTGTTTGCAGTACTTTTGTTTTGTTGTTTTTGGTTAAAGTGTATCAAGAAAATTCAGTCTCATACATATGTGTAGTTGGAAAGGGAGGAGTATTTTAATCATCTTTTTCAGAGAATTCTGTTCTTTGATACTATATCAAAACTAAAAATGTTTCTTCGTTTTTAAAAATTTTTTAATGTTTTGATTTATTTGGGGGAGAGAGAGAGAGACAGAGCATGAGCAGGGGAGGGGCAGAGAGAGAGGAAGATACAGAATCTGAAACAGGCTTCAGGCTCTGAGCTGTCAGTACAGAGCATGACGTGGGGCTCGAACCCACAAACTGTGAGATCATGACCTGAGCAGAAGTTGGTTGCTTAACCAACTAAGCCACCTAGGTGCCCCAAAATGTTTCTTTCTTAAATGTCTAATCTAAAACAGTATCAGTGAACTTTGTTCTTTGTTATATTAAAATTTTTTGGTTTACCTTGCTCTGCAAATGGATCTTTTACTCATTCAGCATTCAATAACATTGTGCATTGGTCATTTTGAATATTCACCAACTTCTACAGACCTTCTAAATGTTCCCACATTTGTTTGCATACATTATCAACAAGTCACATGTGTTAATATAACCATCTGTAGAATCAGAAAAGTTATTAAGCATCTGGAAGCTTTTAAACTCACAATGGAGGATTTAAGTCGTACCAAATTCTAGTTTTCACTTGTCAGTTAAAATTTTATCAAAACAGTAAATACTGTCAGGTATTTTACTTGAAGTAACAGACTCATTTTACTTAATTCCAAGAAAAATATCTGCCACATGCCTTGTCTGAAAAACTGTATTTGTCTCCTATTTGTGCTCTCAAGTGAAAATGATGTTCTAAGAAATAAGCAGCCAACTTAACTCACAACTCAAACAATCGCACTGCTGCCCTTCCTTGAAATGATTAGCATGTTTTGGTTTGCAGCAGAAACTGCTTTATTTGTGCTACCAATTTCATTTGATAGAATATTAAAGACTTATACTCCAAGGTCAGAATTTAATAAAAATAACTTTTACTGCTTCATTGAAAACTGTCTTCAGTAAAACTTGCTTTTTTTTTTTTTTTTTTCTTTAACTATGTATCTGTGTCAGTGAAACAGTTTAATGCCACTGCCTAGACTGGTGCTAAAATACCAGCAATATTATCTATATCTATGTATCATTGATTCCTATTTTACTATCAGTGAAAATGTGAAAGCAGGGAAGTAGGCAAGGACTGTCTTTGAGTTATGATAGAAATGATTTTGAGCTCATGAACATCTTGAGAAGGGTCTTAGGAGTTCTCAGGAGTCCACAGACCACACTTGACAACTGCTGTTCCAGTACATTCAGTGAAGCGTTAATATTATTAGGTGCCACCATATATCTGGTCCATTGTTTGGAAAAGCTGAAAAAGAGAATGAATCAGAGAGGTTTGATATTTAAAACTAAGCTAAATATAATTACATTTGTTTGAAAATTGCACTTATTTCTGAGACTCAAAAGATTGATTAGGATAATCTGTTTAACCTTTAGAAAGTTCAAAAAATAAAAGTGCTAATTCTCATTTCTATTTTAGATCAAGGCTTTGCTATTCCACTTAGTAACTTGTTTTCCCTTTTTCTTTTACTACTTCTTTCCATTTCTCCCCACCTTTTTAAAATTGAGTGTTTTTAGAGAAGTTAACACTGTCCTGCTTTTACTTTAAAGTTAAAGAAACATTATTATTGTTTTTTTTTTCTGATAACAGAACTACAGAAATACATAGTGATAAAAGTGAATTTCTTTGTAACCCCACATCCATTTCTACCAACCAGTTTTAACGGTTTCACTCATTCATTTAATCAACAAGTGGTTTTTGAGCACCCACTTTGTGCTAGGCATTGTTTTACGTATAGGGGTATATAGAATGATCAATAAGACAAGGTGTGTCTCTTCATAATAAGAGTTATAATGATGATAATACCAACAGTAGCCAACATTTACCATTCTTATTGGGTAGCAGATATCGTGCTTTATTTGTTAAATTTTTTTAATTTTTAAATTTTTTAATGTTTTTAAATTGATTTCTGAGAGAGAGACAGCGTGAGCAGGGGAGGGTCAGACAGAGAAGGAGACACAGAATCTGAAGCAGGCTCCAGGCTCCGAGGTAGCTGTCAGCACAGAGCCCCACGTGGGGCTCGAACCCACGAATCGGGAAATCATGACCTGAGCTAAAGTCGGATGCTCAACCGACTGAGCCACCCAGGTGCCCCTTTTCTCCTTTTAAAGATAGTTTTTATTTTTTAAGGTATATAAACCTATGCACTCATTTTATAAAATTGAAGCATTATAAATATATGATATAGAAAATAAAAGTCCCTTTTATAATCCCTGCTTCAGAGATAGCCATTGAAAATGACTTATATTCTTCTAAATTTGTATGTGTGTATGTGTGTGTTTAATTTTTTCCATACTAAATTGTGAACCTAGGAGTCTGGGATTTTATTTTTATGTACAGTTCCTGGCACATAGTAGATATCTATTAAATGTAGACTGAATTCTTCATCTCTAAGAATATTAAAATTAACAATAGTATTCACTAACAGTAAGACATTAATGATGTTTGATTTATAGAGGTCTAGGTGTCTTTAAGGTAAAAGAAAATACTCTATAAAGAAAAAAAAACCTACTGAAGTTTCAATTCATAATTTCTGGAGTTTCTTGACATTTTTCTAGTTCTGTATTTGTCTTAACTATAATTTAATGTTTTATTTTTATTATATTATTCTTGCCATGTTTATTAATGTGTAGGATTAGTGATTTTCTAATAACACTGGCTGTTTTTTCTGGTATATTATGTCACCAGTTCTTATTGAGCTGACATATCAGTAATTCCCCAGTAATATCTTCTGGTCTTTTTTTTTTTTTTTTTTTAATTTTTTAATGTTTTATTTATTTCTTGAAGAGAGAGAGAGACAGCGTGAGCAGGGGAGGGGCAGAGAGAGAGGGAGTCACAGACTGAAACAGGCTCCAGGCTCTGAGCCGGCAGTCAGCACAGAGCCCGACGTGGGGCTCGAACCCACGAACTGCGAGATCATGACCTAAGCGAAAGTCGGACGCCCAACCGACTAAGCCACCTAGGCACCCCTCTTCTGGTCTTTTTAATGTATGCCTTCTATGAGTCTATGCCAGAAACTTTATTTATTTATTTTTTTAAGTGTTTATTTATTTATTTATTTATTTATTTATTTATTTTTTAAATATTTTTTTATTTGTTTCTAGGAGAGAGAGAGACAGCGTGAGCAGGAGAGGGTCAGAGAGAGAGGGAGACACAGACTCTGAAACAGGCTTCAGGCTCTGAGCTGGCAGTCAGCACAGAGCCCGATGTGGGGCTCGAACCCACGAACCGTGAGATCATGACCTAAGCGAAAGTTGGATGCTTAAACCGACTAAGCCACCCAGGCACCCCTAAGTGTTTGTTTATTTTTGAGAGAGACAGACAGAGTGTGAGCAGGGGAGGGTCAGAGAGAGGGAGACACAGAATCTGAAGCAGGCTGCAGGCTCCAGGCTCTGAGCTGTCAGCACAGAGCCTGACACGGGGCTTGAATCCACAAATCATGAGACCATGACCTGAGCTGAAGTCGGGCACCTAACCGACTGAGCCACCTAGGCGTCCCAGTGCCAGAAACTCTATATTACATAGATAATATAATCCTTAATTCTAGGCTTCAAGAGCTAATAATGATCTTATCCAGGAGTCTCCTATTTTCAGAAATTTAGAAAATTTAAATAAAATTATATTTATTTATGATAAGGTCATACATAATAACTAAATGCATATTTTTGTATTTATGGATGGAATTGCATAAATTTAGAAAGGTAATACTAATACTGGCTGTCTTAAGCTAATCATTCATACGTTCTAATTATAGGTTTGCGTATATGTTCACTGAGGAAAGAATCTAGTAATTACAATTACTACTAATTATAATTGTATTTAAGGATCCAGGAATGACATTTTGGTAATACCTCTCTGCAGAACATCATTGTCTTGTTACCATTTCGCTGATTTAATGGCTAAGATTGTGCTGCAGTGATACTGGGTTTGTCTGACCCCCATCTATTCAGTGTTTCAGGAAAGGATGACTGCCTGCAGTGTACCAGATACTGTGCTAGGTGCTTGGAGAATGATAATCCCTGCCCACAAAATGCTTAGAGTTTAGTGGAAGAGATTGGTTTTAATCAATGAAATGCAAAATTATGGTGGTGATAAGTGCTTCCTAGAGTGAAATGAGGACCATATCATATTGCAAAATTTGAGAACAGTCTGTGAGACTACGCCCACTCCCAATACCAGCTACAGAGTTCAGAGTCCCCAAACCACCTTCACTTCTGACAATTGCAAGTTTAGTTAGGGAGTCCTCAACACCACCCTCAGTTTCTGTAATTTGCTAGAAAAACGCATGGACCTTATTGAAATATGTTATGGTTTATCATAGTAAAAAATACAGGTTAAATTTAGCCAAGGGAGGAGATAAATGGGACAGAATCTGGGGAAGTCCCTTGCTAAGAGCTTCCAGTTGTCTTTTCCCAATAGAGTCACAGATGGTACTAACTTTCCTGGCAATGATATGTGACAATATGTACAGAGTATAGTCATCCAGGGAATCTCAACCAATTCTTGGTATCTAGAGTTTTTATTTGGCCTCAGTCACATAGACCTGGCTGACCACCTACGTGGCTGACCTCAGTCTCCTGTCGCCCTGAAGGTTGAGCTGATACTGTTGACCCCAAATTCCACTCTGAGTCACAGTGTTAGACTGCCTTTGTGGAACAAATCCCTTGGGTAAACAAAGATGTTCTTATGGGGTCTGGCTTCTCAAGAACTAAGTATACCTCTCAGGAGCCACAGGCAAAAGCAAGGCCTCTCTTTGGGCAAGATTAAATTTTTTATTATGTATATATGTAATAAACAATGGGACTTGACCTTTTCAAGGAGATCTGAGAAAGCTCTGCATAAGTGACAATTCAGCTGAAGTCTAAAGGTCAGGTAGGTATTAACTGGCAAAAAGAGGTTGAGGATTATCCTAGATTAGCAGCTTTTATAGCAAAAGGAAGTAATACTAGTAAAATGTACTAGAAGGAGGTCAGTATAACTGGTGTATAGATAACTTGGGGGAGATGGCATGTGATATGGAGCTGAGCAGGGCATATGTTAATCAGAATTTGGTAGTTAGGTGTAGAGAAACAGTGGCTTATAGGAAATAGAAATTTTTCACTTCCAAGAACTGCCAAGATTACAGGCTCATTTTTTGTTGTTCCTCTGTGTGTGGATTCCATTCCAAAGATTACTTTGTGGCCCAAGATGGTTATTGGGGCTATCACCATTCTACCTCAATTCCATATTCCAGACAGCAGGAAGGGGACAGCACATTTCTCCTTTAATGGACATTTTATAGAATTTGCCTATGTCACATGCTTACTTCCCTGGCCAGAACTTAGTCACATTGCTGTACTTAGCAGCAGAAGAGAGTGGGAAAGTTGTCTTCATTCTAGGTGGCCATGGACCCAGATAAAAATTGGGTACTTTATGCATACAGAAGAAGGAAAAGATGGTTGTTAGAGAATAATTATCAGTCTTCTGCCACATGCTGGTAGGGTATTTTAAACCATGATTGAGACTTTTGTCTGTAACCTAAGAGTGAAATAAGGTTATTAAAGTGTTTAAAAAAGGATGACATGATCAGGTTATCATTTAAAAGAGATCTCTTTAGCTATAGTGTGGAGAATGCATATAAGGAAGAGGTAGTAGTATAGAATTTAAGACTAGTTATCAGGAGACTTTTGCAGAAAACATGCAAGAGTAGATAAGACTGGTTGTAGAGATGGATGTGAACAGACTGAATAATACTTAGTGGATAAAGTAGCTCCCTTAATGTGTAATGGGTTGGATATGGAGATGAAGGAGGAAGACATAGCAATCAATGATGATGCCTATTTTTCTTTTTTCCTAAAAAAATTTGATCATCAGGTACATGGAAGGGGATTATGATAATCCTTGATTGATGACACACACTCATGACTCATGTTTTTTATTTGGTTATTGTAAGTCAGGTAGTGAGCACCAAAGAGCTCACTACCCAAATAAATTTCATCTAATTATTTCTTTCTCTCTCACTCATTGTTCAACATAACTTTCATCCTCCCTCCCTCCATCCAGTGTAATCCTCATGTTGAATTTGGTATATCATTTCTTTGCTTTCCCTCTTATATATTTTTTGTAATACTAAAAAGGGTGTGTGTATATAAAATTTTTAATAGATAAAAAATATCATACCAAATGAGAAAAGAGACAGTACTGAAATAAAAGCATTTATTTGGAGTCTCACTTGTAATTCAGGGAGAACAGATTTGTGTAGCAACCCAAATCGTGTCTCCTAACACGAAGGAGTTAGGAAGGAAAGGAAAGTTAGGTTTTAAAAAACAAAAGTAATGTTGTGTTGTTTACAAAAAATTGTGATTGGTATTGGCTCACAGAAAATTAATCTTGGCTGAATATAATTGGTTGCTAAGACCATTACCAAGCAAATCTTTTTTTTTTTTTTTTTAAATGTTTTATTTATTTCTAGGAGAGAGAGAGAGAGACAGCGTGAGCAGGGGAGGGTCAGAGAGAGGGAGTGACAGACTCTGAAACAGGCTCCAGGCTCTGAGCTGGCAGTCAGCACAGAGCCCAATGCGGGGCTCGAACCCACGAACCGCGAGATCATGACCTAAGCGAAAGTCGGACGCTCAACCGACTGAGCCACCCAGGCGTCCCAACCAAGCAAATCTTAACTGTAGCAAGTTGCAGGTATTTGGGCAGAGTCCTTGAAATTTATGCCCTTTGGCCCAATTCAAAATTTCCTGGTTTTATCCTGTGAGGATACCTAAGGCCCATTTCCTTGATGGCCTCCTGGCTCCATTTTAAAACCCTCTGACAGAAGTGATTCATTTCATTTCATCTCTCACATCTTCTGTGTAATTTTGGGGGACTTACTCTTTTGACTCAATATTCTATCAATAAGTTTCTCCTATAAGTTGTTAATCATAGTGGTTCCTTTATTTTGCATATTGTATAATATCAATTACATGAAAATGGTGGGTTTATTTACTTTCTCTTCCTAGATGGGCATTTGAGTTTTACATTTGAGTTACTGTCAGTTGTGTGGCTGTAAACATTTTTGTACATGTCTCCTGTTGTAAATGTGCAAATTTCTCTTGTATACCTAGAAATAGAGTTGACTACTTGATCTGATATATAAATGTATCAAAGTTCCAATGACACTTCCACTAGCCATATCTGAATTACTATGTAGCCACATACTCCAATGTGTGGTGTTGTCAGGCCTTTTTAATTTTTGCCAGCCGTCTTGTTCTAAAATGGTACTTGATTATGGTCTTGGTTTATATCTCCCTGGTCACTAATCATGTTGAAAGGGTGTTCATATCCTTAGTGTCCTTAAGTGTTTCTTTTGTGAAATTTACATTGGAAGTTATTTTTAGTTTTCTATGGGGTTAGTTGTGCTTTTTTTGATTTGTATGAGTTGTTTACGTATTCTTTTTTTCTTTTTCTTTTTTTTTTTTTAAATGTTTTTTATGTATTTCTAGGAGAGAGAGAGAGAGACAGCGTGAGCAGGGGAGGGTCAGAGAGAGAGGGAGTCACAGACTGAAACAGGCTCCAGGCTCTGAGCTGGCAGTCAGCACAGAGCCCGACGCGGGGCTCGAACCCACGAACTGCGAGATCATGACCTAAGCGAAAGTCGGACGCTTAACCGACTAAGCCACCCAGGCACCCTGATATTACTTCTTTAAGTTGGCATCTTATTGTTTTATTTTTTCCAGGTGAATAGAATTTTTCTTTCGGTGAATAGAATTTTCTATTTTAGAGCCAGTGCTTTTTGTACCTTGTTTAAGACATTGTTATCTATCTGAGGTTATAAGATATTTACCTGTGTATTTAAATTTTAATTTTTGACATCTATGCCCATAATTCACCAGGAATTGGGTTTTGGTATATCACGTGAAGTAGGAGTTCAATTTTATATTTTCCATATGGATCATCATTTTTTTCTATCCTCAATTTATTAAACATCCGTTGTTTTCCCTATTAATCTGACATGCCACCTCTCTTGTATATCAGTTCCATATATGTGTGTGTGTGTGTGTGTGTGTTTTCTGGACTGTACTCTATTTCACTGATCACTTTGTCTGTCTCTGCCAATATCACTGTCTTAATTCTTTTCACTTCTTCATAAGGTCCGAAATCTAATAGGTCATGTCTCCCTTCCTTGCTCTTTTTCAGAAATACCCTTCTATTCTTGGCTCTATGCTCTTCGTATAAATTTCAGAGTCATCTTATCAAGTTGTATGAAACATTCTGTTGGAATTTTGACTGGAATAGCTTTGAATATGTATAACAATTTGGGGAGAATTTATATCTTCATATTAAGTCATGAACATAGTATGTATCTATTTAGATCTTTATTATCTTTAACCTGTTACATTTTTACTTTTTCTGTAGAGGTCTTTTACATCTTTTGTTAGATTTATTCTAATTCCTTGATATTTCTGTTAGAATTGTAAAGTGTCTTCTCTACAGTTACATTTTCCAGGTGTTCAATGCTTGTGAAATTAAAAGGCAATTCACTTGTATGTTTTCATACTATATTTAGCTGTCTTGCTAAACTCTTCTGTTATCTCTAATAATTTGTTGGGATTCTTTTGAGGGGGTTCTATCTTAAATTACTATATCACGTAATAACAGTTTTATTTCCCCTTTCAAAACCTTATGCCTCTAATTTATTTCTTATTGCATGGCTAAGACCTCCAGTAAAATCATCATGATTTTAAAGAGAATACTTTCACCATTTTCTTGTTATGGATGATGTTTACTCTGGTTTTTATTTTTATTTTTTAAATGTTCTTTTTCAGGTAAGGACGTTCTGTTATTAATTTATTATGAAAGTTTATCAAATGCTTTTTCTGTACTTAGTGAAATAATCATGTTTATTTTTTTCTATAGGTTAAATGTAGTCAGTTATGTTAATGATGTTTTAAAATATTAAATCATCCTTCCATATCTGAGGTAAACCCAGTTAGTCATGATGTATTTTCTTTTATGCACTGTCAGATTTAATTCAGTAGTATTTGTTTAGCATTTTGCACTTGTATTTATGAATGAAAAGGGCCTTAATTTTCTTTTCTTGTAATGGCTTTGATTAATTTTAGTATTAGGAGTTTGCTGGCTTCGTGGCACGAGTTGGAATGTCTTCTTTTTTCATTGTCTAAAAGAATTTGTATAAAATTTAAATGGGCTGTTTCTTCAATTTTGATAGAACTAGCCTGTACAGCCACATGGGCCTGATATTTTCTTTGTGGGTGTATATTTTAACTACTGGTTCAATTTAATAGTTAAAAAACTATTTAGGCTACTTATTTCTTCTTAACTTGGTTCTGATAAGATTTTGTTTCCTTTTGAAATTTCTCCATTTTAACTTAATTTTACAAAAATGTTTCATATGGTTATTAGTATTCCCTTGTTCTTTTTAATCTTATTTTTAGTTGTTTTCCTGACTCCCAGAATTCTGACTTGCATACTTGTGTAATAGAGGTTTTATATACTCCCTTAATCTATCCCCTCATATTGTTTCCTATCTGTATTAGGGGAGCAGTCCAGCAGATCTTTTTTCTGTTTTTAGCCATCTTAAGTCCTTGCTGTAAATCATCAAGCTGAATCTTTCATATAAAAAATCTATTTTGATTATGTTATTTCACCATTAAAAATCTCTTATTCCTAGGGCAAACTACTAATTGCCCAAGGTCAGTGATTTTCTAGGTAACAAATAGCCTCATGCCCTGACTACACCCATACTAATACAAACTAATATGAGCGTATGAGAGAGTATGCTCACTGTCCCTTAAATATGCCGTGTTAATTTGTTTCTTTGCTCACACTCTTCGTGCTTCCCTGAATGAATTCCCTTCTCTGTTCCCTAGGTTCTGTCAAGCTTTCAAAGCTCTATTAAAATTTTACATTCAGGGGCGCCTGGGTGGCTTAGTTGGTTAAGCGTCCGACTTTTGCTTAGGTCCCGATCTCACGGTTCATGGGTTTGAGCCCCACATCAGGCTGTATGCTGACTGCCAGCCCAGAGCCTGGAGCAATTTTCAAAGTCTGTATCTCCCTCTCTCTCTGACCCTCCCCTGCTCACGCTGTCTCTCTCTCTCTCTTAGAAATAAATAAAAATATTTAAAAAATTAAAAAAAATAAAGTTTTAATTCATAGAGACACCTCTGATACTTCAGTTAAAGATGATTTCTTCCTTCATCATTTTCATTTTCTACTCATCTCTTTTTCATATACGGATTTTTTCCCCTAAATTCTTCATAGACAGGACATTTATTCTATACTTTTTTTGTTTTGTCTTTTTTCTAGAGTCATCTTCCCTTTAGGAACTAACTCACAGTTTATTCTCAACCTTATTTTTTCCTGAGTATAAATATTGAAAATTTATTAATTTATTTTATAGCTATACCTCTGAAGATTGATGACAATTTATAATGTGCTATTTTAAGAGCATTTCTCTGTGCATCTATATTATTTTGTATAAACTCTGAAAATAAGTTATTCTCAGGTTCAGGGGTTGCAGGTCAAATGGCTGCAGTATCAGGGTGGCAACATGCATTTGTGAATGGGGTCATATGTAAGTAATAGGGAGTGTAAGAGCCTGGATGAACTAAAGAATATATGGTCTCTCGAAGGAATTCAAACCAAATTCTTCAGGTTCCAGGGGAGTCCTACTTGTGACCTCTTTCTCTAGCCTCCTTTTATGTTGAACTCTACTTCTGTGTTTGAAAATGTGTTATAAGTCAGAGCCATGATGGCTAGTAGTGTAGGTATGACAATTATCTCATTTTTTGTAAGTTCTTGGATTTTTTTTTTATAGAATACTCAGCATAAAGATTAAAAACTTAAAGATTTAAGAAGTTGGGGACTATATAAATAATTTATGCTGCAGTGAATTTTTTTGATATGAACTAAAGTTATCACAAATAGATGTATGTAAAGTAATTTTTATGTGTGTTTCATGAGGCAAAAAAAACCTCTCTAAAATGTCTTGTTCACTGTGCATTCCACACTTATCACAATGTCTGGCACACTATAGGTATTTAGAAAATATTTGAATGGCATCTTTTTTAAGTTTTTTTTTTTTCTTTTGGCAATTTTGTACTATATGTAGTATAGCCACTTGGTGGCGCTAAACTCATTTTAAACCTGGAAAGGTATTTTTATACTTATGCACACCATGATTACTATTCTTCATATACACACAGAATAAATTGTAATAAATGATGGACAGTGTAGGGGCGCCTGTGTGGCCTAGCCGGTTAAGCGTCCGACTTTCGCTTAGGTCATGATCTCGCGGTTCGTGGGTTCGAGCCCCGCGTTGGGCTCTGTGCTGACTGCCAGCTCAGAGCCTGGAGCCTGTTTCAGAGTCTGTCACTCCTCTCTCTGACCCTCTCCTGCTCACGCTGTCTCTCTCTCTCTCTCTCTCTCTCTCTCCTAGAAATAAATAAAACATTTAAAAAAAATGATGGACAGTGTGACTCATTATTAACATTGAAAGAGAAATATCATTAACTGCAGGATTTTTTTCCTTTAAAAAAACTTGAAATTTGATTATACAAAAATCCACGTTTAATGTATACAATTTGGTGAGTTTTTGGAAGGAGTTTTTTTTTTCTAATTCTTTAAAAAATGTTTCTAAAGTGATAGATTACAGATTTCAAGTCCTTAGGTCATAGTAATGTTTGAGCCTCTCTGTTAGAGCCTCAGCATCTAGCACTGGATACATGGTATATCTTTAATGTGTGAATTTGAAAGAATGTACGAATGAATATAAATTTTAACTTCTTCTGACTTCAGTTCTACCAGTCCACTCCCAGATAAGTTTGCCCCAGATAATTTTGGTCCAAGATAAGGGGGCACTGAATCTTATAAAGCTTTAGTTAACCACCTTTATGAAATTTCTTTTAATCATGAAAATTTTTTAATCTCAATTTATGAAAGAACTGTGATTCAGAACAAAATACATATTGAGAGAAATCAGCTATATTAATTGGATTTTAGATTTCCTGTTACTTTTTTTTCTAACTTGTCAATTATGGGATAGTTTTGAGTACAAGATATTATCAGAGAGGAATAACAGAACTATGGTGGCATCATTATATTTGTTTGAGAACTGTGTGTAAGATAATGTTCACCAGTGGAGAAAGCAGTCTTACCAAAGAGTTTTTCCAAACATACAGGAGGAAAAAATATAAGACTTGGTAGATTTCACAAGACCTCAAAAGCCACTGGCAACACGAAAAATAGAGGAATATAAGAATTTATTATTTTTTTATACTTAAAAAGAAAATTTTTTTAAAATTTCTGAGAGAGAGAGACAGCATGAGCAGGGGAGAGTCAGAGAGAGAGGGAGACACAGAATCTGAAACAGGCTATAGACTCTGAGCTGTCAGCACAGAGCCCAACATGCGGCCCAAACCCATGAACCATGAGATCATGACCTGAGTCGAAGTCGGACGCTTAACTGACTGAGCCACCCAGGCACCCCATAAGAGTATAAGAATTTAAAAGAGAAGATAATTGAAAAGTTTTTCTTCTGAAATCAAGCAGTATATAGTTTACTAACTTGTAAAACTATAAGTGAATTAGCATTTTGGAAAGACTCCAATTCCTAAATAGCATTTAATTATAGGGTCACGTGGATGGCTCAGTCAGTTAAGCATCCGACTCTATCCAACTCTTGAGTTTGGCTCAGGTCATGATCTCACGGTCATGAGATTGAGCCCCACATCAGGCTCTACAAAGAGTGTGGGACTTGCTTGGATTCTCTTTCTTCTTCTGTACCTCCTCATCCCGTTTACACTCCTTTGAGCATGCATGCATGCTCTTTCTCAAAATAAATAAACATTAAATAGTATTTAATAATAACATAGGAATAAATATAGAAATAGGACTAAATTGTATTTTTAAAAATCATATATCAGATTTAGTTCAACTTTACAGTTAATATTGCTGGTATTCACAGTAATCATCTAAGGTTCTTTCCAGCTCTATAACCTCAATACTGTGTAGGGGCTATAAGGAATATGGAAGAAGCCTTTGTCCATAGTAGGTTATAATCTTGTTAGAGAGACCACATATATGTACAGAGCCAGCCTAAAATAGTGGCTAAGTGTACAAATTCTAGAATAAGACTATCTGCCTCTTGCTTAGCTCTGTGCCCTTTGGGCAAGTTACTTAATTTCTTTGTGTCTTAGCTTCCACAAATGTAAAATGAGGATAATAATATTACTCCTTCATAGGTTGTTGAGAGAATGGAAAGAATTAATACATATGAAGTGCTTAGAAAAGTACCTGGCACATAGTAAAGTGCTATTGGAATGTTTTTTCTCTCTGATTAGAATGTAAGGTCCACTAATTTTTTAAATAGTTAACAGCTAGATGACAGCACTGTAAAGACTATATATGACTGAGATGAAAAAAATGTGTGGACAATATATATCCTTTTAAGAAATTCAAAGGAGGATAGAAATAGCATTGTCAGATAATTTCTCTTAAAGCCACATAGGTGAGTTGGAGCTTGTGCTGGGTACTGAAATATGGGTTAAATTTGGATAGGTAGAAATGAATTTAGGAAGAAGTAAATAGGGGGTGAAAGACAAGTTCTGTTGGTTTAATCAGCTGTGTTTAAATCAGGAAAAATTGGCCTTATTCTACCTGGATTGGTTTCACTGATGCTATGAGTTTATTTAATTTATTTGGTTTCCTAGAATTCTCAACTGCAGAATTGCAGTTAATTCCTAAAAAATATATTAGAATGGAATTAAACATGTTTATTTTTTAAAAAAGATTTTAAGTCTTTGTTTTTGAGAGAGAGAGAGAGAGAGAGAGAGAGAGCATGAGCAGGGGAGAGGCAGAGAGAGGGAAACACAGAACCTGAAGCAGGCTTCAGGCTCTGAGCTGTCAGCACAGAGCCCAACACGGGGCTCAAACTCATGAACTGTGAGATCATGGCCTGACCCGAGCCGAAGCTGGATGCTTAGCTGACTGAGCCACCCAGGTGCCCCGAATTAAACATGTTTATTATGCTTACGTTAAGACCATATGAAATAAGTTGGAAAACTATTAGCTTTATTTATATTTTGAAGGGTATTGCCATCATTTAAAAGCTGCTTTTTAAAAAGTAGATTTATAATATTTTGCTTTTATATTTTGTAGGTAATTAACAATGCTTGTGCTACCCAAGCTATCGTCAGTGTGTTATTGAACTGTACCCATCATGATGTCCATTTAGGAGAGACATTGTCAGAGTTTAAAGAATTTTCACAAAGTTTTGATGCAGCTGTGAGTATAATCTTATTATTCCTAAAATGCCCTATTTGTGATAGTTCTTTTCTTAATAGCCTACTTTAAAAATTATTTTAGATGAAAGGTTTGGCCTTGAGTAATTCAGACGTGATTCGACAAGTACACAACAGTTTTGCCAGGTAAAGAGACTTTTTGATAAATAATCATTTTCTCTTTTGCTTGTCTGTGTCTCACTATTTTTTTTCTTTACTGTAGACAGCAAATGTTTGAATTTGATGCAAAGACATCCGCAAAAGAAGAAGATGCTTTTCACTTTGTCAGTTATGTTCCTGTAAACGGAAGATTGTATGAATTAGATGGATTAAGAGAAGGACCGATCGATTTAGGTAATCTGGTTCCTGTTTCTGGTATTTCACCTTTGACAAGACAAAAAGATTGGGTATTCTCCTTCATTTTAGCCACAGTCCTGCTTAGAGTTTTGAAGGGGAAGGTGATTTTGAGATGGTATACTGTCGCAAATGTCTTAAGCTTTTCATTACTTTATGAACTTAAATTACACAGGACGGACATGTCGGTTTCTATCTGGTCACTCATTCTGTATTCCTTAGAACCTATCAAATAGAAGGGAAGTGACAGATCAAAAAGAACAGCCAGTTTTGCTATACAACTGGTGGCTGTGCTAAAACTTAAGATGAAAAAGAGGATTAAAACAACTTGGTTTTGCGTTATGTGTGAATTTCAGTTTTTTATTTTACAATTATTCTGGTAGGGAGTCAGGGTTATTTTGCTACTAACTTGTGCAATAATGGTTTTTCTTTGCTCTCAGTTTTATCACTGTAAAATGAAGGTAGTATTTCTTATTTCACAAAGTTGTGAATTTTAATGGGATAACTTCCTAATTCATGACGTCTTTGAACATTTGTTCAGCACTTACTAAGTGACACAATAATATGGTAATGAAAATTATATTAATGTTTTTCACCCTTACCATTACTAAGAAAATAAGAATTGAAGCTTAATATAATTGTGCCAAAGGGATTTTTATCATCCTGAATTTGCCAAAGTATTTATAAAAAGATATTTTAGACTAACTTTTGAAATAATTTTATATTGATTTTATTTGATTTAATTGCTTTCAAATTTCTTTCTAGGTGCATGCAATCAAGATGACTGGATAAGCGCAGTGAGGCCAGTCATAGAAAAAAGGATACAAAAGTAAATGCTCAGCTAATCTTACTAACATAACTTAGCATTTTGCTTTTTAAACTTAATTTTTCAACTTTTATTTTATTATTATCTTAGCAGTGTTTGTTGAACATCTACTTTTGATTGGATTAATGTGTTCAGGAAGAAATCCCTAAATTCTGCATTGTAATATCTCATCTTTATAAAAGTTAAACATGCAGATCTCCATTTAGGTATTTTGTATAGCTGTTTTGTAGAGTTTTGTTTTTAGGTATCTTTTAAAATTAAATTAAAACTTTTATTTTGAGATAATTGTATTTTTTGTTTTCAGTTATGAATATAATACAGAGAGAGCCCATGCACCCTTACTCATCTGGCAAACTAGTGGCAACAAGTGGCAACGTCTGGCAAAACTAGTACAGTGTCAACAGCTAGAATATTGACATTGATACAGTTAAGATACAGGATGATTTAATGACCACAAGGATTCCCTCTGTTGCCCTTTTAAAGGCACTGATGCCTTCCCCTGCTGCCATTCCTCCTGCCTCCTTAATCCCTAGTTTTATAATTTTTGGTCAGTTAAAGAATGTTATATAATTGGAGTTATATGATATGTAACCTTTTTGGACTGGCTTCTTTCACACAGCACAATTTTCTGGAGATTTGTCCAGATTGTTAAAAGTAGTTCAGTCTTTTTTCTTGGTGGATAGTTATGGTATGAATACACCTTTTTTTTTTTTTTGGTCCATTTACCCATTGAAGGATATGTGGATTGTTTTCTGTGTTTGTCTATTATGAATAAAGCTGCAATAAACCTTTGTACAGATTTTTCTGTGAACATAAGTTTTCAGTTCTCTGGGATCAATGCCCAGGAGTGCCATTGCTGAGTTATAAATGCATGTTTAATTTTTTAAGAAACTGCCAAACTCTTTCCCAGAGTGGCTGTACCATTTTACATTCCCACCAGCAATGTATGAGTGATCCAGTTTCTCTACATCCTTAGTAGCATTTGGTTTTGTCAAAATTTTTTTATTTTAGCTATTCTAGTAAGTGACTAGTGATGTGATTTTAATCTGCATTTCTCTAATGACTAATGATGTTGAAAATCTTTCCATGCCTTTTGCCTATTTTGTAGTTGGATTGTTTGGGTTTTTTTGACTGTTGAGCTTTGAGGTTCTTTACATACTTTGGATAGTACTAGTCCTTCATTAGACACTTTGCCTGCAAATATTCTCTCCCAGTATGTAGCCTGTCCCCTAATTCTCCCAACACAGTCTGTCACAGAGCGAAAGCTCTTAATCTCAGTGAAGTCTAATTTATCAGTCTTTTTGACTATGAATTGTATTTTTGTTGTCAAATCTAAGAATCCTTTGTCTAGCCCTAGATCCTAAAGATTTTCTCTTGGTCTTTTTTTCTAAAAAGTTTTTATTTTAACATTTTACATTTAAGTCTGTGATCTATTTTGAGTTAATTTTTGTATACGTTGTGAAGTAAGTCTAGGTTCATTTTGTTGCTATGCATGTCCAGTTGCTCTAGTACCATTTGTTGAAAAGGCTGTGCTTCCTCTAGAAATTTGGTAGAATTGTAAAAAACCAGTTGGGTATATTTGTATGAGCGTATTTCTGGGTTTACTACTCTGTTCTACTATCTGTCTGCTCTCTGCCAGTACTACACAGTCTTTTTTCTTTTCTTTTTAATTGTTTTGTATGTTTATTTAGTTTGATGGGGGGGTGGGGTGGGAGAGAATAATTGAGGTAAGGGGAGAGAGAGGAGGAGAGAGAGAATCCCAAGCAGGCTCTATGCAGAGCCTGTCGGTGCACAGCCCAACTTGGAACTTGATCCCATGAACTGCAAGATCATGGCCTGAGCCAAAATTAAGATTTGGATGCTTAACTGACTGAGCCACCCACATGCCCCTGTACTACACAGTGTTGATCACTCTAGCGATAAGCCTCAAAATTAGATAAACTGACACCTCCAACTTTATCCTTTTTCTTCAAAATTGTTTTAGCTATTATAGTTCCTCTGTCTTCCCATATAAATTTTAGTATACTCTTGTCCGTATCTACAAAAATCTTGCTGGGATTTGGAGAGGAATTGTGTCACATATTTATATCCATTTGGGAAGAACTGGCATCTTTACTATGATGAGTCTTCCTGTCTATGAACATGGTGTGTCTTTCTATTTACTTTGATCTTCTCTAATTTCTTCAGCATTTTGTAGTTTTCAGCATACAAGTCCTGTACATGTTTTGTCAGATTTATACCCAAGCATTTCTTGGGTTTTTTTGTCAGATTTATACCCAAGCATTTTGAGTGATTACAAATAATATGATTTCTTTGATCATTGTTAATATGTAGAAACACAATTGATTATTTTCTTTTTCTTGTATCCTTTGACCTTGCTGATTTTACCCACCAACTGTAGAAGTTTTTTATCAGTTCCTTGGCATTTTCTACATATATAATCATGCCATTTGCAAGTAAGGGCAGTTATAGATTTGTCTACTTTTTAAAAAGTTTTTTTTTAATGTTTGTTTAGAGAAAATTGCAAGCAAGCTCCATGCTCAGTGCACAGCCTGACACATGGGGACACATGTGTCACAATCATGTGCCCATGATCTTACAATCATGAGATCATGACCTGAGCCAAAATCAAGAGTCAGATCTTAACTGACTGAGCCACCCAGACACTCCGAGGATTTTATCAGCATTATCAGTTTTATCAGCTTTTACATTACATATCTTGCAGGTTTGTTGTTTGGAGTTATAAACATTTGTCACCATTTCTTCTTGGTGGATTTATCTTTTTATGATTACATATTGTCCCTCTGTAGTAATTTTCTTTGTTTTGAAATTTACTTTATCTCATAGTAATATAGCCAGTCCAGCTTTTTTTTTTTTTTTGATTAGTGTTTTCAGTCAAGTTGAGATTTTCATCATTTTTAATGTGACAAATGATTGCAAATTGAAACCTGGACGTATGGGGTTTTATATAATAAGACTCTGGATTCTGTATAATAAAACTTAAGTTAAGCTGGTTTATATGGGCACTGTTCAGGGAGGGTAGATCAGGGGTGCTACCTCATTACTGCAGGTGGGAGTAGAAATTCAGGTTCCTCAATCTCCCTCCATTGACACCTAAGATGGAAGAGTTCCTTGTTACTGCTAGGCAGGAATGGGAGTTCTGGCCCCCAAAAGAGTATCCTCTGATACTACCCTGCCTGGGTATGCCTTGTTACTGCTTGCTACATGGCTTCACTGTCGCTGAAGTGGAGGAGGCTTCTTTACCACTGTATGGTAGTGACTTCCCACTTGGCTTCCCATTTGTCTCCTCTAGACACTGCACATAGGTGTCATTACTGCCCTTACAGATGAAAGTCCCATCTTCCTGATCAGCCTTTGCTGGTGGGTAGGGTTGGGGCCACATTTCTTTCTTTTGTGTTTAGCTATGGTAGAGTGGTTATTGTCTAAAGGTTTTCTGTGTCATGAATTGTCCCTTTCCAATTTGGATAAGAAAGAGCAGACTTTTTTTGGTGCTTCTATTTGGACTGCGCCTGTTGGCATTTCTTGGTTGGTGGCTTCTTCTCCAGGTCTAGGATATATGAAGGCAAACTAGGTAACTCAAGGAGTTCACCACTGTGTCATTTTTGGGACCTGGTTCCCTAGCTTGTCTGCCTTCTCTCCTTTTTTTTAAATATATGTTATGGCTAGTGTTTTTAGTTTGGCATTTTCTTCCTCTTCTTCTTTGGCATCTTCTTCCTTGGGAGGAGTAGGGAAATGGAAGTTCCATAGCAGTTTTATAAACATTTTTATGTAGTTTAAAGCACTATGTAAAAAATTTAAAAAAAAAAAAAAAGGGGGCGCCTGGGTGGCTTAGTCGGTTAAGCGTCCGACTTTCGCTTGGGTCATGATCTCGCGGTTTGTGGGTTCGAGCGCGTCGGGCTCTGTGCTGACTGCCAGCTCAGAGCTTGGAGCCTGTTTCAGTCTGTGACTCCCTCTCTCTCTGACCCTCCCCTGCTCACGCTGTCTCTCTCTCTCCTAGAAATAAATAAAACATTAAAAATTAAAAAAAATAAATAAATAAATAAAGCACTATGGTTATATTGGGCCATGTGCTTTCCAGTGGATAGAATTATGTATGGGAAAATGTTGCAGGTGAATAATGCAAAGATAGGCTTACTTTGTCTATATATTTTCATCTTGAATAAGCACCATTTACATAATGTTGCCAATAATTTTTCTAATGTCAGTCCCTATCATAAACAAGCTTGTACTGTGAGGTGTTTCATTGTGATACTCTGGTATCAGAGTAGTGAAAATAGTATTCAGAAGTTTTACAACAGGATATAATCACATTAATAAAACATAAATATTTCATAACTTATCTATAATAAAATATAAACTATAAAGTGAAATATAAAATTATATTCAAAATAGCAACTGTAAAGAAATAGCAACTATATCATGAGTTAGAAAAAAGTATATAATTAGGAATATAGTTAATTACATAAATATCTCAGTATAATTAATCCAATAAATGTGAGGTCTTAGTTATTTTTTTATGAGGTCAGAACATTTAAAAGTTTGTGATTAAATTTAGCTAGGGTTTTTTTGTTTTGTTTTTACTGTAGTTTTACCCTTTTATATATGAAAGCCTTTTTTAAATGTCAATTTTCATTGTTAGCCATTAATAGATTTGTGTTTATCCTAGAGAACCATGGGGTAATCACAATAGATTATTTTAATTGTAATAGCGTTATAATTCTTTATTATGTTATAAACTTTAACTTTTTTGTAGGTACAGTGAAGGTGAAATTCGATTTAACTTAATGGCCATTGTGTCTGACAGAAAAATGATATATGAACAGAAGATAGCAGAATTACAAAGACAACTTGCTGAGGTTTGTGGCCATGTTTTAAAAATTTTTGTTAAACATTGATTTCTTTTTGAGAGACAGAGCACGAGTGGGGGAGGGGCAGAGAGAGGGAGACACAGAATCAGAAGCAGGCTCCGCAGAGAGCCCAAAGCAGGACTTGAACCCACAAGCAATGAGATCATGACCTGAGCCAAAGTTGGAGGCTTAACCGACTGAGCCACCCAGGTGCCCCTTGTGGCCGTGTTTTTAAGTGCAAAGTTCTAGTTTAGTTATTTCAGGAAAAGTATTCTTTATCTTGGTTTCTTGCTTTTTTGCTCCACTTTCTTTGTTCTCTCTCTCTTACCCTCCCTCCCTCCCTCCCGCCCTCCCTACCTCCTTCTTTTCTTTCCTTCCTTCCTGATTTAATCAAGCATCCTGGGTAGTGATTAAGAGAATGCAGTCTGGAGTCAGATTGCCTAGATTCAGCTCCTGGCTTTGCCACTTAATGGATATATGAATTGGAATATTTATTTGTGGTTCAGTTTCTTAAGGTAAAATGAAAATAGTATTTGCCTTATAAGGCCATTGTAAGGAACTGAGATGATATTCATAAGCCACTAAAAAACAGACTGACAAATATTAAATGGCATATAAGTATTAGCAATTAACTATTTAATTTCAGTATATAATTAAGCAAGTTAGAATAGATTTCTCACAGAATTAATTGGGTACATTTAGATACATGTAATCTTTACTATTCTATATGATTGATTATCTTTCTGTAGTAAATATGATTAGAGAAGATAATTAGTAATAGTACCTTTTTTACATTCTTTGATCCTATTCTCTTAAGAGAATATTTAAGCATATTTATTTTATAGCTGAATAAAAGATTATAGCAACACAGTATATTGCAGTAATAGATTGTTTTTAGTTAAAAATGCATATGTGTTATTGCAGAGCATAGAAATATGGAAGGTGCTACTTAGGGCTTTTGTCCCTTAATATTGTAGTTAGTAGGCTGATATTTTGTCATCAATATTAAGAGTAAAATTTGGAAATAATTATACTATGTTTATAATTTTAAAATATTTTGGATCTAAGCCTCAATCATTAGGGTATGCTGTTTCTTTTTCTTTACCCTAAGGAGGAACCCATGGATACAGATCAGGGTAATAATATGTTAAGTGCTATTCAGTCAGAGGTTGCCAAAAATCAGATGCTTATTGAAGAAGAAGTGCAGAAACTAAAAAGATATAAGGTATGTTTTCTTTTTATTTGTTCCTTTATTGTTTTAATATAGAGTAGTATATTTGTCATGAAAGTACAGTGAATACTTGATTGTTTTTCCTCATCATCACTAGTTTTCAGAATAATGCATTGGTTCCTGGGCACCCCACAAAGGTAACTAGTAAGATTTCTTTCTTTTTAATTTTTTGAAGTGTTATTATGAACACATTTTTAACTGATTTGATGCTTCAGTTCACCGAAATTATTAATGATAAGATTATTTCATCTTTGGCCATTAGTATCCACTTCAGGCTGTCTCCTAAGTTCTTTTGATGGGATTTTCTTCATCTCTGATAATTTCCTTGCTTTCTAGTATGACAGGATGTTTCAGACTCAACCTGTAGATCTCCTGCTTCAGATTTGGATTAGCCATTTTTTCAAGAAGCTCTGTGTCCTATCGTTGGGAAATGGTATTTAGAAACCACTCTTCGGGTGCACAGTGATACCAATTGATCATTATGTCTAGTCCTTTTCAGAGCTATGAAATACACTTTTGTTTGCTTGTTGTTTTAGTTTGAAGAGAAACTACAATGTGAATTCAGTATTAAAATTTAGAATTAAAGGACTTGGGGTGCCTGGTTTGCTCAGCATACCTGCGAGCATGTGACTCTTGATCTCAGGGTCATGAGTTCAGGCCCCATGTTGCATGTGGAGCCTACTTAAAAAAAATAGAATTAAATGGCTTTACACTTGAAAGTAACCATTTGCGTCTTCTCTCTCTCTCTCTCTTTAAATGTTTTTTTTTGAGAGAGAGAGAGAGAGAGAAAGCATGTGAGTATACACACGAGTAAGGGAGGGGCAGAGAGAGAATCCCAAGTAGGCTCTGTGCTATCAGCTCAGAGCCCCATGTGGGGCTCAATCTCATGAACCCTGAGATCATGACCTGAGCTGAAATTAAGAGTCAGATACTCAACTGACTGAGTCACCCAGGCACCCCACATCTCTCCTCTTCAGCTGAAAATCTTGATTCCTAGTAATATTAACAAAATTACTTATTTCCTTTATGCTTTATAACATATGTATGTATAAGTAAATAATTATTTGATTTATACTATATATCTAAAATGTGTATATATATTTATAAGTATATATATGTATAAAGGTTCAGAAACAGCAATAGTAGTAGCAGTAATAACAACTGAAAAGTTTTTTCTTTTCTTAATTTTTTGCTTAGAATATATCTCATTTTGGATATACAATCAAATTACTATGCTTTTAAAATTATTTGAAAAAATTTTCTGTTGTATGGTTCTGTCATCAATTTGAAACACAGTTGGGTTCATTTGTTTTATTTTTCTTTTTAGTTTCTTAGGGTGTTAAAATTTTTTGATTTAAATTTATGGCAAACATATAGTTGAAAGTCAAATATAAAGCAAGATGATCTTTACTAATGTCATTCACAATCTGATAAGCTTTTTTCAGAGAGGGTAAAAAGTGTGAGGAGAGCTTTGAATTTTGTGTGAATTTGAAAATGGTAGTTATATTATTTCGCATGTGTATCACAGTAGGAAATGCATTGTTTTTCATTTGAATCTCACTTTGACGGCAAGGATTATCTTTTTTTTTAAATTGATTACCACAGTGTTAGCATAGTGCTCTTCACCATACCTAACAGCCTACAAGTGACTGATAAATAAAATCAATGGACCTTGAACTAATAGGATTTCTTTAGTTGGAAGTAGGGGCTGGTTCCAGAGTGTTCCAAGTGGGAAAAAGGTGGGGCCAAGTTCATGGAGACAGGGAAGTAAGGAATGAAAACTTGAATGTTTACCTTCCATTTTATGTGGTATACAAAAATAACTACCCACCACTTATGCATTCCTATGCAGGGTTATTCTGTAATTAACTAAGTTTTAATATTTACCTAAAATAAAACACAAACTTGGTTTTCAAAATCTCTCCCTGCTACATTGAGAATGCTTTGTTCAAAAAAGGTAAAAGGATTCTCCTACTGATACAAAATGAGCATGTGTTAAGATTTTATTTAATTATTAATCAATTTGAGGAATTGTAAGTTGTTACACCTAGTTCAAATGAGCAATCAAAGAAGCTCAAGTTTATGTGTAGGAATGTTGAAATGAATTTACCAAAGATGGGAACTTTTTTTCTATGGGAGAAGGGAAGTAAATTGAACCTCTACCAGACAGAATATTTAATAGCTTAGGGACAATGAAAAAGTAAAATTGGGTAACTTGGGAGGGATGTCCTAGACAATGAATAGTTTTTCTTTGAAGTACAGGTCTTTCTCTATATTACACCCTATTTTGAATAAAGTAATTCGGAGAAAAATTATTCTTGATCACAGAATAAAGCTGGTTTTATTAGGCTTTCCTGTTTATTTGCATAGTTATAGTAGCAAGTAGCAATTTAATGTATCATGTGGGCTTTCTTAAGTTTGCTTTCATAAGTTTTCATAAATAATTTTAGACTTCTAAAAGCTCCTTATTTGCTAAGCCAGGGGTAGGAAGCCACAACCCAAGAAACTCCTCATATTTTTTATTGTATTAGTCTTTATTCTCAGTGGGGATATAATCTCATTATTTCTAATATATTTTCTTGTGAGAATGGAAGATTTTTTTCCCATTCTATTGAGTAAGATGCAAAAATTACACTATTATGAACTTAGTGGAAATGTAAAGTTAGTATGGTTTGATATTTGTTTTATTTTCAGATTGAAAATATCAGAAGGAAGCATAATTATCTGCCATTCATTATGGAATTATTAAAGACTTTAGCAGAACACCAGCAGTTAATACCACTAGTAGAAAAGGTAAGTTACTGGTGAATACTTATTAGATTTAGATTCCCCCAAAACAGTGTTTGGGGTTTTTTTTGGCGTGAGTAGAAGTGAAATTTGTTGAAGCATTTTGATTTTAATTTTTTTTCCTTTCTCCTATTGTTTTATATTCTAGATGAGCATTAATTCAACCTGATATTGTAAAATAGAAATAAAGAATTGCCCCAGAATCCTTAGTGTTAAGAACTCAGAATGTGCCATATTAGAATAAAATTTAAAACATTTTCCTTTCTTTAAGCTGAAAGCAAACTTTTTAAAAACTTTTTAAAAAAAATATATGTATTTTAATGTTTATTTATTTTGAGAGAGATGCCGAATGTGATGGGCGAGGGGCAAAGAAAGAGGGAGATCCAGACTCTAACAGTCTCCTGGCTCTGAGCTGTCAGCAGAGCCCCACTCAGGGCTTGAACTCATGAACTGCACTATCATGACCTGAGCCACCCAGGCACCCCTGAAAGCAAATTTTTAATGTTATTAACTGAAATAATAGATTCTTTGTTCTTTAATTTAAGAAAAATTTGAATTATCATAGAATTTAAAACTAGAGTGGACATTGAAGGGGGAAAAACAACCATAACCTAGACTAAGAAGTAGGTTTTTTAATTCATTCCTAAGCTAGTATTCTTTCCACTGAAGAAATTTTTAAGTTTATACTGTAAATCAGTGTTCCTGAAAGTGACCATCACTGGATACTCTTTAAAATACATGTAACCTGGCCCCTCCCCAGATATTCTGATATAGGGGAAGGAATCTTTCATAAGTCACCCCAAGTGACTAATGCAGCTGCTTTGTGTACCATGTTTTGAGAAACACTTTGAGAAGACAATACTAGGCAAATAGAATTATGGATCATTAACTTAAGAGCAGAGCACATGGTAGGTATGTGTTTCTTATTAATTTTAAAGTATGAAGCAAAGATACCTTTCAACCTAGCTTTTTTATATCAACATAAATTTTAAATAATTGGAGATGAAAGTTAAGGTTTTTGTGTATACCTTATTACCCAGATCCTGAAACGTGTGCTTCTGCTTTTAGCACTAAGTTCCCAAATTATTGCAGAAAATTGCTAAATCATCTCTCTCTCTTTTTTAAAATGTTTATTTATTTATTTTGAGACAGGGAGAGAGAATCCCAAGCAGGCTCTACACTGTCAGCATAGAGCCCAATGCGGGGCTCGATCTTAGGAACCATGAGTTCATGATCTGAGCCAAAATCAAGGGTTGGATACGTAATCAACTGAGCCACCACCCAGGGCTCCCCTCAATCTCCTCTTTTTAATATAGGTTTTCTATTCATGTATCCCAGGGTATTAAAGTTATAAAATGTTTTCAGATTAATAATTAGGATTCTGTGATTCTCGAAAATACCTACATACTGTGTTCTTTGTATGAAATACTATGAAATATTTCTCTATTAAAAATATTAAAATATTAATATAGACTTATGTTAAATCATGTTACATCAGATTCTAAGTATAGATAAATATTACTAAAAGTCAGACAAATGTTATTAGAGAAATTTAAAATGTATGTATTTGTAATTGATTCGTGAATAAACTTTCAGTGCAAATTAGGAAAATGACCATTCTTGTTTGATTTTAATGACCATATATGCCCAGATTTTTTTGAAAGTGTAGTTGGAACAGCTTTTCAGCTCTTGGAACTGTAATTTCTTAGTTCACATTAGTTTGGACACAGGGTGGCGGTATATGAGTGTCTGGTGTTGGTGGAACGCCAGCTCCGTGTGTTCTTATGTTTGCATCTGCTTTTTTTGAGGGGGTAGTTATTGATCTTCTACCTCTTGCCTCTTTCTTCCAACCGTTTTTTGATTAATAATATTGCATAAGTGATATTGAGGTTGCATTTTTCCTAATGTATATGCAATATCTGTTATCCCCTAAGGGATTTCCCTAAAGGAATCTGTTATCCTCTAAGGAATATCGTTTAAAGGAATTCAGATGCATTATTTGATTAAAATTTTTGAAATTTTAAAATTATTCACCAAACATTTATCTAGCTGCAACTTTATTCCAGGACCTCTCTTAAAGTCTATAGATGTCTTCTCTTTTAAGCAGTCCATGATACAGTTGGAGAAAGGAAGAAAGAATTATAATATCATGCTGAATAGAATTGTTCTTATAAGTGCCAGAATAAATTCATGCTGAAGATCTGGGAGGAGCACAGCATGACTCCTAAATAGCTATGCCCCTTTAAGTTTCACATCCACAAAATTTTAAACCTGTAGTTAGAATCAGTTGCTTATTCTCTACCAATAAATCAGCTTCCTCAGGCACAGATATATTTTGTTCATTTATTTTGAAAAAAGGAATCAATGTATCATATTGAATATAACTTTCTGCTAGTAAATGCGAATGTCACAAATGAGAAACAAAATAAAGATGAGATTTTATAATTATATACAATATGAAGGCTTTAATAGTGATAAATCCTTAATAGTAATACTTCTAAGAAAAATTACATATAGAATTCAGAAATGGATAAGTTGAAGTTACTAAGATATTAGTAAGCTGAAATGCTCCTCCCCTTCCCCCCACACTCCCATGCCAAAAGAATGTAAAATAAAGGAACAAAGCATAAAGGTGTAGAAGGAGTCAAACAGGGAAGATGAGGCTACTCTCGGCAGTGATGCTGAATGCCAGACCTGTCCAGGATCGGATCTCTGAGTAACTGAGACAGTTGCTTATAATCTGTGATGGCATGAAAATATTTGAGTTTGAAAATCTTTTGTTTTTTTAATAAAGAAAAGAACAAGACTTTGTTCCAAGGGAATATGGCTATAATGAATTAGGTTAAGATCTTGCCTTAAAAGTATTTTTGTTATATGAGGCTTCTCCTCCTACCTGAGGAATTGAATATACATTACATAAAAACTGCTCAGGAAGTAATCTAAAAATAGGTAGTTAAAAACTTATTTAACTTATTCTTAATTTTGTCTGAGTTAATGTATTTTAATATATTATGCATCTGCATTATGTCTTTCCTCAATTATGTTATAAAGTTATGTCATAAACTAATAAATTTATTTTTGTTAATCCAACTAAACATTCTGTATATTCAGAGTATATTCACAGGTCAATAAGGAAAAAGTAATTGTTTTAATTTCAAATTCTATCTGAAATTGAATTGTGTTTTCATTATTTGGAAACAGAACTTATTTCCTAAACATTGTATACATATCAAATTACAAGTTGTGCTTGTTAACAAAATGTTCATGCAAGCAGTTTTATTTTATTTTATTTATTTATTTATTTAAATGTTTTATTTATTTCTAGGAGAGAGAGAGAGAGAGACAGCATGAGCAGGGGAGGGTCAGAGAGAGAGGGAGATACAGACTCTGAACAGGCTCCAGGCTCCGAGCTGGCAGTCAGCACAGAGCCGGACGCGGGGCCCGAACCCACGAACCGCGAGATCATGACCTAAGCGAAAGTCGGACGCTTAACCGACTAAGCCACCCAGGCGCCCCACAAGCAGTTTTATTTTATATGATACATATTTTTCCTCTTAATATTCTAAATCATAGCACTCTTATATAGTTATATAATAATTATACTACCTAATGCATTATAAATTTTTTTAAATGATGATTTATTTTTGAGAGAGCTAGAGAGAAAGGAAGACATAGAATCTGAAGCAGGCTCCAGACTCTGAGCTGTCAGCACAGAGCCCATTGCGGGGCTCAGTCTCATAAACTGCACGGAATCATGACCTGAGCCCAAGTCGGACACTTAACTGACTGAACCACGAGGACGCATTATAAAAAAATATTGTACTTGTCCTAATTACCCTATTTTTTAATCTAAGGAAGTTTTTTTTCTTAGTTGTGTAATAGCAAAACTCTAATTTATTTGTTCCTCTCTTATTCAAGTGGCATAGTGGGAAGAACATTATATTCTAGTACTCTGAATTATTTCTCAAAGTGTCATTTGGGGACCAGATACTGGTATCACCTGAGAATTTGTTATAAATTTAGAACCTCAGTTATTTTTTTTTAACCATTCTGTATTGTAACAGGGATGCCAGGTTATTGGTATGTACATTGAAAAGCACTGCTATAGAAACAGGTGTCTGACCTCTTGAAGTTTTAGTTTCTACTAGCTGTGTGACTTTGGTCAAGTTTGTTATCTATAAGCTCTGTCTTCTTCATCTGCTGAAAGTAAAGTAGAATTACTGGGTTCAAGCTATATAATTGTTAGGAAGATAAATGAAATAAAGTGTGAGAGCATTTTTTAGGTTGTATAAATAAAGTTTATCAATACTACAGGTACATAATCCTTTAGTGATATGTTAAACTCATTTGTTCAAATATGCAGAAACTAATGTAAGATTTTTTTATACTCAATTTCAATGAGAGATACATATGTAAATATATTGTTTTGAAATATTTAAGAATGAGTATGATTTTATGGAATGAGTAATTATGTATTTTTAAATCATTATCGTAATACATTTTAACTTCAGATAAGAAAGAACACAAACCAAACATAATCCTTTTTAACTGAGGGTAAAGCATAACTATAATTTCCAGCAGTAGTTTGTTGCAAATCTCAAGTTAATGAATGATAATGCTCTAGAAATCTTAAAAACAATGTATTTCAAGCCTGTTAGCCTAAGAATACCTTCTTACACAAATTTTATATGATCTAAAATGGACTTTTCAGATTTAATAGAATACTATCTTTAACTTCTAGGCAAAAGAAAAACAGAATGCAAAGAAAGCACAGGAAACCAAATGAAGAAGATGCTTTGGGATGTGTCCACATTTCTGCTTCTGCACTTATTTTCATGGAAACCATTAAGTATAAAGAACTTTGAGCAACATCCTAACTGACTCAGTGCACGTTTGGCAATAGTATCAGTCTGTCTTGTCTTTAATGCATGGATTCGTTCCCTTCCTGCATCATGTGCATGTGGTGCGTATTAAATAAAAGTGATGTTGAGAGTGCTTGCCCAAATCCCATTATTTGACATTGGATCTGAGAACTTCTGTTGGTTCTCTGGATATATACCATAATGAACCTAGTAATTGCACAAATGATATTCTCTACCTGTAATTGTTAAAATTGATCTTAGCTCAGTTACAAGCTTAAAATTTATGAACGTCAGATGTTGATTAAGCTGGGTCTCTTGTTTCTCTTCATCATTAATGAAAAGAAAATTGGTATATGTCTTTGATATCTAAACATTTTGAGGATTTTAAAACTGAATTTTATCTTGAGAAAGTATGGTTTTAATGCAGATCATTTGAAAAAGACAAAAGTATAGTTTTTAGTGATTTTCATTGCTGCCAGTAGAAAAAGTAATAAACATCCAAATTATTTTAGCAGACTTTCTGTAAGTGTTTGGGGTTATTTATTTATTATAGAATTATTTTAAGAAGGTGTGAGTATTCTTCTAAGCAGAATTTCAGGTTAAGAACAAATGATAAATCTTCAAGATTTTTGGTGTTACTTTCAGTTTGGCAACATTTTTCAAACTGCTAAGCTGTACGTATCTTTATAAAAAAATCAGAGGTCTGACAATTCAGGCTATCTGCTTTTTAAAAAAATACAGTGTCGTGGTGGAAGATCCTTCTATGCCAATATGAATGAAATTGGGATAGCCAGTCGTTTCCAAGAACCATGTATAGTTAGCTGACAATGGATTTTTTTAAAATTGCTTTTGGGATTTGCTTTGTTTTTGATTCTATGAAATAATTGTATTCTTGCGCCTAATCTTTTCCAAGTTAAACTTTAAAGGAGATTTTATAAAACTTCTTTTTATAAAGGAAATTGTCTTTTTTTTTCTAGATGCATTTCTGAAATTGATACATGACTTTTTAACATTTTATTATGGAGAAGTTTAAACATACGTAAGGGGACTGTGTATTCATCTTCTAGCTTCCAACACATGAGTTTTTAAAGGATTGTTTTAAAAGTTACTACATTGTGGTATTATTAAAAACTAATTTGAGAAAATCTGGCGGGAATTTGAGTAGAAAATTAATGAAATATTTTTCATACATCATTTCAGTTGAAGGTAATAAAGAAGGATTTGTAGTTTCTCATTTGTTTGTGGGTAAATATATTTTGCTTGGATACAAGCGTAATTATGGAGTATTTTAAAAGCCATGATACAATTTTTAAAAATGATTTCATAAGGATTACTTTAGGCTTATCTTGATCTTGTTCAATTATTTCAACTTAATTTAATTTTGTAATGTTTTATTTAGTTTTGAGACGGAGAGAGAGACAGAGAGGTAGAGAGAGAGGGGGGAGACACAGAATCTGAAGCAAGCTCCAGGCTCTGAGCTGTCAGCACAAAGCCCAACACAAGGCTCAAACTCATGAGCCGTGAGATCATGAGCTGAGCTGAAGTCAGCCCCCCAACTGACTGAGCCACCCAGGTGCCCACAACTTAATTTATATATCCTGTTGAGTTTTTTTTTTAAGATTTTTAAAATTTTTACTTAACCTCTACACCCAGTGTGGGGCTTGAACTCATAACCCTGAGATCAAAAGTCACATGCTCTCCTGACGGAGCCAACCAGGTGCCCCTATATATCCTGTTTTATAGAGGCCCAAATTTTGTAAAGCAACACAAGAAATATTCTAGTCAGTAGTATCCATTAATCAAGGCAGTGTGATTCTAGCATAAGGATTAACAAATAAATCAGTGAAATACAGGAGAGAGCCTATAAACAAACCCACATTTATATGGTTACTTGATTTTTGACAAAGGTAGCAACGCAATCTAATAGATAAGGAAAGTCTTTTCAACAAATGAGGCCAAAACAGCTAGACATCCATGTGGAAAAAAATGAACCAAGACCTCCTCTTCTTCACAAAAATTATTTGTGATGTTTCATAGGCCTTCATGTACGAGTTTAAAATACAAAGGTTTTTAGGGGAAAACATGGGTGAATATATCTTTGTGACTTGAGGATAGCCAAAGGTTTCTTAGGTTACAGAAAGCAATAACCATAAAAGATCCCAAATCAGTGTTTATAAGAATTAAAAACTTGTCATTGAAAGATGCTTTTAACAAGAGTGACTAGTATCAAATGACATTTAAAAATAGCTTTGTAAAGCTGTGTTAATAGGTATAAGGATATTTTCTTATTAATCTAATTCTAATAAAATTCTTTGATAGGAGTTTCCATAGCTTAAGAATGATTTATTTTATCTGCTTCTTTGATGACTGTTAATGCTTTGTGATCCTTCATGGTAATGTCTGAATAAAGAGATATGACTTGCCTTTGTCTGGGTCTTAAATCATGAAGCTGTTGAGTAGAGAAAAATGGACAAATAAAGAGCAATCCAGAAATATATAAATGTGATTTAATGTGGAAAATTCTTAAAAAGTCTCCTTCGTTCATTTCACTTTTGACCTTTCTTTTCTAAAATCTCATTTAATGCTTCGGTAGGTGAAAGCACTTCCATTCTGTTGTGTGCCTTTTAAAATAGCTAGCCAACCGTAGGCAATATACTTTTGCTATTATAAACAAAAGAAAGCTTGCCAACAGCTGTGGCACTGGGTAGTCTCACCTCATATGTTTAGTTCCTAAGACAGCTGCCCTTTTTCTAGCAAGAGCAGTCAGCTTGACTGTGCCACTAGAATAGACAAATATTTGTTCTGAGACTGTGCACCATGGGGACTTGCTGCCCTCTTTAGACCATGATACATACTTCTGTGTGTATATGGTGTTATATGCAGATTAATAACTTTGGCTAATCTAATTGCCCAAAACATTTCAAGATGCATTCAGAAATTACTCCTTTTTTGGGGTGGGGGGCCTGTAAGAAGATGTTGTGTCTTTTGTGGAAATAAATGGCTTTTAAGATTTTTCCGCTAAAAATTTTTAAAAAAAAAGATAAGCAAAAAATAGAATTTAAATTACCCATAGTTCTACCATTAGGGATGACTACACTGACATTTTAGTGTGATATTTTTTTCCTCATATGTGTGTGCATGTTTTTGTGTGTCCTCCCCGTATTCCAAAATAGATTGATGTAGTATAAATTATTTTTATTTTTTTAATTTAAATTTTAGTTAGCCAACATACAGTAAGTACAATATTGGTTTCAGGAGTAGAATTCAGTATAAATTATTTTTAGAGCAGATGGTATATAGTGTATCATTTTTGTATCACAACTTATTTGCAGGGAACAAGCCACTCCAGATGTTTGAAGAGGAATGGAGGGTATATTGGCAATTTTGAAACTACTTAGTTTCTTATAAAGTCATTGGAAGGTATGGAGGAGTAGGCTCATGTTTGGGTCTCCAGAAAGGACTCAAGCAAAACACCTATTCCTGGCCCATCAGGGGAACTGCTAGGCCTGCAGCAGTCCCGGGGTTCACCACTGGAGTCGCTGGTGTTAGGACAGGCTGAGGGAGCTATGGTCCGGGAATGAGGAATGTGGTGCGGCGGCTATGTGTTGTGCCTATATAGACAACTATGTGTTGTCTGGTGACTATGCACTGGAACTGGAGAAAAATTCAACCTCTCCACAGCTAAGCATGCCACTCAGACTAGCTAAAGCACCAGGCCAGAAGGCCTCTGCCTTACTTCTAACTTTCAAATCTTATGTTCGGTTTTCTGCAGGGGAATGTAGGAAATTAGTTTTTATCTCTCCAGACTCTGCAGAGTAGGAAGGCAGTCTGGGAGGAGGCTGGTAAATCCACTAGATCACACGTTATTACATTTTTCTACAGTAAAAATTTCTGCCTATTTACTGAAGTAAGATGTTTATTTTAGAGAAATGAGAAAATACTAAGAAGAAAAAAATATGAAAATCAAATCTAATCCTATTACCCAGAGATAATCAGTTAGTATTATTATACTCACACATGTAATAGATATTTTATTTTTATGAAATGGGGATTACAATTAAATATTTTGTTGCGTGCTTCTCCCCGCCCCCCAAACTTCCTTTCATGTTAATAAGTAATGCTTGTATTACTTATTTTTTTATTTTTTAAATAGCTGCTTAGTGTTCCATTATGTAGGTATGCTGTCTTCAACAGGCTCCCAGTAATGTATAAAGCATAGAAATAAAATGGGCAAGCTGGACAGTTTGATTTTGGGGGGAGGAATTTATTTTTTAAACCGCTACAAATTCCTAGATCAGTCCAACATGCATGGCCTTCTGTTTGTTCTTTTCCTTAGCTTGTGGTTAATTGGCCTAAATCCAATGACTGACAGGTTAAATATTCACCACTTTTGGCATCCCTAGTACTTCTTTTTATTTTTGACTTGGTTATATTAGTGTCTTGAGAACTTTCTTTGATAATTTATTCAGCATATATCTGAATTGTTCTAGATGCTGAAGATGTCTTGGTGAACAAGATCAAGGCCCTGCCCTCGTGGTGACATAGGTAGTAGGGAAGCCTGTATAATTTTTCAAGTAGTAGTAAGAACTGTAAACAAATAGAGCAGGTCAGAAGGATGGAGGGAGCTGAGGATTAATGGGATGGCCGTGGAAAATGCCTTTAAAGAGATTATATTTAAGCAGAGATCTAAATGAAGATAATTTTCTCTGTGGTAGTGACTCAGCACTATGAAAGAGGATTGCATACAGGCAGAACCAACATGCAATAATTTTGAATATTAATTTTTAATAATGTATGATAGTTAACTGCTTTATAAAAGTTGACATGTGATGATTGGCTTGATTTTCAATATGAAAATAAGTTGAATAAAAATTGCGTATAGAAAAGACTAGGACCACTGGCCTATGTACTTTGTAGGCTATCCAGATATTCTACATAATAAACTTAGGTAACACTTTTCTTGTAGCAGTTAGTATAGTATTACATAATAAAACCTGTGAGAAAAGTCTCATTCAAGTGTATTTTAAAAACAATTTGATATAGGGGAACCTGGGTGGCTTAGTCGGTTAAGCGTCCGACTTTCACTTAGGTCATGATCTCGCGGTTCGTGGGTTCGAGCCCCGTGTCGGACTCTGTGCTGGCTGCCAGCTCGGAGCCTGGAGCCTGTTTCAGAGTCTGTATCTCCCTCTCTCTCTGACCCTCCCCTGCTCACACTGTCTCTCTCTCTCTCTCCTAGAAATAAATAAAAATATTTAAAAAAAGATTTGATATATACCATGGTTAAAGAAGTAAACATGAAAACTAAAGCAATGAGGTTATTAGAAAAAATATGGGAGAGTATTATTATTTGGGGATAGGGAAAAGCTTCCTAAGCAAGAAATAAAACATAAAAAAAATCCAGAAGAGAAATACTTGACTGTATAGAAGTTTCTATACAACAAACATCACAAAAACTTAAAAACAAGACAATAAAATTTCCTCATACATAACAGGTTGTAATATGTATGTTAGAAATATAATTAATATCTAATATACAGAGAGCTTTCACAAAAAAAAGGGGTGGGAAAGAAAGGGAAGGTAACTTAGGAGAAAAATTGGCAGGTGATATGAACTGGCAATTCACAGAAAACATTAAAATGGCTAGAGGCATTATAAAAATGGTCAATCTACCAGTGATCAATAAAATGCAAATCAAAATGTTAAAGACATGCCTTTTTCAGTCAGATTATTAAGAATTTAAGGTGATTGTAAACACCCACTTTACAGGATGGGCATAAATGGGCAGGCTCATGAACCAGTTGGTAGAAGTCTTTTTGAAAAGCAGTTTAGCTGGGCACTTGGGTAGCTCAGTCAACTAAGCGTTCAACTCTTGATTTTGGCTTAGGTCATGATTTTGCAGTTTCATGAGTTCAAGCCCCTCATCGGGCTTTGTGTAAGCCATATGGAGCCTGCTTGTGATTCTCCCTCTCCCTCTCTGTCCCTTCCCCACTCACGCTGTCTCTATCTCTCAAAATAAATTAAAACTTAAAAATATTTTTTTAAAAAAGCAATTCAGCAATTCTCAAACTTTAGATGGTACATATCCTTACAATAATTTCACTTCAAAGAGCCATATTACATGTGTATTCACAAAACTGTATAAACTATATAAAGACATATTTATGAACTATATAAAGACATGTATAAGAAAATTCATCATAGCATTATTCATGATAGCAAATAATTGGAGGCCACCTAAAAGCATAGCAAAAGGAAATGGGAAAATAAGTTATAGTATGTTGGAACAGTACAAATCACTGAAGAAAATGAGATAAATTTCTATGCATTAACATGGAAGGACATCTGTGCTATATTTTTGAGGAAAATGGGCTTTGCACTATAGTGATGTAGTATAAATCCATTTTCATTTTCTGAAGAAAAATCTTATATGTATATATGTAAGAACAGAAAAATGTTTGAAAGTATCATACCAGATTCTTATTAGCCAAGAGAAGTGGAAGGTTGAAGTGGGGAGTTTTCCATTTTAAATTTGTAGGTTTCTGAGATGATTGAAATGTTTCCTACCAAAATATATTACTTTGGTGTTTTAAGCAAAAAGTAAATAAACCCTATTAGTAAGTTAGTCAAGTATTCTTGTGACAAAAGTATTGTCAGAATTTCTTTCAATAAGATGCTCCCTAAAATGCAGTTAAATATGAACAAAACATAAATAAAAGTAGTTTAATATATATATATATATTTATATAAATATATATATGTAATACACATACATTTGAGTAATACATTTATTATACAATCTGAGGCATACCTATAATGTCTTTCTAGCAATAATTATACTGGTGATTATGGGGTACTCTGCACTGTTAGCCATCCTCCTAGCATTTTATTTTTTTAATTAATTTTTTTTGTAGTTTCAAGCTTTTATTTAAATTCCAGTTATTAACATATAGTGTAATATTAGTTTCAGGAGCAGAATTTAGTGAATCATCACTTACTTATAACACTCAGTGCTCATCACAAGTGCCCTCCTTAATCCCCATCATCCATTTAACCCATCCTCTGTCCACCTCCCTTCCATCAACCCTCAGTTTCTATAGTCCAGTCTCTTATAGTTTGCCTCCCTCTCTCTTTTTTCTCCTATTTTCATTTGTTTTTCCCCCCTTAAATTCCACATATGAATGAAATCATATGGTGTTTGTCTTTCCCTAGTTGATTATTTCACTTAGCATAATACTCTCTAGCTCCATCCCTAGCATTTTATTTTATTTATTTTTTATTTAAATCCAAGTTAGTCAACATATAAAGTAGTGATGATTTCAGGAGTAGAATTTAGTGATTAATCATTTACATATAACATCCATTGCCTATCATTTAAAAATTTTTATTTTACTTTGTTGATTTTGTTTATTATTTATTTGTTTATAATTAAACCATCCATAACTGGGCTACTTAAAGTGTAGTCCTCAGACCATGAGCATCAGCATCACCTGGGAACTTGTTGGAAATGCAGAATTCCAAGAGAATGTAATTAGAATCTGCATTTTAACAAGATGCCCAGTTAATGTCTGTATGCATTCACATTGAATAAGCGCAGCCTCATTGGTTACTTTTATAGTTATGGAAATGTAGTTTTCATAATCAGTGGGCAGTGTGCTATGTTTTCTGCACTTAAGAAATTGATTTTATTGATTTTAGGACATTTGCAGTTTCAGTAGCAAAATTCAGAAGTGTAATGGATTAGAAAACCGATTAGAAATAAAATGCAAGGGTGCCTGGCTGTCTCAGTGAGTGGATCATGTGATTCTTGATCTCAAGGTTGTAAATTTGAGCTCCACACTGAGTACAGACGTTACTTAAAAATAAAATCTTAAAAACAAAAAGGGGGGAGGCGCCTGCCTGTCTCATTTGGTAGACCAGTGACTCTCTAGAATTTTTTTTGGTAATGTTTATTTATTTTTGACAGTGAGAGAGACAGAGTGCAAGCAAGGCAGGGGGAGACACAGAATCCAAAGCAGGCTCTAGGCTCTGAGCTGTTTGCACAGAACCTGCCGTGGGGCTTCAACCCACGAACTGTGAGATCTTGACCTGAGCCAAAGTCAGATGCTCAGCTGGCAAAGCCACCGAGGTGCCTTGATCATGTGACTTTTAATCAGGGTAATGAGTTCAAGCCCCACATTGGGCATGGAGCCTACATAAATTAAAAAAAAAAAAAGAAATCATTTAAAGAAAATTTTTAAAAAATAGAAAAAAATAAAATGCAAAACCATTCACAATGTGCCAGATATCGTTCTATTTTTACATATTAACTCTTAATTCTCATGAGATATGAAGTAGATCTTGTTATCCCATTTTTGTATGAGGACACTGAAACACTAAACTGTAACTAATTTACTCAAGTTCACGTAGCTTGTAAGCAGTAGACCTAGAGTTCAAACTCAACTAACTGGCTCCTGAGCCCTTCCTCCCTCCTTTCCTTTCTTCCATCCTACATTCCTTCTTCATCTCCTTCCTTTCTCTCCCTCCCTTTCACCCCCCTTTCCCTACCTTGACTCCCTCCCTCCCTTCTTCCCTTCCTCCTTGCCTCCCTCCCTTCCTCTACTCCCCTCCCCCCACTCCCTGCATTCTTAGGGGTGGAAGTTACATTATGGACAGAATCATACAATGGAAATTTATTAGAAGCTTTATAGGAGACATTAATTACCTTTGCTGCATTATTAAGGAATACATAGAGTAAGTGGTAATCGTGAGCTCTGGGATCCAGTGGTTCTGTGTGGGCTGGTAATTATGATTTTGATTAGAGACTAACAAGCTCCAGGTTGGGCCTCCTAGGGTGTGTCTCCTAGTGAAGTTACCAAAGTCCAAGATCTGCCCTTTCAGCTTATGATTTGAGGCATTGAGTGTACACTCATTGAAGGTGATAAGGACATTGGATAGTTGAGACAACTTAATAAAACTTGTAGACTAGTGTACACCTGAAAGAGACTTTATCAATTTACTTTACAATTATAACTGCCAAGCTGACCAGACACTCCTATCCGCCTGTCAATACATTCTCTCCCTGGTAGATAAACTTACCAAGGAAACCAAAGTAAGACCAGAAGGTTGGTTAACTATAGAATTGGTCCAAAGGAAATTATTTGTTTTTTAGAGATACTGGCTGTGACAACCTATAAGATGTTTTGCCATACTAAACACCATCCAAATGTGCCTGGTACACTACACAAATCCTTGGTCAAAATATTACTGCATCCTTTTATATGTTGCTATAGGCACAATGACAAAATTTTATTTTATTTTATTTTATTTTAATGTTTTATTTATTTCTAGGAGAGAGAGAGACAGCACGAGCAGGGGAGGGTCAGAGAGAGAGGGAGTCACAGACTGAAACGGGCTTAAGGCTCTGAGCTGGCAGTCAGCACAGAGCCCGACGCGGGGCTCGAACCCACGAACCGCGAGATCATGATCTAAGCGAAAGTCGGACGCTTAACCGACTAAGCCAGCCAGGCGCCCCCACAATGACAAAATTTAATGATCACTTTTCTGGTTGATATTTTCCTACTCTCCTCATATCAACAAACGTTTTCAAAAATGCTATAATTTAAGTTTATATTCATTTAATTTCAGTTTTATTCTAATATAGCTTCTTCATGATATTTGGAGAGTTCCTTAATTTAATTTTTTAAACTGTTTCTAAATAAAGGGCTGATTTTCTATAACCCATGTAACACCTATATGTGAGGAATCAGTGTTTCTCGCCAATACCACCTTTTTAAATATTGCATGCCTGAACTAGTTTACAATTAACTTACATATTTGGAATGGCCCACACACTTACAATGATGTGGAAGGTGTTTCATTTAGAGCACACAGGATTGTTTTTGGGGTAGTTGTGTTGCTAATATACTGAATGCCTTGGATGATGTAGTTACTCTTTCAGATATTGGGCAAAATCTACTTGAATTGACATTTGCAATAAAAAACAATGGTGTGTTGGTGCACCTGGGTGACTCAGTCATTTGAGTGTCCAAGTCTTGATTTTGATTTAGGCCATGATCTCACAGCTTGTGTATCCAGCCCCATGTAGGGCTCCGTGCTGACAGTGCTGAGCCCGCTTGGGATTCTCTCTCTCCCTCTCTCTGCCCTTCCTCTCACACTTGCTCTCTCTCTCCCTCTCACACTCAAATAAAAACTCAAGACAATGGTGTGTCAACTTAAGTAGCTTTATTATATATCCCATGAGTAACTTGGTCACTAGCCTGTGTTACCATTATAAGAACTGTGTGTATGTTCATTCTTGCCAACTTCCTTGAAGTTGTCACAGGTAAAACTCTGAGCTTTCTGCATACCAATTTATTCTCAAATTGTAACCCAATGGTGCAGTATGTTGGAGGGCAGACTACCAGACTTGGATTTTGGAGACCTGGGTCTAGTCCTGCTATGCTGTTAACCATTGTATGATCTTGGCCTATGTTCTATTATCTGCTGAAATGTACTTTATCCTTTCTTATAATTTTCAAGTAACACTTAAAGAGCAAACAAAATTCACATATGTTTATATGACTAACCCCTAAAACAAATATTGCTCTATTAAAACTTTGTTATATTAGACACAAACACTTCTGGCCCTCTCTTGCTCTCTCTCATGGCTGAGTGTAAACATAAGAAATCATGTTTATGCTACTTTCTTTTAAAACACAGATGATGTTCAGAAAAAGTTTCCTAAGTTTTTATCCCTATGTTTTGGGGATCTCTCTGCCTCCCGCCTTGACAACCTTAAAAACCTATACATCTAATTTGTATTGTTATCTTGAAGCAGTTCTTTTGCTAATTTTAATCTCTAAGATGGTGTGAAGAGTGTAAGTTAGTACAGATCTTATCAGCTGACAATGGGGCTAAGTTCTGATAATCATATTATTGTAAGTCTAAAATGCATTTAATACACCTAAACTACTAAATATTATAGCTTAGCCTACCTTGAATGTGCTCAGAACACTCTTATTAGCCTACAGTTGGGTGAGCCCTCGTGATTGTATAGCTGACTCGAAGCAGCCCGGTGTCATAGATCATTCTACTGCATATTAAACAGCCCAAGAAAAGCTCAAAATTCAAAATTTGGAGTATGGTTTCTACTAAATGTATATCGCTTTTGCGCCATGAAGAGTTGAAAAATTGTAAGTTGAACCATTGATTAGTTGGGGAACATCTGTATAAACTATGTATTCTCACACAGCATCTCCAGTTTGAAATCTAATCATTTGTATACACAGTCTTCATTCACAGGAAGAAAAATCAACTCCTTTCTGGAAACATATTTAAATAAAGTAGACAATTCTGAGGCCTTGTGATAAATTACCATTTAAGGACTCTTGAATGATATATTTTTACATCAGTGAATGTCAGGACAGAAGCCCTACTATAAAGTCCACATGAGGGTATTATACTAGAAGAGGCAAGATTGAAGATAGGCTTGAGCGTCTGCTTGTTTATTCATTAATGAATCAGGTTTAATGCTGGGTTGGAGATACATGTGTGAAATGACATAGTCTTGCTCTGTAGGCTTAGGCTGGGTTTTAGCCTTGTAGGGTTATAAATTTTACTGGTGATAACTTCCTCCAAGAACAGGGACAACATTATGATAAATAACTGTTACCATTGCAGTAAATAAAACGATCTTAAGCCTATTTTGCCCATATACAGTAATAATGTTTATGTAGTTTGGACAAATATTTATGAGGATCAACATACACTTGACATACTAACTTATGAGTATATTTTGTGGTCACAGTATGAATATTCCTGTCAACTTTTTTCTTTTAAGATGAAACAACAGCTTATTTTTGGAGGAGGAAATGAAGAGAAGAGAATAGGGGTAGCCAGATTTCAGTTAAAGTTCAAGGTAAATAATAAGTAGCAATTGCAACTTTTAAGTCCTGTTAACATTTGGGGGTTACTGGGGTGCTTCTCATAAGCTTGCGAATTAGAGAAGTCAGATTGTATTCTGAAAGTTAAATTATAAAGTCATCACGTAAATTTGGAGTAGTTCCTCCAAAGAGAGTATAAATTTGGAAAGTTCCTAGAAGGAGACAGACTACTCCCAAGCCACTTGGATGTAATTGAGAGGTCACTAACTTAACGCCTCTCTGGCTAGGTGAGTAATACGAAGAAGTGAAGCTGTCCAGATACTGGCATACTAATCAGGAAGTGATCCTCTCCATTTCCACCAGTCTATGTACTTTCCTCCATTTTTCTTAACACATAGACCACTCTCTGTCCAATTTTCTATTTTCTCTCATCTGATAGGTAGAATAAGTATTTTAGTGTTCTCTCAAGTTTAAGAAGGAGAAAAAAGAACACAGACAGATTAATGGCAAGTGACACTTGGCCAGGGTGGCAGAGACTCTAGAAAACAAGAGAATACACCCTATCTAGATGGAACAGCTATTTCTCAGCTGTAGCTGATTATTTCCAGGTAAAAATAGGGCTAGTCAAAAATAGGGCTGCCAAATATTTCTGGTTTTTTGAGAGAGCCAAAAATCCAGATCTACTGAAGCTTCTCTGTAAATGTTAGCTTCAATTTCTTTAAAATAGCTCAGGCTAAATAAAACAATATGTGGACTGAACTCGACCTAAAGCCTTCACTTTGTAATCTCTGCTATAACATAATTAAGTACTTTAATATTTTATGAACATATGCAAAGCAAGAAGGAGTTAATCAAAAAGGAATGGCCAACTATAGAAGCACAGATGAGAGTCAGAATTTATTGGAGAACATCCAGAGGAAGAGTCTTATCCATTAAATGTCTGGGTATTTCTGATCTCAACACTTAGATATTTCCACTGCTAAACCCACCTTGCATTCCTCAGATAAACCTAATTTGGTCCTGCTACAGTCTGTGTTTTTGTGTATTACTGTATTCTGTTGTTAATTGAATTTGTGCCTCCATCTCTGTGAGTAATAGCAGTCTTCGTTTTGCCTTTTTCATACTACTTTGCTTGGATTTTGAAAATAAGGTTATGCTATCACATAATGAGTCTGATAATTTTAATATCTGAATTAGTAGATCTGTTTTTTAAATTTTTGTGTTTTCTGTTCTTGCTCAAGTTGTGTGTGTGTGTTTGTGTATGCACATGCATGCATCTTCCTTACCTTATCATTCTTGAAAAGTTATTTGTAAGAATATCGTAAGGCCTAGGATGTGGCTTTCTTCTAGAGAAGGTTTACATTGCTTATGACAGTACCTAAAGGCTCAGCAAGTATGGAAGATCCTTATTCTATGTTGAAGATCCACGATTTCCTAGACTACCCCAGTCAGTCAAACCTGGATTACAAAACAGCACAAAGGTTGATCTAAGTATGATTCTCTCTTATCATGGTGTGTAATCCTTTGGAGCTTTTTCATAGGAAGGGTCACTGGTTGAACTACTATTTCATGGGAAAGGCTTGATTTTTATTCCTGCTGACTTAGGAGGCCATAAAAATGAAATGGCTCAGTCATTCAGTGTCATTTAACTCTCGATTTCGGCTCAGGTCATGATCTCATGGTTTGTGGGTTTGAGCCCCACATGGAGCCCCACAGTGGGCTCCACATTGGCTGTGGAGTCCACTTGATTCTCTCCCTATCCATCTGTCCCTCCCTTACCCTGCTTTCTCTCTCTCAAAAAAAATTTTTTTTTTCAGAGTTCGGCAAAAATTTTTTCATGTGTTTTTCCTCTCTTAAGCTGTTCTTTCCTTTCTTCTTTTGGTCTGGTAATTCCTTACTATTTTGTTGGTACTTTGTTCATTTCACCCATTTTTTAAAAATTAGTTAATTAACTTTAAAGTTACTGTGAGCAGATCTAGGCCACTCCTAGGACAGCATGAGTAGACAATGAAGTTCCCTCTCTTTTTACTTCTGTATGTAAAAACTATCAAGCTTTACAAGTAGTTCTTAATTATCCAGAAAAACTGACAGTAATTTCAATAAAAATATAAAAATAACGTGTAGTTTTATCTCTGCAGTAATGGCATACTTTGTGATTCTATGTTCCTTAATTATTAGTGGAGCTAATCTTTTGTATGTTTAACGGCGATTTGTATTTCTTTGCTTATGAAGTACCTGTTGTGTATTTAGCCCATTTTTCTATTGCTGTGTTGCTATTTAATTGGTTTTTAGATATTAAGAAATTTTGTTTTCTTTTTTTTTTTTTAAATGTTTTATTTATTTCTAGGAGAGAGAGACAGCGTGAACAGGGGAGGGTCAGAGAGAGAGGGAGTCACAGACTGAAACAGGCTCCAGGCTCCGAGCTGGCAGTCAGCACAGAGCCCGACGCGGGGCTCGAACCCACGGACCGCGAGATCATGACCCAAGCGAAAGTCGGACGCTCAACCGACTAAGCCACCCAGGTGCCCCAGAAATTTTGTTTTCTAAGGAAAGCTGAAACGTTATTTCTAATGCTTCTCTACCATCAGATTCCTCCATCAATAAGGAGGAACATTGGCATGGATGGGTTAAGGCTAATGATATTTGTGTCATTGTAGTGCTGAAGACAATATCTTTTTAAAAAATTTTTAATGTTTATTTATTTTTGAGAGAGACACACACAGAATGTGAACGGGAGAGGGGTTAGAGAGAGAGGGAGACACAGAATCCTAAGCAGGCTCCAGGCTCCGTGCTGTCAGCACAGAGTCCAATGCAAGGCTCAAGCCCATGAACTGTGAGATCATGACCTAAGCCAAAGTCAGCGCTTAACCGACTAGCCACTGAGGTGCCCCAGAGACAATGTCTTCTAGATCAAGTCATTTAATAAATATTTATTGAACATATACTCAGCATCAGGTTAATGAAGTTCTGGGCTTGTAATGGTAAAAACAACAGGTATTATCTTTGTCCTTATGGGATTTATCTAGGAGGTTGACAGACAGATAATCATGAATACATAATTGCAAACCATTATAAGTGCTGTGAAAGAAAAGAGTTCTATGAGATCATCAAACAGGGGAGCCTGACCCACCTGGGTGACAGTTCGAGCTGAAATCTGAAGGACAAGTGGGAGTTAAGTGGAGAAAACCTGGGGGTTGTGCATGAAGGGAAGTATTCTAGGCAGAGGAAGTACAAAGTCTGTGGGATAGGAAAGAGTTTAGAGTGTTTTAGAATGTTAAAAGGCAGTGTCGTGACTGGAGTGCACACAGCAAATGCATGTGTTGAGTCTGGAGAGCTAACTGTGGTGCTTGTGCATATTTTTGTGAATTACAGTAAGGAGTTTAGTCTTTATACTAAGATTAGTAGATACCATTAAGGAGATTTAAGAGCAACGATATGGTCAAATTTACAGTTTTATAAGATCGCACTTGCTGTGATACAGAGAACTGATAAAGCGCAAGCAAACGTGGTTGTGGAAAGGAATGGGCAAATAAAGCATCGTGCTCCTCATGCTCTTTATACCTATTTATGTACCATAAAACTCCACATGCTCAGGGGGCTTCCCTGTCCCCCTTGCTCTAATCATCTTTAAGCTCTAGGTGTCCTTTTGCCACCCTCCCCAGTTTCGGAAACCTGTACTGCGCACAGTGTAATTTATATCATTTATGTCCTCAATCTAGATTTTAAACATCTCTTGCACCTTCTTTCTCTAATGAAAATGTGACTTTCCCCACTGCTATATAGTGACGGCTATTTCTTCCTTCCATTTATTCTTGAGATTGGGTAGGTCTTGTCTTCCTTTTCATTCTCCCTCTTTCCTCCTTAAAACTTGATCTTTTTGAATTTCATGTCATCAAATTATATGACTCATTGTTACTGTTAACACCCTTTATTTTTTCGTAGTTTTAACTCCTGAATCATGTTATTTACTCCTACATAATTCTTGTCTCAATTCCTGATGATTTCAATGTACAGCAGCCTAGTGGCTCAGTGCCTCGAAGTCTTCCCCTTCAGTGGTGTTCTCTATTCTTGCCTTCAAGCCTCTCAATGCCGCAATCATACCTTGATTTTTGTTTTTATCATCAATAATTGCATGTCCCTACCCTGAATTTAATGCCCCTCAGTGTCTGTTCACCACCTCCTATCTTCCCCGCCTTGCTCCTGCCAGCATTTTAATTCCAGCAATCTTTTGACTCCACTGGAGCCCTCATTTCCATCAATTCGGTAACATTTCCAAATTTCCTTTTTTAAAAAATATCCTTATTCTTTCCTTTCCCAGCCTAAGTTCCATGGTCAGTTATTACAAGCCCTCTCTTGCATATACCCTTCATTCTTTTGCCCTTCTCTTTGTGCTATTCTTTTGGCAAAACTATATTCTGGTTAAGTCCAAATCACAGTTTTTCTGAACCTACATCTGATCTGCTGGAAAAAAAAAAAAACAAACCAAAAACACTAAACCAAGCTACCTTGACTCCCTTGAAATTATGATCATGAAACTCAAGTGGGCCCTTAATTCTATCAGATTAACATTCTATACATTCTTAGGCTACTTCATCTCTCTTTTCTAGGTGATTCTATGAGAGCTTTCTTCATTTTACTTTAACCTCATCATCTGTCCTATGCTCAGCTGCTGGCCATACTTCCTTCTTTATTGAGAAATGGAACCAATCAGAAGAAAATTTTAATAGACTTCCACCACCATATCTACTTACTTAACAGCATTAGCACTTCTGTCGGCTCTTTACATGTTCCTCCAGATGAACTCCCCATATTCCTATCTAAAGCTGGTTTCTTCACTTGCCTTTACAAGCTATTCTATCTTGTCCACTCAAGGACAGCATTCTAGAAATTTTCTCCTTTTTCTCCTACATCATCATTTTCTTTCCATTTCTTACCAGATCATTCCAATCAGGTTATTTAAAAAACTATCTTGACTCCACTTCCCTCAACAACTAACATTCAGCTTCTTTGCTCCCTTCTGCAGGAAACCTCCTTAAAAGCACTGCCTGTACTGTCATCAATTACTCTCTTTCCCTTTTCTCTTAAAACCATGGCAACAGATATTTGCCATTACTGCATGGAAACTGTTCTCTTCAAGTTAACTGGTGACCTAACCTCAGTGGTTAATATAAAAATGTATAAAGAACTCACATAACTCAATGGCAGCAGGTAAAACAAGCAACAAACAAACCAAATAATTCAATAAAAAAAATAGGCAGAGGAGCCGAATAGACATTTTCCCAAAGAACACAGTTGGCCAATAGTCACGTGGTAAGATGCTCAGCATCACTCATCATCAGGGAAATGCAGGTTAAAACCATAATGAGATATCACCTCACACCTGTTAGAATGGCTATAATCATAAAGACTAGAAATCAGTATTGGTGAGGATGTGGAGAAAAGAGGACAACGGCCTGTTGTTGGTGGGAATGTAAAATGGTACAGCCACTAGGGAACAATGTACGAAGGCTCCTCAAAACATTAAAAATAGAGCTATCATATGATCCAGCAATTCCACTTCTAGGTATTTATCCAAAGAAAATGAAAACACTAATTTGGAGAGATATATGTACCCTTATGTTAATCACAGCATTATTTATAATATCCGATATATGGAAATAACCTAACTGTCCATTGACGGATAAATGGATAAAGAAGATGTGGGACTACTATTCAGCAGAGAAAATAATGAAATCTTGCTATCTGGGACAACAGGGATGGACTCTGAAGGTATTATGATAAGCAAAATAAGTCAGACAGAGAAAGACATATACTGTATGATTTCACTTATATGTAGAATCTAGAAAACAAAACAAAAAATGAACAAAAACAAAACTTAGAGATGTAGAGAACAGAATGACAAATGCTAAAGGGTAGGGCATGGGTGAAATGGTGAAGGAGATCAAGAGGTATAAGCTTCTGGTTAGAGAATAAATAAGTCATGGGACATAATGTACAGTACTGTAACTATAGTCAGTAATATTGTAGTGCATACTTGAGTTGTCAAGAGAGTAAATACATTGTAAGTTTATTTATTTTTGAGAGAGAGAGAATCCAAGCAGGCTCTGCACTGTTATTCAGAGCCCAGTGCAGGGCTGGATCTCATGAACCATGTGATCATGACCTGAGACGAAATCAAGAGTTAGACACTTAACCAACTGAGCCCCCAGGCACCCCAAGAGAGTAAATCCTAAAGGTTAGATTTGTATGAGGATGGATAGGAACTAGATTTATTGCGGTGATCACTTTGCCATATATACAAGTATCAAATCATTATTTTGTACACCTGAAATCAATATAATGTTATGTGTGAATTATACCTTTAAAAAATAAAATAAAAAACCCAAAGAGATCAAAATCCTTTCTTTAATTTGGACTGCTCTTTAAACTCCTCTCTCTAAACTCCCATTTATCTAGTTGATATCATAAGAAGGCCTTGGGATGGGTCGAGCCTCTGACTTGGAAGGGCTCCTTTAGCTCTCTATCAGGGTCAATATGGAATCTAGTGGGAATGGAGTCATGGGATGGACTATTAGGTTGCACATGCTCAAGACTTTAAGAAAAAACTCTTTGAGTTGGTCATCCTTCTATGGAGGTTGAAGACTTTGATGGCTAAAGGTGGGATGTATAGGTTTAAAGAAAGGAGCTAAGGGGCCAACTTTTAGTCTAGGACTTAGAAAAATGGGCAAAGGGACTCCTTATGGCATATACCTGTCTCAGCCCCCTACAAGGTGTATTAATTTCCTAGGGCTATTGTAACCAAAGTACAACAAACTGGGTGACTTAAAACAATGGGAATATATTTTCTCATAGTTTTGGAGGCCAGGGGTTTGAAATCAAGGGGTTATCAAGGTTGATGTCTTCTGGAGGCTCTGAGGGAAAATCTGTTCCATGCCTCTGTCCCAGCTACTGGTGGTTGCTGGTAATCCTTGGTGTTCTTTGACATATAGCTACATCACTCAATATCTGCCTCTGTTGTCACATGGACTTCTTCCTCATGTCTCACTCTTTTCTTTTGCTCATGTGTCTGTTCTTTTCTTACAAGACCACAGTGATTGGTTATAGGGCCCCAATACCATGCTTCAGTATGACCTCACCCTAACTAATTACAACTGCAAAGACTTTATTTCCAAATAGAATGATCTTCCAAGGTTCTGAGCAGACATGAAATTTTTGGGGACACTATTCAATCCATTACATTAAGAGTGAGAGTCTCATAGTAGTTTTTAGTCAAAGCCCAATAGAATAAAGTATATATTTGTGGAATATCTATTCTGCAAATGTCTCTCACAAATTTACTATGGCAGGAAGTTGTGTGTCTAGAATTCAAATTCCCCCTTATTTTTGAGGGGGAGGGCAGAGAGAGAGGGAGACACACAATCCACAGAGCCCCAGGCAGGACTCAAACTCATGAACTGTGAGATCACAACCTGAGCTGAAGTCAGTTGCTTAGCTGAATGAGCCATCCAGGCGCCACTGGCTTGTTAAATTTCTTAGAGATACTCATATATATTTGACATATCTGGTAATGTTCCATTTAAATGTTTTCAACTGACCAAAGTGAATAGTTACATAAGAAAATACCAACCAAACAAAGGATTGGAGCAGGTGCATTGAGGTCTCATTAAATATCAGTAATGATTATTGAGTCAGGAAAATCAGCCAGGTAACATAAGAGGAGACTTAGTGCTTTATTCTGGAAATTCAGAACTCACATTTTTTCCCATTTCGCCCTCAGATATTTTATTAACCCAACCCAAACTCTTTTTCTCTGTAGACCTTAATTAAAGAAATATCAAGCATTTACAGTAGTGATTTTTAAAAAAAAAAACTCGGAATATCAGAATTGCTGGTTTTGTGGCAGTATTTCTTAAAAGGAGCTGGAGAAGGAGATGTCACAGCCTGAGTTTTAGCAGGAGACATTACCGTAAGCTGCATCACGAGTGTCATGTCATCTGCAGTGATTTGAAACCATAGAAACAAATCAAAGCTACTGCCAGCATTTGCATTGAGCTGAGATTGCAGGCGCGTGACTGTTCACACTGCCAAAAATGGTTAGAGTTTTCACCAGCCAAAAATAGATTCAGGTACGTTTGCCCTGTCTCAGTGCATTAATGAACACTGACTTATTTTGACATTTATGCAGTCATCTCCCTGGTCTCCTGACATGGTTGAGAAAGTGACTTCAGATGTCTTTTATGGTCATTCAATTTGGGGTGAAGAATAGGGTGAGAAGAAATAAGATTGTAAAGCTGAGCTGCAGGGTGACTGTTAGCACTATGGTGTTAAACAAAACTCTCTATAAAATCATGTAGGAAACATTCACGCTCTTTGAATACATTTGGCTTATAGAGCTAAACGTGCTTAAAAGAGACGCAGAAAGCAGCCATCTTTGATTCACTGGATAGAACAAAAGCACATTAAGTTACTGCTAGATCCAGTGCCACTTGAGTAGAAATGGCTAGGATGATCGCATTGCCTGGTATTAAGAATCTTACTGCTGAGGAATATGAACTATTTTACTTATATTGAAAATCAGTCTTCAAAACATAAAGTTGTTTGGGATAACAATTTAGAGAAACTCTTTACAGTTGATATGATATGTGAAACCCATACAAATGAAATAGAACCAAATAGAATTGGTTTTGTTTTTTTTTTAGGGTCTCTCTATCCCTTTATTTTATTTATTTATTTATTTTTACAAATAGTTTATTGTCAAATTAGTTTCCACATAACACCCAGTGCTCATCCCCACAAGTGCCCTCCTCCATGACCACCCCTCCTCCGCCCCACATCCACCAGTCCTCAGTTTTTGTCAGCATTCAAGAGTCTCTCATGGTTTGCCTCTCTCCCTTTCCCCCACCATTTCCGCCCTTCTTCTCCCCCTTGTTCCTCCGTCAAGTTCCTCCTAATCCTCCTATACGTACAAACATATGATATTTGTCCTTCTCTGCCTGACTTATTTCGCTCAGCATAACACCCTCAAGGTCCATCCATGTTGCTACACATGGCCAGATTTCATTGTTTCTCATTGCCATGTAGTATTCCATGGTATAGATAAACCACATCTTCTTGATCCATTCATCTGTTGATGGACACTTAGGCTCTTTCCATGTTTTAGCTATTGTGGAGAGTGCTGCTATGAACATTGGGGTACATGTGCTCCTATGCATCAGCATTTCTGTATCCCTTGGGTAAATTCCTAGCAGTGCTATTGCTGGGTCATAGGGGAGTTCTATTGTTAGTTTCCTTAGGAACCTCCACACTGTTTTCCAGAGGGGCTGTACCAGTTTACATTCCCACCAACAGTGTAGGAGGGTGCCCGTTTCTCCACATTCTCGCCAGCATCTAGAGTTCTCTGATTTGCTCATTTTAGCCACTCTGACTGGCGTGAGGTGGTATCTCAGTGTGGTTTTGATTTGTATTTCCCTGATGAGGAGCGATGCTGAGCATCGTTTCATGTGTCTGTTGGCCATCTGGATGTCCTCTTTGGAGAAGTGTCTGTTCATATCTTCTGCCCATTTCTTCACTGGGTTGTTTGTTTTTGGGCGTGTAGTTTGGTGAGTTCCTTATAGATTCTGGATATCAACCCTTTATCTGATATGTCATTTGCAACTATCTTTTCCCATTCCGTTGGTTGCCTATTAATTTTCTGGGTTGTTTCCTTGGCTGTGCAGAAGCTTTTAATCTTGAGGAGGTCCCAACAGTTTATTTTTGCTCTTGATTCCCTTGCTTTTGGGGATGTGTCAAGTAAGAAGTTGCTGCGGTGGAGGTCAAGGAGGTTGTTTCCTGCTTTCTCCTCTAGGGTGTTGATAGGTTTCCTGTCTCACGTTCAGGTCCTTTATCCATTTTGAGTTTATTTTTGTGCATGGTGTGAGAAAATGATCTAGTTTCATTCTTCTGCATGTTGCTGTCCAGTTCTCCCAACACCATCTGTTAAAAAGGCTGTCTTTTTTCCATCGGATATTCTTTCCTGCTTTGTCAAAGATTAGTTGGCTGTATACTTTTGGGTCCACTTCTGAGTTCTCAATTCTGTTCCATTGGTCTATGTGTCTGTTTTTGTGCCAATACCATACTGTCTTGATGATGACAGCTTTGTAGTAGAGACTAAAGTCTGGGATGGCGATCCCTCCCGTTTTGGTTTTATTTTTCAGGATTACTTTGGCTATTCGGGGTCTTTTGTGGTTCCATACAAATTTTTGGATAGTTTGTTCTAGTTTTGAGAAGTATGCTGGTGCAATTTTGATTGGAATTGCATTGAATTTGTAGAGTGCCTTAGGTAGTAATGACATCTTAACTATATTTATTCTTCCTATCCATGAGCATGGAATGTTTTTCCATTTCTTTATGTCTTCTTCAATTTCCTTCATAAGTTTTCTATAGTTTTCATCATACAGATCTCTTGTATCCTTGGTTAGGTTTATTCCGAGGTATTTTATGGTTTTTTGTGCAATTGTGAATGGGATCAGTTTCTTGATTTCTCTTTCTGTGGCTTCATTGTTGGTGTATAAAAATGCAACCGATTTCTGTACGTTGATTTTGTACCCTGCAACTTGGCTGAATTCTTGGATCAGTTCTAGTAGGCTTCTGGTGGAGTCTGTCGGGTTTACTATGTAGAGTATCATGTCATCTGCGAAGAGGGAAAGTTTGACTTCCTCTTTGCCAATTCTGATGCCTTTGATTTCCTTTTGGTGTCTGATGGCTGATGCTAGGACTTCCAGCACTATGTTAAACAGCAGTGGTGAGAGTGGGCATCCCTGTCGTGTTCCTGATCTCAGGGGGAAAGCTCTGAGTTTTTCCCGTTGAGGATGATGTTAGCTGAAGGCTTCTCATAGATGGCTTTGATGATGTTTAAGTAGGTTCCTTCTATCCCAACTTTCTCGAGAGTCTTTATTAAGAAGGGATGCTGTATTTTGTCAAATGCTTTTTCTGCATCTATTGACAGGATCATATGGTTTTTATCTTTTCTTTTATTGATATGATGGATCACATTGATTGATTGGCGAATGTTGAACCAGCCCTGTAACCCAGGAATGAATCCCACTTGATCTTGGTGGATGATTCTTTTTATATGCTGCTGGATTCGATTTGCAAGGATCTTGTTGAGGAATTTTTGCATCCGTATTCATCAAGGATATTGGCCTGTAGTTCTCTTTTTTGCTGGATCTCTGTCTGGCTTGGGAATCAGTGTGATGCTGGCTTCATAAAATGAATCCGGGAGTTTTCCTTCGCTTTCTATTTTTTGGAATAACTTGAGAAGAATTGGGATTAATTCTGTTTTAAATGTCTGGTAGAATTCCCCAGGGAAGCCATCAGGTCCAGGGCTCTTATTCGTTGGGATACTTTTGATCACTGATTCAATTTCTTCACTCGTTATGGGTCTGTTCAGGTTTTCTATTTCTTCCCGTGTGAATTTTGGTAGTGAGTGTGTGTTTAGGAATTTATCCATTTCTTCTAAGTTGTCCAATTTGTTGGCATATAATTTTTCATAGTATTCCCTGATAATTGCTTGTATTTCTGAGCGGTTGGTTGTAATAAGTCCATTTTCATTCATAATTTTGTCTATTTGTGTGCTCTCTCTTTTCTTTTGGATAAGTCTGGCTAGAGGTTTGTCAATTTTGTTTACTTTTTCAAAAAACCAACTCTTGGTTTCATTGATCTGTTCAATTGTTTCTTTGGTCTCTATGTTGTTTATTTCTGCTCTAATTTTTACTATTTCTCTTCTTCTACTGGGTTTAGGGCGTTCTTGTTGCTCTGCCTCTAGTTCCTTTAGGTGAGCTGTTAGATTTTGGACTTGCGCTTTTTCTAATCTCTTGAAATAGGCCTGGAGAGCAATGTACTTTCCTCTTAGGACTGCCTTTGCCACATCCCATAGATTTTGAATTGTGTTTTCATTTTCATTTGTTTCCATATATTTTTTAATTTCATCTCTAATTGCCTGATTGGCCCATTCATTCTTTAGAAGGGTGTTCTTTAACCTCCATGTTTTTGGAAGTTTTCCAGACTTCTTCCTGTAATTGATTTCAAGTTTCAAAGCATTGTGATCTGACAGTGTGCATGGTATGATCTCTATTCTTTTATATGTATTGAGGGCTGCTTTATGTCCCAGTATGTGATCTATCTTGGAGAATGTGCCATGCGCACTTGAGAAGAAAGTAAGTTCCCTGGCCTCAGGATGTAAAGTTCTAAATATATCCGTCAGGTCCGTCTGGTCCAATGTATCTTTCAAGTCCATTATTTCTTTAGTGATTTTCTGTCTGGTTGACCTATCCATTGCTGTAAGCAGAGTATTAAAGTTCCCTGCTATTAGCACATTCTTATCTATAAGCTTGTTTCTGTTTGTGATTAATTGTTTTAGATATTTAGGTGCTCCCATATTCGGTGCGTAGACATTTATGATTGTTAGTTCTTCCTGATGGATGGACCCTGTAATTATTATGTAGTGCCCTTCTTCATCTCTTGTGATTGTCTTTACTTTAAAGTCCAGTTTGTCTGATATAAGTATCGCTACTCCGGCTTTCTTTTGATTTCCTGTAGCAGGATATATATTTCTCCATCCCCTTACTTTTAATCTGAAGGTATCTTCCCGTCTAAAATGAGTTTCTTGTAGACAGCATATAGATGGATTTTGTTTTTTTATCCATTCTGCTACCCTATGTCTTTGATTGGAGCATTCAGCCCATTTACATTCAGTGTTATTATTGAAATATGTGGGTTTAGAGTCTTTGTATCTTTGTAGGGTTCATGTTTGTGGTGGTGTCTCTGGAATCTTTGTTCCTTGCAACCTTTCCTTCACAGCATCCCCCTCAGGATTTCTTGTAGGGCTGGCTTCGTGGTGACAAATTCTTTCAATTTCTGTTTGTTTGGAAAGGTTTTTATCTCTCCTTCTATTTTGAATGACAGGCTTGCTGGATAGAGGATTCTTGGCTGCATATTTTTACTGTTCATCACATTGAAGATCTCTTGCCATTCCTTTCTGGCCTGCCACGTTTCAGTAGATAGGTCTGTCACCACTCTGATGGGTTTCCCTTTGTATGTGAGGGCCCTTTTCTCCCTAGCTGCTTTCAAAATTCTCTTTGTCCTTGTATTTTGCCATTTTTACGATGATATGTCGTGCAGAAGATCGATTCAAGTTACATCTGAGGGGAGTCCTCTGAGCCTCTTGTATTTCCACATTGACTTCCTTCCCCAGGTCGGGGAAGTTCTCTGCTATAATTTGTTCCAGGACTCCTTCAGCACCTTTCCCTCTCTCTTCCTCTTCTGGGATTCCTATGATACGGATATTGTTGCGTTTGACTGTGTCGCTGAGCTCTCGAATTCTTCTTTCCTGTTCCTGGATCAGTTTGTCTCTTTTTTTGTCAGCTTCTTGTTTTTCTAGAATGGTGTCTTCTAAATCACTTATTCTCCTTTCTGCCTCTTCAAGCCGTGCATTGGAGGCCTCTAATTTATTATGGATCTCATTTATCGCATTTTTTTAATTCTTCATGCCTATTTATATTTCCTATTTTATTTTCATGCATTCTGTCTGTAGCCATAGTTTCTTTGATGTCCCCTATGTTTTTTTCAAGCCCTGCTATTAATTTCACCATTATTATTCTAAAATCTTGTTCACTTATGCTGATATCTGTTTTGAGCAGTTCATTAGCTGTCATTTCTTCTTGGAGTTTCTTTGGAGGAGAGTTCTTTCATTTCGTCATTTTAGTTAGCTTTCCGGCTCTTGTTGGTTTTAAAGACCTGTTATGCTCTCTGTTTCTATGAGCACTGCTATATCCAAGAAACTCTTTGACTTTCCAGGGCCTATCCTTTCAGAGATTGTTTTTTGAATGGTATCCTCGGTCACTCTTGTTGGGACCTTAGTTATTTTATTTTCCTATTCGTAGTGATATTTGGGACTCTTCACCTTGTGTACTCTAGCTTGTTTCTTGAGGTAGCCCTGGAAAAGAAAACAGACAGACAAACACACAGGGAGCAGGAGCACACAAACGCACAGGCTGATTCAACTAACATGCAAAGTGAGAGGGAAAACGAAAAAGTTTATAGAAAAGACGGAGGAGGGATGGCGAATAGGGAGCATAAAATACATAAAAGGGTCAAAAAGGGGAAAAGAAAAGGAAAAAAGAAGAAAACCGATGGACAAAGAACGGTTTAAAGCATATACCTGGATTTCCCAGCTACAGTTAAATAGCCGTGTGTATGCAGTGCTGGTTGAAGAGCATAGAGAAAAAGAGAGAAGGCAGGGTGAGACAAGGCAGATTTGGAAATAGAATGAACAGGCAGAAGGGATAAGAAACTTTTTTCAAAGAGGTAAAGGGTAGAATATGGTTGTATAGGTGAGAGAAGGATGCTGGAATTATCCAGAGAAAGTATATAGTCTAATTACTCCTGAGAGAAATAGCTGAAAAAGTCGGTAGGTGTAGAATTTACATTTACAGAATGGACTTGTGATTGTTTAAGCAAGCTGGCGACCAGAGTTAATCAGGTCAGTGTTTTGGGGAAAAAAGCGAGAAAAGAGAAAGAAGAAGAAAAAAAGAGAAAAGAAAGGGGAAAAAAAAGAAAGAAGAAAAAAAAAGGGAAAAAAGAAAAAAAAAAGGGAGGAGGGCACCTCTCAGGCAGGGATGGGCGTGGCGTGATCCGATGCCTCAGGCGGGGGTTCTGCCTTGGCAATTGTGGGGAGGAGAGTGACGGTGCTCCAGTCCCTTCTTGAACCCCGCGCTGCAGCTCGCTTTTTTTTTTTTGGCGTGTCAACTCCCCGTTCCGGGGACGCAGCCGAAGTTGGTTGCACTCTTCAACCCAGGCCAGTTCCAATCTCCAAATCCCAGTCCGCGCCCCGCTGAAGTTGCCTTAGACACAGCTTCCCAGACAACCCCCTCGGGCTATTCCAGGCTCCCTGCTGAGCTCTGGGGGCGGAGTCAGGATCGCTGCTTCCTTCTCTGGGTCAGGCTGGCGCGCATGCGCGGGGCTTGCCTGCCGGGTCCGCGTAGCCTGAGCCCGCTGGAGTGAGGAAAACCGGGTCTCTCTATGGCTCGTCACCCGAAACACGAACTCACAGGCAAATTTCCCAGTTTTTAGCTCTTTGCCTTCCCTCTCGAGTTCCAGCCAGCCAGGAGCGCGGACGCCCGGTGTCTGCGCGACTCTTTCAGGGATCCCAGCCGCCCTGGAGCTACAATGGCGGCAGGCGCTCCCGCGCCGCTTTAAAAACCAACCTCCAGGAGCGGCACAAAGAAGCAGTTTGTGTGCTCAGCCTCCCCCAGGACCAGTTGTCGCGAGGGGACCTGGTGTGCAGGTATTTGGCAAGTACGGTCTTTCTATGCACCGAGCGGAGATTTTTCTGTCTCGGACTCTCTCCTTTTCCCCTCTCACTTCCCCGTAGAGGGTAGAGGGGGATCGCCTCCCACCCTGGAGGCTCCGATCCCGGCCCGATTTTACCTTCCCCGGTTCGCACTCACGTTAGAAGGCTTTCTCAGTGGATTCTGCGTCCTTTTTCTCCGAGTCTCTCAGGTTTTGTATGGTTTCCAATGGCTTCAGATCTTTTCTGTGTGATGTATGGGCGCGAGTGCAAGTACGGAGCTCCTTACTTCTCCGCCATCTTGCCTCCTCACCCAAATAGAATTGGTTTTTAGAAAAGAATTGGATATATGCAAATTTTAAATTAAAAAAATAAAGGACAGAAGTGTTTCCGGAAAAAATCTTTAGGCTTCTGCAAATGTTTCTACAGTTGAATATTAGAAATTAGATATCTTCAAATGATTCTTCTCAAACTCTTTGACCAGTAGTCAAAACCGGTAGCCCAAGAGCCAGATCTGGCTCTCCTGTGGGTTTTTTGTTTGTTTGTTTGCTTGTTTTTTTTTTTTTTGCCTTTACAATTTTCTTTCTTCTTTTTTTTTTTTTTAATATTATCATTATTATTATTTTTTAAAATTTATTTCTAGGAGAGAGAGGAAGAGAGCGTGAGCAGGGAGGGTCAGAGAGAGAGGGAGTCACAGACTGAAACAGGCTCCAGGCTCTGAGCTGGCAGTCAGCACAGAGCCCGACGCGGGGCTCGAACCCACGAACCGCGAGATCATGACCTAAGCGAAAGTCGGACGCTTAACCGACTAAGCCACCCAGGTGCCCCATGTTTCTTCTTTTTTGAAGTTTTTATTTTATTTCATTTTTTTTATTTTCAGAGAGAGCACAAGTGGGGGAGGGGCAGAGAGTGAGGAGGAGAGAGAATCCCAAGCAGGCTCCACACTGCCAACACAGTGCCCAACTCCGGACTCTAATTCATGAGCCTCAAGATCATGACCTAAGCTGAAATCTAGAATCTGACCCCCAGGCACCCCTCAAGTTTGTTTTGAATGTGAATGTCTTTCTCCATTTGGACTGTCCTGCCAACCTTGCTCTTTGATTTTTCACTTTTTGCTTGACCTTCCTCATGTGTTCAATCACATTTCCTATGTCGTTCTTGGATCTCTCTGACGCCATTTTGTGTACCTCAGATAATAATTTTCCACAATCTTCCAAACTCATGCTGCTCTTCTTTCTAGGTTTCTGAAAATCTGTTTTCTCCATTAAACTTATCATAATTATTTACACCTTGCTTTTCTGTTTTCCACCATGGCTCTCATCCTAATACCACACAACAAGGTAACATACAACAGAAACAGAATACTGACAAAACTCAGGCTGATTTCATTTCTAGGTACTCCCCACTGTTTAATAACTGACAAGCTAGAGACTGAACTGGTATCAGTAAGCAGTCAGTTTACCCAGTGCCTCTACCAGGGCCACCACCTTTATTGATAAGTGCTGCCTAGGAGGCATGACTCATGACAATGAGGACAATATGGCACCGGAATCTCACATCTCTCCTTCCTAATTTTGCTTACATATCCAACTCTTTACCATATAGCCTAAGCTCAAGGAAACTGTGGCTCCATCTGCCACTCAAGCAAATGTATTCTAATTATCCTAAGCCATTCATAGTAGTTCTATGGTGCCCATTCAGGCTAAAGAGATATGGGGAGAGGTCTCCTGAGGGCTTCTGGAAAAGCTTCTTTGCTTTTAAGTTGGAGACACTAAAGACGTAGACCTTTTCAACAACTTTATCCTGTTGGGATGTGATCCTTGGCCATCTTGCTACCAGCTGAGGAAAGAGCAACATATGAAGAAGGACAGAGCCAAGAGAATTGCTAAGAAGCTGAACTGAGGCCCTAACAAACTGTAACCGAAGTTGTCCTACTGTTATTTTTTTAGACACTGTGAGTCAAAGCTTCCTTGTCCTCACAGCCAAAGGCATCCTAAGTGACAGTCTCCCAGATTCATTATATCTTTAATTAATAGGCAAAATACTCTGACTTACATAACCCAAAGAACATAAACCCATTTGCTTCTTTGTCATTCTTTGGAATATAAACTACTTGTACATAGGGATTCACCCTCTGTGAAATTCCCTTGTGGCAAAAATTAGCTCAATGCTATGCCAGGAACGGTGACTGAACAGTTATTGGTGATTACTATGATTGGCTTTCTTTCAACAATGGTTGCAATTTGTTTATAGATATTATACCTTGTATTTGCAAAGTGATTTATAGTTCACCCAAGTGCTTTATGTGTCACTATATTTAATTCTAATGACAGCCCCGTAAGATAGAGGAAAAGATGAACATGTAGAGAATAGAGCTCAGTAAGGTTATGTGATTTGAGCAAGATCATAAATCTAGAATGTCAAGGTCAAGACTTACATCTAGGCTCTCTCACCTGAGGTCCAATGCTTTTGCCACCAATCACAGCTAGAGGCTGGAGCAAACCAATGATTTATGGTGAAGAAACAGCTTACTGAAGAGAGGTAGTAAGGTGGCTCCAGACAAACTGTAAGGAAATGGATCTGCTCGCTCCTGGCTGTGTCACTCACTAGCTGTGAAATCTTAGGTGAATCATTATACCTCCCTGAGTGTCAATTTCAAGGAATTATACTAGATGATCTATTATGTGCTTCCTGATTCTAACATCCTGTGATTCTGTAATCGAGAATTGCTATGCAAATAGGGTACAAATCATGCTGTATATAAGCTACAAAGCTTCCCCTGTGACTACCAAAGAGATACGTACTCTGTGTGTTCTACTTGTGCTTCTGTTTGAGCCTCCGTATTCATGCTTCTTGAGCACCTGTGAAAATGTCAGTAGTTAGCAGCTGTGTTGAACATCAACTTAAACTCGCTTTATAACCCAAGTCATGGGCTTTTCGTTTGTGGAATGATTTTACTCTAGAGCTGCAAAATTCACTTGTTTGATGAGCTAATCTTGTCACTGCGATTCTTGGAAGAGAGTTAAAATGGCTTAAAAAGCCAGCACCACAGAGTCTTTGGGATGCTTGTTTATCAGGCACTTGAGTGGCAGGTTTCCATAATTAATTGTCCTATGACTGACTTCCCTTCACTATTCTAATGAAGCATGTGATATTTGCTGCCTCAACAGATTGAGGTTTGCAAATTTAGCACCACAGAGGCTATTTTTTCCCAAGCAATATGTCAGCAGTTGGAGAAAACTGCCATCAGGGAAACCACTGTGCTTTGGTTGCATTTTCACACTCTGAAAGCTCATTTGCACACAGACAAATTATTAAATCAAAGAAAATACAGCACACCAAGACTTAAGTCTCTTGAATAGAAACTGGTCTGTGCTCGAAAATGGGAAATGATATTTGATGCAAAATGGTGAAGTAGTGTTTTATGAATAAATGTAAGCATCGGCTGACTAAAAATATCAGGTGTAATGGCTATATAAGGAAAAGACCCAGAGGAGCGTGGGGAAAAGATTGGGAAGGTCTAGTTGAGTGTGGAATGTAGTTGCCCTTGCCTTTGTTCATAGAAAAAAGATATTGGAAATTGAGTCCTCCGAGGGATGATTGTGAGTGTAAAGCTGGTGATGTATGGGGCACCTGGGTGGCTCAGTTAGTTGTGTCTGACTTTGGCTCAGGTCACGATCTCACGGTTTGTGGGTTTAAGCCCCATGAACTTGCTTTGGATTCTGTGTCTCTCCTTTTCTGTCCCTCCCCCACTTGTCCTCTCTCTCTCTCTCTCTCTCAAAAGTAAATAAATAAACATTAAAAAACTTAAAAAAAAAAACCCAACTTTGTGTTAGGTGGCTTTCGAAGTGACAAAAACCCAACTCACACAAGTCAAGTGAAATAGAATTTATTGGCTTATATAATTGGGAAGTCCAAAAGACAGGCTGGATCCCTCCCCCTCTCCTATAAGTAGGGGCTTGAATGATATCATCTTTCAGCTTTGCTTCTCCCTGCGTATTGGCTTCATTTTGTTGGCGAGATCTTGTCACACAGAGGAAAAGGTGGCTCTGGAAGGTCCATGGATACATCCCTTTTTTTTTCCATCATGCATGTATCAATCCCAGGGAAGATTCTCTTTTGCCCTGTGTAGTTCACAGAGTCACTCTGCTAAGGAGATAGAGTACTACTGTGCAGCATGGATCACTGCTCATGCCTTGGGCTGGCGCATTATCATGACTGACACCCCATAAGGATCATAAGTTGTAGGGATGGGGAATTTCTCCATAGGAAGGGATGCTGGGCGGACAAAATCAGTGGTATACTTGAAGTGTCTCTTGAGATTTTTTTAAAAAAAATTCTTCATATTTAACAGTGAAGCTAAAGTTTTGAAACTAAAAGGTTGGTTATGCACAAGCTTTTTCAAATTATCTAGAAGTACTTGGCACTAAAATTAAGACAAATGAAATACTCAGAACTGAATATTCCGAACTTGAGTCAGTGTAATTTTCTCATCTCACCTAATTCATATTTTCCCTATAAACTCATTATTAAAAGAGCTAAACATCAATAAATACAAATTAATAAATGCAAAATGACCAGTAATTTGAAAAAATATGTAAATAATCATGAATTAGGTATTTCTTTCATAATGGCAGAATCTGTCTTCAATTATTAATTTGTTTCCACATTTCAATAGGTTTAATGAATTTCAAGAGATCTATCTAACCCATGAGATATTGAAAACGAAGTGATCTTTAAACCTTAGTAGTATTAATCATTAGATTGGATTCCCTGGAACAACTCAGAGATGAATGGTTGCATGTAGAAGTTTTATAAGAAAAGAAGGAAGAAAGAGAAAGAAGTTAATCTGCCCAAGTGATTGCCATGATCTTAGCCCATTCTGCAGGAGTTCTGGAACTGGGGTGGCCTTCAAAATTGTCCCAATTAAGGCAAGGTGGCCAAGCCTTTTTATCTATTTTGAAACAAGTTGATCCAGGGTGGAGAAATGAACATAGTCAAGGTAGCCCCCTTAGCTGAGACTAGTTCCCTGGGAGGTTCTTAACTGTGAGAAGACAGCACTGCCAGTGTTAACCCTAAGTCTTGGAGTGTCTGAGTGGTCACTACAGCTTCCACTACTGAAGGATATTTAAAGGCACTATCCAAGTGTTAGATGAATTTTCATTTTGGACTCCAGGCAGGAATAGTCTCTTTTAGCCAGAGAGCCTTTGAAATGTCTTTCATTGTCATAACAAACAATAGAACAAAGGGGTCAGATCAAAGAATGCTAATTCTGCTTGGAGAAGGAAGTTACTCAAGAGAGCACATGTGATAATGAATCAGATCACTCCATTGGGAGGAAAACAGAGTATTACACAGTTACTTACAGGGCTAATAAGCAATGACCCATTTCCAAAAAGTCTCAAAGAAAGATTAAAATATCTCAGAAAAATCTTAACACAACAGCTTGGGGGAAACCAAAGATCATCTAAGCCCAGAATCAGTTCCTTTAACTCAAACCACTTAATTGTGACCACCAGTACCTGGGTCAGTAAGAACTGGGAGAATGCCATGTTCTAGATCATTCAATATAACTGCTGTAACTCAGGTGCCAGTTTTTGCTTCTCCTTTAATGTCCTCTTATGCTGGTATATGAGGGTCAAAAAGGAGTGTGTTTTATATCTATTCTTAGGTTTCAGTCCAGCAAATATTCTCCAAATCATGTTCTCCTTGTTGCCATCTCCACTTCTATTACAAGCCAAATTTCACCTCCTACCCCAGTTTTCTGAAGCAGTAACAGCTCTGTTCCTATGAGTACCAAAAGGTACTCATTGAGATGTGTGGCAAATCATATGTCCCTTTGCTGCCCTGCCCCTTTGTTCTCCACATTAGCCACACAGAAGACTCTGTAGGCATATTAGATTTTACTCATGAGTTTGGGTGATGAATGGAAATTATAGCATAGGAGGAGAGAAAAAAACTATTTCTAAATGTGACTTTTCCTCATGTTCAAAGGAAAAGCATGTACAAAATTGAATCTGCCATGGACTAGTTACCTTATAGTTTGTCATCAACTCTTTTCCTCTCTGTTGTCACATATGGACCTCTTTGCAGGAGCATTAGCTTCTAAATCTGCCCATGGTGTTCCATGTACACTTCTGGGTGTGTGATTTGTGATGTACTTGGATTCATTTCTATGAATATAAAGGTATGCATATTTAATGTATACAACTCTAAGAGTTTGGGGATAAGTATACACTCGTGAAACCACTCTGCATGTAGTTTTTAGGTAATTCTGTCTTTAATCGTGAGGGTTGACATTCCTCTCAAGATTCACACTTTCCTTCTCAGCAAAATTATTGGTCAAATCTGAATGGATCTGTTTAGAATGAAATCTGGTGGATGCTGGTGCTCTAGGTCCCTAAGGGACTTTGGGAGTGAGGATGGCTACATCAGAGACCTTAGCACCCCAGGGCCTTGAAGAACTGATCAGACACTCAAGACTGGTCCTCTTTAAGGTTTCCACCAGTGTGAATTGTAGTCTTCTCTTTATTCTTTCACTTGTCTCACAAATAACTGTTGAATCCCCCTCCTTCCTCCCAAAAATCAACCCTTCCAAGACAGACTAAACCTTTAAGAAAGGAGAAAAATGCTTTATTGTCAAATTTGTGAAGTCAAGTTATTGTCCAAAGGTATAATTAACATTATACATAGAGTATTTTATTTAATCTCACTCTGTTCCCTGATTTTGAATTGTGCAGATTTGGGTCTGTTAGAAGTATAGGCAGATGATGATTTATTATTTCCTTTTCAGCATACCTCTAGCAATGTAATGACAAAATAGAAGTTGGGAAACTACCTTTTTGTAAGGGTTTGATTAAATTATTTGTTAGGAGTCTGTCTTGGATTAATTAGAGGTCAAAAGTAAGAAATAAAGGACATAGAGACCTACCTTCACAGATACGTGGTACAAATTTTATATAATTCTTATTTTATTTGTTTACTTTTTAAAGTGTTTTTATTTATTAGAGAATGAGAGACCAGGGAAGCAGCAGAGAGGGAGAGAGAGAATCTTAAGCAGACTCTGAGCTGTCAGTGCAGGGCCCAATGCGAGGCTCAAACTCACGAGCCAGGAGATCATGATCTGAACTGAAACCAGGGGTTTCAGGACATTTAACTGACTGAGCCACCCAGGCACTCCTATAATTCTCATTTTATTTTATTTATTTTTTCTCCACAGGATTACTCTTATTTTTCATTTTTTTAAATTTACGTCCAAGTTAGGTAGCATATAGTGCAATAATGATTTCAGGAGTAGAACCCAGTGATTCATTGCCTACATATAACACCCAGTGCTCATCCTAACAAGTGTCCTCCTTAATGCCTCTTGCACACTTAGCCCATCCCTCTATCCACTATCCCTCCAACAACCCTCATTTTGTTCTCTGTATTTAAGAGTCGCTTATTGTTTGTCCTCCTCCTTGTTTTTATATTCTTTTTGCTTTCCTTCCCTTATGTTCATCTGTTTTGTATCCTAAATTCTACATATGAATGAAGTCATGATATTTGTCTTTCTCTCACTGACTAATTTCTCTTAGCATAATATACTCTAGTTCCATCCATGTTGCTGCAAATGGCAAGATTTCATTCTTTTTTATTGCTGAGTAATACTCCATTGTATATATATATATACCACATCTTCTGTATCCATTCATCCACTGATGGACATTTGGGCTCTTTCCATACTTTGGCTAGTGTTGGTAGCTCTACTATAAACACTGAGGTGCATGTGCCCCTTTGAAACAGCAGGCCTGTATCCTTTGGATAAATACATGTAAGTGCAATTGTTGGGTCGTAGGGTAGTTCTATTTTTATTTTCTTGAGGAGCCTCCATCTTGTTTTCCAGAGTGACTGCACCGGTTTGCATTCCCACCAGCAATGTAAAAGCATCCCTCTTTCTCTGCATCCTCGCCAGCATCTGTCTTTACCTAAGTTGTTAATTTTAGCCATTCTGACAGGTGTGAGGTGATATCTCATTGTGATTTTGATCTGTATTTCCATGACGATGAGTGATGAGTCTTTTTTCTTGTGCCATCTGGATGTCTTCTTTGGAGAAGTGTCTATTCATGTCTTTTGCCCATTTCTACACTAGATTATTTGTTTGTTGGGTGTTGAGTTTGATAAGTTCTTTATAGACTTTGAATGCTAACCCTTTATCTGATATGTCATTTGCAAATATCTTCTCTCAATCCATTGGTTGCCTTTTTGTTTTGCTGATTGTTTCCTTCTCTGTGCAGAAGCTTTTTATTTTGATGAGGTCTCAATAGTTCATTTTTGTTTTTGTTTCCCTTGCCTCCAGAGATGTGTTGAGTAAGAGGTTGCTGTGGCTGAGGTCAAAGAGGTTTTCTCCTCTAGGATTTTGATGATTTCCTGTCTTACGTTTTGGTCTTTCATCAATTTTGAGTTTATTTTTGTGTATGGTCCAGGTTAATTTTTCCAGCATGCCATTGTTCAGTTTTCCCAGCACCATTTGCAGAAGAGACAGTCTTTATTCCATTGGATACTCTTTCCTGCTGTGTCAAAGATTAGTTGGCCATATGTTTGAAATAATTTTTAGAGTGAAAACAGAAGAAACTTGGTGCAGAATCTTGAAAAATATTAACACTTAAAAAAATAAACAGAGAAAGAGGAATTCATGGGGAATACTAAGAAGAACTAATAGAGAAATTGAGGAAGAAACTTGGATTTTGTGGTTTGTGGAAGATGGGACACATTGGTGTCAAGTGCGAGAGAGGTCAAATATGATAATGGAAAGTAGATATTAGATTGATAACAAAGATGTCAGTTGATGAAGACAGTTTCCATGGATGACAGTGAGGGTAGGATTGCAGTAGCTGAGGAGTCACTGGAAAATCAGGAGGTGAAGAAACAAATGTAGACAATTAGGTCAATATTCTTGGCTTTTCAGAGAGGAATGAGGTTGTCATGAAAAAGTGTAATAGGGTTTAAGTATTGTTTTATTAATTTTTTTCTTTTCTTCTTTTTTAAGCTGATAGAGCTGTGAGCATGTGCCATGGTAAAAGCCGATGAGAGAGGGAACAATGAGAAGAGATATGGGAGAGAAGAGATATGTTGTGGCAAGACTGAAGTCCCACAGAGAGAGACAGGATGGGACCCCAAGCACCTGTGGAAATAGAGATCAGACTTCTGGTTGAAGCCAGCATTTATCACTTCTCCTCTTGACTTTGTAATAAAATGATCACAAAAGAATAGGTTTATGCAAATGTACAGGAGGGGATGTAAGAGGTGCCGTTAGAAGAAGATAGAGTTCAACAAATTCTAAAAGGACCGTGAATGGAGTGTTCATAGATGTAGCAGGGAGGCTGCACCCTAGAAAGTCTCAGAAAAAAAGGAGGAAGAAGAAAGCAGATTTACTTGGCAGAATGCAGAGAGGCCTCAGAGATTCTGGGTTCATAACAAGGGGTGGAAGTTGACATATGAAATAGTCGACTGCTACAATGTGCATAATGTTGGCACAATTTCTTTTCGTCTTCAATGAGAAGATCAGAAGTTTCTTCTCTAAATGAACAGCTTTCCCTCACAATTGATCTCTAAATGGTATCATTTAGGGACCCTGGTATAATGGCTTACTCACTGAGTTACAATTCTGAAGCAAACTGTAGGTTGAAAAATGTCATTCATTGGGGCGCCTGAGTGGCTTAGTCGGTTAAGCGTCCGACTTTCACTTAGGTCATGATCTCGTGGTTCGTGGGTTCGAGCCCCGCGTCTGACTCTGTGCTGACTGCCAGCTCAGAGCCTGGAGCCTGTTTCAGTCTGTGACTCCCTCTCTCTCTGACCCTCCCTGCTCACGCTGTCTCTCTCTCTCTCTCTCCTAGAAATAAATAAAACATTAAAAAAAAAAAAAAGAAAGTGTCATTCATGTTAATGAAAACTCCAACTGGCTTATTAGAGTATTATGTGCAAGTATGAATGAAGACTATGGGATCACCATGCATTTGAGGTAACACTCCAACACCAGTGAAAACATACAAACAAAATGTCCCTGAGGAAAGAAACACAGTGCAAGGAACAAAAGAGAAACACAAATAAATTCTAATACGTATTCTGACAGGAAGGATTAAGGATGCCATGAGAAAGAAAATTCAGAGAACAAGGAGGTGCCTGGGTGGTTGGTTAAACCACTGAAGTCAGTTGATTAAACGTCTGACTTCAGCTTGACTAATGATATCATGGTTCGTGGGTTTGAGTCCTGAATCAGGCGCTTTGCTGACAGTGTGGAGCCTGCTTGGGATTCTCTCTCCCTCTCTCTCTGCCCCTGCTCCGCTCATGTTTTCTCTCTCTGAAAAATAAATAAACTTTGAAAAGAAAATTCAGAGAATAAAAGACAGCTCTTGAAAATAAAGATGTTTATTAAAAGTTCTATAAGAGAAATGTAAGGTAAAGTTGAAGAGTCTTCCAGAAAGTAGAATAAAATGACTGAGTATAGGGTCAAAATGTCATGCAGAGTAATCAGGATTTAAAATTGCTGACGTTCAAGAGGGCAGAAAAAGCTGACTGGAGATACCCGAGACTGGTAGGAGTACTGGGATTCTGGAAAAGGTAAAGGGACAGACAATAGAAGAGAAGCTGTGGTCACATAGCTGTGTGAACCTAACCTCTTTGTTTTTTCTCATCTGCAAAATGAAGACAGTACAAAAAATATTTCGACAAGAAGCCACATCTGCCTTCCAGTAAATGCTTTCTAAATGTTAGTGATTAATATGACCTAAGTCTTTTTCTCTTTAGAAAACCAAGCTCTTGGGATAAAAAATATTTAAAAACATACAGAGAATTCCATGTCAAAAAACTCACACTTGTAGATGAGCCCACGTTTTGCTTTCAGACCATTTCTTATACTATAAGTTAAAAAAATCTACTTAGAAGATCATTTAAATTTGTTGTTCTCTCTGTGTTGTTTGCCCTCTTTTCAAAGGTGCTGAGGAACAACAAGGATAAAAATCTTGGGGTGTAATCCCCACGTTGATCCCATCACACAAATAAGATGTGAAATTTCAACTGTTACAAGAGCTCCAAAGAGTCAGATGATGGTAGGATTATGTGTTCTAGAAGTTTAAAATAGTGGTAGCCCAGAGGTGCTTAGGTGGCTCAGTTGGTTAAGTATTGGACTTTTGGTTTTGGCTCAGGTCATATTGCTGTTTGTGAGTTCAAGCCCTGCATCAGGCTCTGCACTGATAGCATGGAGTCTTCTTGGGATTCTCTCTCACCCTCTCTCTCTATCCTGCCCCTCCCCCAAAGAAAATGAATAGTGATAGCTCAGATTTAGGTTAAAACCGAAGCAGGCCCAGTAGTCACACTTTTCTTGAGGAAGCCAGGCCTGATCTGATGGAATTTTCCCTAGGGCATGCAGGAAACATGGTTAGTAGATTCCCAGGATCCTCCCCAGCAATAGCAGCAGCCCTCAGTGGAGAGGGGAACAGAAACTCTTCTCTGGAAGGGATACTTTCTTCCTTCTTGCTTCCTTCCCCAGGGATATTCTACTTTCTCTGACTTCGTATGGCCTGGTATGGTATTATGATTAGGACAGTGTTTTCTGTTTTTATACACCGTGTGTAAGCTCACTATAAAACTGAACCCAAGCAATAACATTTAAGTTATTTGCAAATATTGAAAAGAGTTCTCTTCAAGGGCTTGTGCTTTCAAGTATTAGAAGCGTTGTTGGTTGGGAATTTCTGTGGGTCAGCGCACATGGCTACAAATAATAGAAAGGACTTCTCAAATCAACTTTATAAAAAGGAGATATTTGTTTGCTTACATACGTGGAAGTCTGGGCTACAGCTGACTTTGCGTATAGCTGGGCACAGTGGTTTAAATGATGTTAGTGGCTTCTCTTTCTCTGTTTTTTATTTCTATTTATTTCTATTTATGTTAGCACCTTGACCTCTTTTTCTTGTAATATAGAAAGGTTTCCACCATGTTACTTGGGAAGATGACAATTTAGCAGCCTTAAATTGAAATCTTCTCATATCTGTGACTCCAAAGACAGAGGAATGTGCCATATTTGAACTAACTTAACAGGCACCTGGAGGGCTCTGAGTGGCCCATGGCGGACCTTATGCTCATCTCTGAATGAATCACTGTGGCTAGAGGTACAGGAGACCCTGACTGATTTGACCTGGTTCCTTGCTCCCACCTGGGACGGAGTCCTGTGATATGCAGGAGATTTTTCTCAAAGAAGAGAGCGTGTGCTGTTACTGCAGGTTTAGCAGATAAAATTATAGTTACCATATTTTGCATTGTAAGAAAGTAAAGAAGAGGTAGATCTGCCTTTGTTTTCATTATATCCTTGACTTGATAACCATATTCAATCCCAGCTCCTCAAACACATAGCAGATATTCTTTCAGTGTGTATTGGTTCTTAAGTTAGTGCTTGGCAAGATATATTTGGTTGGCAGTCATACATATAGACATATGATATTTTGAGAATTCATTATGAATAATGCTCTTCATTGAGCTGTTCATTCATTTATTTATTCACTCATGAATTCATTCTTACTTCCAACAACCTTTATCAAATACCTAGTATGGGCCATTTATAGAAAAAAAGAATCATAGTATCTGCCCTCATCAGATTTATAGGCTGGCAAAAGAGAAAGACAATCAGATCTACACACACACACCTCACGTACACACACACAACTTGAAATTGTTTTAAATGCTCTCAGATTATATAACAGAAGTGGACATCTGTGTTATATTGGTGTATTAGAGAAGTCTCTCATAAGAAGTTATATTTAGGTGAAGTCTTGAATAATGAGTAGAAATGAACCAGTTAAGAGTATGAGGCTGAGCCTCCAAGAGAGAAAGAACAGCATGTGTGAAGTGCCTGAATTGGTAAGAAAGTACTTGAATGAAATCTATTGTCTCCGACTGAAGAGAATGTGGGGCCTAACCCGTGAGGCAAAAGATGAAGTAGGAGATCATACAACACCTTACAGGCTGGGCTAACAAGTTAACATTTTTATTACACATGCAATGGGGGGGGGGGGTCTCTGAAGGGTTTAAATCAAGCAGTGATATAATTTGATTTATGTTGGCAGATATCATTCGGGTTTATTCATTCATTTATTTAGTTGGGCTACAGATTATGGAACTATGGAAGCGACTGCTAGACTGCTGGGCTTGAAGTCTAATTCTACCACTTACTACTTATATGACCCAAAACACATTTTCTAACTTGTTTGTGCCTCAGTTTCCTCATCTGTAAAATGGGGAAAGCTATAGTACCTACCTCATAAGCTTGTTGTGAGGATTAAATCAGTCAGAATACATGAAATTAAGGAAAGTCCTTGGAGTATGGTGTTATCGAAGTGCTTGCAATTGTTATTACTACTATTATTATTTAAATTTTTTAAATATTTATTTTTGAGACAGAGAGAGAGAGTGTGAGTAGGGGAGGGGCAGAGAGAGAGGGAGACAGAATCTGAAGCAGGTTCCAGGCTTTGAGCTGTCAGCACAGAGACTGACGTGGGGTTCAAACTCATGGACTGTAAGATCGTGACCTGAGCCGAAGTCGGACGCTTAACCAACTGAGCTACCAGGTGCTTCTACTACTACTATTATTAAACAAATATTTATCGAGAGAGGTTCTGGTGTGCCAATAATGGAGGAAGTATGAAATGGTCTTTGCAAAGAGCGTTTTCTTACTAAAGAATTTATAACAAGGTTGTCAGACAATATTGGGTAATATACAAGTTGAGCGATCATGAGTTATAGGGCTACCAATAGGCCTACATATTTTATAATTATCCAGGCTATTGCCTATGGATTTCAGAGTTAGACACAGACCTGGATTTCATTTCTGGTTTTGCCTCTTACTAACCAGTGTCTCCATTCAGTAAGCCTCAGTTTCCTTATCTGTAATGTGGGGACATTAAAAGCACCTGTCTTATAGTGTCATTATAAGAACAAACACAATTGCGTATGAATATATACGTATGAAGTTTTTAGCATAATGCCTTCTGTATGGTAAGTGCTCATTAAATGGTAGTTATTACTAATCTTAAGAAGTAGTGATATTGGTGGGATGCCTGGGTGAGTCAGTCGGTTAAGTGTCCGACTTCGGCTCATGTCATGATGTCACAGTTTGTGAGTTTGAACCCCATGTCAGGTTTTGTGCTGACAGCTCAGAGCCTGGAGCCTGCTTTGGATTTTGTGTCTCCCTCTCTCTTTGCCCCTTCCTTGCTCGAGCTCTGTCTCTGTCTCTCTCAAAAATAAATAAACATTAAAAAATATATATTAAAAAAGACAAAATCTAATTTGAAAATCTGTTTGTCCTTTTCAAATCTGTCTTCAAATCTACCCTTCTAATTTCTATTCTTCTTGTCTCTAACTAAACATACCATGCATATGCTAGAGGCAGATGGATTTAATTTTTATTATGATCTAACCTAAATGGAAAGTGAAATATGAAAAGGATATTTCCATTTATATAACAATAAATTAACATTAAATCTATCTTTATGATGTTTGACTTTGAGATATCCTGCCAAAACACATTGATTGATAGGATTGAAATTAAAACCCCTTATGGTTTAACCTCAGTCTATAAATCAGGGATGAGGATTATGGAGTTAAGGTTATTTGTTTTATTGCTCCCTGTGGGAAGAAGAAGGCAAACAGACTTAAATGAGTCTGTGGACCTGGGTGCCCTGGAGGGGCAGGTAGAAGAGGAGGTAACTGGCCTCAAGGAGTTTACATGCCAGTAACAGGCAAAATACAACCACTCAAGAAACAAACCAGCGGTTACAAGTAGATGGACTACAGAATGATGAACACGAACAATACTGAAAAAAAGAAGACAGTGCAGAGGAAAAGTGAATTATAAGGTGAAACTCCCAGCAAATACCCTGCAATTCCGCTGCATTCCACAAGCCAGAACAATTCCTTCCTTGTTAGAATTCTCAACACAATCTACTGAGGAAGGTTTTTCAGCATTAAAATAAAAGGGCAAACAAAAGATTCATTTGGTCAAAATGACAAAAGATTCATGTGGTGAAAAAATTTTTCTGGTAGCCAGTTGTGCAGAAGACACCTGTCTCCTAACAAACGGAAATTTATACCTCCGCCTTTATTTCGGGCCCCAAATGAGTTTCCTAAAAATACAAGCGTGTAAACTAGATATTTGGCATGAAAAATCTGAAAGAAAGATGTATGGTGTCTCTCTTAAAATAAAATTAAAGATTTATCCCAACCATGCTGGTAACAAATGCTTTATTTGCTATTAAATTTAGTTCTTTTTCTCCCTCCACACTTTCTCTTAGACCATTGGAATTTCCTCTAACTCTCTGACTCCTCTCTTGTTTTTCCTGTGTTTATGTTCAGCTTATTTTCTTTTTTTTCTGGTTATTTTCAGTCTAGTAAAACTAGACAATGGTATTCTAGTGGTTTACTAAACTTAAGTTTTCTTTCATGGATGAGAAACTAAAAACAAACTATGGGCACTAACACAGGATTGTCAATTTTTTGTTTTGTTAATGAATAACAATAAAAAATTGAATAGATTTAGTTGTATACAAAATTCACCATATTGTATTTATTTCTCTTATTGCTTCTTAGACTGATGAAAATTTATCACTAGCTGATCCCAGTCTGGGGACCCACATTAGATATACTACTCTAATCTGAAAGAATTAGTCTAACGGATCTAAAGCTTCAGATAATGAAAAGAGTTAATTCTCTCTTTTGTTTTATGATTACAAAAAATGCAAAAAATTTAAAAATTGTGTTTACCTTTTTGTTAAAAAATATAATTTTCAGGGCACCTGGATGGCTGTCAGTCAAGGGTCTGACTCTTGGTTTTGGCTCAGGTCATGATCTCATGGTTTGTGAGTTCGAGTTCTGTGATGGGCTCTGTACTGGCAGTGTGGAGTCTGCTTGGGATTCTCTCTCTCTCCCTCTCCTTTTCTGCCTCTCCTGTGTGCTTCCTCACTCTCTCTCTCTCTCTCTCTCAAAAATAAACTTAAAAAAATTTAAAAATATATAATTTTCAATGGCTTCTTCATGAAGTGAAGGTTGTATTTTCATTATCTGATCACCATCTACTATTATAGCTTCTTCTTTTTCTCACTTCTTCCTCCCTATGTGGGTCTCCATACACACCCATCTGTGATTCAGTCTTACTGGGTCATTGGGCTTCTTTGTGCTTTAGCATATGGTAGTCTCTCTGAGAGATTTTGGTTTAAAACCCAATTCAGAAGCCAAATCCTGGGGGAAGTCTTTCTATGAGCCTCCAGGCAGAGCTGATGGCTTCTCCATCTGTGCTTTCACGAATATACACTGTATACATATCTCCCCTCCAATAACCCCTATAATATTGTATGGCAATGTTTTATTTATAAGTTCTTTTCTAGAGTAGTTCCTTGAAGATAGAAACTATATTCTTTTAGATTCTTGTAATAAAAATAGTGCACACTGCTGGAAAGTTAAAATGTTAGGCAAAACTAATCTACCGTGTGTTTTGAAATTCTAATCTTTCTTTTGATTGTTATCTTTCTCAGGCAAAACTGGTTTGCACTGGTTTGTGTAGGCAAAAGGAAATAGAATAGAGATTTATTTTCCCCCTGGCATGAATTCTGCCACTCCTTACCACCCCTTAGAAGACAGAATGACTGCAGTTCAGTGTTTTTGTTTGCTTAAAATAACACTCTCCACCTCCACATGTATCTATGCATATTTATATATAAATAATGAATTAAAAAATATCTTGATGTTATATCCTCACACACTAAAGTAAACTATACCTATAGACATGTAATTTCATTTATTGTAAACATCTTTCTATGCCAATAAATGGGCTTTTATTTTATGATTTTTAATAGCTGCGTTAAGTAGATGTCTGTATCTTATTTGGATTTTTTATTCTCTGGCACAGTGTCTGGAATAAATATTTGTCGAATGAAGGACAAAATATCTCTTCAATACTTTTATCTAAAACTGATTTGAGAATCTAATGAGCCCATCAGTGACCTTACGAACAGCCTCCAATGGGAAAACAGGAAGGAAAATGAAAGGGAAGTGGCGGCCATGGAGTGACTCATTCTGTTTTTGTGTTCTCTCTTATCATAAGTAAAAAACAGTGGAAAAAAAAAAAGACGTGGTTTCACAAAACATCATCATCATTTCCTTACTGAAATGACAATGTAGCAACGTATGATTATGAAAATTGAAATGGGTGCTCAGATTGTATGCCCTTGACGCAAGATGCAACAGTTACCTTAACCAAAACATTACCTTTACTGAGGCATTAAGAATTCTGACATCATGTTATGAAATAAAGTAATGGAGAGAATAATAAATTAATTTGAGACATCTTTAAATATATGTATTGAACACCATATTACTGGCAAGAGGCATGCAATTGGGAAGGACCTACCCTCCGAGAGTTAAGATTGGTTAATGAGGTGATGGAGCAATCTTGCCCAACACCAGGACAGAGAAGATCCTACTTTAACTCCAAATGTCTTCCTTAAATTCTTTGAACCTTTGCTTGACACGTTGAACTACCTCCTCCCTCTGCTCCTCTCCTCAGCACCTGACTGCCTAGTGATTTGAATAGGATATAAAGCCACTATGGTCCTAGCACCAAATCATTATTTATTATACCAGACCTGCTGCTGCCTTGAGGAACCCCCAGCCTTCATCTTCTCCAGGTTTTGTGGATGAGCCATTGTTGGGAGTAGGGAGGGAGGGTCTTTACTTGATCATTTCCCCAAAAGAGGGTTTAGAGAATAGCTGTGGTCGCTTAACAGTATGACTTATCTCCTCAAAAGCCAATGTCTTTGTTTCCTTGCTGGCAAAGTCCTGACGTTGTTTAGATGTTTACTTCACCCCACTTGACTCAGTGGTAAAATCCTGGTCACTTTCGGTAATCCGAGTCCTCTTCAGGTAATCTGAGATTGGTTTAGGAATGCATATATGATGCAGCTCAAGCCAAATGAGAAGACAGCTAGACAGCTTATGGAAATAACTCCTCATTCGTAAAAGGAAGCCCAGGATGAAGTAGTCTCTCTTCTTATATTGATTTAGTGGTGTGTGCAGTGACAGCAAGAACTGCAGAGGCCACTTTATGACATGAAGACAGATCCAACCAAATGTGGCATGGACGACAGAAGACAGAACAGTGGAAAAAACAATATTCCTTGACAAATTTGACAAACTGCTAAATAAACATATCCTGAAAGTACCTACCTCTGGACTTCTTTTGCACATGAGATAGTAAGTTGACTGATTTGTTGAAATTAGGGTTGTCTGCTTCTTGCAGACCGAAGCATCCTTACTGCTAAGCCCTCAACACTAGGAGGCCCTAATCCTGATTTAGGACCCTTGGCAACTCAATTCTTGACTCCAATGCTATTATATATATAATCTCTCTTCCCTCTCCTTTTTCCAATAAAAAATTTCACTTCACACAAAATACTATAAAACATAGTTAGACTTCACCTGTCCTAATTCTGTAACTTTCCAAATTTGGATACTTCTCCTTTTTTCTTTTTTTTTTATGTTTATTTATTTATTTTGAGAGAGAGAGAGAGAGAGAGAGGGAATGAGCTTGGGAGGGGCAAAGAGAGGGAAAGAGACACAGAATCTGAAGCAGGCTCCAGGCTCTGAGATGTCAGCACAGAGCTCGATGCGGGGCTTGAACCCACGAATCATGAAATCATGACCTGAGCTGAGGTCAGATGCCTAACCGCCTGAGCTACCCAGGTACCCCAGGATACTTTTTCCATTGCTTCTCTCAAGTCAGATTGGAGAGCTCCTGGGACACACATGTTGGTTGTTGTTGTTGTTTTTACTATTAATGAATCTTTACCCACACTATTCCAACTATGGAAAACAGCTTTTTTCTGCACTTACACTAGTGAAACTATACCCATTCTTCAAATTTAGTCCAAGTCCTATTTACTTCCAACATTCCACCAGCCAAAATAACTTCCTTCTGTCTCTATATTGCACTTTGTTTCAATTCATCTTTTTGCAATTAACCTTTTCTGTGTATATACAGTATCAGTGTCTTCAAATAAATATAAATGTTCTTTAAGGCATAAATGAAATTATTTTTGTTACATGATTGGAGGACTCATGCACTTTTCATATTAGTATCTCTCCTGCTACATGGCCTTAGGGTAGCAGGTGCTCCATTCAATCTGTCAAGCTCGTCATGTGTGAAATGAAAGCACTGGATTAAATGACACTTAGGATCCTTTCTGACTCTAAGGGACAGTGCTGACAATGTCTAAAGGGAAGTGAAACCATGATTCTTAGAGATATATAGAAATTTGAGAGTGGAAAAGGAAAGAAATGAAAACCGTAGTGTGGGTGGTGGTGAAACACTTTCTTTTTAGGTTGGTGTTTTTGAAACTATCCTTTTATTTTTGGAGACCTTTACTCATGATATTTACTTTGGGATGACTATCCGGAATTGCAAATGCAGAAAGTCCCGTTGTTTGGGAAGAGAGTGATAAAAATAGTCTCTCATAATACGTGGCCGATCATAGATCTTTCACAGGCCCTGCCAATATTTTGGGCTTTATGGTAGAATTATCCATCCTTGCTTTAAACTTTGCACACCCCTGACATGTTGGACTTGGAGGGGGATTTGCTTTGCTTAAGGGAAGCACTCCAGTGGGCTATTTTTGAACTTGCTTTGACATTTAGATTTGGAAATTCTGTGTTTCCAAGATATTTATCCCTGGATAAGCTTGCAGTGCAGATGTAAAAGTACATCAAGTCACAATATTAATCATCTGCTCACAATTATCTTTTATAGGAGATTTCTCTATTGTGGACTTCTCTCTGAATAGATTAAATAATGGGTACAAAGTAATATAAGATGAGGAAAAGTATGGAATGTTCAAGGACTAAAGCTTATCCCTTAATTACCTCATCTCATCTCTAAGGTTTATGAACATAGGAAAGACACATAAACAAAGCTTCCAGAGTTTGTTCCAGACTCTCTGTTTTGTTTTAGCTTAATGATGGGTAAAATCGCTGCTTGTTTTTCCACCACTACTTCCATTAGGTCTACTGGCTCACATGAGAGGTGGCAGCTAGGTACACATTAAATATTTAGAAGGTCCCACTGAAGAGAAGAAATGGAGGTGAGATGTGGAGGAAACAATAGGAGGAAGAACCCGAAAGCTGCTTCAAGAGGTAAAGAAGCAGGAGAGAGGAGCTTCATCTATTCCTTGACCAGGCGCAGGAAGTGGAGCCCTCCCCTGGCTGCAGCGCTGACGCTGCTGAAGCAGGAAGGCCACGTGCTTGTGCAGAAGCAGGCATCGGGGATGGGGGTGGGGGGTTGGCAGAGCTGCCTGCAGCTCCGGCCAAGCAAGTATACAGCGCAGGAGAGGAAAGAACCCATGAGTGCTTGTTGGCTTACACTGACTTCTGTTTTTTACTGATAGCCATTGTTGCACAATGAAAAGTAGCCACTAAACCAGCCTTTAGTTCTTAGTTTTTTTAAAACACAGTGGCTCAATATTGCTGGACCTTTGCTCATGTTATTCCTTTTACCTGGAAACATTCTTTTTCCCCATGTAAATCCTACTTTCCCCTCTAAATTTAGGAGCACCTAACCGGCCCTTAAAGGCTTCCTTTGTCTGAAGTCTTTCCTGATCCCACATTAACCTCTCACTAAGGGAGAATTTACTAATATGCTTTTTGAGCTTCTCACTGTCCATGGTAAATGTGTATAACTCCTGTAACACTTTAGTGCACTTTAAAATATGTTTATTTATTGAGGGAGGGGAGAGAGGGAGACAGAGGATCTGAAGCAGAAAGCCTAACAGGAGGTGGGGGCTGGACCTCATGAATGGCAAGGTCATGACCTGAGCTGAAGTTGGGTGCTCAATAGACTGAGCCACCCAGGGGCCCCTTTGGTGCACTTATTTTATGTATCTTTATACTATTACTGTTTTTTAATAGTATGCTAGCTCAATGAGTAAATGAATCAAGAGTGGTGCAGGGGAGAGGTTCAGAGAAGAAATTGGTAAGAGTTAAAGGATTTCGAAGCTTCACCTGGTAGCGTGTGCGTCGGTAGTTACCACCCTGCAACTAATTCTTTGAAAACTATCATTCCCATGAGGGCGTGGAGCACGGCACTGACAGCATCCCTTCCCTGCTGTGTTTAGGGTTCCTGCTATTAGTGTACTACCTGGGGTTATCTTCTTTTCTCCCAACCAAATTTAATGTGACATCATGGAAGAGGTGAGCAATAGCTCATCCTCTGAAAACAGTTGCAAATTTGCATCTAAATTTATTCAGTAAGCTTCACCAATATTTACTAGGTATTTACAGTGTTCTGGGCACTATGCTAACCCACACGAGGGGTAAAGGATGCTGAACCTTGCAAAACTCCACACACCCACTATCTTGCTTTTGAAGTTCCCAAGAAAAAATTTCCAGAAAGAAATCGACTAGTGCCCTACATTTCAAATCTCTCCCCACCCACCCCTGGTTCTCTGGTTATTGATAGTGAATGAAGAGTTCAGCAGGAAACCTTTCTTTTGCCTTGGAAAATATTTGGAATTTTGGAAGAGTATGAACTTTGGAGGGAGGCAGATCAGTCTTTGAATCTCTTCTTAACACTTGAAACTGTATGGTAATTCCCTCCATACCTATAAACATCAATTTCTTTATCAACAAAACTGATCATACCTATCATTAGTGGTTGTAGTAAGAATGAAGTGAGATAATGAACACGTGAAGGTACCTTGGAAATAACAGTGCTCAGAAAATAGTAGTTATGATCAGTATTATTATTTTTCATATAGCTCGGAATCATAAAAGTAATCTCTTCAGGGAAACTTGGGACACGTTTATCAGTGTATATAACTTGTACATTTAGAGCAGACTTGTTACATTAAACTCTTCCAGAGTGACAGGAATCATTTGTCACATATGGTAAAGATGCCTTAATGGGGAAGAGAAACTGAAAGAAAGCCAATGCTGCCACCATTGCTACAATATCAGGATTTCTTCCTCAGAGTCTTGGAACCACTCCAAGTTGAGTCTTCCCAAGAGGCTTTGCTGGCACTGGACAAGTGGTGGTATATCTCGGCTTCAAAGACTGCACACGCCATAGAATTTTCACTATGGAGTCAAAAAAACTCAAGTTAAAAACTCATCTTTGCCACCTGCCAGCTAATCGACCTTCAGAAAGTTACTTAAACATCATGTGATAGACAGAAAAATGCCTGGCTCTTCCCCAATGATGTCCATGTTCTAATCCCTGGAATGTGTGAATGTTACCTTACACAACAAAAGGGATTTTTTTTTGTTTTGTTTTGTTACAGATGTGATTAAAGACGTTGAGGTGGAAAGAATATTCTGGATTGTCCAGGAGGACTCAGTGTTATCACACACATCCTAAAACACAGGACATCGGGAGGAGCCAGGGTCAGAAAAAGGACATGTGTCAAGAGAATTGGACTTTGGAACGATGAGCTTTGAAGATGGAGAAATGGGCCACGAGCCAAAGAACACAAGCGGTTCTAGAAGCTGGAAAAGGCAGAGGCAATGGGTTCTCCTGTGAAGCCTCCCTCCAGAAGGAACACCGCCCTGCCAGGAAAGATTACTGTCTGAAGCTACTAAGTTTGTGATGATTAGTTACAGCCTTAGTAGAAAACTGATACACACCTCAAGCTTTAGTTTCTTATCTCTACAATAATAATGCTATATAACAAATGCTTATTAAGTCTGGTATTATTTTAGGCCTGGAACAGAGAGCACTGAATACTCTGAAGTCTGTACCACCGGGAAGCTTACATTATAGCGGATAGACAGATAACAAGTAAAACTATATTTTGAAGTAGTACAAAGTTCTGTGGAGAAATACAACAAATCAAGAGATGAGAGAGTGTGAGTGGGTGTGGGCAGGAGGATCTGTTCTAGGTGGGGTGTTCAGGGACGTTTTGCAGAAGGACGCTTGAGCAGAGACCCGGAGTAGGCGCCAGTGCAGGGAAGATGGGCGGAATCACTTCCCAGGGAGGAAATGATACATCCTGCGGTGCCCCCTTCGGCTGAGACGGCTGGGACGTGCAGCTGGGTGGAGGCTAGGTAGGGGTGGCGGCGACACAGGAAGGCCTGAGTTCAAGTGCGTCGGAGATGTTTACATTTCATTCTAAATGCAGGAGGAAGTCTTGGAAAGATGTAAACAGAGGCATAACTTAAATTAACTTTAAGTTAAATTAAAAGAGTCACTGTGGCAGTTTCATTTTCGTTTGTAGCTCAGAGGAGAGGTCAAAGCTCGAGGGGTTTGTCAGGATAAAGTTAGTATTGTAGCTGCAGGATCGGAGAAGCTCATCGTGGCACAGCGTGCAGAGAGAGTGTGTCCTGCAAGCCAAGAGAAGAACGTGCTTCGAGAAGGAGGCTGGGATGGCTTGTCAGAAAGCCTTCTCTAAGTCTTGTGTGAATGTTAAGCGGTAACAAACAGCCACAGGGTTAGCTTTTATGGAAAACTCTCCAAAATGAGAGTTGAACTAATTGAGTTCCTTTGTTTGCTTAGAAACAATACTTAAAGGGACCCATATTGCAGCTACCCAATTTCTTTTTCCTTACTTGGAATGTCTTTCCTTTTATTCTTGCTGCTTCCCTTGAAATCACGGGTTCCATAGATAGTGAAGACCAGTCAACACTAAATGGACTCTTTTTTAATCCTTGTGTAAGGAAGGGAAAGCTCTTAAAAGACAACAGCAAGGGTTTAACAAAAGATGGCACTTTGGGACAGCTATGGAAAATGCTACTTACTAAAGTACCCTGTCTGGTCTGCATCATTTCCATTATAAAATGACATTATGAGATGACAATGAAATCCCACATTACAGGGCACAAACAATTACAAAGTGGTGAGATCGGAAACTTCATTATGCATTTATTAACTAAAGGTTTGACCAAATGATCCCTAACCTTTTGGTGTTGTGACAGCCTCTGATTTTTTTTTTTCCATCTGTCAGTCTCTACTCTTTCTCATAAGAGCTCTAATGGGATAGTTTTATTGTGTGAATTAAATATAATTTTGTTTTGAACACTCTGACGCCACTTTAGATTATTGAGATAGTCGCAGTGTTGTAAAACTGCAAAAGGGAATAGCGAGGCTCTGAGAAAAAACAAGTGCACAGTGGAGCCAGTGATTTATTTCAGCTTGAGAGTACTTCTTAGGATTTGGTGTCGTTTGAATCGCTTTGAAACCTCATCTCTTAATTATGGGTTTCAGAATAGTATTCTTGCCCTGTCCTAGACTATGATATAGAGAAGTCTGCCTTTTTTTTAAAATTTTTTAAAAAATATTTTTATTTATTTCTAGCAGAGAGAGAGAGAGAGACAGCGTGAGCAGGGGAGGGTCAGAGAGAGAGGGAGTCGCAGACTGAAACAGACTCCAGGCTCTGAGCTGGCAGTCAGCACAGAGCCTGACGCGGGGCCCGAACCCACGAACCGTGAGATCATGACCCAAGCAAAAGTCGGACGCTCAACCGACTAAGCCACCCAGGCAGCCTTAGAGAAGTCTGTCTTGACCCAAATACATAGAGGCTCTTTCTAGCTCTGACATCTCTCTTTGCCTGGGTCTCTGCATCCCAACAATCTTTTGGAAGTGCTGTCCAATCTCTTTCCTCAGGGTCTTTTGCAGAGGATGCTTCTTCGCAGGCAGCTGATATAAATTGGTTCTCGGGGTAGGAACATCAAGTTAAGTAGTTAGGCTTTCCTGTGGCCCTAGGACCTGAGTTGAGGTCCCTTTGGGGAAGCCCAGTGAAGCTGCTAACATTCTGGCCAGTGTCCTGGCATGGGATCTGCATCTCTGGGGAAACCACCTCCTCACCCCATGTTTGGTGGCTCCAAACCACACTGGATTGCAGGACATCTCCACAGCCACATGGAGCTTGCTGTTCAGGCCAGTAAGCATTGCTGCAGCTTGTGTATGGTAGCACATAGCACGTTTTAGATACTCAACTAATATTCTAACAGTAACAGTACTGATGCTCACCCTCTGTACCATACCCTCCTGATGTTCCCATTTCCCTCCCCACTCAGCTTAGTTTCTGTGATCCTTCATTACAATCAGTTGTCCCCTGTTTCAGATTTGTAAGCAGCAATAACAAATGATCACAGACTTAGTGACTCAAAACAACACCTACTTGGTATTATACCATCTCTGAAGGTCAGGAGTCCAGTCACACGTTAGGCAGGTCCTTTCCTCAGGTCCTACAATGCTGCAACCAGGCAAGATATTGGAGGGCTGCTTTCTCATCTGAGGCATGGAGTCCGCTTCAAAACCCACACAGAATTCATTTCTTGCAGCTGTGGCACTCATGATAGCTTACTTCTTAAAATGATTTGCTTTTATTTAAAGAATTAATGTTTGCTTATTTATTTAATTTAGAGAGTGCAAAAAGAGGAGCGGCAGAGAGACGGAGGGAGAGAGGGAGAGTCTCAAGCAGTCTTTGCACTGTCAGCATTGAGCCTGACGTAGGGCTCGATCTCATGAACTGCGAAGAGTCAGATGCTTAACTGACTGAGCACCCCTACAATGATTTGCTTCTTTTAAAAAAACATTTGTTTATTTTTGAGAGAAAGAGAGATAGAGTATAAGCAGGGAGGGACAGAGAGAGAGAAAGGGAGAAACAGAATCCAAAGCAGGCTCCAAGCGCTGAGCTGTCAGCACAGAGCCCAATGCAGGGCTTGAACTCATGAACTGTGAGATCATGACCTGAGCCAAAGTCAGACACATAACTGACTAAGCCACCTAGGCACTGCTAAAATGATTTGCTTCTTAAAAGCCTCTGAGCTCAGGGAAAACCTCACCCTCTCCAAAGGCTTCATTAGTCAGTCCCACCCCGGATAATCTCTTTTGAAGAACTCTAAGTCCACTGATGAGGGAACTGCAAAATCTCTTCCTCTGCACATAATGTATGTAATCATGAGGGTGGTAGCCCATCATACCCACAAGCCCTGCCATCCTGCAGGGCAAGTCATGTACACCAGGAGGCAGGGACTCTTGAGGGCCATTTTATTCTGTTCACCACCCTGTTGTACACTTCTACTGGAACACCAACCCTAGTTATGTTTAACATTTCACCTGAATATACATACTTACCTGGTTGAGAAAAACACAAACACACTGACCAATCTCACTTCAAATTCTTAACCACAAACAACCACTAGCTTCAGTTGGGCCTTCAGAGTTTCCAGTTATCTGGTCTAGTTCTCTTCCTTCCCTAGATGACCACGCCCCCACCCCCAACTCTCTACTACCTTCTCCCTGCTTTTTAAGGGACTCTGCAGAAGTCAGTCCTGGACGACCTTCACCTGCTCCCATGGCCACACCTGCCATTGTCCCTGCCCACACATTCTGCTTGCCTGCCTGTCCCTGTGGATGAGCCGTCTGCATGCCCATCACAGGCCAGCCCTCCCATAGGTTGCCCTGAATCCATTTCCTTCCCCAGCCAAGGACAGTGCTCCGGTAACTGTCTCTTTTGTATCTCTGTCATTCACTTTTCCTGCTCTAGAGGATCATCCCTCATTTTGTACAAATAAGCAATAATGTCTCCCATCTTAAAAACACTCCTTTTGTGACCCCAGCTCCAGCTCCACGATTTTCTATTCCCTTCCAGCAAAACTCCTTAGAAATTGTCAATGGTGAATCTGTCTCACAGAGTTGTCTACACTTCCTCCATTCTCCCTTGAATCCATGTCATCAGCTACTGCCCCCACCATTCCCTAGTAACAGTTCTTGCTGAAGTCATAAATGGCTTCCTTTTTTGCCAAACCCAGAGGTCAATTCTCAATCCCCATTTCACCTAAGCATTTCACACAGCTGAGCACACACTCCTCTTTCAAATACTTCTTTTAAATGGTTTTCAGGATACCATTCTCTATCGCTTTCCTACTTCATGATATAGATATCTAAAAATTAAATGCACACAGGGGACATACAAGAGACTGTACGCACAATGTTACTGTTTCTGTAAAAAAATATATATATATTCTCATATACACATAGAATGTATCTGCCAGGAAGCACAGAGCATTGGTTACTTTTTTTTTTTTTCTCCTAAGTACTTTCTTTTTTTTTATTTTTTATGTTTTACAAATAGTTTATTGTCTAATTAGTTTCCACATAACACCCAGTGCTCATCCCCACAAGTGCCCTCCTCCATGCCCACCCCTCCTCCCCCCCACATCCACCAGTCCTCAGTTTTTGTCAGCATTCAAGAGTCTCTCATGGTTTGTCTCTCTCCCTTTCCCCCACCATTTCCGCCCTTCTTCTCCCCCTTGGTCCTCTGTTAAGTTCCTCCTAATCCTCCTATACGTGCACACATATGATATTTGTCCTTCTCTGCCTGACTTATTTCGCTCAGCATCACACCCTCAAGGTCCATCCATGTTGCTACACATGGCCAGATTTCATTGTTTCTCATTGCCATGTAGTATTCCATGGTATAGATAAACCACATCTTCTTGATCCATTCGTGCATTGATGGACACTTAGTCTCTTTCCAGGTTTTAGCTATTGTGGAGAGTGCTGCTATGAACATTGGAGTACATGTGCCCCTATGCATCAGGATTTCTGTATCCCTTGGGTAAATTCCTAGCAGTGGTATTGCTGGGTCATAGGGGAGTTCTATTGTTAGCTTCCTGAGGAACCTCCACACTGTTTTCCAGAGGCGCTGTGCCAGTTTACATTCCCACCAACAGTGTAGGAGGGTGCCCGTTTCTCCACATCCTCACCAGCATCTAGAGTTCTCTGATTGCTCATTTTGAGCATTGGTTACTTCTAAGACAGGAAATCTGGGTGGCTACAGACAAGATTTAGGTCCTTTTTTATCCTTTGAATTTTTTGCTTATTGTGTGATTATCTTCAAAATAAATTAAAAGCACAAATCTTGTATCGTGTGAATTGGTTACCAGAACAAATGGCAAATTTGTAGCTGCTGCAAGTATCTGGTGCCACTAACGTCTTGGCTGGAGTCACTAGGTGGCTGCAGCCACAGAGCCCTCTGACAGCCTCAGTGCTCTCCTGTCTCTGAACAATGGCACTGAGGTTTCTGGTATGGAATATACTTTGGGGAACAGGGCCAAAGGAACAATTTAATTTATTAGTAAAACAATGTCAAAGGGAAACAATGCTCACAAATCCATTTTTGCTTGTGGGAAAAAAGCACATAAGACAGAATTAATAGAGCAAGAGGAAGTCACAAACTTGACATAGTTCTCAAATTGTTGTAATACCAGAGAAATAGAAAGAAGAGGGGAAAACATTCACCTGAGAAGAAGAAGAAGATAGAACAATTTGATTAAGATGCAATTGCAAGAAACCTGGGGGGCATACTAATTTTTATTAAAAAGTTTCCCTTGGAAGCCAGTGTTATTATTGCCAAGAGTTTTATTTAAGAGTTTTATAAAGGCATAACATTTTTATTATTTGTTGCCCATAAAATGTGTCAATTTTTTGTTCCTTATTTCCCAGCTAAAACATAGTTTTAGGGGCACCCGGGTGGCACAGTCAGTTAAGCATCCGACTTTGGCTCAGGACATGATCTCATGGTTCATAGCTTCGAGCCCCATGTTGGGCTCTGTGCTGACATCTCAGAGCCAGGAGCCTGTTTGAGATCCTGTGTCTCCCTCTCTCTTTGCCCCACCCTGCTCCCTCTTATCTCTGTCTCTCAAAATAAAGACATAAAAAATTATAAACAAAAAAACATAGTTTTTAAAATTATTAAAATAATAAAAGAAATTTTTAATGTTTATTTATTTTTGAGAGTGAGGCAAAAGGGGCAGAGAAAGAGGGAGACACAGAATCTGAAGCAGCTCCAGGCTCTGAGCTGTCAGCACAGAGCCTGACTGGGGGCTTGAACCCATGAACCCATGACCCCAGCTGAAGTTGGATGTTTAACCAACTGAGCCACCCAGATACCCCTAAAATTTTTAAAAAAATGTTTGTGTATTTTTGAGAGGGAGTGAGCGCGCGCGCGCACACACACACACACACACACACACACACACACACACACACAGAATCTGAAGCAAGCTCCAGGCTCTGAGCTGTCAGCAGAGAGCCTAATGCAGGGCTCAAACTCCCAAACTGAGATCATGACCTGAGCTGAAGTTGGATGCTTAACCGACTGAGCCACCCAGACACCCCTAAAATATTCTGTTTTAACTTCCAAAAACAGATATTTTCAAATTCTTCAGTATTGTTTCCTATTATGGAAATGATGGTAGTGGTGATGGTGTTAAGGTGAATGTATATGTGTGGAGTGTGTGTGTGGGTGTGTGTGGTACAAGGGGAAGTTCTTTTTTAAAAAATTACTAAATGTGTATATGAGTCATAGGAAGTTTTTTCTTATTTGGTTCTATAAAAATATTTACTTCCCCTCTTTCAGCCCTCCAAATTATCCTTCTATCGGTTCCATTTTTTGACTTCAGGGTTGTGAGACTAAAATGGTCATTTCTTTATTTATCTAGATCCCTTTTTGCTAATTGTAAATCCTCAAGATCTTTTAATTTTTGTTCACTTTCACTTATTTATTATTTCAATAGTGAGGTGTATGAGAAAATGTCATATTTTAATACCGAGAATGAGAGAATGCCATGTTTATAGATTTGTTAATCAAATTAAATTTTATTTATTTGTGTCCTGTCCTTTTTCTTTTTGACCAAACCAGCTAGGCGTTTATCAATTTTGTTAATTCTTTCAAAGAACCAACTCCTGGTTTCATTTGATCTCTTCTACTGTTTTTTGTTTCCATAGCATTGATTTCTGCTCTAATCTTTATTATTTCCCATCTTCTGCTGGTTTTAGGTCTTATTTGCTGTTCTTTTTCCATATCTTTAAGGGGTAAGGTTAGGTTGTGAATCTGAGACCTTTCTTCCTTCTTTAAGAAGTCTTGAATTGCTATATACTTCCCTCTTATTACCAGCATTGCTGCATCGCAGAGGTTTTGAGCTGTGGTGTTATCATTTTCATTGGCTTCTATGTACTTCTAAATTTCCTCCTTAATTTTTTGGTTAACCCATTCATTCTTTGGTAGGATGTTCTTTAATCTCCAAGTATTCATTGCCTTTCCAAATTTTTTCTTGTGGTTGATTTCGAGTTTCATAGTATGTGGTCTGAAAACAAGCATGGTACAGTCTTGATCTTTTTGTACTTGTTGAAGGCTGATGTGTGTCCCAGTATGTGGTCTATTCTGGAGAATGTTCCATGTGCACTCGAGAAGAATGTGTATTCCATTGCTTTAGCATGGAATGTTCTAAGTATATCTGTTAAGTCCATCCAGGCCAGTGTGTCATTGGAAGCCATTGTTTCCTTGTTGATTTTCTATTTAGATGATCTGTCCATTGCTGTAAGTGGGGTGTTGAAGTCCCCTACTATTATGGTATTATTATCAATTAGTTTCTGTATGTTTGTGATTAATTGATTTATATATTTGGGTGCTCTCATTTTGGAAGCATAATTATTAGATCTGCTTGGTGGATAGACCTCTTATTTATGATATAATGTTCTTTATTCATCTCTTGTTACAGTCTTTATTTTAAAGTCTAGATTATCTTATGTAAGTATGGCTACTCTGGCTTTCTTTTGGTGACCATTACCATGATAGATGGTTCCCCATCACCTTACTTTCAACCTGAAGGTGTCTTTAGGTCTAAAATGGGTCTTTGTAAGCAACGTATAGATGGATGTTGTTTTCTTATCCATTTTGTTATCCTATGTCTTTTTATTGGAGCATTTAGTCCATTGAAACTAGAGTGAATACTGAAAGATGTGAATTTATTATCATTGTGTTGCCTATAGAGTTGGAATTTCTGTTGGTGTTCTCTGATCCTTTCTAGTCTTTGTTGTTTTTGGTGTTTTTTGTTTCATCTTTTCTCCCCTCAGAGAGTCCCCGTTTCTGGCAGGACTGGTTTAATGATCATGAAATACTTTAATTTTTGTTTGTCTGGGAAACTTTTAATCTCTCCTTCTATTTTGAATGACAGTCTTACTCGATAAAGAATTCTTGGCTGCATATTTTTTCAATTCAGCATGTTGAATATATCCTATGACTCCTTTCTGGTCTGCCAAGTTTCTGTGGATAGATCTGCTGTGACCCTGATCTGTCTTCCCTTATAGGTTAAGGGCTTTTCCCCCTTGCTGCTTTCATAATTCTTTCATTGCCTATGTCTTTTGTGAATTTGATTATGATATGCCTGGTTGATGGTCAGTTTTTGTTGAATCTAATGGGAGTTCTCTGTTCTTCTTGGATTTTGATGTCTGTGTCTTTCCCCAGATTAGGAAAGTTTCCTGCTATGGTTTGCTCACATAAACCTACCCTTTTTTCTCTCTCTTCATCTTCTAGGACTCTTTTGATTTGGATGTTATTCATTTTTAGTGAGTCACTGAGTTCTCTAATTAATTCTTATATAATGCCCTTTTGCCTTAGTTTCCCTCCCTTTTTCTGCTTCATTATTCTCTATAATTTTGTCGTCTTTATCTGTGATTTGCTGCTCTGTGTCATCTATCTTTGCTGCTGTGTCATCCATTTAAGATTGCATCTCAGTTATAGTGTTTTTAATTTCATCCTGACTAGTTCTTTTATCTCCACAGAAAGGGATTATATGCTTTTTCCAACCCCAGATAGTATTCTTATTATCATGATTCTAAATTCTCAGTCAGGCATCTTGCTGATACCTGTGTTGATTAAGTCCCTGGCTGTCATTTCTTCCTGTTCTTTCTCTTGGCATGAATTCTTATGTTTTGTTATTTTGGAGGAAGTAAAAGAATTAACAACATAAAAAAACAAAATTAAAAAGATTTTTAAATACACACACAAAGAATAAATAAAGGAAACTCAATCCTATATATGTTTTTGGCTGGTTGTTGAAAGAAGCTTGATAGAATAGAGAAAAACAGGGAAAGAAAAAAAAGAAAAAAAAAGTAAGAAAACATTTAAAAATTTAAAAAGTGTATACAATAAAATGGAATAAAATGAAATGAAATAGGTAAAATAGAATAAAAAATAAATTTACAAAAATACAAAAGTATAGTAAAAATATTTTAAAAATTTATATAAAAATGGAAAATAAAAATAATTTTTTCTCTTTCTGTATCCAAGAATAATAAAAGAAAAAGAAAAGAAAATAAAATGAATAGATGGACCAGAGAACACAATGAAGTCCGAATAAAATTACATCTGGTTTCCCCTTCAAATATGAAGCAAGCACTTTATAGTTGATACACGAAGCAGGTGGAGAGACTTGTCATCCTCTAGGGCTTGGTTAGCACAGTCGGACGGGGCCTGGTGTAATGGCTGCACTCTACACTAGGTGGCGCTGCTTAGCTTACGGGGGGTGGATTCAGGTGCTGCGAGTGCGCGCGCGCGCGTATGCGCAGGCGCGGGGGAGGCGAAAGTGGCGTCGCTCAGCTTCCAAGTTTCTGCCATCAGAACTCTGTGCCTCACCAACCGTCAATCAAGCTCCTTTTATTTGCCTCTGGCTTCTGTCCGCTGCCCATTTCTACACCGTCTGTGTACAAGCCGTCAGCCTCCCTGGCGGCACCTCCCTCCTGAATTTTATCTCAGACGGGGCTGTGTTTCCAAACCCCTCACTTCTGAGGGCCCTGCCTCCCTGACCCCCAGGGGACCCTCTAAGGGAGGTGTCGTGCTGAGCAATGGCCTGGTGCTGGCTCGGCCCAACGAACGTGCCTGCCATCGTGCTGCTGCAGAGACTCAGAGGTTGTGGCGAGTGCGCGTGAGCGGGTGGCGGCAGTGGTTCCCGGCCTGTGGTAACTCACAACACAACCAGCTCCAGGTTGTACTGCACCTGGTGTCTGCCTTCCAGTACCAGCCATCATGTTCTCTGGCATCCGCTGGGACCTCTGCCTGCGGGGAGGCCGGCTGGCCTCTACCCGAATGCCCTCCTATCGGGGGAACTGCTGCTCCCTCGGTCACCCAGGGACCCCTCGACCTCGCTGCCTGCTCCTGGGGATTCGCCCTTCCCACCAGAGCACTGCCAGGTATAGAGCTGCGGAATTTCCCCCGTTACTCTCCCCTGTTTATAGATTCTAATGGATTGAAACGCTCTCCTCTCTCCCTTCTCCCTTTCTTTTTCAGTCACTTGTGGGTGTTCCCACTCGTTCTCTTTCTCTCTAGCTACTTGCAGGGGGAGTGCTTTTCTTGTACTCTCCCCCCTTTCTCTGTCCTTTCTCTGCAAATACTGCCCTCTACCTGCCGTGGCTTCTCTCTCCCCTGATCCACCTCTGTGCTGTGTACCTGCTGATTTTTGTGGCTCAAGTTAAGCAGATTGTTGTGTTAATCCTCAGGTCCATTTTCTAGGTGTGCAAAAATGGTTTGGTGCTGATCTAGTTGCATTTCAGGGATGAGAGAAGCAGAGACCTTCCATCCAAATTAAATTTTAAGTTTCAGTAGGGGCGCCTGGGTGGCTTAGTCGGTTAAGCGTCCGACTTAACGGTCATGATCTCGCGGTTTGTGGGTTCGAGTCCCGCGTCGGGCTCTGTGCTGACTGCCAGCTCAGAGCCTGGAGCCTGTTTCAGTCTGTGACTCCCTCGCTCTCTGACCCTCCCCTGCTCACGCTGTCTCTCTCTCTCTCCTAGAAATAAATAAAAGCTTTAAAAATTTTTTTTAAGTTTCAATAATGCATGCATGGGGCCAAGGTGGAGGACTGTAATCGTCCTCTCCATGTAGACTTGGTAATATGCAGAGTATGTTTGCCTCCAGTGAGACCTCTCTTGGGAAAGTCAGAGAAATTAGGAAGAGGGGAGAACATGATACCTGTTTTCAAATATTTTAAGGGTGAGGGTGAAGGACAAGAGTTTGGCTCTGTGGTAAATGCCAAGTGGTAAAAATTGGACCAAGTGTCGTTGCAGGAAAGCGCAGAAATTCAGACCTAAGATTGCATGAAGTTGCAGAAAAATGATTTCTTTCCAAATGTGTGAATTCTCCAGGGACGGAACTGGAGGTCTGAGGAAAGGGCACACACTATTTCTTTTTTTCTTTTTTCGTTTCTTTTCTTTTCTTTTCTTTTTTTTTTTTTTTTACAAATAGTTTATTGTCAAGTTGGTTTCCATATACCACCCAGTGCTCATCCCCACAAGTGCCCCTCTCCATGCATCCTCCCCCCACATCCATCAGTCCTCAGTTTTTGTCAGCATTCAAGAGTCTCTCATGGTTTGCCTCTCTCCCTTTCCCCCACCATTTCCGCCCTTCTTCTCCCCCTTGGTCCTCTGTTAAGTTCCTCCTAATCCTCCTATACGTGCAAACATGATATTTGTCCTTCTCTGCCTGACTTATTTCGCTCAGCATAACACCCTCAAGGTCCATCCATGTTGCTACACATGGCCAGATGTCATTGTTTCTCATTGCCATGTAGTATTCCATGGTATAGATAAACCACATCTTCTTGATCCATTCGTCCGTTGATGGACACTTAGTCTCTTTCCATGTTTTAGCTGTAGTGGAGAGTGCTGCTATGAACATTGGGGTACATGTGCTCCTATGCCTCAGCATTTCTGTATCCCTTGGGTAAATTCCTAGCAGTGCTATTGCTGGGTCATAGGGGAGTTCTATTGTTAGCTTCCTGAGGAACCTCCACACTGTTTTCCAGAGGGGCTGTGCCAGTTTACATTCCCACCAACAGTGTAGGAGGGGGGCACACACTATTTCTGAAGGTGTGCCAGTATAGGCTGGACAGGTTTAATTCCCAGCTGGATAATTGGAGAAGATGGCATTTCACATTTCTTCCATTTTTCTTTATGTTAGTGGCTTTTGACCTTCTATGGATCTTGAATTCTTTTCAGACTCTAATAAAAGATATCAGCTCTCTCCTCAGAAACAAATATACATTGATATCATTCCCTCCTGCAATCAGTGTACATTATAGATATAAAGAGAACAGCTCCAGGGGCAGAACTCCTAGGTCTCCAAAGATCGAATTTTGGAAACTACTGCTCTGAGTTATTTCTTGCTTGCAGTAGGTTTGAATAATTAAAGGCCTAAACAGAAACTTAAGATGCTTTTTCATCATGCTTCAAGAAATAGAATTTTCTGACAAATTCATTTAAACATAGCACATAGATCTTTGAAATAATTTGCTTTTATGAGTTTGTAAGAAATAGGTCAGAAATAATAACAGATTACATGTTTATTCATTTGAAAGCCTTTTTTGACAACCATGATTATAAATTTAGCTGAATTTAAGTGCTAACTATAGATTAGTTTATAATGCATAACTTTGCCTATTTTCCCCTTTGGTCCTTTTGAGAATCTTATGATGCAGACAGATTATTTATAATCACTTTACAAATGACCAAACTGGGCTTCAGAGAACTTAATTGGATGGCTTGAGGTTAACATTAGGGGAAGTATGTATGGGATGGAAGGGTCAGATATAACTGGATTCAGTTCCTGGTCTGATGTGTGACCATAGAGAACTTAGTTTCTTTAGCTCAGTTTCCTCCTTTCCAAAGTCGGGATAATAGTACCAATAAACTTGTAGAGGTGTTGGCAACATTTAAGTGAGATTTATGGTCTTGTATTTTGATGAGGCATACCTAAGGCATAGCTCTTGAGAGTGAGAGCCAGGCAGAAGCCATATCCGCTTTCCCAGCCCAGACTCAGAAGGCACACAGCATCGTTTCTGCCAAGTGAGGTTCGTTAGAAGCAGGTCGCTATGGCCGCCTGTATTCAAGGAAGGAATTAGCCTCCAACTTTTTATGGAAGGTTTTAAAACCATCATACTCTCCAAGCCTCATAACCTCTTTATTAACTAATAACATGCGCAAAGGCTTGTAAATGTGTTGGTGGGGGAAGCAGGTGTACAAAAAGAGAAAAGACTTTATCTTTGCCCTCAGGGAGATTACAATCTAGTTAGAAAAGGTAATGCTTTCCTAGGAAAAAATCATCAGGAATATCTTTGGAGTAAAAAATTCCAAATGCTAAACTGTGCTTGAAGTGAGGGCACCTCTGCCCTAGCTGTTGTCCTAGCACCAACATGCCATGTGACAATGGCCATACCAGCCAGGGTCCCTGGATTTCCATTTTTTTTATCGGAGCAGATGGAGGTGGAGTGGGGCCCGTGTGGAGACTGGAGAGCCCTCGCCCCTGCTACTTCTTTGATGTTCCTCTAAGCAGTAAATCTATGAAAGAGGGTTAACTTTAATTTACTGACTTCTTAAATTTATCAAGTTTGTCATATGTGCAAGGTGCCCTGCTAAGTGCTGTAATTAGATTAAGTCATACATCTTTCATGAACAGGTATATCTATATTATTCTATATTTTGTATATGTAGTATATATATTCTTACAATAGAGAGACAGGCAATTTTTATTTCTTTGTAACTGTTATATACAATGTAAAACAAATATAAAAGGACACATGTGAAGACTATGTATATATAATATATAAAATATTCACATCCCTAAGAGATATATACAGTTGATGCCTAAACAACATCATTTTGAACTTCATGGGTCCACTTATATGCAGACTTTTTCAATAAATCCTGTACATTACTGTAAATATATTTTTTCTCCTTATAATTTTCTTAACATTTTCTTTTCTCTAGCTTACTTTATTATAAGAAGACAATATATAATGTATATAACATACAAAGTACATACGTGTGAATTGACTGTTTATGTTACCATTAAGGCTCTGGTCAATAGTAGGCTATTAGTAGGTGAGTTTTTGGGGCGTCAAAAGTTATACATGGATTTTAGGGGCACCTGGGTGGCTTAGTTGGTTAAGCGTCCAACTTTCGCTTAGGTCATGATCTCGCGGTTCGTGGGCTCGAGCCCTCGTCGGGCTCTGTGCTGACTGCCAGATCAGAGCCTGGAGCCTGTTTCAGAGTCTGTGTCTCGCTCTATCTCTGACCCACCCTTGTTCACGCTATCTCTCTCTCTCCTAGAAATAAATAAAAATTAAAAAAAAAGTTATACATGGATTTTAGATTCCATGTGGGATCAATGTGTGTTGTTCAAAGGTCAGCTATATGTAAAATTTATGTATGAATTAAACAATCGTGTCAAATAATTGTCTGCATCAATTGACACACTTTGGGGGTAATGAACATGGACTCTTTCCAGAGGTAGCAGGCTCAGCTATAGTTGCTTCTATCATAATCTAGTTTAGGCAGGTTACTTATTCTCACTAACCCTTATAAACTCTTTAATAGAATAAATAGGCTTGAACTACTTTACACATTTCCTTCAAATTCTTAAAAAAGCCCTGGTTTAATGACTTCTGTTTTGTTGCTGTTGTTTATAACTATCTGTGACTCCAAATATGTGTGTTCAAATATTCTGCATTCTAACATTTATCAAGTGTCCTTGGTGTAAATGCTCAAATATATTAAGAATGTCATTTAAATAAATTTGCTATTGGGTGCTTTATTAAGTAAAGAGAGAAATCTGTCTTATAAGAGCAATCCTGGACTGCACTCATAGTTTTTCATATTACAAAACACATCATATATGTATCTACAAAATAATAATGGCTTGCCTTATGTGTCCTTGGACATTATGAAAGTCTCATTGGGTACAATTCTGATATTATCTAGCTCCTGGTCTTCTCCATTCTTGTCCTTTTAAGGTCCTTCTCTGGTCTGTTCCAGCACTTCTGGGCCCCAGCCCAAAGCCTTCTTGATGGATAAACATTATATTCCCATATAAGAGGGATGAGACTAGATCTTAGCAGGCAGCACTGCTGGAGAAACCATCTATTAGGTCCAGACAATCTGCACTTTAGGAAAATTACTAAATTATACTAAATTACAGAATGCCCTATTCCTCATATCCTGGCAGGAGGAAGCTGGCCTGCCTAGATTTGCAAAGAAGAGGGTAAAGACTAGTTTATACACATTACCTTAATTCCTTAATTGAATCCTCAAATAAGCTTATACGATTAGTGACAGAAGGCAGAGAAGGGCTAAATAACTTCAATGAAGTGAAAAATATAGCAAGAGGCTGAGGCAGGAGCCGAAGTTAACTGCTAGTGCACAGATCTACCCAGGAGGGGAATGTGGGAAGGTTGGGGTAGGTCCATTATCTGATGCCCTGCTCTAGGGCTAGGCTACTCCAGTGTGGGGCAATGAGGTGATGTGGTGGAGGTGGAGGGCGGAAAGAACTACAGAGATGGCTTAAAAGAGAAAATATTAGGGGCACCAGGGTGGCTCAGTTGGTTAAGCATCTGACTCTTGATTTTGGCTCAGGTCATGATCTCATGGGTTCAAGGGTCTGAGCCCCCTGAGGGGGGCTCTGCACTGACAGCACAGAGCCTGCTTGGGGTTCTTTCTCTCCCTCTCTCTGCTCCTTGCCGGTCTCCTCTCAAAAATAAATAAATAAGCTTAGGAAAAAAAAAAAGTGAAAATAACAGAACTTGGCAACAAAGTGGGAAAGGAGATGAAAAAAGGGAAGAATCAAATCACTACACATTAAAATTTGCTGTGAAGAAATGTAAATGTTACTGATTTGCATGAGGAGTCTTACCTCTTTGCTGTATAAATAGGAACTTTTCCCCCAAAGCTATCAGTATTAAACCAGCATTTCCTGCTAGATAACAGGTTCCTTCAACATTTCTGGCCTAGTCAGTAAGTTTCCCATCAGTTTTACAATTAGCAAAATCTCATTTCATTTATTGTCTGAGCCAGCTTTGCAGGCTGTGTGCAGGGCCCAGAATGGCCATCCAGGGCCCCGTTCTCAGAAGCGCCCAGGGTATAGAGTTTAATACTCTGCAGTTGCCATCTTGAAATTCTTAACAATGTTCTCTTTGGATTTGTGTTTTGTAAGTGAAGTCTGATGAGACCATGGAGGAGGCACTCGGGGTTTGGAGCCTCAGTCCCACTGAGGTTTCCCTGCCAGATCTCTTTCTGGTGGTTCAATGGGACAGCTTCAGAGCTACCCACTTCCCCACCCCTTAGAGTCCCAGCCCTACACAGATACTCCCCTCTCTCCCTCCACCCTGTGACTGCTGCTGCCTCTGCCCCTAGTGGGGGCCCCCCGTGGAGTCGCACCACCACAGTGTCTGCACTGCACAGCTGCCTGTGTTAGAAGCACCACGCTGTGTTTGGTGGGCAACACAGCTGAAGTGGGCCTCTCACCACCTCCAGTTCAGGTGCCAAGTGCGTTCCAGAGCTGAGATTACAGTATCCTTGGAGACCTAGCAGTTCCTGGGAAGGACCTCTGAGGCCCCCACGTGCAGCTTGCTTCCCTGTGGGGTCCCCTGAAGGCTGCAGGGGTCTACATTTGACCTGTACGTATCCCTGTGCTTGAGGGATAATGACATTAGACAAGGATAAAAAACCTGCATGACAAGTTGAGACACCATTAATGAAAGGAAAAAGCTTTTTTTTTTTAAAGATTATTTTTATTTTATTTTATTTTATTTTATTTTATTTTTTAATGTTTTATTTTATTTCTAGGAGAGAGAGAGAGAGACAGCATGAGCAGGGGAGTGTCAGAGAGAGAGGGATTCACAGACTGAAACAGACTCCAGGCTCTGAGCTGGCAGTCAGCACAGAGCCCGACGCGGCTCGAACCCACGAACCGCGAGATCATGACCCGAGCGAAAGTCGGACGCTTAACCAACTAAGCCACCCGGGCGCCCCTTTTAAAGATTATTTTAATGTTTATTTATTTTTGAGAGAGACACACACAAAATGCGAGTGGGAGAGGGTCAGAGAGAGGGGGGGACAGAGAATCCGAACCAGGCTCCAGGCTCTGAGCTGTCGGCACAGAACCCAGTGTGGGGCTTGAACCCACAAACTGTGAGATCATGACCTGAGCTGAAGTCGGCCGCCCAACTAACTGAGCCACCCAGTTGCCCCCCCCTTTTTTTTTAAAGATTTTTTTAATGTTTATTTATTTTTGAGAGAGAGAGAGAGAGAGAATGAGAGAGAGAGAGTGAGTGTGAGCAGGAGAGGGTCAGAGAGAAGGAAAAAGCTTTAAATATGAGTATCTCCAAGGGTGAATTTTCTTGCTTTTAGGACATGGAGCTTCTCATTTGCATTTTGCACTGAGTCCTGAAAATTATGTAGCCAGACCTTGTTATTGTACTGTAATCATCTTAACCTTGTATTGACTCCAATGTCATGTTCAAGTCAGAGTGCTTCCTCTACTTCCCCCTAGTTTCTCCCATGCTCACTCCTCCAGTGTTGGGATGGAGAAGGATAAGATATATCTGGTGGACTTGGAGGGACAGCACCCATGTCAGTGATGGTGAGGTTTTTGTTGTCCATCATGTGGTAGTTGTTTCACTTATCTGTGGTTTCTGTTACCAAGGGTCAACTGCAGTCCTCAAGCAAGTGATCCTTCTTCTCATGTATGGTCAAAAGGTCAATAGAAGCCTAATACCACATCACAATGCCTATATCATTCATCTCACTTCATCACATAGGCATTTTATTATCTCACATCATTACAAGAGGAAGGGTGAGGAGAGTACAAAAGACATTTTGAGAGAGACCACATTCATTTAATTTTTATCACAGTGCATTGTTCTGTTTTATTATTTGTTGCTGTTATTAACCTCTTAGTGTGCCTAACTTATAAGTGAAAATGTATCATAGCTATAGATGTATAGGGAAAAACACTAGATAGTGAGTTGGGTACTATCTGCAGTTTTAGGCATCCACTGGGGGTCTTGGAATATATCCCCCATGGATAAGGGGAAATCACTGTAGTTGCTTTAGCAACTTGTCCACTTGGGGTGGGGAGCAGAGACCGTTCCAATACTGCTGAGAAGGGACTCAACCTCAAGGAGCTTTTCTAGGTAGTAGTAGTCTCTTCCAGGACCTGGCTACCACATTTGCTGATGTCTGGTTGATAGTTATGCAGGCATTCATCTGAAGCAGGCAGCACTGTGTTGACCAAGCAAGGCCCCCAGTCTATCATCTGTGGTCCTAGCTCTGGACCCTAAAGGCAGAGGCAAGCACCATCTCATGTATGTCTACAAGAGTCCTTGGCTCCTCTGCCATATTAATTCTCTCCTGTGCTTTAATAGCACTGGGGCAGTAAAACTATAGTTTTTGAGACAGAAACCAGTCAAAAAAGGATGTTAATGGAAGAGGATGGCTTTTCCTTATGAGCACAGTATTCCTGCTCCACCTCCTCAAAACAACTCTGTTTTTGGGACACAGAGTTCCCACTTACATCTTTTGCGGGTAAAGGCTGTCAAACCAAATCATCCTATCTTGCACCTGGGGACAGAGTAGGGGGCTGCTTATGAGAACGGGCCCTCTTTGAACTTAAATTTACTGTCTCTACCTTCAACAAAACACTAAGTCCTCTTCAATCCCTGCAGTCATTTGGTAATCTCCCATGGCGGGAAAAGATCATAATTAGTAGACCTCACAAAATCCTGTTATCCACATTAAGAGATATCACTTTGCAGGCTTGGCAATGAATATGCACATCAACATCATTAATAAATAATTACTTAGTATCCTGTAATGTGCATGATATTTAGGGGGATTCTGCATAAGGTATTGTCCTTATCCTCAAAGACTTTTAAAGGAGTTGGAGAGAAGCAACATAAACATAAAAATATCAGGAACAGTGCTAAATGCATGCTAAAAGGATGGTATAGACAACAAGGGTTGTATAAAGAAGGAGAGAGGAGAGATTTCTGTGGCAGAGTATTGGGATGACATAGAGTATGGGGGACACAGTGGGGCCGTGAAGTGTGTGTGATTTTGAGAAGCTGTAGGAAGGAGGAAGTGCTTTTCAGAGGGGGCAATAAATAAATAAGTGGAGTTCAGATTGTCCATGGTATTTGAGGAATATTCCATGACACACAGAATCTGTGTCCACTTTTATTCTAAAGAACTCCCAGCCCCTTGCTGTGAGTTTAGTCTAGTGCTGGGTGTCATTCCTTCCATAGATGATCAGCAGGGACAGTGATTGCTATTGACTTTAGACTCCTACCTTGATGCTGGGTTCTGCTGGAATCTCCAGCCTGGCCTTTGGCATACCTCCAAGTGTGCAAGACTGAAAGATGATTTGTTACCTACAGCAACAACCAGTGGGTCACCCCACTAGTGAGTCACCCACAGCCCTTTGCAGACATGGGCATACTCAGATGCACAGAGTCAAAGGTCAACCTTAGTTCTTGGATACAGTGCAATCCACATGCAGTGCAGGCCAGCCTGGAGGGTCATGCTGAAACGGGTCCTCAACAGGTAGGTGGTAGTCTAAAATGAATAACTCTGCCCATCATCTACAGCAGGAGTCCAGAAACTTGGTCAGGAAATAAAATCATTTCCTCAAGCCAAAGTCTCTGTTTTAGGTTGGGCTCCATAGAGACAGAGCTTGAGCAAGGGATTGGGATTCCTGTGATCTGTTCTCTGCTCTTCAGGAGAAACCTCACAGTGATTGAATACTCAGGGCAGAGGAGGGATGAAGTGGGAAAAAATGGGATCCAAGGTGATGTGTGGCCCTGGCTCCATCCAGGGATGCAGTGGAATGATGGGGCTGGGTTGTGGAGCATAAAATGGCACTGCAGAGTGGTCCTTCCTTGAGATTGGGGTGGGGGGGAGGGGTAGTTTTGTAGTTTTTTCAGACCTGGGCTGCAGGCTCTGGTGGGAGGAGAAATCAGACTAAGCTCCTAGGCTTGGTTGTGGTCAGCAGAGGGCTTGGAGGAGGGGGGTACTTGTGAGCCACAGGGAGCCAGCACTCCTACCCATGGGTAATGGATGAATAAGTCCAGTAGAACTGGGGAGCAGTTCTGGGTAGCATTGTGAGCAGAACTGGGTTGGCTCCCCATAGCATCTACTACAGTATCTGTATAGGGACTTTTATTCCTATGCATTTCAATGTCACTCTTCATCTTGTCCCGCCTACCTGGGCCCAGATTGAGTCCCAAGGTCCATCTAACACAAGAAACCAGGGCCCATCACAAAACCTTCTATTGTTAGAGACACAGAGACAAGGCCAGAGCTTTGATGTTTCTTTTCCTTTCCTTCCTGCTGGCTTTTCTAGGCTAGTCAGGATGTCCCAACAGCATTTTTTGTAAACCCAGCAAGGCGATTATGTTTTCTTCAGTACACGACAAATAGCTCCAGGGGTCAGGAATTGGGACAGAGTGTGTGTAAGGTTTCCTTTTTTCCAGTTATACAAGGAAGTAACATTAGCTTTGAAGTTGTAATATCTATGATTTATGGTATTTTGAAAATTAATTCGTATTGAATCATTTTTATATTATCAGAACCACATACTTCCTCATTAAGTGGAAAAACAAACCAGAGACAAATCTACTTTAGACTCTCAGATTCTCTTACTGTAATTGAACCTTGGAGCTTTTAAATTTAAGTGTGAAAAGAAATGGAATGATGCTGTTTTAAATTCTTATCAATTCTGATGATAAAGGAAGTGGTGACTTTTGTAGAGTGGGTGGAAATAAAATGGGGAGAGAGAATGATAGAAATGAATGTTTCCAGATAAAGAAAAACACAGTGTCATATTAAAAAAATTTAGCAAAACATTTTGCTCAAAATTGACTTGAATTTTCTCATGTAATCTATTTTTAGAATTTTATACACAGATTTAGAAAATGGAGATCAAAGGGTACAAATGATTTGTTACCTGGTTTTTAAATTAATAATGAATATTGTCATTTGTAAAAATATATATTGTTTTCTACAACACATTTTTTTTTCATATTTCCTTAGTTTTTATTTAATATCTTTTTTTTCTGTTCCAGATCTTACTTAGGATAGCACATCACATGTAGTCATCATGTTTCCTTGGGTTCCTCTTAGCTGTAACAGTGTCTCAGATTTTTATTATCTTTTTTTTTTTTTTTTTACAAATAGTTTATTGTCAAATTAGTTTCCACATAACACCCAGTGCTCATCCCCACAAGTGCCCTCCTCAATGCCCACCCCTTCTCCCCCCCACATCCACCAGTCCTCAGTTTTTGTCAGCATTCAAGAGTCTCTCATGGTTTGCCTCTCCCCCTTTCCCCCACCATTTCTGCCCTTCTTCTCCCCCTTGGTCCTCTGTTAAGCTCCTCCTAATCCTCCTATATGTGCACACATATGATATTTGTCTTTCTCTGCCTAACTTATTTCGCTCAGCATCACACCCTCAAGGTCCATCCATGTGGCTACATATGGCCAGATGTCATTGTTTCTCATTGCCATGTAGTATTCCATGGTATAGATAAACCACATCTTCCTGATCCATTCATCTGTTGATGGACACTTAGGCTCTTTCCATGTTTTAGCTATTGTGGAGAGTGCTGCTATGAACATTGGGGTACATGTGCTCCTATGCCTCAGCATTTCTGTGTCCTTTGGGTAAATTCCTAGCAGTGGTATTGCTGGGTCATAGGGGAGTTCTATTGTTAGTTTCCTTAGGAACCTCCACACTGTTTTCCAGAGGGGCTGTACCATAAAACACATTTTTAATACAGTCTTCCATTTTATAAATGTGTCACAGTGTGTTTAATTAATCCTCTACTGAACATTTAATTTATTTCCAGGGCAGTGACTTTTTTTTTTTTTTTTACTTTAGTTGATGGGATAATCTTTTATCTTCTAGTTTAAATTTTTAAATTCCAGTATAGTTTTTTTGATGTTTATTTAATTTTGAGAGACAGAGAGAGACAGAGCATGAGCAGGGGAGAGGCAGAGAGAGCGGGAGACACAGAATCTGAAACAGGCTCCAGGCTCTGAGGTGTCAGCACAGAGCCTGAGATGGGGCTCATGAACTCATGAACTGTGAGATCGTGACCTGAGCTAAAGTCGGTTGTTTAATTGACTGAGCTACCTAGGTGCCCCAAATTCCAGTATAGTTAATATACAGTGTTATATTAATTTTGGTGGAAAATATAGTATTTGAGCAATTGTATACATAATTCAGTACTCATTATGGTAAATATCCTTCCAATCCCCTTCAGCTATTTCGCCCATCTTTCTGCCACTTTCCCTCTGGTAACCATTAGTTGTTCTCTGTAGTTAAGAGTCTGGTTTTTTGTTTGTCTCTTTTTTTTGTTGGCCTGTTTTGTTTCTTAAATTCCACATATTAGTGAAATCATATGATATTTGTTTTTCTCTATTTCATTTAGCATTATACCCTCTAGATCCATCCATGTCCCTGCAAATGGCAAGAGTTCATTCATATGTTAGTTCTTTTTTTTAAGTTTTTGAGGAACCTCCATTCTGTTTTCCACAGTGGCTGCATCAGTTTGCATTCCCCCCAGAGCATTCCATTTTATGTACATCCTTGTCAACACTTGTTGTTTCTTGTGTTTTTAATTTTAGCCATTCTGACAGGTATGAGGTGGTATCTCCTTGTGGTTTTTCATTTGTATTTCCCTGATGATGAGTGATGTTGAGCATCTTTTCACATGTCTGTCGGCCATCTGTATGTCTTCTTTGGAGAACTGTCTGTTTATGTCTTTTGCGAGGCAGTAACATCTTGATTTTAATTATGCATCGTGTCAAACAAAGAATCATGAGTAAATAGGCAGGATTCATATTGCTTGATTGCAAAATTTCCTTTGTCAGTGAATGAAATTGGTAAAAGTACATTTGTATTTCAGAATAACAAACTTATTTAGTGGTTATGTTCTTGATGAAATGCCTCAAGTGATGGAGACCAGTACTATTTAAAAGTACAACTTTATAGGGGCGCCTGAGTGGCGCAGTTGGTTAAGTGTCTGACTCTTGATTTCAGCTCAGGTCATAATATGAGGGTCGTGATCTTGGGGTTGTGAGATTGAGTCCCGCATCTGTCTTTATACTGAGCATGAACACTGCTTAAGTTTCTCTTTCTCCCTCTCTGTCTGCCCCTTCTCTACTTGCTTTCTTTCTCTAAAATAAAAAAAAGTACAATTTTATTTTAAAATTATCTAAAAATATGTGTTTCTACAAGCAGAATTTTCCAGTTCAAGACTTCTGAGGCAAAGGAAATTGGCATAATCCTTATTTCTATAGTAAAATTAAATGATGCCACAATAAAGTCATTATACTAAGCAGTTAGTGATTCCTAGAAAATGATTTTTTTAATTAGAAAACAACAACAAATAACAATCACTAGCTTTTTTCATAAGTCATTCATTACTAAGAAAGTTTGAGAAATAGCACTTGGTTTGAAAGTCAGTACAAACAACACCATCATTCAGGCCCTTGGATATTCTAGGGTCTGAGATGTGCCCCTTGTTCTGGTATTCCAGTGTGGTGTCTGTCTTACAAGTTCTTACTTATAAATCAGGGGCCACTGCACAGTCTCTATGGCCCCCTCGGCTGTAGGAACAGAAAGATGCTGAAATTCAGAGAGTCCCTGTGCCAGGGGTATTGCATTCTTAGGATCTTGAGCCCTTCAGGACACCTTAGCATACACACAGTTAATTGGAAATAAAATATCAATGACTTTGATTCCAAACTCAGCAATACCACTAACTAGCTGTCCTAGAGTTCACCTTTATGTAAGCTAGTTTGTACACCTATAAAGTGAGAAGTTAAATTAGACTAGATGGAAATACTTAGACTTTCAGTACTGGAAGGTACTCTATAGAATCAATGCACTTGCTAAATAAGAAACTACACTAGACTTGTCCAGTGAGGGACACAGAGTCAGGGCCACCACTCAAGTTCATTTAATACTCAAATCATGTGTGCCTTTACCTGACACTCTCTACAGCTCTTTTGCTCTAAAACTTAGGAATTTATGATCATCCAAGTGAGAGTTTACACTATGAACATCATGACTAGACTCCTGTATATCTGTCAAGTGTTTATGGTTCCTCAGCATTGGCAGTTAGCTAACCAGCTCTGAGTTCTCTTTGGACAGGAGACGATTGTTTTGGTCTCTATGCTGGCAGAATAAACTTAAACCATCATCTGTCTTCCTTGAGTCCTATCTGCTTGCTCTCAGACTCCCTGCTGTGGATAAAAGCATGGCCAAAAATAGTAACACAGAAAAAGAGATACAAAGAAGTGGTAGCAAGGGGGTAAGCAAATGATGGTAGAGCAGCCTGTGCTGTTTATTAGTTTCAAATCTTAAGATCAGAGACAATCTTGTGGACACAGTCTTCTTTTGAAATAAAACACCTTATATTATTTCAAGCATTAGCCAGCCTTGGGGCTAATGTTAATTCAGCACTGCAACAAGTTACTTTTAGGGTGACACAGTGTATGAACACTGTGACCCATGTTAGGATAACACTTGCTCCTTCTCTGGGAGCTAAGGCTTCAGTCGAGTCTTAACTTGTAGATAGTGATAGAGCCTTCCTTGGAGGCAGCAAGGTGGGAAGCGAGAAGGATTCTTTGATCCCAGTCATCTTCTCTGATGTAGATGTTGTTGGGTGGATTAGGTGTTACTAACAGCCGGAGCCAACAGAACAACATAGAAAGTACGGGTGGGGACGTGAGAAATACATACAGAGTTGAGAACCAGAGGTTGCTTGGTCATGCAGAAATTCACTCAGAGTTCTGGGGCGCCTGGGTGGCTTAGTCGGTTAAGCGTCCGACTTTCGCTTAGGTCATGATCTCGCGGTTCGTGGGTTCGAGCCCCGCGTTGGGCTCTGTGCTGACTGCCAGCTTAGAGCCTGGAGCCTATTTCAGAGTCTGTATCTCCCTCTCTCTCTGACCCTCCCCTGCTCATGCTGTCTTTCTCTCTCTCTCTCTCCTAGAAAGAAATAAAAATATTAAAAAAAAAAAAAGAAAAAGAAATTCACTCAGAGTTCTGCCCAAGACCAGGGGGTGGGGCTTTCTTTTCGGTTTGTTTCCTAATCACTGACAGGACATTTCTAGCAGAGTTCCTGGACAAGTTTATTCAAGGGCTGAGAAAGTAGGATTACTCCACTCCTGTGTACTGATAAAGCTGGAGTGTGAATTTTCCTCCAGTTCACTCAAGGATGGGAAGGGTCATGGTAGCTACCAGAAAATTCCTAGAGGGAGTGAGCCACCTCTCAGTTCCTTATATGATGCTGTGGCGACATACCCCAGAGGAGGGGTCAGTAAACTTTCTGTAAAGAGCCAGAGAGTATTTTTTTTTTTTTTTTTAGCTTTGCAGGCCATACAGTCTCTGTGGAAATTATTGAACTCTGCTGTTGTTAGCTGAAAATCAACCCCAGCCAGCAGATAAATAACACAATGTAGTTGTGGTTCAACAACATTGAGTTTGCAAAAAGAGCGGCAGGATGATTCTGCAGTTTGCCAATCCCTGCCAGAGAACAGGCCTATTTCACATCTGCTATAGATAGAGAAGGTGCTTTTTCTCAATCTTGGGATTGTTTTAAATGCTTTTTTCTTCTTTTCATTTTATATGTAATCATTAATCAGTATTATTGATTTTACTTTCTCAGTATCTTCTTTTGTCATTCCCTCCAAGACCTCTTTTGATCAGCCTAGTTAAAGCAGTTTCAACCAATTTATTCCCCACGTCATCACACTGTGTGCTTCGTAAGAGCTCAGGTCACAGCCTGAATTTCCCTCATTTCTTTGTTTATTATTTGTCTCCTGTATTGAAATGTGAACTTCTAGGGGCGCCTAGGTGGCTTAGTCGGTTAAGCGTCCGACTTTCGCTTAGGTCATGATCTCGCGGTTCGTGGGTTCGAGCCCCGCATTGGGCTCTGTGCTGACTGCCAGCTCAGAGCCTGAGCCTGTTTCAGTCTGTGACTCCCTCTCTCTCTGACCCTCCCCTGCTCACACTGTCTCTCTCTCTCCTAGAAATAAATAAAACATCAAAAAAAAAAAAAAAAAAAAAGAAATGTGAACTTCTTGACACAGGCACTTGGTCTCTCTTCTTTCCTGCTCTAGGATGGCATCTAGCACAAGGCAAGTGCTCAAGGAATACCTAGTAAAAGAGAAACGACCTGAACTAGACCCTACCTTTAATTTCCTACTTTATCCATTTAATCCTTCACATGAAATCTAGAGTTATTAAATCAATCAAGGCCCTATAGAAGAAGGATGGCATGCTCAAAATAGGATAAAAAAGAAAGGCTAAATAGAAGGGCTGTTTATAAAAATGTGTGCACATGAGGGAAATGAAAAGGAAAAGTGTGGGTGTTAACTGCCCATAGGTCTGAAGTGACATGTCAGAGAATTGTTATGAAAGCCTGAAAAGAGAGGGCCCTTTAGAGAGACCTACTGATTTTAGTTAACTTGTGCTGCCATAACAAAATACCATAGATGGGTGGATTAAACAACAGACATTTGTTCTCTCACAGTTCTAGAGGCTTGGAAGTCTGAGATCAAAGTGTCAGCCAGTTTGGTTCCTGGTAAAATTCTCTTCCTGGCTTGCAGATAGCCCCCTTCTTGCTCTGTTCTCACATGGGGCGGGGGGAGACAGGAGACAGGGAGAGAGTGTGTGCTAGCGCTCTGGTGTGTCTCCTTATAAGAACACTAATCCTACTGATCAGGACTGTACCCTTATGACATCATTTAACCTTAATTACTTACTTACTCCAAATATGGTAGGGACTTAAATAACAAATTTGGGGAGCAGGGACACAATTCAGTCTATAACAGTCACCATGGCAGGAACTGTGTTCTTTGCTCAAGAGATGCAGCCAGAGACAATTCCCAGGATGGGAGCCCTCGCCTCATTCCCATCATTTTGTCAGATCTCCTGCAAGAACAGAAGTGCAGCCCAGAAGGCAGAGGAGACCATTGGTACAACCCACCAGGAATAGCCTCCTGGATCTGCAATGGCAAACAAGACATCCGGCAACATCATTCCTTTGGCCCGTTAGCATCCATTTCTGTTTGTAGGATAAGTTTGGGTCTCCATCACAGGGAACCCTTGAAATCTGTTCAGCTACTGAATCATCATGAGGTGATGTCAACTCAGTCATACCTGTGTCCAGAACTAAAACACTGGTAGTGACTGGGGTTCTCCACGTAAGGCAGCTGGGGGAAAAGAGGAGTAGAAAGAGTAGTTGATACAGTCCTTACATCTGTAACTGGACACAGCATAGATTGGTAATCAGAGCTTCATCTTTCTGCCACACATGTATTTCTATGTTCTCCTTTCTCTCTGCCAGTACTGTAGTCCTGTCATCGCCAGGATAGGAGTCCTCCACTGGCACCATTATTCAAACTTCATTCTTCTAAGATCCCCAAGTGGATAAGCAAGTCAATCCTAGAATCTTGTTTTGAGGGTCTATTTCCCGCAGTAATTTTTGGTACTACTAATACATGTAGCAGAAAACATATGGCAGCTTCAAGTAATGGAATTCAAGGACCTAACAAAGGGACTAAGCACAGGGTTATGTGCAAGACCCTAGCTGTGATTTTGGCATTCCCTCAGCTACTAACAGGAGGGATTGTTGAGGTGTAGGCTTAGAGGGAGGGGTTCTGTTCTGTTATGGAGAATGAGAAGGGGGACACCTGGGTAGCTCAGTCAGTTAAGCCTCTGACTCCGGTGGCTCAGGTCATGATCTCATGGCTCATGAGTTGGAGCCCCATGTCAAGCTCTGTGCTGACAGTTCAGCGCCTAGAGCCTGCTTTGGATTCTGTGTCTCCCCTTCTCTCTACCCTTCTCCTTGCTTGCTCTCTGTCTCTTTCTCTCTCTCAAAAATAAATAAACATTAAAAAATTACAAAAAAAAAAAAGAATGAGAAGGTCCTGTGGAGAACACGTTTTCAGAGGAACTGTTGTCTTGGATGGAGAGGCAGAGTCATCCTGAAGCAACCCTGCAGAAGGGAAGGTGGGGGACGTACCAGTACCACACTCTCCTCTCTTTTTTTTTTTTTTTTAAAATGTTTTATTTATTTCTAGGAGAGAGAGAGAGACAGCATGAGCAGGGGAGGGTCAGAGAGAGAGGAGTCACAGACTCTGAAACAGGCTCCAGGCTCTGAGCTGGCAGTCAGCACAGAGCCCGACGCGGGGCTCGAACCCACGAACCGCGAGATCATGACCTAAGCGAAAGTCGGACGCTTAACCGACTAAGCCACCCAGGCGCCCCACACTCTCCTCTCTTTGATACTGTTGGGGCTCCTCACTGGTCAAAACCATGTGGAAATGAGAAACCAAGAAAACCTGTTGATGTGGCCTAAACAGAATGGTCTCGTGGGGCACATAAATAGGTAGAGAAAGGTGAGAAAGGACCCTGAAGGACAAATGAAAGATCTCTGGCACCAGAATATTCTTGAAACAGCAGCCAAGTGATTTTTTTTTTTAATGTTTTATTTATTTCTGAGAGAGAGAGAGAGAGAGAGAGAGAGAGAGAGAGAGACCATGAGCAGGGGAGGGTCAGAGAGAGAGGGAGATACAGAATCAGAAACAGGCTCCAGGCTCTGAGCTAGCTGTCAGCACAGAACCCGACGCGGAGCTCGAACCCACGAACCATGAGATCATGCATGACCTGAGCCGAAGTTGGATGCTTAACTGACTGAGCCACCCAGACGCCCCAGCCAAGTGATTCTTAAAACAAAGTCTCACCTTTGACGTCTTCCTATTGTCTATGAAATAAAATTGAAAGTACTGAACAGGATATTGATATCCTCCCTCAATCTCTTCTCATCACAGTTTTCCTGCCTGACTTCCACATCTTTCCCAATCCATGCTACTATGTGCACCACGTACTTTGTATTTCTGTTCTCCTTTGTAATTCATACTGGAAGACACTTCATCAGTTCCTAAAGCTCCATCTAAAATTCTATCATTCTGTGAAGCTGTTAAAGATACATTCACTTACCATTCCTTCTCTTCTCCTCCTGTATTTAATTCCAGATGTATTATACTTTTCATTAGTGTAGCTCCTACTGTATTTATGAATGATGTTCTTTTTTCCAAAGATACTAGAGACTTCAACATACACATTGTTTTGACTATATAATTTAATTCTCATGGGATCCAGCCATAAGACTACTTGTATTCCTCATTACAAAACAAAGAATCTGAGTGTCAGAGAGACCTAGCCAAAACCACCTTACCAACTGATGAACTTAGCATAACTAATGGTGGACTGTCCAGACGTGGTGAGCCCCCTGATGCAATGTGAGGTACAGATCACTTCCCATGGATCCTTTCCAAAATGTTTAGATGGAGACAGAACACATTTAACAACAGCCAAATAAAATGTGTCATCTTTGATGGGATCCTTAGTTGGCCAAAGTCATGAAGCATGTAGCTACAGAGTCAAAAGTTAGATTTGACTTTGTCTGTTGGAGATTGTAGAGATGCTGTCCGTGCCCTGCCCAGAACCTCTTGTCACTCACTGTTCCCATCTATACTAGCCCTTTTGTGTCAAAGGCTTGTGACTTCAAGCACCAGAGACTCTGTGCCTGAAGCCCTTTTCCCCTGCCATGCCTGGGGCAGTCCAGAAGGGGTTCCCTTTGAGAGTTAATGGCCCTGGGAATAGCCGTTAGCCCATACACGAGAGAGTTTGAAGAATAGCTGTTTCAGCTTCCTCTTTTAGGTGAAAGACTCTGATGACAGGTCTCCACCATTTCCCAAAGCTGGCCAGTAGAATTTATTATTTACAGAATGAATCTTCTCTTCAATGCACTTTTTTAAAATGTTTTATTTATTTCTGAGAGAGAGAGAGAGAGAGAGAGAGAGAGACAGTGTGAGCAGGGGAGGGTCAGAGAGAGAGAAACAGAAACTGAAACAGGCTCCAGGCTCTGAGCTAGTTGTCAGCACAGAGCCCAATGCGGGGCTTGAACCCATGAACTGTGAGATCATGACTTGGGCTGAAGTCGGGCGCTTAAAATACTGAGCCACCCAGGCGCCCCTTCAATGCACTTTTATGTGAACTCCTTCCCTCCCCATCTCACTTCCCCACTGCACCAGGCAGGACTTACTGGAATCACTTTCCAAATAAACCACTGACACTCAACATTCTTTTCCTGTTTCTGGAGGAACCTAGTTTAAAACAGCAGTCAAAACTTGTTGTTTCCATTAGACCACAGTGCTGCCCTCCTTCCTTCTGTCTGTGAGACAGCTGGTAAGAGGCTGCATGGCAAAGTTCATAGAACGGGCTTGGGTTTTGTAGTCATGCAAACCTAGAGCTTCCCCTGGCCTTTGCACTTGCTCATTGCCTAGTGTTAGGCAAGTGAAACCTTTTGAGTCTCAACATTCTCTTTGGTGAAATAGGATAATAATAGAGAAGTTCCTCTGTTTATGCGCTTTCAACTTATGAACATTCGTAGGTATAATGAATCTTGTTCCCCTTGGTTGCTGTTTCTGGCACTGATTTATTTATGAGCACCTATAGAAAATTCGTAAAACTAGGTAATAACAGAAGTAACTCACCGCAAGACATCAGTGATGGCTTGAATTAAGTAATTTTGTACTTTTGCCTCTAGAATGTGATGCACTGGTGAGCGGAGGAGTCTCTGAGCCTCTGAGGTATAGACAGTGTGAGGATGACACATAATGATGTGAAGAACACAGCCTCTTGGCTGATAAAAGAAGTGCCCAGTAAATAAGAGCCTTTGTGGTTACAAGTCTGTCTCTAGATTTTAAGCTCCTAGGGGGCAGAAGCAGTGTTTTCTTCATCTTAGATCTTTCCTTATAGTATTTGTGCAAAAGTGAATAAGACAAATTTTACACTCTACATCTTTTCATAATATATTTGCACTATTCATAATGTATCACATAAGCCAAGTAACCAGCAGCACACCATATTGGAACCCCACTTACCAAAGGTGATCTCATTTATTTTCATGACGTCCCTGTAGCAAATTTTGCCCTTTTATTTTTCTGTCGCTGTATCCCATCACTGGGATTGTTTTAAGCCATCCAGTCCTTTCCGCACTATCACTCATGGGAGTTTTCCTTTTCTGATGCTAGCCTTTGAATCTCATATATATTTTTAAGTTTATTTATTTATTTTGAGAGAAAGAGAGTGATCAGGGGATAGGCAGCAAGAGGGAGAGAGAGAGAACTCCAAGCAGGCTCCAAACTGTCAGCATGGAGCCTGACATGGGGCTCAACCCATGAACCGTAAGGTCATGACCTGGGCCGAAACCAAGAACCGACAATTACTGACTAAGCTACCCAGGTGCACCAGGATCTCATCTTTTAACAATCAGCTTGGTCTTCTTTGTCTCCTTAGCCCACTGAGATGATTTCTGGAGTTTGAAATGTTTTTTGTTTTGTTTTGTTTTTGCATTTCATATTACTGATTTCATCTAGTTTTCAACTTCAATAAGCATAATAGATATAACAACTAGTAACATTACATACTAATAACATTAAAACTACAATTTAATAACATTATCAAATGGCTCTATCATCTATTTAGCATTTCTTATTCTTTTCTTCAACAAATATAGATTGTCAAGTCTGCCTCATTTTATTGTTTTGCTCCAGGTTAATTACCTGTAAATGTACAATGCTCCCTTATTTTGTGGCTTTACATCTAGGCCAGCACTGTCCAATAGTAATTACTATGATAATGGAAATTCTCTATATCTGGGTTCTCCCATATGGCAGCTACCAGCCAAATATGGTTAATGGCCACTTGAAATGTGGCCAATGTGTTTCAGGAACTGAAATTGTAATCTGATTTACTTTAAATTTAAATAGTCGCAAATGACTACTACATTGGATATAACAGATCTAGATTTTTAAAAAGTTTATATGACAAATATTTTTGTTCACATTTGTTTCTTTTATTTTTTCTTCAGAAATTTATATAATCTGGCCTAGACAGTTATGACTAAAAAATTATTGGTATCTGCAAAATATATATTCCAAAATTACTGATTTCTGCTATACTCTAAAATACTTGAAAAGACAAGTTAAGGAAAGAAATGTGGTTGATGAAATTGTCTTTGTTATCCTGATTAACATACTAATAATTGGTTTGACCACTCAGCAATCTGTTACTGTGCATAAAGTAGGGCAAAGAATATGATGCCACTCACAGAATAATTTTTAGGTGAGGAGAATTTTACATGGAAGCCAGTGAGTTATTCAACTTGACCCTGGATGTAATTGTAAAATAGGTTAAATATTTTTAAATTATTTGTTACCCCCTTTTCCTCCCTCCTCTTGGAGTTTCCTTTCCAGGGTGTCCAATGCCATCATTTTCCTCCAGCTGATCAGATTGCTGTGAGCCCTCCACCCTCTTTCCACTGTAGAACATAACTGTATGTACCCCTCTAGCCAACTCATTTACATTAAAATGTTACTAATTGGTAACATTCTCTCCCCCACAGAGAGCCTCCATTGTTCTCTCCCCACAGAGAGCTTCCATTGTTCTGTACCCACAGAAAGCCTACATTCCTTCTCTCCCCCCAGAAAGCCTACACTGCAGAGCAATATAGCCCTGTGGTTCAGAGGGAGGCTTTGGAGTGTGGTGGCTCTGGGTTTTCATCCTAGTTGAGTGACCTGTGGTTTTATAGCTCAGTGCCTTGGTTTGAACAAGTCACTTCACCTCTGTTAGGTCCCTGTTTCCTCAGCTATAATATGGGAATAAAAATAGCTCCTACTCTATGGGATTAATGTGAATATAAGTAAGATACCAAATGCAAAGTGGTTAGCCTAGTGCTGTAATTGTTAAATAAATGTTACTGTGACAAGTTAACTTCTTTTATAGGAAAAAATTACTTTTACAAATTAACTTCTTTTTTAGGAAAAAATATACTCTTAAGTGAATCTCTAATAATAAAAGTGTAGCAATAGTAGATAGCTGGGGAGAGAGTCCTAATGCTATCCATAGGGCCCTCAATATATGTATTTGTTGAATGAATGAATCAATGATGAAGTCCTAGCTTCATGTGACAAATTGAGTCAAATTGAGTCAATAGAGGCAACATTAAGAATGCCAGGTTTAACTAAATTTGGTTCTGTGCTTTCAAAAAGTTTTGCTATTCAAAATGAGCATAAAATGTCAATGATAAGTATAATTTGGCAGGATGAAAAAAATTTGATTTCTGCTTCACGTTATGCCTTATTTGAACTTCTTTAAAAATTAAAAAAAAATTTAATGTTTATTTTTGAGAGACAGAGAGAGACAGAGCATAAATGGGGGATGAGCAGAGTGAGAGACACAGAGTCTGAGACAGGCTCCAGGCTTTGAACTGTCAGCACAGAGCCCATTGCAGGGCTTGAACCCACAAATCGCGACCTGAGCTGAAGTTGGATGCTCAACCAGCTGAGCCACCCAAGCACCTCCTTGTTTGAATTTGTTATAGGCATGGATTATTTTTAGAATAAAAAAGAAATTATATATAATTATATTAATAAAGTAGCCACAAAGTAGCATCAAGTATCTTGAATTAGTATCACAGCATTTATGTGGCGCTTCATAATACAATTCCTGACTGAAGAAAATGTGTTGTATTTAGCAATCTTGCCTAAAAAGTCTGACAGGTGGTTTAGTATTTGTATTTTCTTTATGATCAGCAATGTAAAAAAAGGAAGATTCATCTGAAGCTGATATAACAGGCTCTCAACAGACACACAGAAACACACACATACACACTTTTATAGAAGTCTTATACAGGATGCTCTCGGTAGAATGAGGTAACATACTTACTGAACTACATGGTGACCAAAGCTATGATGTCACTGTGTATTCCTAATGTAACTATATTTTTCTCAGAGACAGACAGAGAAAGGAGAAATGAAAAGAAAAAAGACTGTTTTTCCTTACAGCCAGCAGCTATTTCATATTTTTCCCAGGCCATGTGGAGTATAGTGGTAAAAATGTCATAATTTCCTTTAAGAATTGACATTTGTATTTAGAAATGTTTTGCAATTAGTGGGATATGATATATAAATAGATGAATCAGTTTAATAAACATGCTATGGTTCATATTTTTCCAGTCACAGTTCCTAGATTAAATATAACAATAAACAATAAGGAAGCTGATTGATTTTCATTGTATGCATAAATCAAGGGACTCATTCAGTTTTTATTTGGATACATTTGCAAAAGCTACGTGATGTACCCCTGGTGCAGTCCTGTGAGACATGACTGCTGCATATTGCTAAATTGTACAAAACTTCTAAATAAAACACTACTATCTCTAATTTGCTTGCCAAAATAGTGAATCATAGTAGGTTGCTGTCGGTAAGCTAGCAGCCAGTGACGTATGTTCCTCTTGCTTCTCTTTAACATTAGAGGAGGTGGTTGCAGACTTTATCACCAAAACCAAACTGCTGGGAGCATTCTGATCCCAGGACAGTCCGTGCCTCATGCTGCTGATCTTAAACAGGCTCTGATGGGCCCTTATCACCGACTTAGTTATAATTTGTTGAAATTGTGAACATGACATATATGCTCCCCCATTTCTCTTCTTCCTTCAACCTTTTTTATCACTCCACTTCCTTTCTCTGGCATGCCAGTGTGGGGCTGGCAGAGGGATTAACTGGAAAGTTGACAAATACAAGAAATAAAGAATAATCAAACTTTGAAGCAAATTACTACCTCTATGGACTGAGTGATTTTTTATTTGTACAATGGTATATTAATATAGAACATGTGAGCACTTAAGTGAAAAATTTCAAGGCATTTAAAAATACTATTTAAAATTGTAAGGTAGTACATATTCACTGTAGAGCTCTTTTAATTACAAAAAAGTAGAAAAAAAAAAAGCAATGCATTATTCTACTGTCTAGAGATCGCCACATTTAAAAAAATTTTTAAACAAAAATACTTATACAATTTTGTATCCTGATTTTTTCACTTTATTTTATAGTAAGTAACTTATCCCAAGTCACTAAATAACAAAGCTCCATTTTTATTTATTTAAAATTTTTAAAAAAATGTTTTATTTATTTCTGAGAGAGAGAGAGAGAGAGAGAGAGAGAGCGAGCGAGCATGAGCAGGGGAGGGGCAGAGAGAGAGGGAGATACAGAATCTGAAACAGGCTCCAGGCTCTGAGCTAGCTGTCAGCACAGAGCCTGACACAGGGCTCAAACCCATGAACTGGGAGATCATGACCTTGAGCCAAAGTTGGATGGTTAACTGACTGAGCCACCCAAGCACCCCAAATCTCCATTTTTAAATTGCCAGGTTTGTGCACCATTGCTCTTCTTTGACCTTCAGTTCTGAGACTAAGAAAGACTAATGCGTTACCAGGAAACTCAAAGAAGCCATTTCCTTGGTAATTTTCAGGACAGTGTGATTCCTCCAGGACTGAAATGGTATGAGCCTGAGATGGGCTTTCTATTTTTAAGTTAATATCAGATCGAAAAAAGCCGTATTTACCACCAAATAATAGTAGATAAGGGCTAACATAAAAAATACATTTATAATTTAAGTAAAGAAACATCTTCAAATTTTATTTTATGTTTCATAAGCATTTCACCAAGCAGTGTGGGAAGTATGGACTTTGTCAACAGCAACTCTTAGAGAAGCAGGGACTATTTTGTGGAGACTTCACAGTGGATGAAAGAACTTTTTTTTGTGTGTGTGAGCTATTAGCAAACATAGAAAATTAGAAAAGTAGTATAATAGTCATATATAAGCTATGGGGATTTGGGTTGGAATAAGACATTTGGGGTATTCTAAAGTCAATTGGGGCAGAAGAATAGAGTAGTTCTATACCACTTACATGGATACCAAGAAACTTCTTTTACCTACTACTATTATAAAAAAAGCAAAAGTGATGGTCTGCAAAAGAGAAACTGTTTTGGTTGTGCCTTGGTGATATAAACATAAATGTCACTAAAGAAATACTTGGCCCTGTGGAGTCCCAATGTTGTACAGTTGTCTGGGATCCCACTTTACACCAGCAATAGGGCATTTCCTTGCAGCCTATATTTAAACTTGGCACCTGTTGGGGAATACCCTGGCACGGCCTCAGAATCAATAGTGCAGCTGTTAATTTCCACAACTTGCTTTAGTTACTAGGAGGCTACTGCCAGAATGGGGAGGCAGTGTGCCATATGGACAAAAGAAGTATCAGAGCACAAGGAATTGCTAGAATATTTCAGAGAGATCTGGAATAACAGGTTAGTTGGAACAGGTTGTGGCATCCTTTATTTCTTCAATTTGGGCTGATAAGCATGACCATAGGAAAACAGCATGAAATGAAACAATCATCATTATTCAAAGTCTATCAGTTGAGTTCCCACTATTTGACAGAGACTTTCCATTTTCTGAAGACCATGGTGAACAAGATAGAGGATGTCCCTGCTCTCTCAATTTAAGTATATACTAAACAATATAATCATCTTCCTGATTTTTTGTTGCTGTTTAAATCTAGAAGCTGTAAGTGGAAAAATATGAACCTTGAATATTTATATACATTTTCTAGCAGAGGAGGAAGACAGTAAATATATGAGTTCACAGTCTTGTGGGTGACTCCATCATTTTGAACCTTTTTTTTTTTAATCTGGAAAATGGGGATAATAATCTTCTAATTGTTTAGGGGATTAGACATGGTATATAATAAAGATCTTAACAAAGGGCCTGAAACATTATAGCTCCTCAATAGGTGGTGGTTATTATTCTTATTATTGTTACTTATTTTCATGTGGTTATATAAAAGCTTTTTAAAGGAAGTAAAATGGAAGCATAATGTTTCACATGAATTTCTTACTAAAGGATGTGATCAAGTGGCATGTAAGTTCTTAGGAAAAGGCCTGAGACAAGGTTTCTTGGTAAGTGGTCACATGAGGGAAGGTAAGAACACTATGTATTTTTTATCTGTCTATCTATCATCTCTCTCTCTCTATCTTTATCTATATATCATATAGATAATAGATATATCATCTTTCTATATAAACATATATATCTTTTCCCTTAGCTTGCCTTTGAGCCTTTCTTGAAAATCAATTGATCACATATGTGTAGGTTTAGTTCTTTCTCCATAATCTATGACATCTCCTGCACTGTTTTGATTACTGTAGTTTTTATAGTAAGTCTTGAAATCAGGAAGTATGAGTTCCTCAATTTTGTCCTCTTTTTAAAAAGTATTTTGGCTATTTTAAGTCTTTTGCCTTTCCTCATAAATTTGGAATCAGTTTGTCGCTTTCCATAAAAAATTCTGCTAAGATTTTTATTGGGGTTGCATTGAATGTATACATCAGTTTTGAAAGATTTGATTTTTAATCTTAAAAGTACAGAATTTTCCAATTCATGGCACAGCATATGTATCCATTTATTTAGGTCTTTGACTCTTTAAGATATCAAAGGGGAAAGAAGAACATTTTCTCTGAACTATATCTTTGCCTAACCTAGGTGCTATTGTAATATATTAAAAAGCAGAGCCTTGTGACCATTTTTGGCTTAACCATTTTATAGGATATCTAGTGCACCTAAACTTAGTTTTGGGTTTTTTTTTTATGTGTGTTCTTTTAACTATTTTTGGATAAAAAAGTAGAATTGTTTAAATTTTTAATGAAATACATTAACATTAAATCATTCTATACATTTTGACAATTTAAGAAAATGACCACCTCTACTCATTCTCTTAGGTAATCTTGAGTTGGCTAAATTACTAATAGCAATCGTGGGCTTATGAACGATTTACTTTCAAAATAAAGTCAAGTGTGCTAAACTTTCTTCATAATAAAAGAAATAACAAAATTGTTCTGAGGTTAAGTTTTTCACCTGTCAGATTGGCAAAGATCAGAAAGTTGGGTAATAATTTATGAACCTTATTTCAACTGGTTTCCTCTCTGTGGGGTGAGGAGTCACTGGGCCCAGGGTTGTGCCTCCCTAGGTCTTCTCTGTGTTCTGGATCACATTCCAAGGACCCAGGATCCTAGGTAGTTCTCAAGATAGCATATTACAGTGAAAGGGGTTTGAACATCAAAAAATATTGGGAAACACTTTCTGGAATGATCTTTATGATCTCTGTTCGCTCGGTGGGTCTAAATCAAGAATTTATGGACCACTTGTTCATTGGGAAGGTCCTACTGACTTTAAAAAATTATGAATTAGTTCTCTGAGTTTCCAAGAAAGAGTAGGTTTAAAAATGAATGTCACTTTTCCTTAATTCTAACACAGTTATCTTTAGAAGACAAAGAAATGTTAGGCTTATCTAGGTCTAAACCCATCTGTTGTGGAACATCTTGCTGCTTAAAGACGTTCCAGGGGCATTGTCACCAGGTCATGAAATGTACCCAGTGATCACTGCACTGTTATAGGGCAAACTGATAAGGAACACTCTGATCAGGGAACACAGAATTATCAGTACCTCACATGATTTTAAGATAATGGACACCTGGCAAATCATTTTAGAATAGTGCCTGGAAATCAGTTGATTGTTTTAATAGTTTTTGATGGATTGTTGATTGAGTTGAGTGATAATTGAGAAATTTAAGATGTATACTTTAATGGAATGCAGGTATCTTCAAGGAGAGCATGCATAAACATCTCTGGGGCAAGATGACCACATTTACAAGATATTTAGTTTTGGTAGAGTGATCTATGAAGAATATTTAAGAGACTACAATCAGAGTTTTCTTTTTGAGTCTCATTACCTGGATAGTTTAATTGAAATCGTAAACAAAAATCAGAGTAATATTGGTTTTTCTTTTTCATTCTATAAACTATCATCTGATGAATGGACCGCACTCTATTATTTTGCTCAGAACAATGGAGAGGAATAAAATAACCTTAAATTTGCATAATTTTTCACATAGCTTATAGAATAAAAAATACATCTAAGGAAAAGAGTCCTATTTTGTGATAATAGTTACTTAAAAATAGTGAAAAGTCTCCTTCATTCTCAAAAACAATTAAAAAAAATTAGGCAATCTCTGCTTAAAATATGAGGCAGCTTGTTTTCACAGCAATGAGGACCCAATTAAAACAGCTTGGGAAGAGGTTAGAAGTGGATTGGCTGTTGAATGACACTGTGCACCCCTGACTCTCTCACCATATTTGTATCTACCTGTCATATAACATATTCACAGACCAAAAATATGTCCCTCATAGAACTACTTTAAAACTCTATTACTCCTATATACCACCAAATGCTGACAAATGTACCTGATCTGGCAAGTATATTATATATTATATATTGCAGTAAATTACACCCAAGACTAAGGGCTATTCCTAATGTGATTGGAGAACTCAAGCATTTTCTCAGCTTTCATGATGACCCACCTCTCCTGGCTCCCCTCTGCCATCCTGGACAATAGCATCTGTTAACTTGTCTGATAATGATTGGGTGCTAGAAATGAAGACTAACAGCTGACTTGAAGAGACAGTTGAAGTTCATCTCAAAGAAGTACATACAATATTAAACTACAACATCAAAGCAAACACACATCTCAAATTGTAAATACTTTTTCAAAAAAGTATGATGAGGCTTGTATGGATTTCTGTTCATCTTAATGTGCAATTATTGTCCAAATCTTTGTTGATAATATCATACAGAGGTTTTTCTGGTGTAGAATTTGGATGATAATTGTGGCTCTCTTATATTTCCTACAATGTTGTTTGACTTTCCTCTTCTTTCTTTTTAACTTCTATGTCTCCTTCAGTTTGTTTTTTGTCTTTCCTATTCTTTTCTCCAGTGACAAAGCTTTAAATCTCTCATTTTTACTCAAGATTTAAATTATTTTGAAACTTCTTATATATATATTTTTTCTCTTATAGGGAAGTACAAGCCAGTATTCACCCTGAAAACTTCCTTTCACATTCTGGGTGCATGAAATCCAGACTTCAGTTGTACTGGCAGTAGTCAGTGACTGTGAGTTATGAGTCCTGCGAATCAGTCAACCTGATGTCAGAGTATCTGGCTCAGACAAAAAAAATAATTTGTCAGAGGTACCCCTGCTCATGCTCTGTTTCTGTCTCTCTTCCTCAAAAATATATAAACATTAGAGAGACAGAGTATGAGCTGGAGAGGGGCAGAGAGAGAGGGAGATGCTGAACCCAAAGCAGGCTCCATGCTCTGAACTGTCAG